>JAXCHO010000164.1:60437500-61066237 GCA_036630365.1 Acanthiza pusilla | reverse complement strand
TGAAAGGATCAAGAGTTTTAGAAACCAGTCAGTATACATGTGCAAATATCACATTTCCCATTCTGTCTCTGAAGTGAAATTTCCCCATTATCATAGAGGCTGTGAAAGCACACAGCAAAGATCAGTTTAATCCAGAACCAAGTGTTTCCTTGAGCTAGTCAGATTAAGGTTAACTAGCATCCTAACCAGGACCCACTTAAAGATGGAAAAATATGAAACAAATCTTAAACTCTTGATCCAAGACATCTTAGACACTCGACTATCCAATCCTTTGCCGAAGGGCTGAGCTTTTAGACTCCATAAAGGATTTTGTTTTCTGAATAGATTTGACAGACAGAGGATATTCCCAGTACTCAGAGTGAGCTGAGTTTCTTCATGAGGATACACTGCAAGGTACAGTGAGGAGAAATCTGCACCAATACTTTCCAAAGACCTTTTCATGGCAAATTGCTCCTTGTTCAGCAGAGAGTGACCAGCACATCACGCACACCAATTATTAAAACAAAATTGCAGAAAAACTTCAAAGGATGATGTAAAAACTCAAGATTTGGAAGTGTTGTCATGTCAATACAGACAGGGGGCTTTTAATCATGTTTTTAAATGATCTTCTATCACAGGCAAAAAAAGCTGAGCACCAGTGAATATCTGTAAGAAGCAGAAATGTTAATCGTAGTTAAATTAATTCTGTCTCCATCAGAGCAAACAAAATGCCACTTTCACTTTAACAAGCCCTCACAAACAAATTAACTCTAAATGAGGTAGCATCGTCCTTCCAGTTCTCTTGCAGGGCTCAGTTCTACCTTCTGCTGCTTTTCTTCCTCTGTTTGGAAATTTTCTTTCATGAGGGAAGGAAAGATTTCTATTGTGTGGAAACACCACACAGTAAAACGTGTGCATAAAGGAGATGCAAACCACATTGGCCTGAATGCATCTTATTTAGAGAATTAAATCAGGTGCCTATTCACCCTAGACTTTTTCCAGAAGAATATGTTCAAAAGAAAGCAAAATGGGCATTTCTGAAGTGTGAATTAGATCTAGAGACATACCCACAGAGTACAGAAGGGGCCTGGGTTCCCAAGGAACAAAATAATTCCTTGTATAAGCCTGTAGTAAGATAGGGTGGATTTAAGTCCTCTTGCATCTTCCACATTCTTGAAATGTGGAAGATAAGACAGAATGTGAAGATTTCAACATTAAGAGCCCTTAATGTTTTGCACCATCAGAGTGGGAGGGTAAGTGAGGTGTGATGATCCTTGTTTTAATACTAATAGCTATCCTTTAAAGCAGAGACCCTGAGACCTCGCTGGGGTGTTTATTCATTGCTTATTAAGAAAGTTTTGTAGTTTAAAATGCCAAGGCAGAAATCAAAGGCATTATCCTTATATTAGAGGAAGAAAATTAGGACAGGAGATTAAAGAGTTTGCCTTAGGTGACCCATTAAAACACTTGGTAAGCAAGGAGTATCTGACAGACCTCCTGAATCCCAGTCAGACACTCCAGCCACTTAAATTGCTATTTCTTAAACAGTTCAGTCATCTGGCCATGCTCTACAACCTGGCAGTAATTGGATAAGGTCAAGGAGAAGAGTGGAGCACAAGAGAGATTTCCTTCATTTCTGTGTCTTGCCTTCACATAGCTAAAGGAAAAGCTTTTCCTATCTTTGATTTTCAAATCACAGTCTATGACTTCCCTCTTTTTTTTCCCAAGAACATCTTTCTTTTTTTACCTCCCTCTCGCCTTCATCCTTCCCGCTTCCTTTCTCTCTATGGTTCCCTCAGTTGCGTAGCAACAGCACGTTCCTTAAAAAAGGGACTTGCTGGGTATAAATGGCTGAATGAAAAAAGTGACTTGTGCAAGGTCTTGATAAGACCATAAACCAACCATATTTTGTGGCTGGCTCTTTTCAAAGTAATAGCTAAGGAGGTGTGTGGGCTGAGGGGAGGTATGAGTCCAAAATGAATCAGCATTTTTGCCACTCATTTCCAGCTGTCCCTTCCTAGGTCCTGGCCAGGGTCCTCTGCAGCTTCCTGTGTTTGGAAAAACCAAAGGAGAGTGTGATAAACAAGGAATGAGAGTTTAAGGACCAAGCAGCCGATGGGAAACCCACAGCAAGGAAACAAATGAAAGGAAGTAAACTTGATATTTTTTCCTCCCAGCCATACTTAGCTCCTGCAAAAACCCAAACTGTACTTCCAGCTCTGCAGCTTTGCAGGATTCTTCCCCAAAGGGAAACTGATTTATTTGAGGACACATGTGAGCAAAAAGAAGTCCTAAACTCCAAAGTTATTGATTCTTCTCAACATATAAGATAGTCACTGGAGATCCCACTGCGGTATCTTATTTACTGCTACATTTTATCTGCATTTCTCATCCTCAACAGGATCAAACAGGATCTTCCAACAAAGGCCATTACACACAAAGTATAATGCTTGATCAGGAATAGTAATAAATAGAAATAGGAATACTGAAAAAGGTTGGATATCTTGGTCAACCTGCTTTTTTCATCTCGATCTCTTATCTTCATCTATTCATTTAGCTTCTCTGATGAATCCTTTCCTGTAAAGCAGAAATAGTCTGGTTCTATTTCAGGGAAGTTGTGTGATGAACGTTTCTAAAAGCCTACGAGGATAAAAGCCAGATTTGAGTATTCAAGTACTAAGTATTAAATGAATGGGATGAATGAAGATAAAGTTGAGAGAGAGCCTTACCCCATCCTTCTCTTTGACTATTGGGAAATTTGCCCATGTCTCCACTCTAATTTGCAATGACCAGGCTATTAAACTTGAGCTGCAGACCAGCACTATTTTCCTTTGAAATTTTCTAAAGGAGGTTTGATTCCTTTCTACCTTTTATGGATAAAAGCAGTAACGGAGTATTTAAGGAATTAGAATATTTTTTCATTCCATGCCAGAAGGCCCAAAGATGGGACTTGGAGTCAGAATGGGCTGAAAGGGGTGGCACATGAGAAAAAGGTCTGGATGGGATGAAGAACTCAAAATTCAGAGAGCTGTAGTAAACCTTTCAGTAACTGTAATCCCAGATCATTAGAGAGGAATTCTGAAGAGAACATTAGATATTTTGAGGGAGTTTTAGCATTAATGAATTAATGGAAAGTCTGATTAAGACTGGCACAAGGTGGCTGATGAGAAGTTTCTAGGAAAAAATATCATTTATCTGTAACACTGAATTACCAACTGAAGACACAGAAACTGGGCCTAGTGCTGCATGAGGTCCAGCCATTTTGTTGATCCAACAGACAAAAATAAAATTATAAAAAAATTGGGGTTTGGTAAGGAAGTTGTGATCATCTCAAAGCCATAGGAAGCTTAGATATTTGATGTAGACAAGAGCAGAAATGCATTGAGAGAGAAGAGTAGCAGGTTTGGCAAGTCCCAGAACACTGAGCCTGCAATAGCTGGAGTTTCCTTTTGCATATGGATGGAAATTGTTTTCAGGATTCCATAAAAAACAAAGACACATAGCATTGAGATATCTTCAATTTAAAACATATCAGAAAGTGTTTGAAGACATTTATAACTAAGAGAAGTCAGCAAAAGCAATAAAATCCCCATTAAAGATGCCCATAAGCAGGCTAGACTGCACCTCTGTATTGATGTTGACACTACGGGACAAAAAATGCAGATATTTTACTGCAATTACCATCTAGACATCTTCACCTCCTTCACTTCTTGTCTAATAAACACCCTCTAGATGGATTTTCGTCACTTGAATCCAGATACAAACAATATTTATACATTATACATTATAATTCCCTGAAATGCAAATCAGTCATTAGATACTCCCATGCACTTTCACATTTGATGAGCACTGCCCTTGTTTGCCAACTTCCAGTAACTACTCCATTAAATAAAGCCCTTCAAATACTGTTTTGTGAGTAAATGTGGTGCTGGTGCAGGGAAAATTAAAATACTAATAAATTAATCTTGCTAGCTAACATAAACTGATTAAGCTATCTACATTACCTGTCAAGAAGTGCACGCAGGACTACAGAGCTCTGTAAAGAGCAAGAGGAGCTCATCTCTCCTGATCTGTATCTTCTAGCAGCAGTGAAATATTTCATTTGTTCACTTTGTCTTGTCTTTTCATCTAATCTAAGGCTGTCAGCAAACGCAATGTTGGTTTGTGAATACAGAATGCTGCATGAACTCACACTGAAGGCTTCACATTCAGATCAGTTGGCTACTGAAGAACTCTAAGATTGGAAAATTAATTTCAGGGTGGCATTCACCTCCTGGGACAATATCCATCCATTCTCAATGTCTATGAAGGCTGACATGAATTACTTTCTAGAGGTGACTACTGCTCTTCACTGATGATAAGAAAGGCTACAGAAACAACTTAAAATACATACTGAGACCGTAGTTGGTGTAAGAACATCCTTAATGACTTTCTGTTCAGTCTGTGATTTCACAATGACCATTTCTTCATCCCAGCACCACCTCTCGGAGCCATCTGACCTTCTAACATTATGAATGGCTTTGCTTTAATTATTTGCCGTGCTCAGCAGGATACTAAAAAAAAAAATCTACCATAATTCAAATCCATAAGGAAACCACTGAATGTTAAGATATCTCATGAATAAATAGCAATAAAGTGCATTTTTTATAAATTCAGTGACATTTCTGTTTCCTCTGTGTCCTGACATGTAAGAAAGAAGCTTTGCTTTAATAGATCATCTCATAACATTTACTCTGGTGGTTGATTTAATGAATCATGTTTATTCTCAAAGATGAGCTCTCCAGATGAGCTCTGGAGAATCTTCTGTGGCAGCTTAACACATAAGAGCACTCAGCTCTCTCTGGATCCATCTATGGGAGTTTATCATACCCTTGAAGCAGGCTAAGAGAAAACATCCCAATGCATATTCTGCTGCATTTAATTCTTCTGTAGCTGAATTTAAAATCACAGTGAAAATGAGTTTGCACTGATGGGGTGGTCTGTGAAGTGGAGCAAACTGACAGATTACCACTTTTCTACAGAAAGTAATTTTGTATTGGGCACAGATAGGCACAAAGGGCAAAAGATGTGCTATGATCTATTCCTTCCCGTGAGTTCAAGTGATTCATTTGGAGCCGTGAGGGTCATGGAATCATGGAATCATGGAATCACAGAATGGTTTGGGTTGGAAGGAATCTTGAAACCCATCCAGTCCCACCCCCTGCCGTGGGCAGGGACATCTTCCACTGTCCCAGGTTGCTCCAAGCTGTGTCCAGTCTGACCTTGGACACTTCCAGGGATCCAGGGGCAGCCACAGCTTCTCTGGGCACTCTGTGTCAGGGCCTCCCCACCCTTATCCTAAAGAACTTCTTCCTTATGTTCAATTTAAACCTTCTCTCCTTTAGTTTAAGGCCATTCCCCCTTGCCTATCACTACATGCCCTTGGGAAAAGTCTCTCCTCAATTTTCTTGTAACCCCAGTTAATTCTGGAAGGCTGAGAGGCTGTGGGGAAACAACTGGAACAGCTACCAAAGACCAGAGAAATTAGATTTCTGTGATAAACTTCAGGGCATAAAACACATCAGGACTAAGCCCAGCTAACAAGCATCTCTAGTGCTGCAGAGGATTTGAGCTAGAAGAGCGAGCTGATGTTATAACAAATGAGCACAGCCAGGAGAATCACAAAATATAACACACAAATGCATTAGCGATGCACATGGTGTGCACTTGGGGCTTAATTAGTGATTGGCTGTAGGCCTGAATGTAAAAATAACCTGTGAATTACCCACTGGGGAGGCACTGGAGCCCTGGGCCCCAGTGCTGTGAGAGGCAGGCTGGAAGGGGCACGTTCCTGCTTTCTCGCAGGATGAAGCAGTATCCAGTTATGTCTTCAAGCGTCCGGCCAGCTCCTGCCTATCCAGCCAGCAGCGCATTCACTGCAGCATGTGTGGGAGCATTTGGTCTCTCTCTCAGCATTGACAGAAGCAATGAGATTTCTTTCAAGCTCATCTGGTGTTCTGGAGAGTGACTAGGGCAAGTAATGAGATTTAAACAGCGCTCTGCCATTCCAATTGGATAGCTGCTGCTGGCTGAGATGAGGGCAGTTGTGAACACCTACACAAATACTCTCAGGTGAGGCTGAATAGGAAAGAATTCATCTCTATTTGAAGGCCATGCAAATTACAAGGTCAATGGGGAGCAGAGACTAAATTATGACTAAAGAATGAAAAACAAAAGGTGCCTTCTACTCAGGGCTTTTCATGGAGGTACCAATCTAATCTGTGAGAAGCCTCGCGTGAAGTGAAATCAATCTCCTCTGACACCTGATTCCTTTGGAACACTCCTTAGAATAACAAGTGGAGAGACTAGAATGGAATGGAACCAAAGAATCGTTTCTGTTTCGAGCAGCTGCCAAAATACCTATTTACCACTGAGACCAGAACAACTCTGAAGCAGCTGTTGTGCTCTTCTGGGTAAATAATATGTGTTAAAAAATGTATAAACATTTATACATGTTTACCTCCGAGACATCAGCTTTTCTGAAGCAGACATTTCCCTTGCTCCATACATAATACATGCTTTGTGTGAAAAACTGCCTAAATTCATAAAGGGAGGAAAACCTGTAGGGCACTCGATGTGCACAGTGCTGTTATCCCTCATAAATGCAGATGTAGTGGAGCCCTAGTATATAACATGGCTTATATTCTGTGTTTAAGAACTTCTGTGGAATGGTTAAAGCATTGCTGTAAGTTTGGCAAGCGCTGTTGTCCACACATTTTCAGGGAAGGACAGAATTTTGAAAGCTACCCCTGAACTGAAGGCCTTCTTTTGCATAAGTCCAACATGAGCCACAGCAAAGAAAAAGTGAAAACTCCTCAACCAGTGGTGCTCTACTATGGTTTCATGGCTCTACCCATCACCACTAAGGGTTTAGTTTCAGATAATGGTTACGCTCCCTCCACAGCCCATGAAGAGTGAGAACTGCCCTTGGTGTAGGGCCAGGATAGTATAAATTCATCATATATATATCAGCACAAGTGACCAGCTGATCTACCAGTGGAAAATGATGCTCAGCCAAGGCACATGTCCAGCAGGAAGCCCAGCCCTCCTTGCTGACCACTGAGCACCCTGCAGTTGATCAAGCTGTAAAAGAGCACCCAATCCTCCAGGGAGCATCTTCTCCTTGAGCACAGGAGCCCTCACAGCATCACCTGCTCCAGTCAGATGAGAAATCTCCACTCAGAGGTGTCCTGGTGTCTCATTGCCACCCTGCCTGAGATCCCCGCGTGTTAACCACTCTGGAAAACCTACAAGAAGAGATAGAACAACTGGCTTTTCTGCAGCATCATCCTATCCATCTCCACACTCTGGTTAATAAAAATCCATAAAATTAGTCATGGCTGCTAGAGGAGTCTGTGAATTCCCTAAGTGAAATTTAACAGGGCTCATGCAATGCAACATTACCTCTGATGAATTAGACAAAGGTAAATGACACTGTGGTGTGTGGGATGCTGTCCCTGCTAAGAAATATCTCTCTCCATTCCTTCCCCCACCCCATTCCCTCCCTCTCTTCTTGTTCCCCCTCACATTTTACTCCTATCTGTTGGTAATCATTTTATATTCCCAAACTCGATATTTAAAGACAACCCTTTTACTCTTTAATCAAAACAAATTCTTTTGATTGTCCACACTGAAAAGCTCCCAGTCATCACTTGGCTTTTCATATGCAAATCTGCAATAACAGCATATTGTAAATATTTGGTCCACAGTAGCAGGGAGTTAAAAAAGAATGGCATAAGAAAAAAAAAAAAAAAAGAAAAAAGTAGAGCATATTTTTAATCAGAAACCTCCTCACTGAGGATGAAATAAAACCATATTTATTATTCTTGTTATTACTTTTTAGGTATAAAAGCCAGGTTGTAGTTTGCAGGATAAGGCCCTTACACTGCATCTTGTTTTCTTGCTCGACTCCATTTTCACATTTTTAACAATTTGATCAATCATTATTCTCCATCAAACATTCTTCTCATTGTCAAGGTGTCATTGTACTCTAAAGAAAGACCTAATTGAGTCCCAAGTTTATAAATGATGGAGCTTTAATTATTAATTGATATTTTTATTGATAAAATCTTTATGAGAGGTCACAGTCTTTTTACCATTACAAGGTAAGGTGTGTCTGGTGATACTTTTTTTATCCGGGAGATCTTTTTTTCCTAATAATTATTTTATTAGTTAAGAGATAGTCTTAAAAGAATTACTGTTATTCCAACTGCTTGATAACACTGCTATAAATCAAAATTATAGATGTACCCATAAATACAGGAGTATGTAGGTAACAAATTACTTTTATCTCAATGATGCTGACATCAAATTCTTTTGGCACTTTTTGAGGGGATAGATGTTATCTTGCTTTACAGAAAGAAAAAAAGGGTTTTATGAAATCTATCATTTTTCACAGAAATTTGATTATTTTTTTCATGCATGAACACCTACTTTTGCATGGGAATAATGCCGTGAAATAAAACCTGATTTTCAGAACTGCAGAGCATGGACAGCTCCTGCTGGAAATCAGGTGGAACTACTGATTCCCATCAGCTCCACAAACTACAGAATCACAGAACGGTTTGGGGTGGAAAGGATCTTTGAGGATCATCCCATTCCACCCCCTGCCATGGGCAAGGACACCTTCCACCATCCCTGGCTGCTCCAAGCCCTGTCCAGCCTGGCCTTGGACTCTTCCAGGGATGGAACAGCCACAGCTTCTCTGGGCAGCTCTGCCAGGGCCTCACCATCCTCACAGTCAAGTATTTCTCTCTAACATCCCATCTATCCCTGCCCTCTGCTAGTTTGAACACATTCCCCCTTGTCCTGCCACTCCAGGCCCTTGCCAAAAGTCCCCTCCCAGCTCTCTTGGAGCACCTTTACGCATTGGAAAGTTCTAAAAGATCTCCCTGGAGCCTTCTTTTCTCCAGGCTGAACACCCCCAAATTTCTCAGCCTGTCTTAACAAAAAAAAAAAAAAAAAAAAAGTCACTGAGTTTGCTTGTTTTCTTGTTTATCAGTTCAGGTTCTACAGAAGTGTTGAACCCTGCAGTGGAATCCCTGGGCAGAATCCTCTGCTCTCTGTTACAGAAAGGCCATTCTGTGATCTAATGATCTCACCATGCCGTGGTCTCTGAGTTTCCGCAACAGTCTCTAATAGGAGCTCACTATGTGGCAAAATTTTGTGTGTCAGGCCATCAAGAACACCAAGAATCCATGAGAATGGAGGGGCCTTTTTGTGTGTGGTTAGATATGACAGCTCAGACAGCAGCCCTAAGTACCACAGCACTTAGAGCAAGTGCTCACGGGTTTGTTAATTTGGTGCAGAATGTATCATGGAAAATGAAACAGGCCGTTTTCAAGGAGGGAATATGGGACAGGTCTGGTTATTCATTGCTTTGCCCGTGTACTTCTAATTAGTGTGTTCTAAATATGCATTGAAGTAACAGTTCAAGATGGAAATAAATCTCTCTGTGCACTATGATGGGGAAAAAACAGCAGACCTGCTGCTGACAGTGATGGTAATAAGACGAAGTTTGAATGTGATATATCAACTGACAAGAAAAAGGTGAAAGAATGCTCAAAGAAAACTTTAACAAAAAGAAAGAAAATTTTATTACTGTTTCAATGACTAAATCTATTTCCAAAGAATACTGAAGTAATTCTGAAATATTCAAGGGAAAGATTAATTTTAAGCATGAAGAAAGAATAGGAACTATACAAATTATTCTAATTCTGAATTGGGTTCAGTGAATTTCTAATATGTGCATTTTATGGCTAACTACTACTTTATATTTGAAATTTGTATAGAAATCTCATATCATAGTAAAGTTTTGGACCATTGTGGCGTCTGAAGACATGAAAATTCTTGTATCTTTTGCACCTGATGTAGTTTTTACTAATTTTTGTTTGTATTCAACAGTTGTTTCAGCCTTTCCTTTACAGTACCTGAAATTCTTTCAATGTCACAGGAGACTCAGCAGCGTCCTGGGCAGCAGGCACAGCCTGACTCTGGGTGAAGGAGTTTTAGGAAACCTCCACACTGCTGAGAAGTTGGTTAAAAAAATTCATTGTCTCCAGTCATTGAAAATGTCTCTACGTGTGATAGGAGAGGAAGGAAATCGTTCACTCAACCAAAATGGAAAGGAAAACCTTCCTGAGTATAAAATGTGACCACTAATCTTCTCATTCTTTTCCAGACTTTTACCTCAGCCTTCTTTGCTAATAATCCTCCCTTAAATCTCTCTCTCATGTTCAGGAACTGAAATGAGACTGACTTTTTGTGGTAGCTCACCTCTGGTAGTGCACAGGAGACACAGAGATGCATTCAAATTCAAACTTGGTGGTGTGATCGAAGGACAGAATACTAATGGATATCCAGGCTAAAGGGAATGCAAATAACCACTCCCACTGAGTATTCCCTTATTAGAGTCACATCTAATACTTCCCTAGAGCCACAGCCAAGCTCCTGAGAGCAGGGGTAGGGGAAGAGCAGCTGAGAATTATCCAGGTACTGTGCTAAACTGGCTGGAGGAGCTGGGGAATAGACAAAGTCATGTGCTCTTAAGGCAGCTACGTGTTCACACTGCTTAAATTTTAGAAATCAGACTTTCACCTCCGAAATAAATTTGCATCTTAAGGTAGTAATTCTATCCCTGAAGACAAAATCCCTTCTCTTATACTGATGTAGCATGATTACACTGACCTGTGTCATGGAGCAAGTAATGTCTGACAAATATACTGAGAAATAGGTAGAAAAAAAAAAAAATGAATGAGTTATCTCATGGAGGCTGCAAGAGGTGGGCAGACTCTCTGAATGAAATCTATAGACATCTCCTGTAAGTAGTACATAACATTTTAATCTGCTTACATATGTTACATCTCTATTAGGGACAAGAATTTGATTGGATATACATAATTTAGCTGGAGGCAATGCAGAGTCTTTCATAAGAAGCAAATATTAGTTCTTCTGCCAGTCCTATGTGGGTCTTTAGCACTGGAACTGCACTCTTGTATTAATTTAGGAGATAATTTAAAGTGTGTTTAATAAGATTCATTACCCTTAAGCAGTACATTAGTTGTTATCACTAATAAATAATCTAAAAAGAAAAAAGAACTCAAAGAATTTATCCAGTTTCATATCCAACCTCTTTTCCTAAATGAAAATTTTATTAGTGTAATTGAAGATAGCAGAAAGTACGTGATACAAGACAGCTCTGCATAGACAAATTTGGACATTTTACAAGCTTGCTTTGACTTTAAAATGCACCCTTGCGCATTGCAAATGCATCCCTCACAATTTAAAATCTGAGTCACACTGACGGAGCTGAGCAGCTCTGCAGGTTGAATGTGTCTGGGCTTTCAGGAGCAGTCCCACTCTAGCTGGAGCCATCACAGTGCCTCTTCCCTGCCCTTTCGGGGAGTGGGAGTGAAGGAGACGTCTGTATTCCATCAGGTGCTATTTTTATATCTATTATTTTAGGTACAAAATAATCTCAGCATCTGACGATGAGACATTCTCTGGCTTCCAAAAACATCGAAAGCATTGATCTATCACATACCCAAAAGAGGCAACAAGTCTCTGTAGCATATGACAGTAAGACTTCCTTTTTAAAAAAAGTTTAATTTTCTCTTGGAAGAAGCAAGTGGAGCTGACCTCTTTCATGAGATATCCTTTGGATCCTCTCCTCACCAGCAGGCTAAGCTTCCTCAATGTTTTGTATGTAGGATTCAGATTATTCCCCATTTGCATTACTTCTTTCCAAGAAAAGTTCTTCCTCCATCACTTCTATGCTAATCTCCCCTCCCAGTATCTCTTCATATCCTTTTGTTCACCAGTTAGTTTCTTCTTTCTATGATATAGCACCATCACTCTCTTTTTCCTTTTCAGGATCCGATGTGCCTCAGCGATCTGTCTCCCAAGGGCTGTTCAGCTGGAACCCAACCTCAGCATAAGGTCAGTTTTCAGGAAAAAGACACCTAAACTTTTGCCCTGTGTGGTTCCTCCAGCTGGTTAAACATGTGCGGTGGTCCACCCCTAAGCTGCCTCCACCTCCCAGGCTGGGGATAGCTCCTCCGAAGGAGGAGCTTCGCCATGGGAGGTCCCTGGGGTAAGAGCTTCTGGGTCTGCGCCTGGATTGAGGGATAAGGCACGCCCAGGGCTCAGGATCCACCCACCTTTCCTGATCCTTCTCCACTGTTAGTTCTGTTATTGGATGATTTGAATTGTTCCACTCCCTCCTATGTTACTATTGGTAGATGTATGTTATCCCAACCTACTGTCTTTCCCCTGACTGGTTACCCCTGTCCCCCCTTAAGTGGCTGTCACAGGGGCGGGGGTGGGATTTTCCTGGCATCCTGTCCCGGATGCAGGCAGGGTGGAGGGGATTCCACCTTCATCCTGTCCCTCCTGGGATAGGATACCCTTGTCCTTCCCGTCTCTCCCTCCCGAACACCTCTACCCCTACCCTAAATAAAGGAGAGCAAAGGGAGGACAACCCCCTCCTGCAAACCCTTCACCTCGTCGTTGTCTTCTTTATTTATTTGACTACAACAAACATGGAATCACTATTCTGTGTGGACCAGTGGATGAGAAACCTTTTTGACAAATCACTGCAGAAGCTGCAAAGGTGGGCTCTGTGTGTGTGTGTGTGTGTATAAACTGATATTTGCCAGATACATTAAAATGTCCATCTTAAGAACATTTGTTCTTAAGATTTTTGTGTCACAGAGATTGTACTCAGATGAATGCTCCATCCTTAGAGTGTTCCAGGCCATGCTGGACAGGGCTTAGGGCAATCTGGTCTAGTGGAAGGTGTCCCTGCCCATGGCAGGAGGGTGGAACAAGCTGACCTTTAAGGTCCCTTCTAACCCAAACCATTCTGTGATTCGAAACAAAGCAGATAGGAGAGAGGTCATTCCTTTTACTTCTGCTAATGAACACACCTGAGAGATGGAAGGATCCAAAACAGATCCAATGGGGAGTACAAACCTAGAACACCTCTGGTTTTGGTGTGTGTCTTCCTGAGAGAAAGGTATTTGATTCTGATGCTGCTTCCTCCTTCTGCAGCTGTCTCTTTGAAGAGAGCCCCACACCTGCACGGCTACCATAGGAGATTTCTAAAGCTTCCAGCAGTTTTAAGCTGTGCTGCTTAGATGTAATCCACCAGAAGATAAACACAAAAAATGCTCTCATGCCATAGATTAGAACCATAAACTGGGGCTATTGGTTGGTACTATTCTGCTTTTTGGGGTATCATGAGGACAACTCAATCAAACATCATTACATGCTCCAGTGCTCCAACAGCTGAAGCCTAATAAGTTCTGAACAAAACAGAGGTTCAAAGCTGTGGATCCCATCAGGAGAACCCAAATTTATGAGGATAAGATTTAGCTGCACTTTGAAAATGCAAAAACTGTGCATAAACTGCTTCCCATTGACATAGGAAATGCATATTTATTTATAAAAGAAATGTGAATACCCAGAAGTTTAGCTATTGGTGCCCTCATTTATACCTGCCAACCATTACAGGTGACAGCCAGTGTTTAATGGACAGGCATGTGGAAATCAGGTTTTAGGTGTGATAACATTGTGCAGCTGTGAATTTCTTGCTGCTGGCACTGGTTTCTGATACAAACCCCTAAGGTGAAAAATGAGATGCAGTTTCCAGGACATGAGTAAATTTTGATTGTGAATTATTCCATTTAGTTGCACAGCTGAAATAGCCGTGTGGGGAGAATGTTTTTTGAAGCTCTCTCTCACTGGTTTTCTTGAGACAACATAAATATATTTATAGATTTTTTGAGGCTGGAACAAATTTTGCAATTGTTTCATTTCTCCACTTTTAATTAAACAATCCTTCAATTAAATTTCAGTTGGATTACTTGAGGTAAAATAATATAAAAAATGCTGAGCTCCAAAATGTAATTAATTTAAGTGAGAATTTTTTATCTTTTCCCAGAGTTATGGGATATTGTTCAGAGGAATTATTCATCTAATTATAAATATTTTAAACTAACAAGGTCAAGAAAAAAAGCCCCTTTGTCTTTCCATATTGGGGAAAAAATTCACACTCCTTCCTCCCTAATACCACCTAGGAGACACCCAATGCCAAAAGCATAAAAAATATATTTATGCAAATAGAAAACCACAGAAACTGAATGAAAGCAAAAGAGAGTTTTAGGAAACTAGAGAATTTCTTTTTCAGCAGTGCTGCCTTCTGTAGTTTTCTACCAGTGCCTGTCCAGTTTCATTTAGTCTGCCTGCCAAGAAAACCTGCAAGACTTGATACTGTGAGTACCCTAAATATCCCAGCAGGAATATTTAGGAGACCAGGAGGATGATCAGCTTGCTGGAAATTCAAGGGTTGTAGCATTTTCACCCCCAGACTCAGAAAGGGAGGCAGAAATAGCTAAAGGGTTCACAAGGTGTGAAAAAACGAAGGTAAATAAAGAGTACCCTTGGCTGAGCACTTCAAAATGCACAAAAGCAGAAGATTATGAAAAGTAAATATGATACGGTGACTCTGCACAAAGGAAATATTTGTCCCAAGGTCACGAAAAGCATCAAGGTGAATACAGGTGGGCTCTGACTGCAGGGGACAGTCACACTGCTATAATAAATGTATCAGCTATAATCCACATTGGAGTGAGAGCCACTCATCCCTTCTCTGTGCCCTGTTAGCCAAATTCATCCTTCCTTGAGGTCTGAAGTACCAGTCCCAGCCTGACTTTGTGTATTTGAGGTAAGGATCTGCAATTAGAGCCCAGAGGAGGGGAAAGCTGGATCTGCGCTCAGGTGAAACCCGGGGCTGTCCAAGAACTGTGGACTCAAGGGTTCCATCTGTGAATAGAAGGGGCCAAGGTCCCTTCTTTGGCCTTCAGGGAACAGTGAGTGCATGGATGGATGGACGGATGGACGGATGATGGATGGAGGGAGGGATGGATGGATGGAGGGATGGATGGATGGATGGATGGATGGACAGATGGATGGATGAAGGGATGGATGGATGGATGGGTGGAGGGATGGATGGATGATGGATGGAGGGAGGGATGGATGGATGATGGATGGATGGATGATGGATGGATGGATGATGGATGGAGGGAGGGAGGGATGGATGATGGATGGATGATGGATGATGGATGGATGGATGGACAGATGGATGGATGAAGGGATGGATGGATGATGGATGGATGGATGGGTGGAGGGATGGATGGATGATGGATGGATGGATAGATGGGTGGAGGGATGGATGGATCCACATTTTCTTACACACAGTAGTTTCATGCGCAGCTGCTGGGGCTGGGCTATTACAGAAGGCATGGAGAGCACCAGCTGACAATTATCACAATTGTCATGGAGCATGATAACCAAATATGGTCCACACCCGTTCCCCAAAACAAAGCAAAAAGGATCTTCCACATTGCCAAACGGAGCTGGGGCTTGTTTCAGGACTGGGAGTTGCAGGTGCTGCTGGAATGCAAGTGAAAAATGAGGAGATATTCATCCTTTTAACAAATAAGAAAATAGCTTAGCAAATCAATCTCTCTGTATGTCATTTATAATAGAGCTTCTGTTCTCTGGAGGAACTCTCTAGCCTTTCCTTGTTCCCAAAGAGACAAAACCAATGGTTCCATTTACACAGGAAATGTGCTTCAATTTCCTGGAGCACTGCAAAGCTACGCCTACACAGTCTAACAGCTGAGGGAAATGATACAAAATAAAATATCTTATATTAAAAAAAAGCATAGGAATGTGTATATTCAGAGAGCAGGTATATTTTTATCGGTCTTTGTCAGGAAATTCCCAGGAAGCAGGACAGTAACACTGATAAACCAGTGCAGAACCAAACATCTGAATACACAAGAATGAGTCTGAATATGATACTTAAACAAAATAGGAAGACAAAGATGAAACATTACATTTAAATCACAAAATTTTTACTGTGTGACTATGCAGGGGAAGATTTTATATCAACCAGAGCTTCAGAATGGTTTCTTTTCATGCATAAAATTTTGCATGCAACAGATCTCTAATTTCAATGATTGACATTTTGTGTGCTGTTCTAAATTCAAGTGCATACTGTTCTGTTTACTTTAGAAGATGACAGAGGTTTTGAACAGGTTTTTTACATCTCATCATTCAAAGAAAAAGCCTAAGGAATTTCATTTATAAAGGAATTAATGGCTGGTACAACTAACAGATAATGTTAACTGACATACCTATGAAGTAAATAGAGAGATTATTTTTCCCCACCGCATTAAAATATGTTCTGCCTCCTTAAATCGAGAGCTCTGAAACAATTTCAAATGACTCAAAGCTATCTCCACTGATGTAGCGTCTCATCCAGCCATAGAAATAAATCTGAATTGAATTCTGAACTTGGACTGGGTTGGATCAGTTCCCCTGAAACATCTGTGTTCAACTTCTTGGGACTGGGAGAGAGAGAGACTGGGGGCAGGACATTCCTCTTTGCTTTTGCCTCCTGTCACCACTGGAAGTTACTATTTTCTCTCAGCTGCAGTAGGAAATAAGAAGGTAGCACTTCATTCCTTTGAAGAAATACCTTTGCAGCCACCACAAGTAAGAGCTCTGACAAAGTGCACCAAAAGATTTCTGAGATTTTTAAGGGGAAAAAAAATGATCCTTTTGCTCCAGGAGTGGCTCTCTGCTTTTTGTACCCTCGATCATTACAATGGCCAAGTTTATGTCTTGGGATTTTGCTCCAACAGTTTCTTATGGTTGGACTTCAGAGGTTTAAAATTAATGAGCGCTTCAAGTAGGGCCATTCCTAATATACTTATCACCAGTACTGCTGGAGAGAATCCAGATGCAGGTGATCAATATATCATAATTGTTGTACACACAGCTTCTCCTGATTTTTACCTTTTTTTTTCTTCCTTAAGTATGTGCAATTCCACCTTGTCTTTGCTGAGGAGTTCAGAGGTGCTAATCCAAGGTTCACAGCCTGCTATGAAAACCTTAGGAATTTCACACCTGGCAAGCACTGGCTTTAGTTTTTTGCATGACCTGTGCATCTGACAACTGTGAAAGTACAGCCAAGTCTGTGGGTGTGGAGAAATAATCAGCTACAATAATGCATGTGTTTGCCCTCTCAAAAAAATCAGACCAATGTACAAAAAAAACCCCAAACCAATAACAAAAGAAAACCACAAACAAACAAACAAACAAACACAAAAAAAAAAACCCCTCAAAAAACTTGTTGCTGCCTCTTGTCCAGGTCTATCAGGTAGTTTTCTAGATATTAATGATATTAGCAACTGTTTCCTGGAGGTGGGGCTGTGTTTGGGTATTCTTGTTTGCTCATTTTTCCTCTCACACTATGTTCTTCCCAGCTGTCACTCAGGTTTGAACTATCCTAGTCAAACCCTAGAAAGTGCTGCACTCATGTGCTGCCCTTGTTTGTGCTCTTGAAGGATTTTAGAGAGCGGCTCTTCTGAGCTCTCAGAGGATTAACAATGCTTTCCCTCCATAATCCCAGTGCCAACCTGTGTTTAATACTGCGGCAATTGGTCTGTTTTGCGTTTCATCCCCTTGGGTCTCTCTTCTTGGGCAGCTCTGAATCCATTTGATTAAGATTGAATAATTAATTAATAAAAAGTTAATAAATGTGATTTATGTTGATTGAAAGAGTATGGTCAGGTCAATATTAGCATATATTTACTTGGACATCTTCCTCAAAATTCTGTTCTTTCACATGAGTTTTTGCTTAACAAAGACTTTCTCTAAGACTATTTGCTGCTAACAAAGATTAAAAGAAAGAACCCTCTCTGAGCAGAGCCTCTGAATCTAAAAGAGAAAGTTATTTGTTGAATATGAATTCTAAAAGGGCAGAGATGCTTCCATGCATTTGGGTGTTATCAAACTGCCAAGTATGTAAAGGCTGGGCCTTTTCCAGGTCTCTGTGAGTTTCTGAGCAGCCTACACATGCTGGAACATACCATTTTTTATATGAATACTCCAGGGTGTGAGTTTTTTGTCTCCAGACTGGTTTTCTTTGATGGAGACAGATTTAGATATAGATATACCAAAGAACTCTGCATTCCTTGCCTTTACCTCTGCACGGCAGGCAGAACACAGAATATCACACCAAAGAGGTGAATGTACCAATACATCTTTAACTATGTGAAATGACCTTGTCACTTCCTTCCCAAAATCTGCTGCTCTTTCTGACCATTGAAACATTGCTGCATTCAAACTTTGCTGAGCTTTTTCTGGAGCTGCAGGAACAAAGGTTCACCAGAACTTCCCATTTTTTAACAATAAACAGCACACATTTATCTGCTCCTTTTCACAGGTAGCAGCCTCATTGAGAGTGAGGCCAGCTTGCTGAAACTATCTCAAAATTCATCATCCTCAGTTTTATTTCTGTCATAAACCAACACATCTTCTGCCTGGCAGAGGATGCCAAGCAACCCTGGCAGCATCCTAGATTTCTTTTTCAGAAATTTTCTGTTGCTAGAGTGATGCTGACTGGGAGCCAGCTGACACCAGTCCCTTCCAAATATAATGATGAATACAGTTAATGCTTAGATTCTTCCCATGAAAAAGCTGGGGAGGAGAAAGGCCAAGAGGACTTTCAAAGTATGTAACTTTGGGGGTATTTGGTTTCTGATAAACAAGCTAATATAAGAAGCTTGTTTTATTTTTCCACACACATATGCTAATTTTCTGCTGAGCTTTAGGGCTTTCATTGCATATGAGTCCTTAAGTACTTTTATCTGTCAAATACCTCTCATATATTTCATTCTCTTTTGCTCTTTTTTTACCTTCTCTAGTAGGAAAATACAGAGGTCAGAGCCTGCTGTTGGAATTGCTGATGTCACAAGTTTGATTTTATATTCTCTTGGCAGCTTTTCTATTCCCATAAAGACATGTGGCTACATCTTTTCAGTAATTTGTCTTTTTGCTGCTGATGCATCCTTGACCTTGTTTTGCTGTCTGTACAGTGGAAAAACATCAGTCTCTGCATTATATTGTCCCAAGGACTTTATTTTTCTCCAGTTCATCTCGATACTGACCACAAACATCCTATGATGTGTTCCTGTATATATTTTCATTTGCCTTTACAAATAGCTGTTATTAGACTAAAAAAAATATTATTGAAATTTTAAGCACCATTTTTGGTTAAGAATGCCAGCATTTTGTTCATGCTAATTTTTTTTCCTATTATAAAATAAAAAAAAGATTTGCTGCCACCTGAGGCTAAAATTTCTTGGATAATATTTATTATTCTGGGAAACTGGCATGGTCCTGGACAATGCTCTGCCTTTACTGTGAACTATATCCTCTTTCTTCTGCAAAATGCAGGTGTCAGCTGTACTTTCTGCTTTACTATAACTTTCACAGATTTTCCATCTCCCTGCCCTACTGAAATTTTCTGGTCTTTCAATTCTTAGTGTAGTGAATTCAATGGAACTCTTTTCCTTATTTCTGTTTTTTTCAATCAATATTGTCTGACATTATCTCCCCTCCTGTTACTTAAAAAAAAAAAAAAAAAAAAAAAAAGAGTAATGTCATTATTTTTTCATTTTTTCTGTGCCGGATCATATACCAGAGCAAGATCTAAATGTAATTGAAATTGTGCTAATAGGCCAATGCCTCTGGTATCAGCAATTACCCTCCTCCTTACTCTGTCTCCTTTTACCATTTCCTTTTTGCAATGTTCCGTTTGACTCACCAGAAGAATGGCACCTGATAACTCCTTTTGCATTTGATCCTTTCATATCTTTTATCATTTCTGTCCATCAAATGGGCATCAAAATCTTTTCTTTGTTGTAATTTGCTTCTGACTGACAGTTTCAGAGCATGAGGCTTGTAACTATTAGAACGATTCTGACAAACATCAGACTCTGTTATTATTGGGCAGTTCCCTCTAGAAGCAGAAACCTTCTTCTATCTTGTCTGAATCCACTAAGGCCAGATGTCCAAAATCTCAAGATTGAATTGCTCCAAGAGCCATTTCCCATCTCTGTTCCAGTACTGAAATGACCACTTTAAAAAAAAAAAAATTCATGGATCTTTCCCCTCAATTTTTCCCTAGCTTTATATTCTCATGTTTCTTGTTGCTCTGAGGTCTGTTATTTATTTTGCTTCTCAGATGGAATGAGACAAAAGACAGTCATTGACTTGCTCTTCATGAGCTCCTTACCTATTATATCTTCCCCACATGAGATCTTCCAGTAATGTATTTTCCTTTTAATTTCTTTATTTCAATATTTTCAATATTATTCAATAAATTTATTTATTGAATAATTTATTCAATACATATTTATTCATTCAATACAAATTTATTCAATAAATAATATTTCAATATTTCAATATTATTCAATACTGTCCTCATTTTTTTACATAGCAGAAAAATGCCACTAACTCTCAAAATAATTATCTTGAGAGGGAAAGACCCCATTTCTTTCCAGTACTACAAAGACTATATATTCTTACAGACACCAGTAAACTCATTGACTGATATTTATTCATGTGCATAATCTACCTCTGTTCCCAAAGTAATCACCTTGGATCAGTTTAACATAATCTAAAGGCAGATGTTTTCTTGTTTCTTCTTATGGGTACATATAAATCTTCCCACTCTGTGTGAGAAGTGAGTAAAAAAAAAGGTTTGCCCAAGATACTGTGCCTTTTCCTTGCAACAGTGTATTAACCCCAATTATATATTATCAATGTAAGCTTCCATGGGGTTTTTTTTAGACACAAGGAAGTTTTTGGCTTTTTTGCTCCTGTTAGTCAGTCTTTCCCCTTTCCCCATCTGATTTCCTCTTTTCCTTTCCTCTTCCCTTTCCTGCCTTAGAACATGATTTTTCTAGTTCTTGTTCTTGGGCACCTTAGACCTTATGTACACTGATGTGGAATTTCACCTTTTTTCTGCAGAACACCTCTGTGTTTTCTTGGCTCCATGCACAATGGGGCAATTCCTCCTTTGGCAAATGAATTAACAAAGGTCATCTGCATGGGGGAATTGTTTTGGGTTTTTTTTGGGTTTTTGTTTGTTTGTTTGTTTGTCTTTTTGGTTTTTTGGGGTTTTTTTGTTTGTGGTTTTTTTTGTTTTGTTTGGGTTTTTTGTTGTTTTGGGGTTTTTTGTGTTTGTTTGGTTGGTTTGTTTTTGTTCAGTTGTTTGTTTTGGTTTTTGTTCATTTTGGGGTTTTTTGGGGTTTTTTTAAACCCCTTTTTTTTTTTATTCCATCGATCATTCCATACCTGTACAACTCAAATGCTTTGTACATGCAACACAGCGTGTTGGGCTCAAAGTCCTGTGCTGGAAAAACATCTGGATTGAATCCCCTCTTTACTCCCTGTAATTTAGGGGTTTGCTACCCGGATCTCATTTCAAGACTCTAATTAGAAATGGTCTGGAAAAATAAAGAGCTCCAAGGCTTAATACAAGATAGCTTGTTCTGCTGCCTATAATGCCATAATTCACCTGCTCCTTTGATGCTTGTAAAATGTTAACCTGTCATGCTTGTTAATTTTTTTTTTTTATTTTTAATGCACTATAAAATTGCATCTTCCTCAATATTTTATGCTTTTATTCATGTTTTATGGCAGCGAATAATGCTTGCGAAGTATTATAGGAAGCAGATTTCCATTTACCTGGCAGGAAGTGTGCTGCACAAGTAGTAACAGCTGCAAAAGGTTTCAGAGACAAGAGGTGTAAAGCTTGTGAAGCTCAAAGGGTTTTTGGTAGCATCCATGACCTTATTTATCAGCTCTTTTCGCGTTAGGTGCTGTGTAGAACCAGCGTAAAAACTCACCATCCCTTGTTAACAGTGAATCACTGAAAGAGCATGTCCTTGTTTATTTTGGGAATTTAGGTTAGACATGAAGGGAGACTTTTCCCTGTGAGGATGGGGAGGCCCTGGGTGGGTGCCCAGAGAAGCTGTGGCTGCCCCTGGATCCCTGGAAATGTCCAAGGACAGGGCTTGGAGCAGCCTGGGACAGTGGGAGGTGTCCCTGCTCATGGCAGGGGTGGGAACGACATGAGCTTTAATATCCTTTCCAACCCAAACCCTTCTGTGAGTCTCTGATTTGCTTTACCTTCCCCCAGCTCTCATCTCTGTGTCTGACACACACAAACAGCAGCTGGAAGTGGGTGCAGAAAAATATCCTCCCAAAACAGAGTCCCAGACACTCTTGCAAATTCTATGGAATAAAACTCCACAGAATGAACAGACATGTCCAACCTAGAGTTATTAAGCTCATTGATTATTTTTTCCCTGAAATCAGTTTAGGTTGATCCACAGCTCTGAGCAGACACCCCTGTGTACTGTGCTTTTTATTGTCCCAGCTCCTGATTCTCTTTAAGGCTCCAGGCTGTGACTGTAATAATTTTTATAGTGGGACAATCAGTGTTGACTTTAGATAATTACGCCTTCCTTTGAAAAGCCATAAAGGAAGAAAAGTAATAATTTGTATTTTATCTCTGCAGTTTATGAAGCTCCAAGTACAATATTGTAAAGGTTATGAACTGATACTTTGACATTTTTCCCATCTATCTTTTTTGTCACTCTCATATGATGGTGGAATCACCATCCTTGGAAATGCTCAAAAAACTTTTAAATGTGGCACTTGGGGATGTGGTTTAGTGGTGGCCTCGGCAGTGCTGGGTTAAGGGTTGGACCTGATGGTCTTAAAGGTCTTTCCCAACCTAAATGATTCCATAGGATTCTGCCTGCATGGCTGGAATGAGTTTTTTCCATAGTTTTGTAATTATGAGGAAAAGATTCTTTTCTGAAATGAAGATTTTTCTTTAAAAAAATTTACATGGAATTTGAAATTAATTTTAAAAGGAAATTTTAAGCATGTTTAAGACAACTATTTTGGTATCCCATTTATGACTCACAGTTTTCTAAGCTGTTGGAATTCCAAACCTAAATCCAAACACCATAAGATGTTCAAAAAACTGATTCCGAATTGATCGTAACTAATTCTTGTGTAAAAAACTTTTGTCCTCCTCATGACTTTGAGGAAAGGGTCCCTGAAACCAAAAGTAAGGCTCACAAATCAGGACAAGGGATTATTTTTAACATCTCGTTTACCCCAGAGGTTGGATACGGTGTGTATCTTTTTTTGCAAAATTACGACCATAAATCAATGCAATGTTTGCCTCTCACATCACATCGTCTCTGCAAACATCTGCTAACCACAGTTTGAAACCCTAAGTAACACATGGTTTAGTCCTAAGTCCTCTTTTAGCTGTGTCCCATAATTTGGATGAATTACTTCCATCCATCTGTATCTGGAATTAAAGGATCTCTCCTACAGTATGAAGGGAATTATTTAAAACAAAAAGCAGAACCCAAAAAAAAGCCCCAAACCAATGTTCATTTGGGCTAAAACGGCATCGCACAACGGCAAGACTAAACATTGATTCCACTTCCACATTCAGGACCCTATAACTCAGGCTCTAACTTTAACTGCATTTTAATTGATAAACATCATGCAAACAGAAAGGAAAAGTTTATGCTCAAATGCAGTTGTACGGCTGCAGGAGCTGGCAAAACCGATGAGCTGAATCCTGCAAGTTACGTGAGGACACCGAATTTGCCACTGCAAGAGCTCAGCTAACTTTAGGAACAGAGTTGTTGCCATTAGCAACGGGCCAGTCATTTATAGAGGGAGAGATGTTTATCACTCAGGGCTGCTCTGAATTTTTAGTGCTTGGCTCAGTGGTAGGAAAAAAAGGGATGCTGCTGCGTTTTTTTTGTGTTAGTTCTGGTCTTGTGCTGGTTGGGAACTAATGTTGGGCAAAGTGCAGTTTGCAAAGAGCCACACGCCTGGATTTGCTATTGAATATATTTACTTTGCCAGGGTTTTATTTCAGAGCTTTTGAGGGGGTTTGCTTTGATTCTGCACTGCCTTGCCCAGGCTTTCATACTCTTCTCTCTGTGAAGGCTCAGAAAAGCCATTTCTTAATTCCTTATATACAGATATTAAATTTTTTATGTGAATAATAGTATAATTTTTTTCTGACTCTCTTGATAATACATACTCTTCTTTCTGCTTCTTTTGATATTACTGCATGTACTATGATATTTACTCCAGTTCCCTCTTCTGTCAGCAGATCTTCTACTTCTTCCTCCTATTTTTAGTGTTTGAAGGATTTTGTCCCTGACTTCCATCTCTTTCTTCCTTGACACTGACTTTCTGTATTTGCCAAAACAGCTGAAATATTATTCTTCCTCTCCTGCTTTTGTATTTTCCACCTATATCATCACAGCAATCTTGATCACTGGGCCTGATCTCTGGGTGTGATTATCTCCCTACCATCCCCACATATAATTTTCTACAAGACTCAACCAGTTTATTAGCAGCTCCCATCTTGATTAATGCACTGAGACAAGTGTATACAGGAGCTGCTAAATAATCATGAAATAGAGTCTGATATCTAACCAGAATTTGCTTTCTCTAGTAAAGCACAGTCTTTCTGTAAAACCTGGTTTACAAGACCAGAAATGGTTAAAAAAATGGAAAGAAGTTAAACAACAGTGTTGGCACTGATATTAATAAACTGACCATGATTGCATTCTCTTTGAAACAAAAAACTCTCCAGTCGCTGAGTTTTCAAACAAGTCCCACAGCAGACATATTTGATTTAAAAAATGTAAATATTTTAAAAGGGAGCCTCATGTACTTATTAGCAAGATTATGTAGTAACATTATATGTGAGTGGATCCAGAGACATTCATTACACAACGATTTCTCTTCAGTAATGTCTGTAGGATAATCTCACGCTTGAGGACTAAACTGAATATGAGTCTTGTACATTGTTCCCTTGTCATTTGCTTGTCTGTCTTACAACCCAGGGCTGTAAAATGAGTCAACTGCAGAGCTGCTGATACAAGAAAATTTGAACATATAATTCCTCACATAATTGGGTTGTGCAGCTCCTTGGTCCGTGATCCAGAAGAAATGAAAACAGTACTAGAACTGAAATCTTCAGGGAAGTATAAGTGACAGTGGGCAGTTTTAATGCAGAGACAACAATTAAGAGCTGAATACTGATTTATTCTGTTTAATTTGAAATCCTATAATTATAAGCCATCATTCTTGGTTATTGTGTGGGGTTTTTTTGACAAAATGTTGTAGAGCTCAAAGAGAAAGAGAGCTCTGCTCAGTGAAGCATGGCTCAAAAGCCAAACAGAAATAATTACTCCAATTTCTTTAAGTAGGTGGTGGACACAGAGGAAAGGAAAAGCACACAGGAGAAATGAGTACCATGGAAGCTTAACAGATGAGAAATTTAATTGTCATAGCTGTGTGCCTGAAATAATGAGCTTAACACAGTGACTGAGAAAGAACTGTACTTCAGACTAACAAGGTGGATATCTGTAATGCATCAAAGATCTTGTGAAGGTCTTTGTAAGATTTGCAGGGTACTGGACAGAAAAGATACATGTGGTATTCAGCAGGAAAGGACACACAAACTGGAAAACTCCCAAATATGTGTCTGAAGTATAAAACCCCATGAACTATGCAGATGTGGATACTACAGCCCGGAATTTGTGTGCATGCTAATTATATAGGTAGATTAATTAACAGCTTAAAAATGGTGTAAGAGAAGATGAAAACCATTAGAAGATGAATGATACACTGTGCAACAGAGGGATTAAATACATTTTAAAGCAAGAATCATGGCTTGGATTTTTTAGCTTCAAGGTGGTAAACAATTTTTCCTATTCTGCTCTGTTTGATCAGTGATGCATAATGACTACATCTGTAACAGGAAATTAACCATCCTTGGGACTGCTCTTTGGTTATTCAGAGTTATTCAACAGTTATGGTTATCCAAGATTCATGTCTCTGCTGGTGAGCTCTCCTGACTCCAAATCCAAGTGAGCTAAGTCATCTCTGTCCCTTTCTAACATCCATACTCTTCGAGAAATCATCTGGATGAATACTCAGTGGTCAAAATCAATAATATTTTCAACAGTTTAACAGCACAAACAGTTCTGTTTTTGTGAGTAGATGAGATGGTAGGAAAATAAATGATGCAGTGTTAATAAAGAGCTAGGATAATTAGAGAACCAGTAGACTCTAGAGTGTCAGGAAGCCACAGAGACACCAGGAGTTCAGGGACCTTCCTGATCGATCTTAGAGTCTGAGATGCTGGGGCATGTCCAGAGAAGGGAACAGAGCTGGACACTCAACCCACTCTCAGCTGCCCTCTTTCCTGGGTGTTCCTGTCAGGGAGCTGTAGAGAGTGAGAAGGTCTTCCCTGAGATTCATTTTCTCCAGGCTGAACCCCCACTGCTGCTCCTGGTGCTCCAGACCCTTCTCCAGCTCCGTTCCCTTTGCTGGACACGCTCCAGCCCCTCAATGTCTGTCTTGTCTCTTGTCCTGAGGGGCCCAGAGCTGGACACAGCACTCGAGGTGTGGCCTCACAGTGCCCAGCACAAGGGACAATCACTGCCCTGCCTCTGTGGCCACACCATGGCTGACACAGGCCAGGTGCCATTGGCCTTCTTGGCCACCTGGGCACTGCTGGCTCATGTTCAGCCGCTGCTGACCAGCACCTCCAGGTCCTTTTCTGCCAGGCAGCTTTCCAGCCACTCAGCCCCTGGCCTGGAGCTCTGCAGGGACTTGCAGCAGATTATTTGCCTTCTCCTCTGCTTTTTGACTGACAGTCTGAAAATGCCAATCTTTTCAACATTAATGCAACATCAAGCTCACTTAAGGTTAAGTATTTAACTTACATTTAAGAGAAATTTTCAAAACACATTTTTCTCCATTAGCTTGGGCTAAGAACAACTCCAATATGTCTATATTTAGTAAGTTTCTGATATAGAGATTGCTTAGCCTCCATAAAAAAATTTCCGTGTGCCTCCCCTATGTGCTCACATCTGTGTGGAATGAAGAGTAACCTGAATATGTTGCCACATACTTTTCCCCTCAGAAAGATACTGACATTATAGAGAGATGTATATTTGTGCTGATAAACTTCATATCAACAAGGGTTTACAATTCTGATCCAAAACTGTCAAATACGTTCTTCAAATTAACTCTATTAAAAAACAAAGGACAACTGGCTTCATTTTTTTTCCTTCTTTCAGTTTATCAGATGGTGCAGCTGAGGAACAGGCAGACCTCTGACATGCAGGTGAGCCCCACAGGAGATAAAGCACTTCTTGGGGTTTGGGGTGATTTCCTCTTTTTTCAAAAGCCACTTCAGGTGCTGCTCAGTCTCAGACACGCAGCTTTAATGACTTAAGGTGTGTGGCATTGTTCCTTGAGCATTTAACACATGGAGGTGTGTGGGTGCTTGTTTTGTCTGGCACCTTATAAATTCAAACCTTCTGTGAAAAGTACACCTAGTCTGTGAGATCCTGGAAAGGGAAATGAAAAGTAAGGTCAAGTATGTAACAGCAAGATCCATATTAATAACTAAAAGAGCTCTAGGCAACTAAAAGAACCTTTTCTACCTGTGCACTGACTCTGGCAAAAGGAAAGATTCATTGTATTCACACAGCTGAACACTCTTTCCCTCCAGAAGTGACTTCTTGAGGTTTTGTGGGTTTGTTTGAGGTTGTTTTGGGTTTGGCTTTTTGGTTTTTTTTTCCAATTGATGGAGGTGATTCTGCCTCTCTGCTCTGCTCTGGTGAGACCCACCTTGAGCACTGCATCAGCTCTGGGGCTCCAGCACAGGAAGGACCTCGAGCTGCTGGAGCAAGTCCAGAGGAGACCACCAAGGTGATCAGAGGAGCAGCTCTGCTGTGAAGAAAGGCTCAGAGAATTGGGATTGTTCAGCCTGGAGAAGACAAGGCTTTGGGGAGAGCTAATTGCAGCCTTCCAGTGCACGACAGGAGCCTACAGGAAAGATGGAGAGAGGCTTTTAAAATAGCACGAAGTAACAGGACAAGGAAGAATGGCTTCAAAATGACAGACAGCAGCCCTTTACAAAATGATGGATGTGGAATTTAATTAATTCATTAAAAACTGTGTTCCAGAACGTTAGCAAAATACCCTGATATTTAGAAGTGTTGATTAGCCAGCTAACAGGGATGCATGTTTTCTGCGAATTTGGAATTTAAATCTCAGCATGGTGTGTGATATCCTTTAAAGATTAAACCATCTCAAATGAGATTTTCATGTAAAATTAAATTCTCATAAGTACTTTCATGTAAATATCCACTAGTAAAATACTTGTCTATGCTCCCACTGGAGTCAAAGGAGATGGAGTCAAGGAATTGTAGGGACCTGGTGACTTAACTCTGTTTGACTGTGATGGGAGCTTAGGTGTCCAACTCATATGTGGACATCTCCACAGAGACACCTGAAAGGAGCAGTATCCAGGTGGGGGTTGGTCTCTTTTTCCAGCTAAGAAGTGATAAAACAAGAGGAGATGGCCTCAAGTTGTGCCAGGGGAGGTTTGGAGCAGATATCAGGAAACATTTCTGCACAGAAAGGGTGATCAGGCACTGGAACAGGCTGCCCAGGGCAGTGGTGGATTCACCATCCCTGGAATGTCAGGAAAAAAGTGTGTAGAAGTGGTTTAGTGGTGGCCTTGGCAGTGCTGGGGAATGGTTGGACTCAATGACCTGAGAGGGCTTTCCCAACCTAAATGACTCTTTGATTCTGAATGCGTCTGGATCCACAGACTGAATCCAAGCCATGATCAGCTTCCTGACTAATACCAGAGAAAAAGCAATCAATGTGCTCAGCTTGAACTCAAGATTTTCTAACATGTCTTCTTTCATTTCCACAAATATTCATAGAATCGGAATATTTGTCCAATGAGATCTGTAGTCCCTAGAAGACTAGAAAGTGTAGGATTTTTTGTACATGTGCCTGTGCACAGACACATTCTCCTGTCTGTGCCATCCTATCTGTCTACTGGTCCTCAAGTCTCTAATTTGTTTCTTGCAAGTGGAACAGGCTTTTCTGAAATAGTTATTTGATCAGTCCTTTTCCAGCATAAAAACATTCTGGCTGCTTAGCAGAGGCTGTGCCATAGCCTCAGTCTGACAGTGTATTTCTATTCATATTAAAGGTATTTCTTGTGACAATGAACATTCACAAAACAGAGGAATTTTCACATTTTCTTCTCTCAGCAAGAAAAATTCTTTGATGTACTGTCTTTGGATCCCACAGGCTGAGGTAGGAAGGTATATACGCTGTGATCACAGCAAAATTCAATGTCAAGGTTGAAATAGTTTGTGTTTATTTATATTTTAAGTCTTTGACTAAGGGGGAAAAAAAACAACTTTGAGAACAGGATTTGATACTATCCATATCTCAGATGTTGAACTGTCTTGGACTGACAGCTCGTAGTGACAGAATGGGAATTACTAGATTTTTATTTTGACACATCTTCTGCTAGATTCCACACATTTTCTACTAGAATGTACTTTCATAAAAAGATATTTATAAGTCTGAAACATTCCATGTTCTTAAAAATTTAGCCTTGTAAAAAGGGCTTAAGTATTTGGGGCAGGAGGAGGCTTATTAAGAAGGAAAGTGGATTTTCTTTATTTTGTTTTGAATCTCCATTAAAGATGACTTTCATTGGATTAGCAAAAGTTGATTTCATCCACACAGCATTAATTGTGATTTGTTCCAACTCAGAATGGTAATTTTGTTGCTTTTTAATTTTTTTTTCCAAAGAGAAATGAAAGTAATTTATTAAAACATGACTTTTAAAAACTCAATAGGGAGTAAATGCCATGCAAATATTGTTCCTCAGCCACCCACTACAAAAATTTAGATACATGAGTTTTAATTGTTAATCTACTTAACTAAAAGGATGACACTGTAAGAAATAAGGTTTACAATTTTAGAAGATGCACAGCATCAATTAAGACTTCCACTAAGTATAATTATTTGCTTGTTTTTTTTCTAAGGACCTTTGCCATTGTCATTTTCTTTGAATTTTATGTGCAGTCTATCAGAGCATTTAACTTTTGCTCCTTTCAGCATTTTCATTCTCTTGATCTATAATTGAAGCTGTTCCATATGAAGGCATATTGTGCATATACGGAAAACCCACCCACCACAACAGGAGGTATTTTTGCATTGAGAGATTTTCTTGCCACTAGTGATGTGAAGGTTATTCTGTCCTGGTGCAAAGTGAAAAACCTCAGACTTTGGAGAGGTGGGAATTTGCTTAGAATTTATTCTAAAACCTTTCTGGTGATAATCAGCTTTATCAGTAGTAGCTGCCCTTAACAGTGAATTGTCGCAGAGCAAATCCATATCTCTGTGTATCAATAACATGGAATGAACACTTAGACGCAGCCATTAAATATTCAAGTGATTTCACTTTCATCTATTTGCCTATAGATACTCATTTGCATATGCACAGGAGCCCTTTACAAAAGAATGGATGTGGAATTCAATTAATTCATTAAAAACTGTGTTCCAGAACATTAGCAAAATACCCTGATATTTAGAAGTGTTGATTAGCCAGTTAACAGGGATGCACATTTTCTGTGAATGTGGAATGAGGAATTTAAACCTCAGTACAATGTGTGATATCCTTTAAAGATTAAACCATCTCAAACAGGCATTTTCATCTAAATACCTACATGTGAATTACTTGCCTGCTCCCACTGGAGTTAAAGGAGATGGAATCCAGGGATTTTAAGGATCTAGTGATTTAACTCTGTTTGATTGTGATGGGAGGCACAACAACAAAGGTGGTTATTTTTCCTCTCTTTCTGGATGAAGAGTGTAAATTCTTTTACACCCCAGCCTGTTGATTATGGAAATGACTTTTCTTTTACAATACAACACATCCAAGTTGTGTATTATAGAACTCAGCAGGAGATTAAATTATCTGTAGGACAACATTCTGTGGTGTATTTTATTCCATTGTACCATTTATAATAAAAACATAATTAAAACCAGTGGAATTTAACTTACCAAAAATGATCCAAGAATCCAAATGAAAATCATATACATGAATATACACAAATGTACATTAATGTACATGAATCAACTACACGCCACATATAATCATCATAATCAAAGAAACAGCTGATCCTGATGGTATTTTAGGATGTTCTTTCCATCTATGCTTTATTCATGTGATGCAAGCCCAGTCTGGATGTGAGCAGGAGGGTTAATTACATCCTGCACATGCCTATTTCTCACTAAAAGGGGTTAAGAGTACATCATGCAAATGAGTCTCAGGTCAGACTATCAGAATCTCGACTTCATATTTGAATTGCACACTGAGTGATCATCTCTGTACCTTCTGTGTATCCAGCACCTCACACACCAAACTCACAGGTAATGCTGAATCTATGCAAGAGCAACAGATTTTAAATTGAAACACTGAAAAGAAAGTCTATTTCTTCACGCAGGTTTTATTTTTCTCACTTCTTAAATCTGCAAGGCCGTATTATCATTCATTAGAACTAGTCAGGGAAATAACAGAAAAACTAATAATACACTGGATGTTAGAGAAGTTCATGCAACAAGCCCTCAGCTGACAGAGCTAATTGTAATTCTTGTTGCTTAGCACTGACATTTTTTAACCTTATATCTATGAAGGCAATTATGTGAAGAATTAGTTAATCCCCCAGACATGCAGCTTTACTTGCATTATTTTAAGTACCAAAGGTACTGAACAACACAGCCTGCATGTAGATGGAAAACACTAGGCAGACAGGTAAATATATGCATGAGCAAATACTATTTTGGGGCAGCTCCTAAAACAAGCTGTACACTTCCTAAAATAGAGACAGACAAAACTCTGAAAGCTATGCAATCTGCCAGAGAAAAATGAGCTGATCTTCTAAGATACCACTCAGAAAGTATTAGCAGCACATCACAGCCAACAGATAACAGAAACATTATCTGCCCAGCTGAAGGAAGAAGTGTCTTGTCATAAAATTTGTCCCACAGCTATTACCTGGTGAAACCTGAAAACACTCAGCCCAGTAAAGCTCAGGGAATGAGGGCACTCAGTTGAAAGCAGGGGCTGCAATATCTGAGAAGAGCCAGGCTGATGTCAGAGTTTCATGGACAGGAAGGCAGTAGGAATGGGAGATTCAAATTTTATTCAAATTTTAGATGCAAAGACACTCTGAGAGGCTGCAGAGTAAACTACCTGCTGTTGGACGGAAAAGGTGGAATCAGATCTCACAGGGTAAGTTATAACCTTCATGCTCTTATTCTCCAGAATGCTGTCAAACATGAATCCTCAAAGGCAGACAGAGATGCAGAGTCTCAAAGCAGTGATGAGATGGTGGTTTAGGGAAGAGAGACTTAAATTTACTATGAATTTGGGAACTTCTTAGGATTTGCAGAACTTGTATTGGAAAGAAGAGTTAAGTTTAATCTAAATTGTACCCACTCAAAGTCATAAAAAAATATTTAAACTAGGAACAGGGAAAAGCCAAAAGGCACACAAGGTGTCCCCCAGGAAACAGTGCTGAAGCTGATTTTGTTCAGCCAAACAAACTCTACTTAAAAACAATGAATAGAAAAATAAATATTTACACCCAGGTGCTTGTAATCTTCTTCTGGTAACCAAAAGTCAGAATGAAGGTGAGGAGCAACAAAAAGATGCCATAAAACTGAGTGAATCATGGAAAAGAGTGGCACAAATGCTTTATGTAGTTATGAATAATGCATCTATAGAACAACAACATAAACCATGTGTACATGATGCCAAACTTTGAACTGAAGCTTTCTAAACCAGGCAGCTGAAGAAGCCACTGAAATGTGGTGCCTCATTGAGAACAGCATTAAGAACTATGCAAAGGTGTTGTTTTTCCAATGCTCAGAAAAGCAGGATTTTATTTCATCTTCCTGTTTTGAATCAGTTATCTAGAAGTTTAGAAAGTCAAATAGTAAAGATTCTCCCATAAGCTTCATCTGGCTTGACTGTGCCTGTGTGAGTAAAGATGGGGCTAAAAGCAGCCCCAAATGTGCAGAGAAGAGTGAAAGACACATCCTAATTTCCCTAATGAAAGCATCCCCCCTTGATTACAAATTGTTTTTTCTTGCTATTGTTCTGCCACCAGATCCCTCAGGGCATGGTGATGTGGGCAGAAAGTGCCAGTGTCCATCAGCCTCCAAGAGCAGACTGCTTAAAAGGTTCTCCAAGCATCATCAGTTTAAGAATATTTCTTAAATAATACAAGATGTGGACCAAGAACTTTGGAAATGTTCATCAAGCAAACTTTTTGTGCCTCAGTGGGAACCAAGCACTGAATGGATTTGTTCCAGAATTGTTGAAAGCTATCACTTCAAAGTCTACTGAAATAAAACATTACTGTCTGTTTTTTTTTTTTTCCCTAAATGATAAATGTATAGATAGAGCTATAATGCAGTGTGAAGTCTCAGCTTAGAATTTCTTAGGTTGGATTAGAGATGACACTTAAAAGTCTAGTTAGTGTCACAGTTTGCCTGGCACTGACACTGAGTCTGATGTTGACAGCTAAAAATATAATATACAACAGAAAGAAATTCTCTGCTGGTAGATGTTTGAAAGCCAAAATATGAAATTATTTCCAACTTGAGTTATAGAATTAAAGCATTGTTTCTGCAGCTTATTTTATGCCAAAAAAAAAAAAAAAACCCTTTAAAAGTACATCAGTATTTTAAGAGCAGCAGGGCAAAATATCTGTCCCAAAAGATGAACTCTAGATTATTTTTAGGTTTTGAGTTGTAAAGTATCTAAAAGTTAAGTAATAATTTAAAAGCAGAACTGAGAACCTCGAGTGAGGTACCTAATGTGAAATGCAGTTTAAATTCAAAGCCTGGCATTTGGACCTAACATTTCAAAGGAAGTGTCTTTAATACGTTCAGAGAAAACCTTGCAGTGGAAAGCAGAAATAACCAACCCCAGTTCTAGCAAATAGCTCACTCCCAAGTAACAATGTGGGTGTTGTTTGGTGATCAACCTCAACTAAGCCACCCTGGGCTTAAGTAATGTTTTGTAAACTGAACTAAAACATGTGCTGTTGTAACTAAACTGATAAATTTAACCTGTCCAGTCAGCATTGAGTTATTTCAGTCCTCTGTGGCCATCAGCTCTGTGGGTTCTGCCCCCTGCTTGCATTTTGTTGCCTGCAGTTAGTGCTGCCCTATCCAGCCAGAAGCAGGAGCGTGTCTGTCCTTCCCCAAAAACAGAATGCTAGAACTTGAGTAATATCTACTGCAAGGAGTGGAAGGCATTAGGAATGTTACTCAATACAACATGATGAGACATTGTAGTAACTCCATCTACTATTCCAATTACACCTCCCATCCCTCTCCCCACTCATGCTCCTGTATTGGTACACATTGAACCCTTGATAAGCTGCTTTATGTCACTAATTTAACAGGAACTAAATCCAGGAAAAAAAGAAAAAAAAATAAAAAGAAAGAATTAGGATTGTTTTCTCTCGTGCTAGTGACTCGATTGAATGATCCAGAAATCACTGAAGGTGGAGCAAGGCAGCAGATAGGGCTGGGAGGTCAGCAGCAAGCCATGGAGAAGCAGAACTAAGGAAGATCCAGGGAATGGGAGACATCCCCTTCTCCTGGTGGAAGCACTGCCAGGAAGGCAAAACTTCCTATGAATTGTGTCTCAGGACTCTAATTTATACAAACCACAGTGACCTAGGATTTGCTGCAGCTCCGTTTCAGACACTCCTGAGTCAGAAATTTTCCTACATTCCTACATTCCTCCATTCCAGCTGCTGAGCTCCAGAGCTGCCTACCTGGGAATGCAGGACAGCAGCCTGGCAGAGAACATGGGAGCACTGTGAGAGCACCACAGACATTTGCTCAGTGCTGCCTTTGGATGTCGAGGCTCACAATTAGCGCTCACAACTCTGCAGGAAGCAGGCATCACTATACTGAAGGGCTGGAACGATATCTAGACACAGTGAGTAACATCAGAGGAATCCAAGTGACTGCAATTTGCACTTCCTCCAGGCCCCAATAAAACAGAAGTTGCACCAAGTTGTGGTCCCCGAGGCTCCTCATGAAATACTCTCTTCGTGCCTCCATCAATCTGCCAATGCTATTTTCAATGTATAGCTCTGCTCCCTCTCAGATGGGCTGTGAGACTGAAATTTTCGAGGTTGCATAAAGACAGATGAGGTTTGTTAAATCAGGACAATCCTCTAAATCACAAACAAAATCTTAAACCAAACACAGAATTTCAATACACAGTTAGGAGGAATAGTTTGTCAAATGGGTTGTGCTGATTTTGGCTGGGATAAAGGTAACTTTCTTCACAAGTAGGTCATGTTCTGACTAGAAAATAATATAATAAATACCTTTGATACATTTAGGGTCTTGTCTGAAAACTGATTCCTGTTTTTCACCAGCAATCATCACCAGCTCAAATCAAGGAATTTGATGGAGACTTCATTTGCCTCTAACAGATTTTGGCAGGGATTCTCACAACAGTCAGATCCCATTACTGTGAGATCCTAAAAATGCTCTCTTTCTTGTTTTAATGGGAAAATAACCACACTCTTTCCTTGTTTACCATGCTTTCTGTTAACTATACAAAATCCTCTAGCAAATCTACTCCAAGAGAGTTAAACTAGAGCAAAAGTCAGGCTGCTCAAGTCGCTGGAGTTTGGGGATTAACACTCCAAGCTGCTGCAGAGGTGACCTCATTGAACTGTGAATTCTCATGTCACAGGCAGAGGTGACCAAGAAAATATACCAAAAATCACTGTCGGGAGGATTGGTGTGTACTTTGCAGGCAGCTAAGGGCCAGTGACATTCCCAACTTGGGCTCAATTAGTGGAGGGAAACCATTTAGTCCATTTAACTCCTGGTCCTCCTGGAGGAGGGCAGGGGAATCTCAGGTACAGAGACTATTAGAGGGTCCCACAGTGATCCAAAGTACAAATACTGTGACAGGTTGTGTCACCTGAGGTGTGACTTTGTTATCAAAGCCTACAGGTTGTGTAGAATTAGCTCTACACCTTTCAGTTACATTATTTGTTATATTATTTTTCACTCCTGTCTTCCCCTGCTCTTCAGCCCATGAGTTTGTAAGCTTCTGTTTAGGCAAAACCCCTATTTTTTAGCTTTTTCAAGGACTTTAGCATATCTGCCAGAGACAGCTGATGTCCTCTGTCTGCAGTAATCTTCATATTTTTTAGAAGTCTTTTATGCTATTGGCAAATCAGGTTCAAACACATTCTCTGTTGCAAGCCCAGCTGTTCTTTAGTTTCTTTCTTGTAATCTATCTCACCAAACTTCTCCGGAAAACCATGAATACTGTCTGAATGTCAATGCTTCCCACCAGTTTTGTACAGGTGTTTCTAATGCAGGAAGCCCTATCTACACTTAAATCCTGGAGTCTTTATCTATACCCAAATTGAAGACATTAAGAGACACCGAAAGCTGTAAATCAGGACTCTGCTGCTGAGCCACACCAGTAACCAGTTCAGAAAAATACATTTACTATGAATTTGAATTTATTGCCGTTTTATTAATTTGCTTTTATAATATTTATATGCACTGAGTGGGGTCCTTTATGCTCAGGTTTTGGATTGATCTGGGAATGAGGAGAAAAGACACTGAAAACCTTCACCCACAAACAGTTACAAGCAAAACAGGTGCAGCAGTAATAATAACACAAATCACCAAAATATTTTTTAACAAAACAGAGCAATGAATTTCTATTGAATTCGCTGCTCATCTGAAATAAATTTTTAACCCTTTCATGCTTCTACTTTCTCTAAGAGTCTGACAAAATGTGATTATTTTCTGCTATCTCCTGTGGGACAGAAAGGAAGAACAGAGACTATTAATAGATGGATTTTAAAAGCAGGAAAAAAAAACAGTGGAAAAAATAAGACTATACTAATCTAAAACCTTCTATTTAAAGGTCCTGTGCAAGGCTTTCTTTTCACCAATTATATTTAAACCTATTTGAAGCTGAAATAACATTAATATGTTCTTTTAAATTTAGGCCATAAAAGAAGACCAAAATATTTACTTCTCTTTTTCATAGTGCCTCTAGTTAGGGTCTGTAGTGAAGGTAATAGTTGATCTATAAAATATCCTTTACTTGTTTTTTTTTAAACCCCAGCATTGACATAGTAGTAAAGTTGAAAAACTAAGTGATAAATCTTACAGCAGCCACATTTTTTCCCCCACATGTCCTTCCTTAGGTATTACCTGTGAAATACTTGAAAGCAAAAGATTTACAGTTCCCTAATCTCATGTAACTTTCTTTGAAGCCCAGTTAAATACGAAGTCTAACTGGGAGCCTTGGCACCTCGAGTGAGTGGAGTGAGAAATAGGCCCAGCCTGGGATGTTTTTCAGCCCTGATAAGATGAATTGCCTCCTGCAGTTGTTTATCTGTTTCCAGGCCCTTGACAGGATACCCAGACAGTCACTTTAGATGAGACACCTAAATTTCAGACACCTGAATTTTAAGATAAGTGAATCATCCCCTTAGTCTGAAGACGGAGCTGCTTTTACACTACACTGTGGAAAAGATCATCTCTTAGTTCTTCATTCTTGGAATGTGAAGAGAGCAGGATCAGAAATTTTTCTGACCAAGCTGGAGGATGAAAGTTTTTCTTCAGATACATTTACACCGTGAACTTCCTGCCACTTCAGAGCTGCACATTGAGGGAAAAGAAATGGCAACAAAATGCATATTTGAAGCAACAATCAGCTGTTATATTGCTAATGAAGGTAATTGTATCTTCATTCTCTTCAAGGATAAGAGGCTGGAATGGGCACATGAAAATTAATCAAGTCATTTATAGCCTTCTTTCAACACATACCAAAATTTATTTAAGAATCAATCAAAAAAGTGTTTTAAATCTCAATCAGCAGAGAATCACTGGCCCTGAAAAATGTTATATTTCTCATAAGAATGAAATCTCTCAATTTATAATTTCTTGTTTTACCATAAAGCAAAAGGAAAACAAATAAACGCTATAAAGTTATAATCAGTTATTATGAAAATTAAGAGAATTCTTCTCACCTGCCTTACCTATTTCATCTGGAAAATAATGGGACAAGCTCTAAGAACAAGTAAATAATTTTGCAGAGACTTTCCATAACCCACATGCTGCTCTGCATTTAGCTAATGGTTGTTGATGAATGCCTGTAGTAGCTGTGATGAATCAAGCTGTACAATGTGACTCCTCTGCTCCTGTGACTCACTTGTTACTGGTTTGGACTATATTCACAGAAGAATTTTACAGTTGTACCAATCAAAAGCCAAGGGTATCAAGTGCATGATATAACAGAAAACCTGAGTTGTAAATCAAGGGGCAGATTCGAAGGATCTTGTCCCTGTGCTCTGAAGTCTAAGACTTCACTATCTCAATACTCATCCACAGGAAACTTCTCTTGAGGGACAACAAATACCTATTTTAATTTCCTCTCCTGGTCCAGTGTACATTTTTTGGTGGTGTCTTGCTTTATTGCTAGATTGGACTTTATTTAGAAGGTTGTGGAGACTCCTCTTTTATGGAGAATCTAAATAATCATCTAAATGTAGATGTTTAAACTAGATATGGAAACTCCACCTCACTGCCTCAAGTGCCCTGTGTTTGTATAGAGGGAGAAGGATCTCCTTGATTCAGGTTTTTGCGCTCTCAGTGTGATGCAGAGAATACAAAAAAGTGAGTGATGTCCTATTCATTATATGTGTCACTGCCCCATTACTTTACAGGATAATGTGGTTCAGTTTCAGTTCATAAAAATTCCTTTTCCATAAAGAACTCGGTGTATTATAGCTCATATAAAGGGGGATTTGGAAGTGAGCATCTGATTTATTCACCATAAAACACTAAATAACATGATGACCTCTAAGTGATCTATGGCGCACCAAGCATTCCCCAGGAATTTCAATTTTTCTTCAGTCCCTACAAAGCAGGCTCAGGTGCACATGGCAAGGAGACTGATGCAAACTGCCCAGTTGTGCAAATAATGTATGCAAGACGCCAGTGGCATATGTTATTCACTTTGAGGATTTCATGATTTTGCTTAGCATAATCCAACGCAGCTGAACAAAAGAAATTCAAGTTTTCCCTGACAGTCTAAAAAACTAATTGCAAGGGAAAAAATTAATGAGATACAGTTTGCAAGACAAAAAAAAAAAAGGAGGAAATATTAAAATATGGAATAAGTTTAAAGTAAAATAATTTTCTGAGTGAAAATACTTTTTTTCCCTCCTTTTTTTAATGCTCAAAACAATACTTCTTTTCAGTGTAAATTCAATGAAGTCTTTGTATTTTCAGCCAATAAATAAAAATTTCTGAAGTCTGGTCATTGTAATGGCACACAGAGCAGGATGATTGAAATCACTGTAATTGAAATTACTGATTTCCAGTCATGACTAAACAGATATGATATAAAGCTGAAGGAGAAACTGCAGATGACTGTACCAGGTCAAAACAAATGCCTACATATCCAGTGACAAACAGCAAATTTGTCCAGAGACCAGGACAGGACACACACAGAGATCTCCTTGACTATCCTCCTAGATGCTGCTTTTATCTATGGTTTTAATAAAAAGATTTAAATTTACTTTGTATTTGGTACAATTTGATTACCATTCTAAAGAGACACTGTCAGTCATCAGTTACTTTTATTTGGGACAGATCTTTGTGTGCTCCTGGATGAGTTTTGAGATATACAAATATGATTTATATGGACATGAACATTGACATTTTTGATCCATCCTTCCCTCTGGGCCTTTATGGCTTCCGGTACCTCTGTACCATGACATACAGTTTACAGCGGAACCATCTCCTCACACAGAATTACATCACTTTTACTTTCCTTTTCACATGGAGCCAGATCCCTGAAGGTCAGAAAATAATCTGCCTGATTACCACAATCATCAAACAGAGCAAACCGCCTCAGCTTCCTCCTTCAGAACTTGTGAGACACTTGGCGACACAGAGGGCACTTCTGCAGCCATCTGTACCCCACTTTATTTGCTTATTAAAGGACATTTTTTCATGGCAAATGCATGAAGGCTTTTGGAATCCTTTGGGCTCTCTGAAATGCGAAGAGGATCTGAATCCCTCTTTCTCATCTCCAGACAGTGCAGGCAAACATTGTCAGGTTCTTGCTATAACAGTGAGCAATAGCTAATTTCCACTTGCTTTGCATTCGGGGGAGCTGCCAGTGCCATTACAAGAGCACTGAATGGAAATCAGACTAAAAAGTTTATCAGATTGGAATAGCAGACGATGAAGGGTCTGGAGGAGAAGTTGTACGAGGAGTAGCCAAGCCTGGAGGAGGTTGAGGCCACACCTCACTGTGGTCTTCAATATCTTCCCAAGGGGCAGTGTAGGGGCAGCTCCGATCTCTGCTCCCTGTGACAGTGACAGCACTCGAGGAAACGGCTGGAGCTGTGTCAGGGTAGATTTAGGTTGGGAATTAGGACAATATCCACTTAGGATGATATCAGGTAGTTGGATGCATGTCCAGTCACCAGAGGGTGGTTAGGCACTGAACAGCTTCCCAGGGCAGTGGGCACAGCACAGCCTGGCAGAGCTCAGGGAGTGTTTGGGCAATGCTCTCAGCACATGGTGGGACGCTTAGGGATCGTGCTGTGCAGGGCCAGGAGCTGGACTCAGTGATCCTTGTGGGTGCCTTCCAACTCAGGATATTCTATGATTCTATCAGTAATACCTGCCTTTTACATACATCTCTTTTTTTCCCCCCACATTGCATCCTGCTGTAATTAAAGACAGTGGATTTTTGCATTGATTTCAGTGAGAGCAGAACCTCAATTTAATTTACTGTTCAGACCGTATATTAAGGACCATGCTTTCATTGTCATGATTTCAGCCTCTTGCAACTATTTCCCTGGTTGTTAAGTGCTTTTTCTTTCCCTGTCAAGTCTTTCTTTGTATTGCTACCCATGTTTAAATCTTTCAGCGTGATGCTCAGTTTCAGAGCTAGCAAAAAATTATTAATCTGTAAATATTTGGGATGCCTCTATGAGCTGCAAAAATTGAATCAGGAATAATGTGAACCTGTCAAAGCTTTAAGGTTAGTACCAGTCAGGTAGTTGTGGCTGCTTGGGACATGAGATTTACTAAAAGATAGTGTGGTTCTAAGGCACTTCTAAATGATAGCACTTTCAGAAAAAAAAAAAAAAAAAGACACATTTCAAAGGCTGTAGAAATTAAAATGATCCAGTTTTATAAGGGACAGAATTGTACTATTCTGAAAAGCTAGATCAGCTAAAAAGAGTTAGGGATCCCCAGGAATATTAATTTTAAGTTGTCCACAGTGGGGGAACGGCAGGGGCGACGAGGGGAAATAGAGTTTCAGTAGAAAAACTGCTGATTGGGGAAGGAAAAAAAAGAACATTTGCTTCTTAATAGGACTGAACAGTGATCTTTGCACTGTTCAAGCCATGCATACCAAAACCTAGGGAAAGTGCACTTGTGTCTTCTGCCTCACTGCCTGCTCATGTGGCCTCTGTGCAGTGCACCAAGGAGCACGATGCCATCGCAGGCTGGAGAGTTGCGCTTGCTTTTTTGGCTGCCAGCCACCCCTGCAGTGAGACATTCCTGTGACCTGAGCCACTGGAGTGAAGGTAGAACAAAATACAAGCAAGGTAAGGCAACTTCGAGCATTTTAACCACGCTGAAGAACTGTCCCCTAATGAGAAATCTCAGCTATAAAGCGAGAGTGAAAAAAGGGGAAGGAAAAAAAAGAAACAGCACAAAGAAGAATGTGCCAGGGCTTGGGGGCAAGGCTGCTGTGCTGCAGGGCCCTTCCCCTGTGCAAGAAAGGCAGAGCCAACAATGGGGCCCTGTTGTCACACTGATTGTGCTTTACTGCTTTGAAGCACACAACTGATTGCCGGTCTTGCCTTCATCACGTAAGTGCTCTCTGTATTCGCATCCCTCACTATCAGCTGCAGCTGCAACTCATCTCTGCTGCTGGAGTCGGATTTTTCCACTGCCAACTCACGGATGTGTTATAATTGAGTGCTCTTGAAGTATCTACCGTAAGGACCATTGATATTTAGAACTTCACAGAAATTTTTGTTGGTGGTTTTTTTGATTCCTTTAAAATTCCCGTCCCCTGAGATTTTTATCATGTGGTTTCTTTGGGTTTCCACTGACTGCTCCTGCTTACTACTGGGTAAGTCAATTTTCTGCACTCTCCTAGGGGCACGAGCAGAACCATAAGTTTGATATTCACTGAGACTCCATCTTCTAGCAACACAGGTCCTTGATATCCATGATGTTTGCCTCCGAGGGAAACAGACCATTGTCCATTTTGAATTTAATCCACCAGAATTGTGTCTCTTCATCCAGTTACAGCATTTTAGTACTGCTGGCTTGACTTCCTGAAAACAGTGAATTGCTCCCTGGCACCATCAGGGAACGCTGGAGGATCTGGGCATTTGGAGAGGTATAAAGCAGTTGTCTCCCAGACAAATTGGCCGAATTTGAACGGTCCCAAAAGAGACCAAAAGGGCCATTAGCATGAATTCCCAACTGGTGTAAACCTGGCCTGGCTCCAGCAGAGCTCCAGGGCTGGTGCTGGGCAAGACTAAAAGGTCTTGCAGGAGCTGTATGTGATGGAGAGGTGAGAGCAGTGGGGAGACAGCTTGGAAAAGTGGGAAAGGTAAGGTCCAGGGAGCTAATGACAGAAACTGATGACTATTTGAAGCAACAAAACACCAAACATCTAATATTCCTGAAGGATGACAGAGATATATCAGCAGGTTGTTTCAATATGCATTTGAAATTTGTCTATTGCATTGCACCTTTTTTGTCGTTTTTGCAAGTATTACAAACTACTGCTGCTTAATTTGTTTTCATCTTGCACATGTGAAAAGACCTGCCAAAGACACAATACAATGACAAAGCTGACATTTTATAAACAACACAGAAGAATAGCTTTTGTCTTTCCAACTTTGCAGTTTTTCACAAACTAAGTTGCTCGGTTTCTAATACTCAGACATAAAATTCAGATTAGGCTGATGTGGCAGGCTTGATATCCAGGGACATACACTGATCACAGCTGCCTTTTGAAAAGCAAGTTTATTCCCTTTTAAACATGCAGTGTATTTTATTTTTGTCCACAAACAAGTCACTGACATTTCAACTTGACTGTAATATATTATTTTAACAGGTGAGGAGAATTAAAGTTTTTGTCTTGGAATATTTCTCCCTCAGAAAGGCTATAAAAAACTTGGTTTGCAGAATTGTTTAATGTTGATAGAGAGTCAGAAGAACTAGAACTTGATTCTCAGTCAAATGATCTATGAAATAATGCAAAATGATCCATGAATAATGATTCAAAAATGAAGAAAATACATTGGTTATTGTTTTATGGTCCTATTAACAGCTAGGTTTTCTTTAGAAGTTAGGAAATTAAAAGTAAATAATTATACTGTGTGTTGCAAGGAACTTTCCAGGAGACATTCATTAGTGAGAAATTTGAAAAACCTTAGAAGAAAATTAAACTTTATCTGGTGCCAAAAGACAATGGTCAAGACCTCATCCCCAATGGAGTTCTTCTCCATGGAAATGATTATTGTTTTCTGAAAAAGCAGTTTTGTAAGCATAAATTTGGCTTTTAAAATAAACAGTTACAGCTTCTATATTTTTTTCTTTTACTTTTTTCCCAAATCTGATGCAGAACAGGCTTCTCTGTACCTTTGAATGAAACAAGCATCATAGACATAAAATTAGAAAAAAAATACACCAACAAACTGGAATAGAATTCTTCCGCTCACTTTGAGAAAGAAAAGATGAAGTTTGTATTTGGGTGTTGAGTTTTTGGGGGAATTACAAGTTCTAGTGTCCTGATAGTCCACACAGAGCTCACACAGGGACAACACAGAAATTCTCTTCCTGACTGTACAGCTGAATTCCTTCCACAATAATTCAAGCTGCCTGCTAAAGTGGTGGATAATGTGGTCTTGCCTCAGCAGAGTATCAGAACAGACAGAGCCTGTCCTCAGGGGCTACGGGGGAAGGATGCAATGCACTGGTCTCTACTGGTAAACAAAGAAAGTGCCAAGATAAATTATTCAATACACCTCGCCAACGTTAAGATGATAAAATGGCAATTGATAATGGACATGGTGCTTAGGCCAGCGTGTGCTTTGATCTCATTTGCATTTCAGCTCGCAGAGTTTTTGCAGCTCAGTAAGCCTTTGAGATGATTCAGGCTGATAGTCCTAACCTTATTTTTAAGCAAGAACAAGTTCCGTTGAGACAGAATGTGGTTTTCCTTGTCTACACAAATGCTTTGCTCTAAAACAAATATACCAATGGTTGAAGTCAAGGGTTTATTCTCATCTCTTGCACGTTGACAGTTAAAGGCAAGAGGCAAAAAAAGGAGGGATAGCCATTTAATAACTGCATGCATCACCAATCTTTTAGAATAAAGAATGAGTCTGACACAAAATCCTAAATGTGGCTTAGTGAAAGGAAAGGTTTCCCCAGATTTACGTGAAAAGCTGTTTTTAGTTTTTCGCTGGAAAGCTGGCTAACCTGCTGCCAAAATCAGTCTGCTTACATAACACACATTGAAGTGAACAAGGGAACAGTGTCACATGTGCTGGGATCCTTCTCATGATCTTCTGGAGAATCATAAACCTAAAGACAATAGGATTACGCTAATGGAGTGTTGCTGTGGTGGGAGCAATCCATGCGTCCAGATTAGCTACATCATGCAGAGTAGGAAAACTAAAGAGTTGCCTGAGATGTCCTAAGGCTAGAGAAGAGCAAAAATGATGAAAAGCAAATCGGTTGAGGTCTGTTCTTTGCATTTCTGTGTTCCAGGGAGTTTACAGTAACAACGCCAGCACCCTAAATGTGGCTAGAGGTCTTTATTTTCCTGACCAGCCTGACCTGGGAGCCCTACCCCACCCTTTGACCATGGGCTCATGAGATCATTTAATCTCCATCCTTGACCTCGTCTGATCTACGCTGTGGGTTTAAACAGTCCTGTTTCCGTCTCCTGCATGGATCTGGGCTGTATCTGAGGTGCATCCACCTCCAGTCATGTCTCTGGCACTGCCTCCTGGATGAACCAGCCCAGTGCTGCAGCCCTTTCTCTGTTGCGGAGCAGAAAGGCCTTACAAAATGAAGGCCTTGTTACCCTTGTAAAATCCTTGCTCACTTTTGTTGCTTTGACTAGCTAGAAAAGCATTCTGGGAATGACTCAGCTAAACTAGAGGTGAAAAACAAGCTATATAATTGCGAAACAATTATTACTCCAATAAGTGTTCACACCGGGGGGCTCGTGGTTGGTTCCATCTGATGCCTGTTCCTATCGTGGTCTGTGGTGGTTGGTTAAGCACATTTGTTGTGCCTCACAATTATGTAAATTCGTAACAAACTCACAGCTGAAGAACCCTGGATTTTTGCAATAAAGCGTCTTTTGCCATACCATGGTGGAGATCGAGTGTGCCTTAACACTGCATTTCTCCAGTTCTGCCTTTGGCCCATCTCCTGCTGCTCCTGAGTGGGGGAAGGGACCTGAAGATGGGATCCTCAACCTGCCTTTCTAAAACTGCCAGCAGACCTTGCTATCAGTGCCCTGCCCTCCTGCTCGGACACACCTTGGCTGGGGAAGGAACTGCCTGGGCTTTGGTCACTCCTCACTTGCTGTGCCTGACACAGATGACACTATTTGAGAAGATAGATTATCCCAGATGTATTTCATTTAAACCTATTTGCATGTGAGGGAGGAAAAAAAGGATTGTTCAATAACCTCCTTCTTGCTGTTCTTGCTGAGCTCCTCAGGCCTCAGTATGCTTAATGGTGACTAAGTATTGCACTCCTGATCTTACCCATCATGCTAAACTCTTCTTTTGCCCCACAAACTCCTCTAAAACTCCTTGACTAGCCTAGGTAACCTGTTCATCACTATGCACAGGTATTGACAAGAGCTGAGAGTTTTGTTCAGACGCAGCCAGATGTTCCTGCCAGCCCCTGCTCTGCTGACCAGTGCAGAGTGCAAATGCAAATGCACTGCAGAAGCCACGTTTGCATTTCTGTACTGTTCGATGCTTTTCACTGCAGGACACTGGGAGGAAGGAGGGGAAGCTGATGTCTTGCAGGCATAGCAATAGGGGCTGTTAATATGTTTACATAGCATTTATAACTTAAATTTTAAGCATTCACTGCCAGACCATCAGGGATTAATACATGTAACGGAGGGCAGAGGGATGTAGTCGCTACGTGGAAGAAGGAAGGTTGTTGCTAACAGCAAATACAGTGATGGAAGGAAATAAATGGGCAGAGACTTGCATGCAGACAGACCCGTTAGAGAAAAACATGATACTATTAGGGAAGTAATGATGCTGCATACCATACACCTTTCAAGGAAGATCATGACTAAGAATATGTCCTGGCAGTCTGAAATGAGGGAGTGCTAATGGGAGACAGGAGCAGGAGCACGGGGTCATGGCTGTGATTAAATTTGATCAGGCAACATGCTCAGGAGCACAGCTCATGAAATATTTTTCTCTTCACAGAGGACATTCAGATGTGCAGGCAGGTTTTCAGAGGGCAGCACAACATCATAACAAGCAGCATCTCAATGCTGTGCGGTGATGTTGATCTGTGAATTGTGTCATTGTAGATGGCTGACTTTTGCATATAATTAGAAAGATAGTTTCTGGTTTTTTAAATGTGAGAGTAAGGAGTGTCACTTGAGTAAAAAGATTGGTTGAAGATGAAATTTTCCCTGGAAAATATGCAAATTTTGTAGACTAGCAGTCAGGGATTGCTGTTTCAATGTGCAGTACATACAAAGTCACACGAGAGCTGTTATACATAGCACACTTAGTACATCTCCTTCACACAGTGCAGAAGAAAAATTTGATGAGATGCAGATCACTTCTAAGTAGATTTGAACCTAGCAAGTACAAGCCTTTTGGCAGATGAGTCTTCAAACATCATTTTTCTCTTCTCATCCAAGACATTCCAGTGAAACATCAGTCAAGAAAAAGGATTGGTTCCTGGTAGAGCTAGTCTGGCTGAAACGTCACTTCTTTGGTATTCCCAGCTAAATGTCCAAATTGTATCCGCAAATTTCTGCCATCTAAAAGTTAATAAGGACTAAAGATGGTCTGCCTAGCTCAGCAACTTGTCTCTTCTCAATGGCCAAAAATGGATTCCTAATGGAGATCACTGTGAGGAAATACAGCAGTGTGCTGTCAGGTACCAACTGATCCAGCCCAGACACCTCCTGAGTCAGGAGTGGTTTCTACACATCTAATCCACCTGTCTAATGTGGTATTGTAACCCAGCTTTATAACTGTGGTACAGAAAGCCAGACATCTCCAGAGAATGATTTATCCACTCTGAGCGTGTGTGTCCAGGGCAGATTAGATGAACTGTTCTTGGATTCCACTCTTCCTCCTTTCAAATGTTCTGTTACTTAAAACTGAATTTCAGTGTCACATTGCACCTTAAAGGGCAGCAAATTCATTGAGGATAGCAGGAGAATCAAAGGCAGAAATTAATTTGACAGCATGAGGAGACACAAAATCCAGGATCAGCAAACCTACCACAATTTGCCATTTTAATCAATACATATAATTTTAAAACTCCACACATTGTTGGGGTAATTTGTCTTAAGACAGCCACATGAAACAAATACCTTTCACATTCTTAAAGGCTGATCAGGTGAATTATCAAAGTCACTAAGTGACGTTTACACTGAGCAATAGGATCTAAGTTTTTTGTCTCAGACAGCGCTCAGAGCATCAGCATTTGCCCCCTTCCATCCTCCAAATTGTACCTTTGGTTTTGAGAGTTTGTACATGCAAAGCATGAGGGAGGATGAAAAATGGTGGGAAACCCTAATAATTACCATTCAGCTGTCAGGAAAGCAGCAACAGAAGAAAATATAGTTATGAATGTTTGTTTGATTAAACATATATTGTACATTTAATATTCAAATTCTGTGCAGGTCTCAGGCTCTTGGCAAATTGCTAATGCAACCCTCAGTATGTTGAGGGCTGGGCTTCCCCACTGTTGATTGTTTCCTTGATAGATCTGTAAATATAGAACATTCACCTGATGAATATGATAATCTGGAATTGCAGAAGTGTGTGTAAATGCAATCTGATATCACTATTCTTCTCCATGACACTGTGTGAGCATAGGGGGGAAAAATTAAGTAAGCCTTGTCTTTTCCTGGGTACTGAGAATCCAGCATTGGAATACTGTCTTTAACAGGATTGTTCTGGACAGAATGTCCAAAATTCTGCTGGATAAACACATCATGGGATGGGTGAGCAACTGGCTCACGGGTCAGGCACAAAGGGGGGGAGGTGACATCAGGACAGTGATCTGTCACTGGTAGGGTTCTGCAGGGCACTGTCGTCAGTCCTGTCCTCTTCAAAATCTATAAAAATTACCTGGACGAGAACTGGAAGGGACAATGAGCAAGTTCACAGGTGGTACAGAGCTGGAAGGAGCTGTTGACTCCCACGAGGGCAGGGAGGCCCTGCAGAGAGACCTCCCCAAATGAGAGCACTGGGCAGTCACCAACACGTGAAGTTCAACAAGGGACAGTGCCTCTTGTGACTCTTGGGGTTGTTCTTATGTTTTATGATCATGAGTACTTGCATGAAAAGTGAATATCCCTTCTGGCTTTCAAGAACTGCAAAACTCTCACTTAGAATAGGACATTCAGTTCTGCTGATTGCTCTTCAGAACGATGGAGAATTAGAGGGCCTCAACAAAAGTAAAGAGCAAGAAAACGTGACTTAGGGAAGCTTTTATTGAGCCCCTGAAGAAAAGACTTTCAGGACACACAGTACTGATTTTCAAATATAAGAAACATGCAAAGAACTGAAGAGATGAAAGGAAAAAAATTACTTTCCATGTCCACTCTGGATAAAGCAAGATGTTGTAGATGTTTACTTTAAATCCGCTGGCCACTCGAGTGAAGCGCTGAACTGACAGAGTTAAGAGGGTGTGGAAAGTCTCCCTTTGATGCTTTTGAGATGTTTCCCCCTGTCCTTTTCTGCTTAAGCAACAGCCACCTGAGGTGGTGGTGGCTGCATCTGGTGTGAGTTGGACTCTGGAAGAGTCTGTAGCTAAGGGCCATAAACCTTGCTGAGCAGCTGAGGGCTGGTTGAGTATGCGGTGACTGAAACAAGGCTGGAATGCAAATAAGATGACTGTAAGGGAATCATGTCGCTCCATAATCAATGAACAGCCCAGGATCTGTCCTGCACAGCAGGGGATGCACATCAGGATCAACCCCTGAGCTCAGACACCTCTCAGGATCACTCCTTGAGGCTGAGAGATTCCTCGCTGCAACAGATTCTTGTTCATGATAACTCTGAAATCTTAGCTAAGTAACATAAAGGATTGATTGTGGACATGTAATTCTTTTGACAAAGAGCTGGACAAGTCTGGGGCTACATCTGGATCCAGCTAAACCTAAACTCTTCACTGAGATCGTGTTTAGAAAGCAAGGGTTCCTTTCTGAACCTCATGACTCAATGGCACAGTCTCCCTGATCATTTTATCTCACCCTGCCCTCTGTGCAGTAAATAATCAGGTGTACCTTGCCATCACACCTCATTAAAACACTGTCACATTTATTATTAAGCTTAAATCACTGTTTTGTATCAATCAACATGTTGCTACTTCTCTCTTGGGAGTAAAGTGCGTCACTCCATCCATGACAGCATCCAACAAGGTTTCTGAATGCTTGTTGTTAAATATTGCATTCATGTCACAGCTTGATCCTAAGACACAAATAAATTAATTCAGTTAAATATATAACAATTTTTTCCAAGCAACTAAACCATCCGCAGCTTGAAAGACCTATTCTGAATTTTCAGTGTGGTGCTAAAACATGCACATTAAAATTTTCTTCTTACTCCAGGAGGGACTCTGTTCAAAGTCAAAGAATGAGATCAGCTGGTTTAGATACTCAAGCCTCTTAAAAAACCCCAGCAAAGTCCATAAAATATGAAAATATTTTAATATGAGAATAGAGTAATAAACCAAAAGCCTTTCCCTGTTCTTTTCCATCATTGATTTTAAATAGCAAGAATTCTGCAGCTATATAAAAACACAGGAAGGGAAGGGTCATGAGTCTTCCTTCTTTTACCCCAGTGGAAATCAGAATTAACCCTGCTGACACCTGAGGAATTACAATGATGTAAAACTGGTGTATACGAGGGGGGGGAAAGCCATCCAGAGGAGTATACTTCATTGGTTTCAATAAATTCTCTTCCTTTTTAACACCAGCTGTATAAAAACCTCCAATAAAATTTTATGTGCTAAGTCTGGTGCTGAAATGACCAGACGCTTTCCAATAACATAAAACTGCAGTAAGCAATTAGAATTTTTCTGCTTAAATATGTTGTTCCAATTTGCTTAGTGTCTCATCCTGGAGTAATTCTCCCACATCATCCCAGATGTTATATTTCACCTGAAGTTTTGCTGTTGTCTTGCTAGCAATCATATTCCAAATGCTTATATTTTATACCACTTTATTCCAATCATGAGAGTATCAAACCATCTCCAGCACAAATAGTATGAATTCATGCAGACTTAGAGATTTAAATACTAGAGTGCACATTAATTAGTATTACAGAGTTGTATGAATTCACTTAATCTTTATCTTACTGTTGTATTTTGAATTTGAGTAGCAGCATATGAAATTTTTACTATTAAACTCCAGACTTTCAAAGCAATTTGGCCAGGATTTAGAGGATGTAGAAAAGTTCTTTAAATATATGTTATCGCTATTAAATCCCCACATTTTCTCCTTCACTTAATGAATACATACATTTTAGTGGAATTGTGCAAATGTGAAATCTATGGTCACCCATTTAGAAGCTGTCCTATTCCTTCTGCTACTGCAAATAATTCATTAAAAAGGTCAGGACTGACTTTCTTCCTACAACTACCACGGCTATTACAGTGAGCGGAAACAAGTATTTGAAATGTTTCACTATTGATTAGCACGAGCTGCTTGTTCGGGTTCTCGAGTTTGAGCCAAGATTTGAAATGCCTGTGACACACAAACCTGGAGCAGCCACTCCCAGGTGATGATCCAGCAGAGAGATAAAACATTTCAGTGGTGAACTCTACAAACAGTCCTTTCATGGTGAAGACATCAGCTTAGGAAGTGTGGATGGGGAGGCATTTTCAGTCTGATGATAAAATTTAGGTAAAATAAAAAAGGTTGTTGAACTGAAACATCATTTAGATAGTCAGGCTAACCAAAATTCTTATGTGGTATCAAACAAAAGGGATTTTTTAGCTTCTTCCATCATATGCACACTCAAACTTTGTTTCCCCCCACCTTTTAAAGTATAAATATGTGTCAAAATGAAATCCATCTTTTCAAACTGAATTAAAATACTGGAACTGAGAAAAATGTCACATTTGCACCTGTCCAAAGTGCTTGTTTGCTTTAGCTTAAGCATCCCAGTTTAGTTTTTGCTACATTTTGGACATTTTGGTGCAGTAGGCTGTAAACCTGACTTTGTGGTTCCCTCTGTCCTCTGAGCAGTGTTCTGTCCGCAGAAGAACTGCCTCACTTTAAAGATTGTGAAGCAGAGGATTTTCATGAATTAGAATGAGAATATTTTAAATGCAGGTACAACACTGCTTCTACACCAAAATGGAACCAATTACCCAAAGTTGGACAAGAAATGCCCAAGTTCAAGTCCAAAACCTACAAACTGTGAGTTTTTGGGGCCCTTTTCTAGTGTTAACTCTTCAAGGTGAAGAATGTTTTCTTCCCTGACCGACACGAACTTCTCTTGTTCTAACACACACTTTACAACACACATGCAACATGTAAAAATATACATTGACATTCACTCAGTCACTGAATTCCAGCAGTGCTGCTGAAATCCATGATTTGCATATATGTATTTGCATATATATGTATCTGCTCTATTTTCATTTGTAAGTATTACATGCATGCATGCAGAGCATAACTAATAAACATTTTATAGAGGAAAATTGAGGCACAGAGTAGTTAAATCTGCCAGGGAGATTGCAGACATCTGTATAAAAAACATGAGCTGAATTAAGAACTCCTGCACCTTTACTTGAACCAATGCTGCCTTCTGCCAAATAAAGAACTTGACTTGTAGCAAAAATTCACTGGGCTTAACAACCTAAATCCCACCTTCCACTCTTTTTTTGTTCTTGCCATTGTTTCAATTCAAAAGTATCTCTCTAAAAGTGTCTCTCTAGAGCCTAAGTTTTTCAAAAGAAACATGAATATGTGAGTCTCTGAAAACATCAATTAATGTCACCCAAATTTTCTTTCCAACTGAAAGCTGAAATGCAAAAAAAAAAAAAAAAAAAATATCCCATGTGTGGAGTGGATCCAACACACTAATCACATTTACAGGGGAGTGTGTGGTTAGACCTTCAAAAATACACACCTAGTTCATTGTTTCTAAAACAGACACCAGACAAGAAGATATTAATAGCTACAATAAACTTGATTTTAAAAACACTGTAACTTCATATTGCAGATGTGTTTATGGTGTCCTTCCAGATACAGACTTTTTTCCCCAGAGCGCTCTGTTGTCCTTACTGGTTTTACCTGGTGAAATATTCTCATTATATATGACATTTTTTGGCCATTCTTTTTTTGTTGTTGTTGTTGGCTGGTTTCTCATCACTATTCTCATATTTTCCTCTTTCTTGGGTAAAACCTTAAATGATAATTTTTGGTCTTTTAATTTATTATGAAGATGGCTAGTTTTCATTTTCATAGTTCTGCATATTTTCACATCACGTAACCAGTAACTAACTTTAGCATTCCTATATATTAGTTGTTTGGGGTTTTTTTAATCTTAGTTATGCAGAAAGATGAAAAACAGGTCAAATTAATTGGTTGGAGGTTGGTTGAGTGATTTCTGTGTCTTTGCATTGTGGCCAGAAAAAATCCTGTGTTGTTCAGACTGAATATTTTACCATGACCTTCCTGAGAGCTGCCTCAGGAGGGAAATGGGAGACAAAGAAGTGAATTTTTAGGCAGTAGGAAAGATGTTCTGAGGGCTGTACAGTCACACTGATGAGCTTCTGCTGATCACAGCTATTGGGACAGCACTGGAGCCATCCTTCCAATTTCAACCTCCACGGACCTGGGCTGGGAGGGCCACTGTGCCCATAGGCACAGAGATGATTAGTGAAGCACCTCGCTAATTAAAATAGGAGGAAAACATTCTGCATATAAATATTTCACACAGATATAAAGCTATGAATTGCATGCCATGTGTCTTTGTGACAGTGGCATTAATGAGGACATCTTGGATGAGAAACAGAAAGTAGCAAGGCTTGTAGTAATTTTTGTGCAGAAACATCAAATTCTATTCCTTCTGACTTACAGTCAAATAGATTTTGTTAGAAATCATGTTCTCTGAGCAAACTCTTAACCCCATACTGAAGAGGGTGATTACTAATTTCTATTTTTTCTTCTGTTCACGCAAAAGTAGAAGTGGTGGGGAGCTCTCTATAAATAACTCTATCAAGGAGGCACTTGGAGTTATGGCACTTATGGAAAAGGAATATTCCATCCAATTTACGCATTTGTCTAAATGGCTTCTCTTGATGACGTATAGGAATTAATTCTTGAGAGACAGATGTCCAGAGAAGGACCGTTCAACTGCTTCCCCAAATGAGGACCATAGTTCTAATTCTTGCTGCTTTCAAGTGTGTATCTATAGATTACAGCAAATATCAAAGGTCGTGTTCACATGTGCACTGCCATCAAAGCATTTCCAAATTGCAGCTGGTTAATCTGGTGACATCAGCTAGTCATGCTCAATTTTGATTTTGATTTTTCAAATATTATGTAAATGTGAAGCAAAGCAATCAAAAGAATATGCTACTCATGTAAGCCATGAAAAAAAATTGCATTTTGGACTAGAGAAGTTTTTACAAAAGAAGTTATAAACCTTCAGTTATCAAATACATGGCAAAATTTAAAATATTCACAAATGTCTGTGCTTTATACAAACAAGATTGAAGTTGCTGCAATGTTTTCAAGCCAGAAATGATATAGCACACACCAGGTGAAAATTTTTAAATGTAGATGAGTGATAAGGATGAACTCAAGTTTAAAAACATGCAAAGACTGTGAACGGTATGAACAGAAATTGGTCAGCCAAGCAGCCCCTCTGAAAATGTAATGGATCTTGGTTAAACAGAAAGCAGGAGCTGTGTGAAGAAGCTATTACTGATCAAAGAAATTACCCTGAATTTATGAGGAAGCAGTGAGAGCATGAATTGATGCAAGACTCTTACGCAAAATCATATTCTGAGGGAAACGGAAAGATTTCATGGACGATTAATGCCTATACAGCAGAAGAGGGGAAAGCATAACTTCATTTAATGTAAACATGATTATGATCCTGATTCTGCATGAAATTCAAGTTCATTCTCAACTGTTTTGGGACACTTGGAGTGTTTCAAATTCTACACGTTCTTAAGTACAATGCTGAACTGTGGAAATGTGTCATTACGTGTGATGAATACTAACAGGGAGATGTGATGAGATAAATGTTAAAATACATTTAAAACATATATCAGAACTAAGTTTTTAACACTATGTTACAAAAGGAAGTTCTGTGGAGAATGACGAAGAATCAGAGCATGAAGTTGAGTTGTGCAGAAGAAACCAATAGGAGACCAGAATGTTCTTATTTACCAATTTATAACCATAAAATTCTGTATGAATGTATTTGGAACAGGCATAGCAGTTCTTGTGCCTCCAGGGATATACAGCCTACAGGAAATAATTTTAAAATTTACTTTGATTTCTTACATGTTACCAACACTTGTGCTTCACCCTTGTGCCACTTTCAAACTCAGTGAGGAAACATTGTTTGGGTGTGTCTAAAATGTATTCCTGAATACAATGAAACCTGGATATAAATACTATCAGGACATGGAGAATCTGCTGTTTAACTTGGTATCTTGTTCCAAGGATTAAACTCTTTCACTTTTAATTTGAATATAATGCTCATTTAAATTCTCATTTTAACTAAAAGATACGAGGCCAAGTAATCTTTTTTAATAACAAAGGTGATTAACATACCAAAACTATTAATATACCAAAACTATTAACAAGCAAAACCAATTTACCAATAGAACAGATTTTTTACAGTGGGACCTATCATCAACAGGCTTTCTCTTGAAAAATTAATCTTCATTTCAAATGTAGTCCATGGCATTCCCACCTACTTCTGCTCTATTGCTATTCACTTATTACTTGAGGACTCTGGCAGATCTGCAGAACCATAAACATTTCTGAAAAAGTAGCTACAGTGCTACTATGTGCTCTACTGCTGCTTATAAAATGGGAGAGGAATTGGAATGGGGTAGAAGTGCCTTCTAAATACCTGCCAAGAACTTTTGGGCAGGGAGGTGGAAAAGCGCATTAATTCCTCCATCCAACAGACTCTCTAAGCAGGACTGGATTGGACCTGTGTTGTAATTCAGGAGAACCACTTGGACCAGTCTCACAAAAGGCCTGTCTTCACTCCCGAAAAACCATCAAACATCCTCCACGATGGCAGTTTCCAGAGGAAACCTCGTGCACTCAGAGCACACACTACTGCCAAGTGAAATGCAAAGCATCAAAAGATATGTTTCTGACAGAGAAATTCCCGAGTTTCCAAATGCTCAGACAATTTCAGCGAGCGCAGGGCTGCAGCAGGCGAGTCAGGGCTGACATCTGTGAGCCACACTAACATCACACTGTATCTGGCACTCGCTGCCTCTGTTGAATCTGCTCAGAGTCGCAAATACAGAAATTTCACAGCAGCTTAGGCACATCCATGGTGTCCCTGACACCTGGTCTTGGGTTAGCACAGGGTTAGGGATTTGAATGTCTCTGATCGTTTGTATGGAGGAAGCTTCCTCAATGTAGCTGTGATAATCCTTCAGGAAGCAGCTTGTTTTAGGAACTTGGGAAATTGGCTCCAGGCCACCAAAAAAAAAAAAAAAAAAAAAAAAAAAAAAAAAAAGCCTCTTCTTGGCTAAATTCCACAGTGTGTGAGTGTGAGTGGAAAGAGAAGATATTCCACAGTTCAGTTAAGGGTTCTTCTGAGATAAAGGCAAACATGGAGCCTTAACCAGACAGACCTTCCACAGCCTTGGGCCAGCCTCAGTTATCCTACACCTATCGTAAATACTGACAGACAAAACCCAAGGAGACAGAGGAACACACTTATTTTTGTCTCTCCATGTATATACTGCTTGTTATTTCATCCCTGTGAACATCCACGGAAGATCAAGCCAACAGAAATGGGGACTGTCTGCCTGTGATGCCTCATCTGCCCGGGAGCAAAGTGATTGCCTTGAACATTTTGGCCAGGAATGTTTTCACTGACTGTGGAAGCAGCTGCTGTGGTGTCACTGTTGTGACACAATATTCTCAGCAGGAACACTGACAACTCAGAAACTAAGGGAGAAAAAGGGGTCCAAGAATGCAAACTCTGAGGAACAAAATCCAGATTAAACCCACAGGGATACCAGGGATAGTACTATTATTACTATTATTATTATTATTATTATTATTATTATTATTGTTGTTGTTGTTGTTGTTGTTGTTTTGTCGTTGTTGTTGTCATTATTATCATTATTATAATTATTATAATTATTATAATTATTTATTATTACTATTATTATTATTATTACTATTACTATTATTATGATGATGACGTATATTATTCAAACTGTTTCTGTCCAGCTGAACATAGCAGATAGAATCAAACCCAATAGTTCTGATAAAGAAGAGGGAAGAAACAAAAAAAAACCACCCCAAAAACACCCCAAACAAACAAAACCCCAGGCCCTGAAACAAACAAACAAAAAAATAATCAAAAAACGAAACAAAACCCCCAAAAAGTAAACCAAAAGAACCCCAAAACAAACAAGCAAACAAAAACAAAACAAAACACACACACCCCGAAAACAAACAAAAAAAAGCAAACAAGAAAAACCCCAAACAAAAACAAACAAGAAAAACCCCAAACAAAAACAAACAAAAAAACCCCCAAACAACCCCCCCAAAACAACAACAACAACAACAACAAAAAAACCTCAACCAAAAACAAAAAATTGAAAAAAGAAAAGGAGATATTTGTGAAACTGTAAGGTGTGTGAAGATATTGCATATCTGATCAGATATCCAAGAATTTTCTCATGGCAGAGGACTCTGGAAGACCCATGGTGGGAGGATTGGGAGGATAGACAGTTTTCACGAGTTCCCAGAATATTAATGTCTCCATTATTATGGTTGTATGGAGAGCGTTTTTTTAATGGTGGAGGAGGAGACTGGGGAAGTGATCTCTGATGCACAGCTGAAAGGAGGAGCAGGTTTAGTCTGACACAAACTCCACTTGCCTCCTGCAGCAGCAGCAAAAATTGAGTGTGTGTCAGCCTGGACCTACAACAGATCTGCCTTTTCCAGTTCCCCCCTTAGAAGGAACAAGATCAGCTCAAAATCCCACAGCTCTTTCACTTCAGCTTACCCTTGACAGGGAATATTTGGAGATTCTCTCTTTCTTTTGGGCTGCATTTGTAGAAGCAAAATCACCAAATTCCAGAGCTCCTGCAGTCTGATCACAGTGTCTGATGAGGGAGGACATCCAGAAACCCCAGAAAATGTACAACATCTATAACTTCTGCCTTGGACAAAATTGTGGGGAGGAAAAAGAATGTATCTGAGAAAACTCTAAATAAGAGTGAAAGTGAGATGAGACCTGTGCATAAAATTTTAATAGGACCCTTAAGATGCAATAAGTCATAGAAAGACAATGAGAAAATATTTTGTATTATTTTCTTACTCCAGAGTCTCCCTTTTCATTCTAGACACTCACAGTTGTGCTCCACTCTGACCATTTGAAATATTTTCTTCTAGCTATACTCTCAGTCTCTTTCTCCGCTTCAGGGAAAAATACACGCTCTTCCTGAGAGAAATTCACCCAGTTTAGTATCAGCATGAGATTCCTCTCAATGAACTCTTACCCTGTCTGAGTTTCATATGTTGCTAATTCTATTGATCAGATCCATATATATGTGATTAGAATATCAAAGTCAACATATAGAATTATTTGGAACAAGCTTCTGCCATGAAAGTATCTAGCTACCTCCTTCATATGTTTATTTTAGAGTGGAATTAATCCACCCTATCAATCCAAATAATCCCATCTCTGGAAGAGCCCAGATTGCTTTTTTTATGAGTTTGGTACCTGACTTGTGCATGGAAAACTTGCATAAAAGGAATGATTATATGACATCTGTTGGACAGGACTGTGATGAAAAAGGGAATAGAAGAATCCTTATCATCAGATGATACTTTGCACTGTCTCACTGTAATGTGCTGATTCTACAGTGTGTCAATACAATAACACCACCAGTTACACACTGTGTGCAAGGAAAACTCCCATCAGTACATCTTTAATGAATAGGGGGTGATACTTGGATTAAAAAAAAAAAAAAAAAAAAAAACAACCAACCCATGTTTATTAATTCATATGGCTCTAGTTTTAAGTATAGTACACTGTACTACAAAGCAAGGTTGAAAATAATTAGATTACATGCAGTTCATCCTGGTGAGCAGGGACTGTGGTTAAAGAGAAATTAAATGAGGCCACTTTTTTAATATTATGAACAAGTGTTAGGAGCCTTGGGTACCTCATTTTCATCAGCCATTAATTAAGGATTCTGATAAATATTTCCTTCATAAACTACAGCAATTATATAAATACTATTATATAAATACTAAGTGCCACTGAATCAATATAGGCCAGTTTCGCTGCTGATATCAGTGAAATGCTACTTCTTTTCTTTGTTAGGGAAATAAAAATTCTGAATATATTCTGCAGCAAAGCAAAGACAATCTAGAAAGCTTTAAAAACAGCAGAAGCAATAAGGAAGCAAACAAGTTGTCTGACAGATGTAGAAACTTATAACATGGTCACATTAGGCCATAATTGAATTTTGCACTTCAGTGTGGCCCCACAGGCTACACTGACTGCAGTCACACCTGTGGGGAACTCCAATTAAATACCAACATGGCCAAGGGTGAGACTCTAAGAAATGTCAGTCCATGATTTGCAGCACACAGAGCAGAATCCCCACCTATTGCACCTCCCTCACTAAATTAGCAACTGATTTAGCTCAGCAACAAACTGCAGCAATGTGCAACTCAGTCTTGCACGAACATCCACATTTGCATTCCTTCATTCAGCCGCACTTCTGGATATTGCCATGACAACAGTGTGGCATTTCTCTCTTTAGAGCTCTTGACAAGGGCATGGCTTCGGTGGCACAACTGAGAATCCTTGGCTGGGCTGTAATAAAGGGTCCTGCAGGTGAATGATATTCTAACCCAAACCATTCTTTGATTCTACAAGTACTTTTTTGATAAAGAGATTTTCGTTATGCTTTTTCCCCAAGGAAAAGGAATTCTGAACTCATTCCATATTAACTGAAGTGTTCTGTTGATTTGCTGATCTCAGGAAATAATCTTGAGCCAAATGTTTTGTATTAGCAATGTTTTCTGGCTGTAATAGAAAAATGGGGCAAGGTTCAAATCTGTTTTCCTCTAAAAGGTATGCTCACATCTGTGTGTACACTGTGACTGGGGAAATTTTTCCTTTCAGTCTTGAGTTCTGGTCTCTTGATCACCTGGCTGTTAATTTCCTTGGGAAAGAGTTTTCTCCAAGAGAAAACCTAAATAAAGCAGGCAAAATGGTTTTCTCCATGCTCTGTTCCAGGAAGAGTATGGATATAGACTGTAACAGGTCAGGTTGTCTCCAAAATCTACTCAGCCTCCCTTGTGCCTAAAATGACCTTGTGTCCTCAAGATCCACAGCTGTGATGTCACACAGAAAAGAGCTTTGCTGCTCAGATGCACAGTCACTCTGTGTGACTTTGGGCACTTTGAATTAAACTTTCTCATCGTATCTTTGGGTCCATGGGGCACCACAGGAGCACATAGAAACTGAGCCAATGCAGTGCTTGGATGGATGGATGGAGTCGATCATCTCTAGAGTGGCTGACATTCCTCAGCACAAAACTGAACAGATGACATTTCTGACTTCTCTTACATTCATTGATCAGGACAATTCTGTAGCAGTGTTGCATCTGTAATTTTGCTGGGACATTCACAAAGATGTATCAGAAAAACACCTGATATCCTATAAATGCATTTATTTGCCTTATTCTCTCCCTCTCCTGTTCTTTTTGCTTCATTAATATTCTTATTTTAGCTCACTCAGCTGTTGGTCACTGTTTCCTTCAGGCACATTTTGACCAACATTTCAGCAAAGGCTAAACACACAGGTCAAAACTCAAGCCAGGTTTATAGCAACAACAAGCAAAACAAATACACTGAAGCAAACAAACCTTCAAAGCTAACCTAAATTAAATGTTCATACAACTCATTTTCCAGCATGTGACTTCTTAGTCACCTAAGTTGTATAGGACTACAATTACAGCAATAAAACACATTCAAATAAGCATGACAATAAGATCCTTGTCCACATGGCCAGTCCTTTCATCATACAAGATGAGAATAGCCAAGCCTGAACTGTCCTTGGAAACCATGTTTGCTGTTTTCATCACCTCTTCCGTATTTCTTTCTAGATTATTTAAGCAAAATGAGTGCAACATTGACATTTTCTCCTTCTCTGACTGCTGTTTTCTTCACAAATGTGGGAGAGAGCGTTCTCCCAGTCACAGCGGCCAACCCTTTCAGTGCCTCATGGCTTGTGCATCTCCACTTCCCCTTGTTGGCCCTTGAGCTCTTCTCTCACTGTTAGCTGTCTCTTTTCCAAATCCTGATGGTATGCAAAGATATCTTGGAGCAGGCATTTCCAATCAGAACTAAGTTTTTTTTTTAAAAAAAAAGGCTTTTAATTTCTGTTGGGTTTTTTTTTTTCACATTGTGAACCACAGTATTGTCTCTCCCACCCTTATTTTCCCTGAGCCCCATGAGCCACCACTGTGACTCTCCATCTCACCAACCTGCTGATTGGGAAACACAGCTGCAAAAGAGACAGCACACACTCTTAAGTGAAAGCAGAAGAGAGACACTCCCTGGATGATCCAGTTTTTTATTCTTGTCCTGCTTCAGCTGGTAGAGTTGTGTGGGGATGCCTCCAAAGAATGAAATAAAAAATTCTGTTGCATGCCCACCACTGGGCAGACTCAGATCGTAATATGTAATGTGATATTACAGCAGCTGCCCCACAGCAGCAGAAGAAAGTGTCTGTGCTGTGCTGAAAGCAGAGTTTATCTTCTGTGTACGTGAAACCAATGGTTGCCTGCAGAAGGGAGTCACTGTTTTCCTAAGAAGTTGAAGTTCTGGCACAGTGGGGAACAGGGTATTTACTGAATAGCATTACAGACAGTGATAGAAAATGAGAAGGGGAAAGAGGAAGATGAAGAAATGTAGAGAGTAGGACAATATCCAAGAGAGACAATGATGAGAAAAGAGTGAGAAAACTCAGCAGTGCACAGAAAAACACAGTCAGAAAGCAGAGAAATGTGAGGATGAAGACAAAACAGATCAAGAGCTCTAACAATATCACATTGTTCCAAAAGGGGGAAAACACTGACTCACCAAACTCATTTAGTGAAAGAAAACAGCAAGGTAATGAGAAAGCATCAACCATAAGGCAAAATATAAGTCAGTTTATCAATACAAATGAGATTTTGGACTGTGATTTGGTGACTTTCATAGATGTCACTGAAATCATCTTGACTGTCTCCTCTGGTCAATGTGCAGACAGTCATTTAAAGAAAAAGTAGCTGAGAGTAGCACAGAGGAAAAGAAATGTGTTCTCCTCTTGGTACCTTAAGCAGAGTATAAAGATAACAATGTATGGATACAGAAAAAACTACGTGATTCTGTTTTCTGCAGCTTTCATGAATTTGCAGTGGTCTGGGCTGCTCTGGCAGAGTCACTGTTATCTCACAACCTCAGAGGTTCCAAAACTGCCGGAATCGTACATATTCTGAGTAAGGAGGCACCTTGTGCTCCTCACATCAGCAGCTCTGCTGCTTCCTCACCTGCTGCCTTCGTTTAATGCAAAAAAAATTGTGTGTAACTCTCAGCAGTAAGTGCACCCCATCTGACACAGAGGGAACTTTATTTCAATTCTGAAAGCTGCTTTTGAGAGTGAAACTCGTAGAGAATCCCTTACTGTATATCGCTAAAGAGCAACTGTACACAATTGCTGACTCCTGAACACTGATTATAGCAGATTATTAATATGCCCTTTTCATAATTAATAAATATATTTCTCCATAGATGCGAAGTTATAATCTATAAAAACTTTGCTTTTGTTGAGCAGAACACATTTCAGCTGATTTTGTATATGTGTTCTGTAAACTGTAATGATTCCATTGCCAGGTAGTATATTTTGCTCTTTTATTCAATTACTCACAGTTAAGCAGGCATCAGAGACCATCTTTCATTGAGAGACCAAGAAGGAAAAGATGATTTTTATAAGTGCCATTTATGAACACAAATTCCTTCCTTCTAATCAACCTGGTAATTAAACTCTTAAGAAAAAGTGCTACCAAAAACAGAAAAAGAAACCAAAGTATCCTGCTAAAGTCCTTTTCACTCAAGTTTCCTAAACAAAGCTGCCTTCTTCTAACACCACTTACAGTTCTCAATGCCTGTTCTAAAGTGCCCTTATTTTCTTTCTCTTTTCCTGTCCTTAAAGCCTGATAGTACTTACACCAATGAGGAATACTGAGGTTTCTGAAAAACGTTGTAATTAGGATCCCTTCCAGAAAGATGAGGTGGGTGCATTTATTAATTTGCACTCGCAGCACAGCAGTGTTTGAAGGAGTCTCTGTGATGGGTAAGGCACAAACACCTCTTGAAACATCACCCTGCTCTAATGTTTTTGTAACATGGTAAGGAAAGCAAGGAGGATTTTACTGATGTGAGGATGATTATTTCCATTTGTGAATGGACACTGATGTGCAGACAAGGGTCACCATGAGAGTCACAGAGAGCTGTGACAGAACTAGAAATGCACCAAATCTGAATCCCCACCCTGGGCTTCACCCACGAACCAATTTGCACCTTTCCATGAGCTTTTACCCTTCACTGTCTTCCAAGGGGTTTACACTTTGAAGTTCTCAATCATATTGTAAACTGCTAGAATAGAATGCATTATGGCTAAAATAAAGTTAGAAAAGTAACCTTATCAGCCTGACAGGCCATCTATCAGAATTTACCATACAAATAAAACTAAATCCCATAAACAAATGACTGGTTTAATCAAATCATTTGTGTTCTGTATTCAACCAGACACTCAGAGTTTGCATAATTCTCCTTGTTCCACAGTGCTGTGCTGCTCTCATCGATAATACACTTATATTTTGTATTCCTTGCACAGCCAAAGGGGCCCAAGAGTGACCCCAAAATGTTATTGAGTTCCTGGGCAATGACCTGAGCTGATTTTTCTGTTCAAATATAGCAGACATGAGGCACTGCTTGAAAGAAGACTGTAAGTGAACTTCTTTACTTAAAAAAAATTCTTTCCTGTGAGGGTGGGCAGGCCCTGGCACAGGTGCCCAGAGAAGCTGTGGCTGCCCCTGGATCCCTGGCAGTGTCCCAGGCCAGGCTGGACAGGGCTTGGAGCAGCCTGGGACAGTGGAAGCTGTCCCTGCCCATGGCAGGGAATTGGAATGAGATGCTCTTTAAGGTCTCTTCCAACCCAAACCACTCTATGACTCTACTATTCTATGATTTTAATTTCTTGACTGCTTTTTCCTCTAGTTAAATAGTCTCAGATCTACATGAACAAATAGTGCTTCCTGGCTCTAATAAATTAACTCCCAGTTTTGGAAAGGTCACAGGTAAAATGGCACAGACATCTCTCAAAGATTCCTGACATGAAGTAGTGACAGAAGGACCCAAGTCTGCCATACACTGCTTTTTCACCTATCCACCCACTGCAGTCTCTGCATTATGCTTTAAAATCCACTTCATCGGAATCTGTTGATGCACAGAAAAAGTCTGGAAACTGATTTTATGAGTATTAGAATTGATTTTATGTGTGGGATGTTCTGGACTGTTCCTCACATAGGGCAGGACACTTGTCACGGCATTTTTGAGGTGGTGCTCATGTATTTTAGATCTCAACATTTATCATAAGCAATCATCTTTATCAGCAAAGAGACAATCTTTTAATGTAAATACTCAGGCTGTTCACAGCCAGTCAGATATCACAGAAAACAAAAGAAACATGAAATTGTAGTCTATTTACACAGTTTTAATCTCAGGTTGTGATCCAAGTGTACCTTGTAAATAAGAATTTAGAGACTTCCTGTTTCAAATTTATTAAGTTTCTGAAGAATAACTTCAAAATGAAAACTTTTAGAAGTAATGCTAATCACTTTCTCAATACTAAATTTCTTTTAATTAAGGTTTTTATTCTTTATTTGTTTGGAAAACATCCTAATTCTTATATTAAGTCAACTTTTCTTGGTCTGACAGTAAGATTTCAGTCAGGGTTAGCAACATTATAAAAATAGAATGTTACTGTTTGATCTAAGTGTTTAAGGCCTCAAAGTGGTGTCATCAACTGATTCACTAGCAGAATTCATCAGCTTCTCACTAACCATTAAACAAGCAAAATGAAGACCAACCTTTTCCGTCACAATCTCTGAAGCTTAAAAATTGTATCTAAACTGTTCAATTCACTGTGGGAGTTTTCATAGAAGGGATTTGATACCTTTCACTGAATTTAAAGTTGGAAGAGATTATTAGATAATGGTTGCCGTTTTCTACGTAATATAGATGGAATATTTGTATCTGACAACCTTTGCAAAGATTCTAATAAATTGTGTTTATCTACCTTTTTGTAAAACTTCATGACCTGAATGCAGACACATGAACTGTAAAGGAGCTGTGGAGTTTTCCCTGGAAGCAGCTCTCAGCACAGAGATTTCAGGAAACTTCAAAACTGAGAACTTGATTATAGATGACCAAATTAAAAATTAGAGCTTTGGAGAATTCAGCTTCACACACAAGAATTTGCGCTGTCCTCTTGTATAATTACAGACATCTTTGAAAAGTTCGTCATCAGCTATTTCCTTATTTTTAAAGAGAAGTAGCATAATAATAATTACTTACAACAAATTGGGTTAAACAATGAAAAAACAGATGTTCTGAACGAACAGAAAAAATGTAAGGAAATACAAAATCAGGAAACAAAAGCGATATAAGTATTAGAAGATCATAAGATATGAAGGTGAGAGGGTAAGGAAGCTAAATATGTGGAATCTGGGAGAGGAAAACCTGGGGGGCAACAGGGTCTTAGTTTATAAATATAATCAAGGTAAGGACAGAAAAAAAGGAGGGAATTATCCAGTCTCAAACTGTGCAGACTGGAAGATTTGGCCTGTCCCTAAGAAGGAAGTTTAGATCAAAGTTTTTAACTCCAGGAGGAGATGAAACAGTGAGCAGAAAGCGTGACAGTCCAGGATCTGCCCCTGAAATGGGGTGCGCACACTGATAGATATGTTTCACTTGTGCATTTTCATCTAACAAATCTCCTGCTACTGCAGGAGCCTGAGCTGCCATTGATTTCTCCTGATCTCCTCTCAGCTTTTAAGTTCCTGACACTTTAGTACCCTGGGCTGCAGGTTTGAAATTGGTCATAGCTTATACAGGGAGGGAGAGATATTTGATGGCCTGAGGTAAGTTTATCTCTTTGAGGTAGCATGGGCAAGGTAGAAGAAATATGTTTATAGCTCTTTCTGGAGGCGTTACATAGATACCAACTTTTGTGGATGATACGAGTTCTCTTTTCCATAGCAACTTCCAAATATCACATCTATCCTTGTTCTTGATTCAGATGCTTCATAGAACAGGCGCTTCATTTTCCTTCCTATGCTTCACATCTTTCTTTGCTTGAATGCTTCCTTAAAAACACTCCTACTTTATTCAAATAGCTTCAGACACCCTCTTTTCCTGCTATTCCTGCTCCTTCGGTGACCCTGCCTCCAATCTAATCCTTGATCGTGACCACAATCCTGCAAGAACATCTGAAGTTACCTTCACAAATTGAGAGAAGTCTAAAGAAGGAACTTCCGAGGCTTCCTCTCTCCCTCCTTCACCTCTTACAGCACTATTTAAAGTATCAGATAAGGTTTATCTCACCTTAGAAATAGCTATTTCCAAAGATGTGTCAGTCCTCTGCCAGCTCATACAGGACCATAAAATGAAAATGTAGCACATCTTGGGAATGACTAAAGTTGAATGACATAAACATTTAGGGCTGGAGGGTGGGCCCGTTTAATAAACTTGGCAGATATTTATGGCATTTCTCAGCCACTGCAAGCCCACCTGCATGGTGCCTTAATGAAGAATGTAGCTTCTAAAAAGTTGATGGCAACTTGGTGTAAAATTTTCTTACACTATGGGGGAAGAAATAAGTTTCAGGCCTGCAAGATCATCAGAGAAATAACTCCCTAAGAACTTAGACCTTGTTTGTTTTCATGATTCTCCTGAGACAAAATAGAGTACATCCCTCTTTTGAAGGAGGTAAAACTGGATTCATTTCTTTGAAAACTAGATTTTACCCAAGCCCAGTGAACAGAAACCATATTTATAGAAAAGGGGACTTTGTCTCTTTGGCTAATGTAGTCAATTTAAGCATCTTACTATAATTCAAAAGGCCAACATTAGCAATAAATATAGGTGCTTTTATACAGAGAGATAAAAATAATAAAAATTAGAGCCATTTTATTCTATGGATAAGAGAATCAAGTCTGCTTGCTTACCACGTACATTGGAAATATGGAAAGATTCCAAAGAAGACCAGAATCATGATTACAGAATTAAGAAGTTGACAAATATTTGTTGTACAGGAAATTTGACTCTAGCACAGGAGAGCTGATCCCTGTGGGGGGAAGAGCAGGCACATGATCTTCAACTGTATGAGGCTCCTGGAAGAAAAATAGAACTAATCTGTTTTCCTTCCTCACTATGGATAGAACAAGCACTAAGAGACTTATATTTCTAAAATAGAGACTTCAGTTAGGCCTTAGGAAAAAGGTTTCTAAAGATAAGTGCAGTTAAGTACTGGCGTAGATTTACTGGGGAGATTATGCATCTTAGAATCATTTGTGTCTTTCAAAAACACTTTAGACAAACTCTTGTTAAGAATGCTTTGGACAGAGTCGATCCTGCCCCGAGGCAAGGAAAGCTTCTGGGGTTTGCCTTTGCCAAGATGCTAAAGGATGGACCAGAAAGCCTCTTGAAGCCGTTTTCAAGGCATTTCCTTAATGACAAGATTTAATGAATGAAAGTTGCAGCTTATTTCGTGTAGGTGATAGATAAAATCTGTATCTTTAATATGGAAGATAATTTAATAGTGAAAAACTGAAAAACTTGATGAGTGATATGGTTGATTCTCCATTAATTCATTTTTTTTTTAAATAAGACTGAATACAAAAATATTAAATAATTGCCATATTCAGTCTTAGCTAATTTCCAAGACAAAGGAATTATTCCAGGAGAAGTCCTATGGCCTATTTTATGCAGGCTGTCACAGTGGCTCTATTTTTTTTTAAATTATTTTTAGTTTGCTTATTTGCTTTTTCCATGGCCATGTCCACTTGTCAAACTGCTTCCTGATTCTTGATCTCTTAACAGCATGTAAAAGGCTTAGAAATTTTCTAGAAAGACAACAGCTATCCCAAATAACTTTTCTAGCTGTTAATTCTTCCACACTTAACGGTTTGTTCACTGTGGGTAGGGGAAACAATCCCCTTTAGGACAAAAAAAAACCTCACTAATGTGTTTGAGGCAAACATCTTTGTGATAGTTAATGAGGAGGTGATTAACGGAAATACAGTTCTCCACCTCGGTGGAAACATCCTTAATTAAGACGGATTTAAGTACTAGGCATTAGATTGCAAATGGAGGCAGGAACAATGAAAGTACTGAGTGCAGTTTGCCTCCTCTCATGCAGCTTTTTAACCTATTTAAAGAATTCCTCGATTTACTCTCTGGTTTGCAGTTGTGGGCCCACATGCCCGAGCTAAACAAGAAACCACACATAGACAAAGAGCCACATTCATCCCCATCTGCCCTTCCTTCCCCGTGGTGTCACTGAAACTGTGGGAAAAATAAAAACCCTCCAACAACATTTTTAATGTTAGAGAGTCAAGGCATTACTTTGTTATCTGGCCAGGATGTTGTTCTGGCCAGGGTGTGCCACGGAAATCATCTCATCCACACACAGCCCGCGTGTGCAGAGAGAATCATTCCATGATGCACCGATTTTACAGGATTTTCCCCCCAATTTTATACAGTCAAAACCCATGGAGATGCATTGTTTCAAAGTTCATTGGTCCAGAGTTGAGCAACCCCCAGTGTTCAGTTTCCCATTGGATCAGAATCTCCTCGCCTCCGATGTAAATTAGATCTTCATTTTTCAATTTTCTTATCAGTCCTTTCCGGGCGAGATGTCTTCAGCTCTGTCAGAGGTGCTCTGGGGTGGATGCTTGGAGATGGCCACCGATGTTCTGTTGATGTTCCATTGATGGCCTTTATCTCTCTGGGTATCTTTGGGCTACTCCAGGCTGTCGATATGCTGAGTTCATCAGACCTCACCTGGCAGAACAATGTCCTGAAAAAAAACTTAAAATTCCTTTTCCCGGGGTAAAGACAAACAAATCCTTTGACTAAAGTTATACAAAATTTTTAAACTGGTGTACTTTCCAACAGTGGGACAGACCAAAGGCCAATCTGCCTGGAGCAGTTCAAGTGCAGTTTAAGAGCAGCTGGTCCACACAAAAATAGGAGGAGAGGAAAGATAAAGTCCAGTGCCAAAGGAATTTGAGGCTCTGTATATGTCAAAATATAAAACTACTCAGACTTATGAAACTTACCCTAGCATTCACTGAACTAAAAAGAGAATTCTCACTAACTTTGCATGGGCATGGTGCCTTCCAAGGAAAAAGATGAGAATAAGTGAATTGATATTTTTGTTTAAAATCTTTGCATGGGTGTATAAAAACTGGACTAAACATTCAGGTTCTTGAGATCTGTTTGATGGACTTTATCTCAGAGTTTTACTTCGTTCTAAGGCTTCTTACATGACTATCTCATATCTCTTGGAGAAAGACATCCCACTTTTTCCTTCTGCCTCCTCCCTGCAATCTGTAAAGGATAGTAGGGGAAAATTAGAAATGATAAAAACCATCCAAAAAGGACACGTCAAAGAATGGCTGTGGACCTGCTCGTGCAGGTGTCACACAACAATGGCATCCATCTGTGCACTGGGGGCCGAAACAAGAGTAAAAAATTCTTCTAGCCCATCTCATGTCATCTCCCAGGGGTTTCAGTCAGTGCAGACCCACTCTGCTGCTTCTCTGCAGCATTATTTTCACTGAGATAAATAATGCACAGCAGAAAGCTATTTCCTCTGCACTTGAGCAATGATTTTAATCAGATCTCAGCTCGTTGGGGCTGATTTAATCCAAGAGGCAAACAAGAGCAAAGGTTTTATTACCGAGTACCAAACATTTCAGTCCCATCTGCAGTGACAATTAAAGGGCTGTCTCACAGACAATGGGAGAAAAGGGTAAAAAGCTCACTGTCAATTTGGATACTGTCTATTCATATCACCAGTTCCAGCAAACCAAAGCAAGATGAATATTTGAACTGCTTGCAAACACAAATGATGTTGAACAGGGTAAGTGCATCTCCATTTATTATGCAGGGAGCTTAGGAAGGCAGGATATATTTATTGTTAATAGAATATTCACCTCAAGCTATACCAACATGGCTTTTGTTTTGATAAAAGTTGTCCTTGAGGAGCCACACACAAACTTCTGAGCTTTTGCAAGGATTAATATCCATATTATGGTTAGCTCAGTATGGGTCTGGGTTGCCAGCTGACTTCTAACCTGATGATTCTACATCTTTATGGGGGGAGTGAAACCACAAAAGCTGAGAACAGAAGTCTTCTACCTTCTTTTTGCAACTGTAAAAAAGATGCATAGAGGTGTACGACATCACAGAGTAACACAAAGTGCCCCTTTTTTGCCTTTCTTGCAGAAGAAAATGGCCTTAAATTAAAAATAAAACTCATCACAGGAAATCCAAACAAATACAAGTATCGACAAGCAATTGGTCAGCATCTATAAAAGAGAAATAGTGTAACAGCATCACAGTTGGTCAGCATCTATAAAAGGGAAATAGTGTAACAGCATCACAGTCGTTACTCCATTTTTTAAGTCTAGGATTTACTTCAATTTGTGTCTTCAAAGAAAGTGAGAAGGCTGAAACCTGAGCTAAAAAATTGGTAGGTCCAGTCCATACAGTTGAGAGCTGAATTTTTAAAGTATCATGAATCCAGACTAATGAGGATCCATGTTTTTGGATCTAGACAGCAAAAATGTCACTCCTGACCTGAATCCAGAACAGAATCACATGAGTCTGTTTAGTTTATTCACATATACATATTTATACACACACACACATATTTCTCTTTGTTTCTCTTCTCACATGTCTAAAGTCATAACATGGCATCACACTCAGCACCTAGACTTCATGGAAGAAGATGATAAAGGACAAAAATTTACCATTAGTTTTATAAACTCATTATCAGGGCTAAAACAAAAAAAATACAAACTGTTCCCAGTGGTGTCTGGGAATTCTAAAGGATAAATCAAGGACATAAAAATCAAAGCGTCAGTGATTCTGCTGGAATATGCTTGAAGCTATTTAATAGCTCTTGCAAAATGGGTTGAGGAGGAAAAACACTGTCATTCTGGAGCAAAGTGAAGGGATGAACAAACAAAATCACCACCAGAATGTCCTAAATAGCCTTTACTACTACCACAGCAGCAATTGCGCTATTAAATAAACACAGTCTTCTGTGGATATTCATATTTAAAGTAGTCAATATCCAGTACTTTTTAGCCTGCTCCATATCTCTTTATTGCCTTTCTAGTAGGAGAGAAAAAAAGCATTAAAAACTGACTCATATTCGGATGACCAATTTCAGATAGTTATAGCCACACAAATGAGAGGGCCATGACCAGGGAGCAGCTCTGCAGAAAAGGAGAGAATAAAATGTTGCTCTCTACTGTCTCTTTATCAGTCCTCTTAAACAGATGATAAATTTAAGTTCTTCTTGGGATTGCAAAATAAAACCCCCAAGTATCATAATACACAATTGGACATTTAAAATTTGCATGCGGAGGAACAATGTGAAAAACAACAAACACAAATAAACACATTCTGGAAAACTGTAGGTAATGCAGGATAGCCTGGACAGTGCAATATATTTTTATGGTCTCAGAGAGGAGGACAGAGTGAGGGTAATGGCAAGAATAGGTGGTTTCAGAACAGATGTTAGAGTTCAATCCAGCTCCATCTGAACTTCACATGCTTCAGCAGACAGAAACAAAAATGCTTTAGGATGAGATTGTGCAAACCACTGTGCTGTTTTCAGTTAGACCATTTATGTCATTAATGTTTTGCTAAGATCACTAATAGTTTTGGGTTCTGGACTGAGTGGAGAATCACTATGATGCTGTCTGAGATCCTGAAGGCAGCAGTCCCAAAAGAGATGGACACTAATCCAAGTGAAATGAACTACAAAATACAAAATTAATTGACAGCTGTTCACCTTTCATTAGAGTGCAGACAAAACTTTCCAACTGGTGTTTAATTTCACGTGACAAATTGTTCATGCAGCTTCTCCTCAGTGTAGCAGAGACAGAGCAAATGAGCTAAAAGCCACAAAATCCTCCAAACACTCTGATTGGAACACACCCTAGCTGGTAAACTACAAAAAATACTGTATGAAAACACCACTTTTTCTAGAAATATATCATCACCAGCCTTAATTTTTTTTCTTAAAGACAAAGTTTTAATGTGAGTTTATTTTTTGAGTTACATGCACACATATTTTACTACCACAGAGCATAGGGACAACACTGTTGACAAGTAAAAAGATAAGTCCAAGTTAGGAAGTTACATCTTTGCCTGAATCTGTTTTATTTGGAATCCCAAGTGCTTAAGCAGTGCAGTAAAAAGAAGAGGAAAGTTGCTCTTGTGCGCTCAATTCTTAGTTGCAATCCTCTTAGATTTTTATTTTTTTAATATTGATTTTTTTTTCCACAGTGAAATGAACTTTTAAGATGATGGTGCTGAAAGGCAATGTTTTCCTGCAATTAGCTGAAACTGTTAACAGCATAAACAGTCTGTTAAGAGGGGTTCAATACAAACATGGGCATGAAGTGGTTTAGGAGTGACTCTAAGTTCCCTTAGGGTAAATTGGAATTTCTAAAGCCATCATCCTCTTTTATATTTGGCATTCAAACATTTGGTAACGTTATGAAAAATGCCTCTTTATGATGGAGAGTCCTGGAAGGAAATACCCTGTAGATGATTTCTTTCTGGGCCCCTCTGTTGCTGTATCAGCCTTGAGAAGGAGCTGCAGGCTGGAGAACAGCAGCATGGAGTGGTCTCTGCTGCAGGATGTGGTGACTGAAGCCAAATTTGCAGAATTCAAGCCCCCAAATCTCCAGGTTTTACAGAAGGATGTACAGGTTAGATGGACTGAGTGACACAAGTTGTCTTTCTTTGCCCTCTTCTTCCTTTCCTTCCATTCTTTCCTCCCTAGCACAGAACTCAATGAATTCTTGATTTCCCTTAGATTTCTGTTTGCTAGTATTGTATTAATTATACTTAATCTACTAGAAAAAAAAATTAATAATGATGTATCTATAAAAAATGCTGAAATACTTTTTTACTCCCCTTCTGTCTTGTTTGTTCCATTATTTATAGCTCTGCTGTACGGAGCAGAAACCCAGCATTAAAGCCTGAGTTTAAGCTTCAGTCTGTATTGACCAGATGGATTTAAATCAGGAAAAAAAAACCCAAACAAACCCAACCAAACAAAAAAAAACCCCTAACTTATTTTCTATGAAGTAAGGCTTTGTTTTCCTCATCTCAAACACTGAATCTACAATCCAGGATGCAGTTTTTGAGAGTAGTAAGTAAGAATTATGAGATGGAAGAAAGTTATGTAAAGACAGGGAGAGATAACTAAATGTTTACTGGAAGAGTCTAAAAACTTCAGGTTGAAGGAATATATAAGAAACAGGAAAAGATAATAAATAAGAAAACTTAAGAAACTCACCCTGTGCTTGACAATAGGACTCTTTTCTAAAAAATGTGTGCCTACACTGAGATATCTTCTCAGAGGTAAATCCTTAAAGGAGGTAAGACATTTCTTAACCCTGATGAATTTAAAGGCAGGAGATCAGGAAAGGTGACAGAATCGATGTCAGCTAACTAACCGAGGTGATACACAATGCCTGGTCTCCTGCAGGAATGGAGCATTTGGATGTAAAGAAAATCTTAACCTATTTTGCAGAGAAGAGGATTAAAATTGAGGCCAATTTTGCTGCCAACTAAAAAGTACAGAATCTTTTAAAAGACAGGATCTTTTCCAAATCCAAAGCACATATAGAAGCTTCTCTACAGGAAAAGTTTAATAAGAAAAACCCTGTTATATACATTCCATACAAAAGGAAGAGTGGCTCACTCATTAGTTGTGAAGGAATAAGTCACAATATATGCAATACTTAATGTGTCTAACAGTCAGTCTGGAAAGGACATTTTTAGTATCTCATCACAGATTTTCTGCAATGAAGTACATTGACACATTTACTTGTGCAGGCAATATCCTGGGCAACAAAGAAAACAAACAGCAGATAGGATAAACGAGAACCAAGTTCAGATAAAAAAATATGCTTACAACAATGAATGCTGTATTTGAAATATATTAATTTGAAGGAGTCCTTTACAGGGTACTAGAAAGAAAATATTGGAGAACTGTACCAAATTAGTAACATTTAAAGGTTTATTTCTTATTTTGTGATACGTATGCATATTTAAAAGACCTCACATGTAACAGTCATTATGTAAGAATGTACATTATATGAAAGATCCAAATATACAATGGAGATTGTGGAGTCTTCCTCCTTCAAGATGATCATTAAGGGCAATGATTCCACTGCAATAAACTTTTTAGCTTCCACAGTTTTCAAGATCTCATATCTGTACAAATAATGTTGAAAGAAGCAATGAACAATTGTGCTGTACAATGTAACTTTTACTTTTCAGTCACTTCCAGCTGTGTAATGGTTTTCAGTTGAGTAATTGTGCATAGAAGAGGTACTTGGCAGCACTGCCAACTCAAAACCATGGTATTCTTTTCAGATTTGCTGTTTTAACACTGAGGGCTGAGCATGTTTTTGTTCTACCAATGACAAATCAGCCTTTTCAAAAAAATCTGTGTTATGAAGGAAGACCACCGAGAAGGTTTAAGCCACAAAACAAAGCCACCAAGGCAAGAAGACAAGGTAGAGAGAAAAAAAAATTAAAAAGCCTAAATTTAAAAAAAAAAGAAAAAAAGAGATACAGCTTCAAAGAAGAAAATGGGTAAAACATGGCTTAAAGCAGAAGAGAAGTAGTAAAAGCGTGAACAGATTTTTGAACTGAAAGGATTTAGAAAAACCAAAAGAGCCTCAATTGATGCTTTAAGATGGAAAAGGCAAACCTTTCCAGTGGTTCATAATACAGATTTTGCTTCTGCCATAAATCTGATCTTTGCCTGAAGCAGGGGCCAGATTGTCAAAGCCAGGAGAAAAAAGGGAATAAAAAGATGGAGGAATTAAGGCTCTACATTTCAGAGCATTTCAAAGCAGTGCTAATCATTTCCTTGCCACGGAGTGCTTCTGTCAGCACCCTCTGCTTCTGTCATAGAAACCCTACCAGAGCCCAAACAAGCGTGTAACACACACTTTTTCATATATTCATACATATTTTATAATCTCATATAATTGATATAGGTTTAATAGAGAATAGCCTTCTCTAATATATAGGAACCCTTAATTGCTATGGAGCACAATCCAGAATTCATGAATCTCCTGCTGAGCTTGTAGTAATTCATTTAGCAAACTTCTCGAATCTATTCATTATGTATTAAATGTTTAGAAACTCCTTAAAAAATATTATCAAGCATTAGGTGAAATGAGCGCTTCCTTAGGACAGCAATGCAAACACAGCACTTCTTGTGCAGAAATTTCAGATCCTTTAAAAAAACACCCCAAAACACTAAGAAAAATGGTATGTGTAGAATGGAGGCTGCTTCTGGGGCAGGGCAGGGTGGGGTGAAGAAATGTAAAATCTGTAGGATTCATTGCAATGATGGGATCTACAAGCCCTATCTTGTGAGGCTCTTCCTTATTTCCTCCCCAATCTTCCATTGGGGAGGAAATAAGGAATTGAATTGTCCTTTCAATTCTCTTCTTCCTGCCACAACAAAATGAGAAAATGTCGCTGCTCTGCTGGAGATTTGGAGGATGCTTGCATTGATTTTGAGAATTTTACTGTTTGTAGGATCTTGGAATGGTTTGGGTTGGAAGGAACCTTGAAGCCCATCTTGTTCCAACCCCTGCCATGGGCAGGGACACTTCCACTATCCCAGGTTGCTCCAAGCCCCATCCAACTTGGCCTTGGACACTGCCAGGGATGAGGCAACCTTTGCCAGGGCCTCACCACCTTCACAGGCAAGAAATTCTAATCTACACCTGCCCTCTGTCAGTCACTGCGAGTGACTCAAGGATCAAATTCCCTCTTGTCTACTCTCACAACAATGTTTCCCTCAAAACAAAACCGAAGAAAACAAAGCATACAGATTCACACAGAAATGTGCTCTCACACAGAGATTAAAAAAGCAACCAAACACTTCTTGAAATATTTGCTCATTCTCTGGAAAATTCTGAAAACTTAGAAATGGTAAGTCAGAAGCACCTTTTCCAAGCAAAATTTACAGACATACTTAAAATGAACACAGGAGTTTTCTAGTGAGCAAAATACTATGGAAATGGCCATTGTAATAGAAATTGTAATGAAGGCTGGCAAAGCCTGCTTTAAAAAAGCACATTCACTAACCCATGTGTAGGTTACCTTTCTTTTCTTTTCTTTCTGAAATTACTATATTAAAGTAATGTCATTTACAAGACTTTGAAAAAGCCGAAAATCTATTAAGATGTGAATAATAAATCTTACTTTGTCACCATTTCCTGTAATACAGAATAGAGCTGCTTTCAGAAGAAAATGTGAAGTCATAAAGTTCTGTTTCTGACAATGATCTGAGGGTAGTTTGAGATTAGTTTGCGGAGATGTGACATGTAGCTTTGAATTACACATACGGCAATTTAGTGCTTCAATTTACTTGAGCTCTATAGTACAGTGATTCCATAGTCATTGTTTCAAGGGAAAAAAAGAGTATATATATATATATATATTTTATGATGGATGAAGTCACACTGGGAATTTAATGCTTGTTCAAGGAAATACCCTGCCAAATTATAAATCCTAACGAGAGACAGAAGAAGAACTAAAGGAGCAGGCCCAAAATTCTCTCAAGATTCCTTCATTTTTGTAGAGAAGTGATTCGGCTTGCTTTGATAAATTCCTAATGTAGTGTGGAAATGGGTTTACCAGACACAGAGTGAGCACATCATCTGGTTACCTGCCAAGGAATGTAAAGCTCACTGGGAATCCCATTCAATGTCGATTTACAAGTCCCAGTGAAACTAAACGCCTGTTAGCTTAAAGGGTCAAATAAGTGAGCGGTGTCAACAAGATCCCGATTATTTTCATCCCTGTATGAACTCACTCCTGAATTCCTTTTGTTCTCTGTGTGTGCCCTGGCCTGAACAGGTATTAGTTAATCCCTGCTGATTGTAGTGCAAACAATCCCACTAATGGAGGGGGATTGTCAGTAGGATAAGAAGACTCTAACCTCGAGTTGTCATTTCAAAGCACGTCTGGGTCAATCGTTTTCAAAAGCCCTTTATCACCTGATGGCTGCGAGGTGATGTGAATGAATAACAATGGGTAAATCCTCTCTCTCAAACACAAGTCAAGCTTGTCAGAGGAAGGGTAAGGAGGTTTATTTTAAAGAGTTGTATGTGATCAACTTCCCAGAGCTCAAGGGTACTTGGAAAATTTAGAGGATGGAAAATATACTTAAATCTGCTGTGCTTTTGTGAAACACGGCTGCATTCCTATTTCTAAATCTATTTGAATACTGCATGGCTCTGTTGCACTGCTCTGCCTGTAAGCTGAGGGATGTCAGTTTGACATCAGGCATTGAAGACAGCTCCTGCTCACCTTGGTGAAATGTGTTCAGAGGCCTCCCTAGTGCTGGAAAATATACCAGTTAAAAAATTTGTATAACTTTAGTCAAAGGTTTTGTTTGTCTTTACCCCGGGAAAAAGAATTTTAAGTTTCTTTCCAGAGCATTATTCCACTAGGTGAGGTCTGATGAACTTCACACATCAACATACTGGAGTAGCCCAAAAGATAAAGGGCCATGAATGGAACATCAGCTCCAAACCTCACCCCTGGTGGGTCAGAGACACCTGATTCATAAGAAAGAAGACCTAATTAACATTGGAGGCGAGGGGATTCGGATCCAATGGGAAACTGAGCCCTGGGGGTTGCCCAGCTCTGAACCAATGAACTTTGAAACAATGCATCTCCATGGGTTTGACTGTATGAAGTTTGGGGAAAATCCTGTAAAATCTGTGTGTCATGGAATGATTCTCTCTGCACACCTGGGCTGTGTGTGGATGAGATGATTTCTGTGGTACACCCTGGCCAGAACAACATCCTGGCCAGATAATAATGCCTTGACTCTCTGACATTAAAAATGTTGTTGGAGGGTTCTTGTTTTTCCTACAGTTTCAGTGACACTAGCATGGAGAAGACTGCAAAGAGGACAGGCAAGGAGAAATGACCAAAGCTCACCTTGCTCTTGCCACAGATTGCTTGTGCCTCATGGGGTTAGACTAATTTTACATCTGTCATATGTATTAATATCTACATTTCAGTAGGTTGGTTCCAGGCGAAAGAGGTAACTAAGAAACCAGGCTGTGGTTGACTCTATGAAACCATGACTCTAAAAACTGTATGAGAAAAATCAGTCCCCTCAGAAATAAGAATAAAATAATATTCCAGCAGTTTAAAAAGTCAGCTAGAAATAACCAACAGGAAACATGAAGCACAGTGGGAGCCTTTTTTGTTTTCCTGTCTCAGAGAGGGCTGCCAGGACAGGTTTCCTTTTCATAAAGAGTTTGCTGTGATGCTGTGTAAAGCTGTGCCAATACCTCACCGGACTGAGGTGCCATCTCACCTAGAAATCTAGTGAGACTTCTCAACTCACTTCTCAGGACAGGCAGTTTTGAGAACAAACAGAACACCTTTATCATTCTTTGAATTTTCAGGTTTATGAAATAGAAAACATGTTTGAAGCTAAACATACCCAGTCTGCAGGTTTGGACTTTCTGTTAGGGCACTCCAGAGTTGGCCTCTGGTTGTTCCACGCCTCAGGCAGTTTTCTGTAGAAAAGGGCTAAAAATATTTCTCGACATCCCTGGGATGCTGTATGTGTCACCTCTTGTGCAAAGGTCCAAATAAGAGGTATTACATGGCATGCAAGGAACCTAATTTGTATGTGTTTACTTGTGCTATACAGACTTTTCAAATAGAGGACTGATTTATTTAATTTAAAAAATGTGGGTGTGATGAAGTGGTATCATTTTATGCACATGTGTTGCTCCATTACACAGTGTTATACTTTTGGCTTGTAGGTTGTATTCATGCATACTTAGCTTTTGATTTTTTTTAATGAGTACCCTTCCTTAAGGTTGATGGTTATTCATATATTTTCCACCACATAGCAGCCTAAACTGAATTTAGAACACTTGGAAAAATCAGCTGCCTAATTATTAAAACAACTCACTTGTTTTTATCCGTTCTAACCTCTTTAATGCTGAAGGCAAATGTTCCCTGTGCTTCCATGGGAGCAGAGTTAAAATTCAGAAGAACACACTGGAAAGATTCCACTCCATTTGGGTGTTGTTCTACAATATCTTTGTCACATACCAAATGGATTTATGCTGTGTACAACATGCATTATACAACCTCCTTGTACTACAGGGTCACCGGTGATATAACTTGGGGGAAAGAAAAGGTTTAGGGAAGTCAGCAGAACAAAATGACAGGGAAAAGTTTCAAATGGCACAGGCTGGCTGGAGTCACCACATCATTTTGAGAAGCCTTTAGCAGAGTGGCAATTCATCTTCATACCAGGGTGCTTGGAAGCAAATAATTTTATTTTCTCTGCTTTTGATAGTGGTGTTGATGCAGCACATAGCCATTAATTTGCCCCCAAGTCTGAGAACATTGCCCACAGGCGAGAAAACAAGCTCCAGGATCTCTCTGCACCCAGAGGATTGATTTCTGTCAATAAGACCAGCATGGCAAAAGGTACAAAATGCTGATCTTTGAGTTACAAAGTTCAAAAGAGGTTAAAGGCTGAATGGAACATGAATAAGCTATTTTTTCCCCACTCCCTTGACCTATGTTGTCAGAGTTCCACAGATCTCTAATACATGAGCTACATGTCCTCTGAGCTGTGAATCTCAGCATCTATCAATAACAATATTCAACAATATTGAATATTCAATAAGAGCATGAGAGCAAAGAGGGAACAGGTTCTGATACTTCATGGCCTGTACATTAACCTGTGAATTATCACATAGGACCCTTCCAGTAAAAAGTTGTCCTTATTACAACTAGCTGTATAAAAAATAAAAGTTTCTGTCAAGATCAATTTCCATTTATTTGCATCTGATCCTTTATGTATTTTACATGGTGATAAGAAGTAGGCCTGCTATTCACACATTTGATGCTCAAATACGTAACATTAACTGAAATTCTTTAATGCTGTTGTACATGTGACACTTCTGAAGGAAATATATGTATGTAGTGGGAGAAACAACAGGGATCAAAACACATTTGAATTTCTGTTTTGATTTATGAACCTTTGTCTACTAGAGCAGTCCCACAGGTACTTATTAATCCATGGCTAATGTGAGAAATCAAATATTACGTATGAGTGAGATGGGAATTTGCAGTGATTTTCAGCCATATACAAATATACACTTCATTAACTGTGACCTGCATTTATTTCAAGGGGGCCAAGAAAACACAGTTTATGCAAAGCACCTCCCTTCTGCAACTTTCACCTTTAATTTCAGAAAGACTGTGGCTGATGGGAAAATCAAAGATTTGCAGTAGCAGTTGTCCTCTTTTCTATTTTCTCTGCATAGGGAAATGTGTAAGAAATTGATATCATGTCTATGTTAGATTTCAAGTTTTGCAGTCAGCTTCCTGACCAAATAGACTGAACTGCTGCTACTCATCACCAGATGGAGAAGGGAAAGAAATACCTCAAGTTTCCCCTGCAGTAGAGAGTGATGCACATGTGAGAGCATCTTTTCTGTATATGTTCCTCCTTCTAGGAAGAAATTAGCAAGGTTCTGGTGTAGTACCTGTCCTAGGTTACATAGAAAGTGTAACCAAAAGTATGTATTCTATTACCATCTCCATAAGCTGTTAAAACAGGTGGGGCAGTGCTCTCTGTGTTCAGCATGACCCAGCCCTGCTAACACCATTGGGGCTATCTCTGCTCATGGCCATCAATGTCCCCAGGAGTGACCCAGCCCTGCTAACACCATCGGGGCTATCTCTGCTCATGGCCATCAATGTCCCCAGGAGTGACCCAGCCCTGATAACACCATCGGGGCTATCTCTGCTCATGGGCCATCGAGGGCTCCAGGAGTGACTCACAGATTCCATCAGCCATTGTGAGATGCCCTGCCCAGAGGGGAGGAACTGAACATTCCTACCTGCTTGTAAACTGAGACCCTAGAATACCAGCATACCTTTCCTGCTGGATTCCCAGAGGAGAAGAGCTCAAGAGCCACTGCTGGACCTCCAGAGACCGATGAGACCTTTCCACAAGATCACCACTTCAACAAGACCACATCCATCACTCCAACAGGACTGCAGCCATAATTTTTAACTGGACTGCCAGCACCACCCTAACAGGATGGCAAGTTGTAGTCTGGCTTTGTCTATTTAAATCGTTGTTTCTGTATTATTGCCTTGCTCTAAATATTAGTGTAGAACTGTTATTCCTTTTCCCATATCTTTGCCTGAAAGCCCTTGATTCCAAAGTTATAATAATTCGGAGGGAAGGGGTTCACGTTCTCTATTCTAAGGAAGGTTCCCACCTGTCTTCCAAACCAAGACAGTACCACAGCCCTTTCATGGCACCTCTGATGGGGAAAGCAGCCAGGACCTGAAAAACACAAGGTTTGCTTTTATCCTTGCTCTGGACAGCATTACTCATGAGGTCATCAACAATGCCTGGAAGATCATCTCAGCTGTAATGGCAGTACTGAGAGAAATGACTAAAGATGATTTAGCTACTTCCTTCAGATGCAGGGGGTTGCCTCCTTGGATGATAAAAATACTGCCAATTCCAAAACCAGGTTTAATTTACCTCTCTGTTGCCCTGAAATAGAAGTCTCCAGGACAAGAGTCTAACTTGGAGCTAAAATAGCATCAAGGTTAGGCTGGTCTCTACCACTGAGGGCAGCCTGTAAGTGCATCCTGTAAGAGTGCCAAGAGTGCTTCTAAGCACAAATTCAGTGCAATATTTATAGAATTCTGAAATATTCTGATTCCTGCTTCCCCAGTGGTAATACACCTCTGGATTGCACCTGCTCTCTGCAGTCATCTTGGCTATGCTCCATTGCTAACATCAAAACAAGGGTCTCAAACCCTTTATTCCCTTTGATGAACTAAGATTTCTAAAACCTCTCCTCCTAATCATCACAATCACAGAATCAAATGCTTCTCTATTAGGCAACTGCAACATATTTCAGGCAACTAATGATGAAGATGACCAGAAAACTCCATGTGTCACCTGTCTGATAGGAAGAGAAGATGAACAAATTACTGTGAAACCTCTCAGGGATCCTTCTTGACCCCTGTTCATCTGCCTCTGGATAAAGCACAGTACAGAATACAGGACACTATAAAAAGATCTTCAACCACATAGTCCAGCCCTAACGGGATTTAGCCTCATATATGCTTTGTAGCAAAAATTTTCCATCTATTCCAATTGTACTTTGTGAGAGGAATGAGATATATTGAAATCGATTTGTGACTGGACTGTTTTGTGCGTGCACAGAGTCAAAAGTTTGAAATTGAAAGGAATTATCTTCAATTTGGAGCCATTTAGTCAATACTTTTTTCTACAGCTGGACTCTTTTTTGCTGCAGAACTTATTTATTTCTTCAGTAAAATTATGAATTGGCTCAGCCATGTTCTTTCTATAATCACAGTAGCTTGCCAAGCCCAGGAGGCTGATCAAACATGAAAGAACTCTTAAAACAAAAAGATTCAAAATATATTTTAGGGTAGCTATACAAAGGTAAGCTCGCAGGAAGAGTATGGCAATTACTACATTCCTGTGTAGTCCAGATCTGGGAAAAGTTCAACTGCTTTGGGAATATTTTAAAATAACAGGAAAACTACAGCCACACTATCCATTCCCGGGATTGTTCTTTATACTTCTATAACACATGAAGGATGTAAACTTCATGGCTCAAAAACTGATCTGCTTATCCAAAAATTCCTTTAATTTATCCTCTTTCCCATTTATTCTGTCATTATATTACATAGATTATGGGGTTTTGTGCAATATCCAGAGTTTTTGCACATGATATTTGGAACTCTATATGGAAGATTAAATTTACAGATATCTGAGAGTTACCTTATCAAAAACCCCAGGAGACTGAGGAGGGTTTACATGCAACCAAGGAAGGCTTCTTTTTGAAAATGATTCATGTATAAAAGCCTACAAGTCTCCTTGCTCCCCAAAGTCATGTTGTTAATGAAAAGATCTTTAGGATAAAACAATAACAACAACCCTCCTCTTTTTTCAAAGTTCATTATTTAACATGAGCAATCATAAAGCCTGAAAGGAGCTTTGGAAAATACAAGTTTAAGTACCTTGGAGCCAATGAGCTGAAAACATTTTATGTGGTGGCTGCAAAAGTATCAAGTGAGGCATATAAATTGTCCAAAATACACGTTAAAGAAGTGCTCTAAGTAGCCATATTGGGAGCAGGAATTACAAGTTGGCTGAATTCAGGCAGAATATGTAAGGTTATGGATGAAGCACTTTGTAAGGTGCAAGAATCAATGAGTTAAGCAGTTAATGTACTGTTGGCCTCATGAATATGAAGTCAGGTCTGAAGAGAAGACTGGGAAGAGGGTGGATTAAATAAACTTGATGGAGAAAGAAATTTGCTGAGAATTATATACTCTGATATATTGAACCACGGAAATCAATAAAGTACTACGCAGGCGATGAAGACAACAGATATAGCACTAAGCAAAAAACGGGGAGTAATTGGGTGAACATTAAAACAAGCCTTGTTGGGGAGAAATGAATGGCCAAGAGGTAATATGCAGCACAAAAATAAAAGCTAAGGAACAGTGAGGAAGTATGAAACATTATCTGGGCTGATTGTGAAACACAGCCGGGTGATAAAAGGGTCATCTCCTCGCATGCTGAGGAGGCAAAAAGTGATGTGAGAATAGGAAGCTAATGAGCACCGTAGATCACAGGAGGTAAGAAGATAAATGGAGGGGTGATAATACAGGCAGCTAGGGAGAGCATTAGCATAAAGAGGTGATAATAGTATGCAGTTGGGAAGGGAGACCGTAAAAATCGAAAGATAAATCTGACAATAAACAAGTACCAATATACTTGTCAGGGAGGAAAAAAAAAAAAAAAAAGAAGGAAAAAATCCTTCCATGTGCACAGATTTCAAAGAACTTAAGCATTTTGTGAATATCACAATGGCTCCAATTCAATGCTGTCAACAGGTGAGTCAGGTCTTGATTTAAGCAGAAGCAGGTCCTTCTGTGAGCAGCAGATCTGTAAAAAGCCATAATGCCAGAAAGAAGCCACAGCTGGTTGATGTCTGGGAATATTTAGACTCCTTTGCAGACTGGGCCAGGTGTGATCTCAGCTGCTCTACAACCACTCCAGAAATAACCCTGTTCATCTCTGTTTTAACTGTGGTAGCTGAATGTGAAATGGCATTTTAAATAACCAGCTGGTTAAAACCGTTAAGTCCTCACTGCATTTTGAATGTTTTAAAGTCATTGCAGCAAATTTGCCATGTACCACCTTTTTCATAGAACATCAAAAGCAACATGCCTTACCGAAGAAATCCAAATATGAAAAATCACCGCAAACCAACCATCTCCACATTCCAACAGACAGATATTGAATCCCACTCACAAGAGAAATTAATAAATCACTCACAAAGAAAAACCCCAACAAAAGAAACAAACAAACAAACAAACAAACAAAACCCAGACAAATCCACACAAACATGTAGCCCATTGGAAATAATCACTTTAGTCTGAATCAAGTAATAAAGTTTAAGAAGTGTACTATAGAGTCAGGTTCCATTTTCTCACATACTTGTGCTACCTGAGATTGAAATTCAATAAGAATAAATAATAAACCCCTCAACTACCAGTCTGGTTACTGTCTCATGAAATCTGTACACAATAAATCTTCTAAAAATGTATTCTTCCAAGCCAAAGAGTATCTCTGTGGGGCACATCAGCATTACTGGGTTTTTGGTCAGATTAGGGGAACCAGCACAGCCGGAGGTGAAATTATCTTTCCTGCTGTCAAACTACTTGTAGAGATCTCTGTGGAGTTATTTAAATTCAAACATTCCTCACAACACTCAGTCCATTCCAGATGATTAAACTCACAACAACTGATAGTGAGAGATAAACTATGAAGATTGAAGAAAATATTAGAGATTTCTTGAGTATGAGAAATCCTTCCTGTAGCCATGATATGTGAGGCAGAAAGGACTGGATTAAAGGAAAAAAATCACCTGGTCCTGAGTTCATGACCAGATCACACCCAAGGGTGCTCAGAAAGGTGAAGAGAAATTTGGCATAGGATGCAACAATTGCTCTGGGCCATGAGCTCCATACATCAGCCAATATGGGCTGTGAATTGCATATACTGATTAGAAATTCAGTTGTGAAAAAAGGCATATGAATTCAGGACTGGAGCATGTCTGAATTATCAGCACTGGTCTGATTCTCCTTCCTTTTGACATGAAATATAAGACCTTTGCTGTTGAAATCATGGCAAAATTCCAATAACTTTGATGGAGGAAAGGTGGGTCAAACTGTACATGTTTGAAAGGACTCCTACTAAAATGCTTTAGTAAGCTTTGCATCATTTTGTGGATCATTCTTTAAGCATGTAACCATGCAGGTAAGGACATTTTGTCATTTACAGGAAGAGCTTGAACACCTGGAGACAGTTATTTGAAAAATAAAGAGTCATGTTAAGGCAGGAGAGTCACACCAGCAATAATTCTGGGTTTTATTTTCTCATATTTTCAGAAATCTTAAGTACATCTTCAATGCTCTCTGTCACCATTTACTATTCACCAATTACTTCGCTTTTACAACAGTTGTAATTCACTCCAAGGGTTATACTTTCTTTTATACCTGTTGAGATACTAGAGGTTAGAATTTTCCTTTGCAGAAAACACTGACCTGAGCAAGCACATAGAATTTTATTTCATTAAACAATTCTATAAGTGTTTGAATGTGAGCACATATACAAGCTAAATTTTGAGATAAATGTAAAGATTTTTTTTTTTGTTGGGGTTTTTTTTCCATTTTTTATTACCAGTTGGATAGTTCAGCTTCTCCTCATGATATTTCTTTGATTTTAAGAGATGGAATAAGATGGTAAGGGCCTTGTAAGAGTGAGCTCCCTCAGGCTGCTCCTGTAGGAATAGGCAAACTGGGTATATGGTTTATCTAATTATATTCAGCCAGTGCTGTGGTATAGAGCATCTGAACAGGACACTTCAGGTCTTGATTGATTACTCTGACAAAGGATATTTCTCACCCTCAGATAGACCAATTCCACTGAACACGCTCCAGCAATTTTCTGGAGAAACAGAGTTGGTGTGTGAGGGCATTGGATTGTTTTATTTTTCTTTGCTTTATTAAATCCATATTTAATACTAGAAAAAATCAGCTACCCCTGCATGCCAGCTAATACATGGGATCATTACCACTTACGTGCTGAATCAGATATTGCCCACCAAAACTATTAAAATCTCATTGATATCACTGCAATCAGCACTCAGGATCGGTAATGAGTATAAGGAAAAGGTGAACAATTAGAGCTTAAAGTAACATATGCCTCCCTGCATTTCACATTCAGGTTTTGGGATTATTCTGCTGAAGGATACAGAATCAGACTGATCTTTGAGAATGGCTTTATGGGTCATTGGCATGAAAGCTAAAGGCTGTGAAAGCAATGTGCTGATGGATATTTTCCCATTTTCTGACCTGTCAGAGATTGTATTGCTTTGTTTTTTTAATTGAAAATTGGATATATTTTTCTACCATTAGAGTATACACCAGTATGTGTCCGACAAGGCAGACGAGGTAAAATGGCAATGACCTTGAAGACAGAATTTCAATTTGGAAGTAGCTCTTTTCCACTTTAATGATTTTTATAGAAAGTGCAGACAATGGGATTTAATCATTCAGCACTGTTACCCATATGAAAGTGATGGTGACTTTTAAAGCAGTTCACCTCATAATAAAGCATCAGGAAAAGTATTTGTATGCAGTAGAAAGCAGAAGCTGATGTAGCCCTGGAAAAGTCAGAAGTCTTTTACTCTCCAGAGGTAAATTCATAAAGACTGCCAATCAGTAAACAGGGCAGTAAAGCGCTCTAACTCTGGCAGCTTTTCACATTTGTGTTGGGAGTGAAAGGAACTGATGAGATGTATTTGGTAATTAGGGATGCAATTTCAGTTTTAACAGGTTTATGAGTATTTGATATTAAATGACTGAAACATTGGCAGTGCCACGTCTTTCTGTGTGATTATGTCACAAGCTTGAAGGAATCTACATCACCTACTATTCCCAGAGCACTTTTCCCCACTCGGAAGTAAGGTGCCAACATTTTCAGCATTGAGTTTTTCACAGTCAGTGCCTCTAGATGTTGTAAGGGGATGTTTTTAAGTGGACAACTGTTCCAGGAAAGGAGAGGTGAGGGCAATTCGAATCGGCGTGTTCCGTCTGTAAGTCATGGGAAAAGGATGTGGTGTCTCTGCCCTTTTAACCATCACTTCTTCCCAATGTGGAGCTATGGAAATGCACTGGTTTAAGCTGACATATATAATTAATAGCACTAAAAAACAAAAGTAGTGATTAATTATTACACTGGTAGGCAACCATTCATGAAATCATTAAGTGGCAGTCACTTTCTTAATTTTATATGTTAGCCATGGATAGACAAGTCTTGTTTTTTAATTGTAGGTGGTGGGCAGAGGGAGAAGGCAAAAAAAGAGGTTTTGCACTCAAGATTGTTACTGAGGTTTTTTACTGATGGGAACAGAAAGAAAGAACAATCACCTTACAAACAAAAGCTTAGGCAAAGTCAGTGTGATTATTACATTTCCAGGCACTTCGGGCATTTGGAACAACAAATCCAAACTCCCTGGCAGATGCCTACCCATCGAGATAAAGGAGGAATTCCTGTTGCTGGAAAATAAATCCATTGGGTCTATATCTAAAGGTAGATTTCTGTAAGGACACATATCTATATGTCTATAAGGGCCTTGAGGAGCAGCTGAGGGAATTTGATCTGTTCAGCTGGAGGAGACTGAGGGGAGACCTCATTGCAGGTACAGCTTCCTCATGAGGGGAAGAGGAGGGACAGACACTGATCTGTGCTCTGGTGACAGCGACAGGACTGAAAGAATGGCATGCAGTTGTGTCAGGAGAGAGACGAGAGATCGTACCACTAAGGCTGATGGAAACTCCAATCTGATGCAGGAGGACAAGTCTTCAAACACTGCTCTCTCATTTTCCTCTTCAAATTGTAGCTTTTTATGTGGTATTCAATTGACATTTATTAAAATATTCACAACAGGTGAAGTGACAAAATATTCCAGTGGCAACTGCTGGCTAGGTGCCAGATCAGCCATTAAACTGAGGAGCTAATCAATGATGCTCCAGAACTACAATTAAAAAGGTGGAAAAGGCACTATTGCTACAAATTTTCACTTATGTGATCCCAGTGAGAATGGATAAATTTAACTAAGGGTTAATCTCGACTCTTTCATCTCCCCCTCCATTTTTTTAAACCCTTCGAAATATGAAATTATTAGTATTTTTCAAGCAGAGACTGCTCACAGGAGCTGACCTCTATTTGTCTGTCCTTTCATGCAACTTTGGAACACTACAACTATTATATCATCAGTTTTCTACTTCCTTTTCCACATGAACTTCATCTTCTATTACATCATGGTTGAGTATGAAGTAATATGATTATCTAATGAAGGTTCCCCCTTGGAGAAGGATCCCTTCCACAGCTGAACCATCCTAGTGCTGGTTGCAGTATTGTGAAAACCTCCCAGAAAATGCTGTCCCAGAACACACTTTTTTATTTTAAATCATCCCATATGCAAGAGAGCACTTTTCAGAGACCCAAGAGCAACCTTTGTTTACCAAAGATGTTCAGTTTTTCTTGTTCCCAATGTCATATCTTGGATGGGTCTGGACAACAAGATATCTGGGTGAAGCCATTATTTTAAGTTTGTAAGCCAGAAAGTTCAGCTAGCCAATATAAATGAAGTTTAGGATTTTAATTAATTTTTTAAAAATTTATTTTGCCAAAAAATAGCATGGGATAAGACGCAGCCTATGTATTCTGGCATTTGGCTCTCTTCTAAGATGGGAAGAGGATATGATATTTGGAATCTCAGCAAATGCAACCTTCCAGTTAGAACAGGATTGCTAAACATCACATAATGCACAACTGTATAAGAAAAATCAAGTTCCTTGAGAACAAAATTAAAAATGGAACTTTTTTCGGAGTTCATCCTGGTGCCCAACAGCCTTACTGGGAGTAACAACGTGTGCCCCTGCTGTTTGTAGTGCTCAGCACATGGGCTAAGCAGGATACCTCACAAAGTAATTGATGTCATTCTGTCAGACAGAACATGACACAGCCCTGCAAAACCTTCATCACAATTTGATCTGAACAGATTTGACATCACATTCAGTAGCACACAGGACACTGTCACTGTCCCGTGTACAGATCTGGGTTGGGTCATTGTGACCACAAGACTGATTCCCTAATATCACTCTGCTGCTGGACACAAAAGGTAGCTCTGATGTTAAACTGGATTTCATAGTGGTGATCAGAGCCAGTTTACTGATCCCAAACATTTATGCAACTGGAAGAGCAGAAGAAAGACGTTCTGCCTGCCTTAGAGCTTGAATTGGTGGGGCTTTAGTGCTGCCTGTTGCCTGCACAATGATAACTCTGGAACAAAATCTCAGCAGCAGCACAGCTCAGGTTTGTGAGCAGCAGGACTGAGTGCCAATCCTTCCAAGCAGAGCACTGTTAACCTGAGACAAGTGCTTCAGAACATCACATCTCATCTGATGCAGGCCAGCAGCAGTGTGAAGAGACCAGTTTCCCTCACAGTGTCATCCAGAGCTGTTTTCCTTCTTTTATCTTAATACATGACATTTATACCTTGCCTGTCCTTTGGGCCTGAATCCTGCCAGCATTTTCTACAGCAAAGACAGGAAAACCCTGCAATCCCCCATTTAAAGGATTTTTCATAGCTTTTGCCAGGGAAGGATAACATTCATAGCAAAATGCTGAACTCCACAAGTACAGAGGAAGCTGAACCTATGTTCGGTTGTCTATAAAAACAAAAGGAAGGGGGTAATTTTGGCTAGTGATCCTCTTCAGAAGCTGTGCTGACAATGGGCCTGAGTGTGTGCACGTTGAGAGGAAACAACAGCAACGCCAGCAAAGCCCTGACAGCTTCTCTGTGGTGAACAGGCCCTTGGCGTGGGAAGGAGCAGCTCCAGCAGAAAAAATTTGTATTCTCTGTTACTGATGTTTATGGCGCTCCTCCCACAGTGCATGGACTCAGTCATTTATAAACATTTCCACAACAAAAAAACATACACGTATATATGAATATAAGCACTTAACACTGTGTTTTCTAATGAGGGTGAATTGCAGAAGAAATTCCCTTTCTTGCAGAGATGAAAATGACAGGTCACATCTAGTCTTCAGTTCCTACCCTGTTTATATTTTAATTTACAGCAATAAAGAAGCATATAATAAACCACTCTGTGATGTACACTAGCACCCATGCATTAACTTCTGCTTTTATATTCAGAGAGTTATTAGCAGAAAGCATAACATTTCTTTCTTTTTGCTGCTGTAAGAAGATCTTACTTTCTTTGAGCCAAACTTTAAACCTTCTTCTCTCAGGAAATAAATTGCTCATCTACCCGATTGTTTTACTAGGCTGGCTTTGTGCCTCACATTCCCTTGAATAATTAATTTCATAAAGTAACCTGCTGCATGTTCACTTCACTAATGTGCTTTTCTCAGTTCCCACTGTAGAGGATCAATTCAGTGAATGATGGGTAAGAATTATAGGGAGGGAATGCCACAGAGAATAAGGACAGATAAAACAAACAAAACTTTTTAGAAATGACATTGTCATATTAGTGGAAATTCTGCCTCACCTCCCAAGCTTTTACTATAATTTCTCTGAATTCTAGTAAGAGGGACAAAGGGGAGCTTGTTCCCCTTAAATTTTGGATAAGATGAAGGAAAATGCCATGTGGCTACTGGATAGTTTTAACCTTTTAAAGGGTTTTGTTTACTCACTTTGCCACACGGTATTTCAGTCTGGCTCCCCCCTTTGGCATGAGTCTTCCCCTTAACTCCTCTCCGTTTTGCCCTCTCTCAAAACCCAAGAAAAAAAGGTGGCATTACTGGAGGCACCAGCTCTCAGTGGATGCAGAGTACGGCTTTTTTCCCCTTGTTACAGACCATGGAAAAAATTCTTTGAAATTCAGTAATCTACACTGCAGTGCCAAAGCTGTTGTTATCATCAGACCTTGTGAGCAGCAGAGCTATCACAGTGAGCTGGGAGTGGATTTATCACTAGGGTTTGTCCTCTCTAAGCTGTATTTGTTGACACCGTTGACTGGGTTTCTGGTGGCCATAGTGCCAATCTGCAATGTTGCACTTTCAGTTGTTTGGAGGTTTTTGGGAGGTTTTTTTTTGTTTGTTTCTTGTGGGTTTTTTTGTTTTGTTTTGTGTTTGATTTTTTGTTTGTTTGTTTGTTTTGTATTGTTTTGTTTTTGGTTTTGGTTTTTGTTTTGGTTTGTTTGATTGGTTTTTGTTTTATTTTATTTGTTGTACTTTTTTTGGGGTTTTGGGGATTTTTTTTTTTTTTGAGGTTTTTTTGGTTGTTTTTCGGTTTTTTGGGTTTTTTCCCCCCCTTTATGTAACAGTAAAGATTTTGCAAAAAGATGATTGTGAAATAGAGGGCTAATAAAAGGACAGAAAAAAAAAAATCAAACTGCAATAAATGCATCTCATACCACTTTCATTGCTGAAAGATAATAAATTAAGGAAAAAATAGTCAAAACACATATCAGTGTGCTCAGTTACTGGGGTGCCACTGGTGCCTACAAGGGGACACTACAAACTCAGAGCCTTTTGCTGGAAATAACAAAACGCTGACCTGAATTATAACCTAAGAACACGAGCTCAGTTCTCGTCTGCCATGTGCGCTGCCAGCATCCAAACCAAAATGGGAATCACCACAGGAGGCACAAAAATCGTCATGAGCCAATGTGAAATTCATGATTACCTGTTACCCATGTTGGAGCAAAACTGTTATAACGCGTGAAGATTTTCTTCAACTAATGTTTTTGTTTTTTTTATTCACACTCCCACAGAGAAAACATGATGCAGCCTAAAACCCCTTATTTAATGATATCCTAACACTGGAAATCATTTTGCTTGCCACAGGATTTCAGGTGAAATAAGAATTCCAGGCGGAAATTGGCCTAGTGCTCATGAATAACTCATTTGGACAGAACCTGTTGATGTATGGGCTCATGCACACCGTGCCAGCCCATCACAAGGCACAAACAACCCTCCTTTAATAATTTACAGCACCGGTGTTTGGAATCTGGGCTCCCCAGCTGCTAATGCATTGCTCACAGTGGGGTAGAATGGATGCTCTCAGTTTGCTGAACTGGAAAATCAAATAGATTGTGATATGTGCATATGAAAAATTAAAGAGATCAAAATTTGGATTTTTGTGTACGCACTGCAGTATCTTAAGAGATTTTAGTAGACAATACGCTATGCCATTATATCTAAAAACTAAGGTTGTTAAAGAATTTTTCTATTGCTGCAAAATTTTGAATTCCTTAACGCAACACTTTTCTTCCAAAAAAACCCCCAACAACAACAAAAACAAACAAACAAAAAAAACCCCAAAAAACAAAACAAACAAGAAATTACCAAAAGAAAACAATTAAAAAAAAATAAAGTCAGGATAAACCCAATCTCACACACATTCTTTTTAAAGTACTAGTTTTTGAAAAGACAGTTCATAACAGTTTGGGATATGCTTAAATGAAAGAACTATAATAGGAAAAAAGGGGTAGGAAAGATCCCTTAATGTCTCTTTCTCTCTCCTCCAATGAAAGTCTTAATTCCCTTAAAAATCTTTCAACAGCATATACACCCTCCATAATTCCACTTCCAGAGGTAACCTTTACATTTAAGAGTTGAAAAAATTGCTATTTCTGTAAGACTTCATCATCTTAGCAGAACTATAATTTTATTGTCAAAGTCGCTGTAGAGTACATCGCACATCAGGAATAAAACATAAGGTTAAAGACTGTGTTTCCTCAGGCTGTTAAAATATAGAAAATTAATTAGGTGTCCAGTTATTCCTGAGAAAAGGGAGGACACATGAGCAATTTGTCTTTTCTTACCCTTATTTTATGCTTTTAGTAGGTCAATATCTTCCTCGAATATTGGTTTTGTTGGTTGTAGTCAGGATTTCCTCAATGTTATAAATCAGTTTATTCAAGCCATTATCAGAAAGCTTAGAGTTTCCATAAAATTTCCATAAAATTGGTGTTGGATTGCAACACTAATAGAAACCTGTCTGTTATTTATGCTATAGCTGAATATTCACAGAGAGCTCCCCTCACTTCTTTCTCTTCCTCTGTGTTTTACAACCACATTTTCATGTGATTTCGAACAGTTCTATTGTGGTCTTTTAGAGTATTAAAGAAGATATTTCCATTTAAATATAATCTATAGCATTACTTTGCTATAGTTAATTTAATAATAACAAAATGTGTTTTCCTGACCTCTTTGGCTGCCAGAATTCGTTTTATTTCTTGAAGGAAATAGCCCAAACAGCAGAAGATATCTGAAATAACTTTTTACTGTGGAATAATACTGGACACTTGGAAGCAATAGACAACCTTTACATATGTCTTGATTAATTTCTAGCTTAAAATGGGGGAATTACTTATGTGCTTTTATATTTTAATCAAAGCTTAAAAGATAAAAGCTACTCACTTTGACATAAGAAATTGGCACCAACTCCTGTCTGACTCTTCTTAGAATGACCTACTCTGCTGACAAAAACAATTAAAATAATATCACTGTTAGATTAGTGCAAAAGCCTTCATCCTGTAAGAAGCAAATGGAGACAAATGAAAGATTAAAATAGCCCACAGGTGATTTTAACTTACAGTCACAGCTGGTCTTGGTGAGTTTTTGGTACTTTCATCACCTGTGTGCTCTAACTCCTCCACTCCCCTAAACAGTATTGAATATCCTGTCCCATAAAATGCCTCAAAAATTTCCTTTGAATAAACTGAAATAGAAGAAAGTCCATCTCCCTTGGAAGATGCAACAAAACCTTAAACTGAATGGGGTTCTGCAAAAAGATTTGTGTTTGGACACTATTCCACAGTGAACACAGAGAACAGTGTATAAAAGCATTATAAAGAGATACCAACTCTAACAGTGGTTCACTGGTCATTTCCCTCACACCTCTGACACAAAACAGCTGGAAAATTGTTATTTGGGAATGCCAAGCAACAGATAGAGTTTGAGAAACAAAAAAAAAGCTGAAAAACTCAATAGGGAATGATGCACCAGTAGTAGCTTCAAGAGAGTAACAGATGTGGTGTCCTGTCCTTGGCAGAGCCCAGGTCTCTTCAAGGAGGTCAGTACGTGATTCAGACTGGTTCTGTGCAGGAATGTACACAGACAGCCCATGGCTTGCCTTGTGAGCAGCTCATTTGAATAACCACACAAGATACTCCTTGGATTTGCCATTACTGATGCATCTGATCTGCGTTAGGAAAGTCTGTGTAACCTGGAGGTCAAACACCAATATACATTCAGACAGAGGAGTAATCCAAGAAGCAAGGAATTTTCTCTTGTTTGGGATCTTAACTTTCCTCAAGAAGTGATAGAAGCTACTTCTGAACAACACTCAAAGAGAGTGACTTTTTCTGCTTTCTGGTAGTACCAGCCTGAGTGATTTTCGGTGATCCTATTGCTTTCTGGTCTCTCCAGGCTCTTCTCTTGATGGTCAAGACAATTCCTGTTGCCTTGTTGCCTGACCACTATGCGAATAAAGATTTATCAAAGTCATCCAGCTTTTCATAAAAGCTGTACAGTTTAAAGATGTTGTGCTTAAGGAAGACAGCAGCTGCTGGGGGGCACTGTACAAGGAGCTGGTTGAACTTCAGCTTAGACAAAAGCTTCAGTCTGCCAGCTTTGCTGCCTTTAAAACACACTTTCTAAGAATAATTAGAGGAAGTCCCCAAGATAGGTTTGCATAGATTAAGAAATTTAAGGCTCGTGCCACAGAGCTGCAGAAACTGCACTGTGGCACACAGACGACCCAGGGAGGTCCTGAGTGCTGAGATTACAGAGCATGAACTTGTGAAATGCTGACTCCTGTCACATCCATTTGAGAAACTTCAACCCCCAGGGTGCTGCATTTTGGTAATCACATCTGAAATGTCACAGTGTGGGCAACTGCCCTGTAATACATCACTTTTCTGTTTAGTCAGAAAGTGATAAAAAAGGGAGCAGAAATATAATAGATGATACACTTCATTTTTTAGCACTTCTTTAGAGGGAGAAGAACCTGTAAGGGCTTCCAAGCCATCTGTTATCTGAGCATGTCAGATTGTTACAGATGAGAGACAGCTTACTTTTTAATACCAGAAGAAATTTATAGGAATTCTGAGGGAAGTTCTGTCCAAAACATATGGTAGTATCCATAACACACCTGTTTTAAAGCTCAGCACTCATTACTTTGTGGATTCAATCATTTGTCCATTATCAGTCTTTTTAGCTGCAAGATAATCATCAGATGTTTTTCAGTGAAAGCTGTGCAAGGCAAAATGAGTCAACCTTGAATAAAAACGAATTACACATTTTACCTAACAAATAAATAAAATCTGAAAATATTAACTTAAATACTAAAATATTACAGTATTACCATTTTCTCCAAGTACCATTTTCTTTAACACATTTGTCAGCAGGTTGAGGGAGATGATCCCTACCTCTCTTCTCAACACTGCTGAGGCCATGACCGAAGTTCTGTGTCCAGTTCTGGACTATATCTATCTATCTATCTATCTATCTATCTATCTATCTATCTATCTATATCGATCTAGATCTAGATCTGTATCTATCTATATCTATATCTAATCTATATCTATATCTATATCATCTATATCTATATCTATATCTATATCTATATCTATATCTATATCTATATCATCTATATCTATATCTATATCTACATCTACATCTACATCTATATCTATCTATATATATATGTCTATATCAATACCTATCTATATCTCATCTATCTTTACCTATCTATATATATAGACAGATATAGATGATATAGATATAGATAGATATAGATATAGATTAGATATAGATATAGATATAGATATAGATGATATAGATGATATAGATATAGATAAAGATATAGATAGATATATAGACATAGATATAGATGTAGCTATAGATAGATACAGATAGATATAGATATAGATATAGATATAGATGATATAGATATAGATATAGATGATATAGATATAGATATAGATATAGATAGATTAGATATAGATATAGATATAGATATAGATATAGATATAGATATAGATATAGATATAGATATAGATATAGATATAGATATAGATATAGATAGATATAGATAGATATAGAAAGATATAGATAGATATAGATATATAGATATAGACAGATAGATAGATATAGATATAGGTATAGATGATATAGATATAGATAGATATAGATGCAGATGTTGATATAGATAGATATAGATATAGATTAAATATAGATAGATATATAAGTATCTATATATCTATATCTATATCTATCTATCGATCTATCTATCTATCTATATCTAATCTATCTATATATCTATATCTATACCTATATATATAAATATATATAGATATAGATATAGATAGATATAGATATAGATGCAGATGTTGATATAGATAGATATAGATATAGATTAAATATAGATATAGATAGATATAGATATAGATATAGATTAGATATAGATATAGATATAGATTAGATATAGATATAGATAGATATAGATAGATATAGATATATAGATCTAGATACAGATTGATATAGAGATATAGATATAGATATAGAAATAGATATAGATGATATAGATATAGATATAGATATAGATATAGATATAGATATAGATATAGATATAGATATAGATATAGATATAGATGATATAGATATAATAAACTACTAGACATGAATTTAGCATCTCTTCCCAATATTACCCGAGCAAAAGAAAAAGAAATGTGAGACTTGTTTACAGAGTATTCTTCCAATGACTTCCAGCTTCAAATCTGTCATTGAATAATTTGTTTCTACAGCTTAGATTAGTGGTATTCTTAAATGCATTTAAACTGAAATCGGGTTCACATTATAAAATATTTTAAATTAAATGCAACACCTGGCATGGAAAAGGAAAGGAAAGTTTCTGATTTTCCTCCAAGGAAAAAAAGTTTCTGATTGAAAACATTACTGTGATGCTAACAAATCTTATTATCAGTGACTATCCCTACTTACCCCTGTTTTAACACAGGACAAGCTGTCCTCTAAAATATTATCTATCTAGTGATCAAAGACGGAGTCTAGAAAACGATCTCAAGTCTTTTCACCTGTAGATGGCTACTCAAATGTGTGGCGAGATTCCTTCTGTCCTTAGAATAGAAAGTTGCCTTGTGCGCTGTCAAGTCACACTCTCCTCTCCTTCAAACATTTTCCTGTTCCTCATCCATAATTATCTTCTCAAGTGCCTTTCTGACAGAAACCACTCCTGAACTTGTTCCTCAGCAGCAAAGCCCCTCCACATCATCTCACATAAGACACTGTAGGTGTCGTTTCCTTCTGTTACCTCTTTCAGCCCAGAAATCCATTCACACTTGTAAAGTCTCCAAGTACTTTATGCATACACATGCACTTAGAAATCATAAAAGCTTCAAGAAGTGTGGGCTGGAAGGGATCTCTGGAGGGCATCTGGTCCAACTCCTCATTCAAATGAGGCAGTGAGGAGTTAAGAGAGGGTTTAGGAGGTGATCATTCACAAGAAACAGCTCCCACAGATGAACAGAACACCTTGTAACACCATGAATTTAGGGTCTGAGTCTCTCCAGCCAGCAGTAATTCTTCTGACAGTGGTGCTTTAGCATCTACAGTAATTACTGCCGGAGGGTGCAAACCACTGATTCAGCAGTTGCACAGATGAATCCTTCCCAGGTTCTAGGGTATGGTTGGAAATGTTCCTTTTAACTGCCCTGGACAATGATCAGTTCTCTGATTTTCAGCCCCACATAAGGGAATATGTCCTGAAACTAGGCAAGCAGGTACCCATTTTCATGAATATTGAAGCTCAAAATTCCAGTTAGACATCACCAGGCAAACTTTCTGTCCTTAATTTATATTGTGGAAGGGAATGTTATATCCAATCTCCTTTTTGCTTTAGATGGGGACTTAAAAATTTGAAAATTTTGCATACAAACAAGGAAGAATTTGTTAGAGTTGCATAAAAGATGTAGACAGAGACACAGTTGCATACCACTATATTATCTAAACCATTATGTTCCTACATAAGAATGTTCACTAGCTGTGCTTAGGCAAAACCAATAATAAATAATTTTGTCCTTCTGCTAGCAAGCAAAAAGGCATTCACAACCCCGAGCAATTTTGAAGAAGCAGTAAGGAATAGTTGGCAGTCCATTTTCAGCATCATACCTGGAGGTTTCCATTAGTTATAATACTATTGCTCTCAAGAGATGCATAACTGATTGTCTAATTGGTTAGGCAATGTCTTGAAGAATTACTTATTAAGCAGAAAATATGCCAATAGTAATTCCATGCTCACAAAACTCAATGTGAAAATATTTCAAAAAAAGCAATTACATAACTGTCTCCAAATTGCCATCATTATTCATTCCCATCAGAAAGCTTATTCTTTCATAAAAATCCTCAGAAAAGAAAAAGTGTTTGCACCTCAAATTACTGCTTATTAATGTCTGGTGAAAAAAAAAAGAAGAAGGTGAGCCGGAGGGACCTGCATGTGAATTTCTCCTGTACTAAAGGTTTCTGGCAAGTCATCTGATGAATGCCAACATGACCCTCTGCAGCAGTTAGCAAAACTATGAACTAGCTCGAATATGAGAAAACATATTGCTGTACATGGATGGTTCAAACCCCACATCACAGCTGAGTGGTGACAGATTGCAGCTCCTGCTTAGTGAATTGTTCTGCTTGTAACACCTGAACAGATGCAGAAATACCCCACTCGTGTGGACATACCCACTCTGTGTCTGACATGTTAGTTTGTAAAAAGATTACCTTTTTTTTTCCTTCTGTTTAGATGAAGTACTGCAGGGACAAGCAAAAAAAGAATTCCAAGGTATTCAGTGAGGAATAGCAGAAACATAAGCAAACATAAACTAAAAAACCTTTATTCTTGAGAGAACCAATATACAAAGACCACTGGCGACTGATTTTTAACATATTATCTTTTCTTATTTAGTCTATAAACCTCTAACACAAGCCACGGGAACTCCACAATACAAATACATGGTCAGATGCAGTGAGCTAGACAAGCTTTAGTAAAATACTGCTAATTTGCCATTAGTTTTCTTTAAGTGTAAAACCATCTTGCCTCTCTCCTCAGCTGATGAAGAACTGACTTTTTCCAGGGTCAGGTAGAGGAGCAGAGCACCTGTGTGCAATCCAGCATGCATTGCATTGCACCAGGTTAATTTGGTAAAAGAAAAACACCTACACTTTCAGATGCAATGTGGCTCACGTTAGTGACATAAATGCCTTTGTCCCTCTCAGACCAGACACGGGCTTACAAAAATTTGGAGTCCTGCAGAATTCAGATCTTTGAGGAAATGTAAGAACTGCAGGTGTTTTTTTAAAGCCACTCTCTGCTATTGCAGAACTTTTTCCAAGTATTTTCAATATTGCACAGACAGCTCATTTTTGCAGAGGAATATTTTAGTCTAGCTCTTTGAAGGCATAAGAAATTCAGGAACGTATGAAATATTCTACCCAGAGATAGGCCAGCCATTTGCTTTCTCAAGTGTTACAACATTTTGTACTCCAATATTTTTCCTGTCACATAATTTTACAGATTACATCTGTATTTTAAATTCAGCATCAGAGTATCTTCTGCTGAGTTTGCTGTGCACTGACATTCTTCCTCGAGACATTCCTTCCTTGCAGTGTCCACTGCAAAGTGGTCACTCCTAATTTTTCTGGCCACCAATAAGAACTGTACCTGGTGATCTCTGTGCAGCAGAGATCGGATTGACAATTTAAATCCTAAATGGAGCAGGCCATGAAACACAGTCTGATAGAATATAAGGCTGATCACACAGTGACCATGCTGTAATTATTATCTGAGCTATGATATGAGCTGCTGTCGAGTAACCTGTGTGATAAATATACCATTTCTGGTAATGCATTATAATAAAGAAATGAGCACAGCCTTCAAATACTGAACTAATTATCCAGCACATACAGAATTGCTCCCACTGCAAAGTTTTCTAAAGTTATTTTCACTTTTTACTTAAGAATTCTCTGACATGTCATGGTAGAAAGAGAAGGATGTGCAGGATTTGTTGTGTGAGCATGTTTGTTCCAAAATTTTATGTGTATAGATGGATCAAGCATGAGGATTCTTAATATTTGCAAATAGTACAGAAAGGTGCACACAACAGTGGGGTTTTATCGGTTTGTGTGTGTGTGTGTGTAAGGTGTTTGGCTTTGTGGAGTTTTGGGGTTTGCTTGTCTGGGGTTTTTTTTCTGGTTTTTTGTTTTGTTTTGTTTTGTTTTTGTTTGGTTTTTTTTTTTTTTTTTTTTTTGTTACTTGTATGTTGTTTTGTTGGTTTTCTGGGTTTTTTAACATTTTAGATCCAGCTGTAGATGTCTTGCAACAAACCCAGAAACTCTGATACCCCTCTAGTCTGTTCTGGTATTACCAGCAGTAGGCAAGATTCACACTGAAAAAAATTGAAATAAATGCAAACAAATGATAAAGCATGGTTTAGGAGAGATGTAAAACCTGACATGAAGCTACATCAGTAGCTGCTCCACGCAGCCAAACTCAGCAGAACAAGTGGAAATCCAGCAGCAAAACATTTTCTGAACTGCATCTTCATGCCAAGCCCCCCAAAGGGATCACAGTGGTCCCACTTCAATTGACTCAGAAAATTACTAAACTCTATGCAATAAACCAACTTTTAGCAGAGACAACAGAAGCTTTTGTCTCAGCTTTCATATGAATAAAAGCAGGCCCTAGGTGAGTATTTCTATGTTTATTTCCTCTGCAGATTTTATAATAAAATCTCTGCCTTCCAAAAGGAAGAAATATTATTTAATCTTCCGAGGGTATTAAAATTCAAAGCAAACAGCAAATTCACATTTGCACAGTTAAGAATCTACAGAACTAATCTGAAGTATTCTCCTGCTGACACTCCTGTGCCTTGAGATTCCATAATGAACTAAAATGTATATTTTTGAACTCTAATTGTTAACACAGGTGTGAACCATTGACATCCATCGTCAGCCATAGTTATTGTTTGCCTTTCACTTGCTTGAAATGTAAGTATAGGCAGAAAAGAAATCCTCAGAAAAAGGGAGAGAAATTTAATTGGAGTAATTTTAAAATATTTAATCCATGTGTGATGCACATTTTGGGAGAAAATGGGAATTTAAGAGCAGAGTCTTACTCCTTGTATCACTCCATTATATGGATAATGCAGAACTCTTAATTCTTTCTGCAGTTCAAGGAGAATAGAAAGATGATGTGCATCAGCTTCACATCTGACTGTAGAATTTCTCAGCCCCAAACACTTCTCATCCTCAGACTAAGATTACTGAGCACAGCTTTGCAGCAAACAACTCCACACTTTGGAATAATGCAGGTAAAGAGTTTGGTGTCAAAAGAGGAACTGAACTCTTTGCAATACCACTGCCATCTGAGGCTGGCCAGACAGGTTTGACAAGTCATCACTCACTTGTCATCTCACTGAAAATCCCCTAAATTTTGAGGGTTTGATTACACTATCTGTGATCTATTCTCTCTGAAACTGAGGGGGAAATTCATCACAGACTGAGAGGATTGAAGGCACTCAAGAAATCTTGCTGTTCATCCCCTCCAAAGCAGCAGCAGCAGCTATACTTGCAATTCTTCATGACAGCTATTTTTTCTAACCTGTTCTCAAAAGTCTTCAAAGTTGGAAGCAAGGCTGCATATTTTCCAGCAGGACACTATACAACCCTTTCATTTTAGTGGTTCTTCTCCCCACAATTGCCTAATAGGAGTTTTCCTCTCCAGCAGGGGAAGTCACTGCTTTGCAAACAACACCTGGTGAGTAGGGAAAATATTCTTTTATATGTCCACATACAGAAGGTGCCATGATTACTGCACCCAACACCAATAATGCTCTTTTTAGTGCATAGAAACATCAAGAAGACCAGACTGTGTCAGGCCAAATAGCCAGCTACCATAATATTTTTCTTTTCAATAGCAGTCATTGACACATGGGTTAGAAAAATCCTGTAAAAACTGGATATGGAAAGAGAGACTGTCCCCTTGCACAAGACTCCAAAATTACAGCAAGTGTGATTTGGAGATTCCTGGCAATACTTTCAGGATATTTATATTTTTCCAGCCTGATAATGTTTTTGGTTTGCATACCATCCTTTGGAAGGTCTGCAGCGTAATTATTCACCGCACAAAAGAGAAAAGTTGAATAATCATCCCATAATCACCTTTTCGGTACTACTGAAGATTTCATATTCTCTATCACATTTTAATTACAAAAGCCTCAGGTCATTCTGTTATTCATCATAATTAGGGGTTTCCACAACCTTATTCTTCCCCAGACTCAAGTGTTCTCTGTCCTTCTTGAAATGCTACATCCCAATCCAAAATGCTGGTGTAGGGTTGTTGGCTCATTTTGGACACATTATTCTTGTGTCAGTAAAAACTTGCATTTTTATGTAGTTAGCAACATCCTTTAAACATTTTCGGATTGAATTTTAAAATTGGCAAAATCCATTTGAACTTTTTCTTTCAGTGTACCTGCAGCCCTGAAAATCTAATGACCATGGGCTATGATCTATCATCTAAAAACTGACTGCAGTATTGATTGGTATCAAATCCAAGAACTCCAAGAAACTTCTCTCAATACATTCTTCTGTTTTGATAATAAATCTCCGGTAACTACTCTCCATATGTTTTTCAAGACAGTTTTGTATCCACCTTGGTATATTTCAAATTATATTTAGACTATGGATCCCTGGGCTGCTTATGAGAATATCAGGTGAAAAGATTTACTAAAATAGTTATTATTACTTACTAAAAGGTGAAAATTCTTGCAAACAGAAGTGCACTTTTGACACTCTCCTTTGTCTACAGCACTTGTTAATGTGTTGTAGAAGGAAAAATGGATCAATTTACCTAAATCCATAACAATTATTCACCTCCTTGTTTTCATGGTAATGGTAAGAATAACTTCTTTTTCTAACTTTTTCTTTTTTTTTTTTTTAGAAGTAATCTGAAGCTAATCAACCCACAACTCCCAAGATTTCCTCCACTCCCTAGCTTTTTTTAAAGATCAAAAGCAAATTCTCCCCTTGCCAATCCTCTGGTACCTCATTTATTCCCCAAACTGCTTTTAGAGATCATTGGGACCTGTTAAGTACCCAGAATGAAGTTGACTGGGTGCAGATGTTTAAAAGCCTCTAAATTATAATTAGAAAATGTTAATGTATTCTGTGCTGGAGGCTTGTGTGTTTTTTAGTGGCTGGCTCTGTGTAGCAGCCCAATTATGTCTTGGGGGGTTTTTGCCCCTAAACTTAGGAAAAAAGGTGAAAATGCTTTAGCCAGACCAGCACATGGATCTGCTATTTTTGTCCCTCTTCTGAATATTACCTACATACTTTACCAACCATTTTATTAGCATTAACCTACTTGTAATTCTTGATGTCCTTTGGTGGCTGTGTCTCCTTTTGTGCTTTGGCTTTTCTCACTGGTTATTTTTGTGCTTTCTCCTGTCACTTCTCAAAGCGACTGTGCACGTCCACACGCAATACACTTGTGTATTTGTTGTATTTTTTCGTGCCCACTTCCACAGAGTAAAATCATGTAGCTGGCCAGAAATTGCTTTGCAAAATGAAAAACAAAACCCCCTAAACAACAAAAAAAGCCCAAGTTTTGTCTCTTTCTGTTTCAAAATAAAAGCCAATTTTGTTTTTTCTCCTGATACTTCAAGCTGGAGGAAATACTTTTTACATCTTACCGTCTAAATCCATTTGGATTCTATTCCCAGCTTCCTGCTACACAATGAATGAGACACAACTTAGACATTTAATGGAATATTAGAAGCCTAAGGAAAATATTTTGACAGCATTAGAACAATTGTGGGGGGTTGGGGTCATTTTTAAGCCATAATTTCTACATTGGTAGTAAATGTACCTTTGGAGGACAAAAATATCTCCTGTCCCTTCCTGCCTCATACAGTTTCACATAAGGTCAAGGAATCACAGTGTGGATTTTTCAGAGGAATCACAAACAATCACAGTGCGGATTTTTCAGAGGAATCACAAACAATCACAGTGCGGATTTTTCAGAGGAATCACAAACAATCACAGTGAGGATGTGTCACTGTTCCCAGTAAGAGACAGTGTCATAATTACAGTATCTCTTATTGGGAAAAGACAACTGAGGCAGGAAATGATAAAAAGGCAAAAAATCATGAGTGTCAAGGAGGAGATGAGTAGGGAAAGACTGATATTGTCTGTCCTTCACAGAAGAGCTAATGGCCATAAGTAGACTGATCCAGGTTGGTGGGAAAGAAGGAAAAACATGACAGAAGCCTGACCTTTGTGCATTCCCCCTTCCAAAGAAGGCTGTAGATCCTGGAAGCTTACAGAGACTCCAGCAGGGATTTGTACAAGGTTTTGAACAAAAAGTTTGGTGAGGATTGCTACAAACAAAGCAAGCACTATGTTCTCTGGAAGAATTTGACTTAAACTACATCTGCAAGCAAGGACCACTAAATATGAGAGCTTGATTCCTCTATTTCCCCGGAAGCATCAATTTTTGGCTGAAACATGATGCTGAGGAGGGTGTCCAAATATCACACAAATTTCAAGCTTCTTTTTTCCCCAAAATGCTCAGCTTTGTTCAGCACCTACATTATAACACTTCATCTCTTGCATATCACCTGGCTCCACGTGCCAACCTCCTTTTTAAGCCACCAAAGTTGGTGCTATTTTCAGCCTTTCCCAGTCTTTCAAACATGTTCATATCAAGGTGAATTTGTAAAGCATTTTCATGATTTTGTATTCCAGCAATGGATTTTCATAGCATTAGTGGACTCTAAACTCTAATTTAAGCTATTCTCATCATTAGGATGGTAATTTCTTTTTCACTAGTGTATTTCCTGATTTCTAATAAAGTTTTTAGATAATTTTATGACAGTTCAACAGTTCTTGTGAAATGAAGGCCATGGATATGGTCTGTCTCTGCTACATGGTTGCTTAGTTACATAAAGCCATTAGGAACATCTTGAACACCTCAACTAAATTTGGTTGACATAGGTAGAAACCAGAAATGGTTACTGCAAAAATTAGGTATGTCTTGTTCCTTCAGAAAAGCGACCCCAAATTCCACATTAATTAGCAGTACAAAGCGAGTTTTATCTTCAATGCTGAGTAATTGGCCAAAAGTAAAATGGGAAATCTTTATGCTTAATTCATAAAAATACTCAGCACCGCATTCAATGTGCTACAGTGAAATTTTTGCTATGGGATTGGTTTTTTATTTATTATTTAATAATTTTTTCATTATTGAAAGAGATAGACTTTTGTGTCAGTTTCTGCATAACTTCATTTTTTTTTTCCATATTCCCTATTCTTGTCCTAATAAAACTGGAACACCAAAACTCATAAATACAGGTTTACTTTTATGCTTCCAGCATTTTCAGAAGCTTTACGTCTCAAGCTGGACTGATGCAGCGAGAAAATTCCCTGCACTGCTAAAATCCATAGCAAATACAAATTTTCTACACAACAGCCCTCTCACTTTTACGGAAAGATGTTTATGATGAGAACAATTAAAACATCCCATTTACTTTTTGTGTCTCCTCATATCAAAAAAAAGAATCCTTGCTCTTTTAATTGCTCCCCCACCAAAAACTACATGGCAAACTCCTATATTAATTTGCTCCAGGGCAAACTAATAGATAAAGAGGTGTTGACTTGATTTTCTGTGGGTTTGGGGAATTTTTTTTTTTTCCTGGTAACTCTAGTGGAACAGATTATTATAGATAGGACTTCAAATATACATCAGATGGCACAGCTTTGCATGCACAGCAAGAAAGCCACAGGCTGACCTTAAACAGCAGGGCTTTTTTCCACCCATATTATTTATCACAACTTTAAATTCTTGTCCTTGCAATCTTAATAGACATTTCCTTTTTACATAAGCAGGTATAAAAATAGTAAGGATAAACAGAACATTTTCGCTAAAAAGAGAAAATCCTTCTCTTCCTCCTATCCCTCTTTCTAGGTCATCTCCCCATTTATTGCTCATTAAGAATTAGAATTTATGCCATATGTACAGCTACATTGCAATGACACATATGAAAAGCATTAGGAAAATACACAATTAATCAGTGCCCAGCATGATGGAAGGTGGAAGGTGAGTCTCAAATGAACAATGGGAAAATATTTTAGGATATGTATTGTAGCAGCCCTTGAACTGAGCCCCACCTGCTGAGGATTCGGCACTTCCACCTCATGTCACAACAGAAAAAAGTTTCACAGGCTGTGACAATGATTAAGCTTTTCTTTGTCTGTGAATGTGTTCCTGGTGAATTATCCTTGTGCAAAACCTGACAGAAATTCTGTTTGGTGTTGATAATCACCACATCTCTATCCAAATCTTCCTCACTCCCCTTCACTCCCCAGGCCAGGACCTGTACTAATACACAGAGAAAAGGGTCAGGAACTGTAATAGCTCTTGAGCAATCCCCATTATTTACTCAGGAAAAAAAAATTAAAAATTCCAAATATACAATTTTTTCTTTCTAATTTCTTTTGCAATTTCCACTGTCTTACCACTGGCAGAAATAAGACAATCAGCTCAGGAATGATGGACAAGGAGAAGGAGTCTGGGCACACAAGCAGACAGCACATCCACACACACAACAGACAAAACCAGTCACAATAATCTAATGGAGAATGCAAACCAACAACTCTGGAATGCACCAGAACATTAAGTGATTATCCAAAAAAACCTCTTCAGATTTAAAAACACTGAAATAGAAAGTAGCATGTTTGCATTTGCTTAGCCGTACATCAACAGGGATTTCTTTTCCCCTCTGTTTTCCCTGAACTAATCCAGCCAAACTTAATTGGGCTTAGATTGACTTAAAAAGCAGCTTTGACTTAGCTGTCTATTGATCTTCTGGTTTAGAATGTTTTGATCTGGAAAACATACATTAATATTGACTTCTTATCCTACCATTAAGAGCCTGATTTTGCTGGATTTCAACTAACATGACAAGTTTGAAAGCACTTTTAATGTAGGTCCACACTGCTACTTTCAGGTACTGATCCCTCCCATTAAAAAGGCAGTTTCCATCCTTTCTTTTTCATTCTTTCCTCTTTTGTCAGTAAATAATTCAACTAACTCACTGAATTACTTTAACTGGAATATGGCTAACTCTTATTTCCCTCCCAAAATTCCTGAAAACCATTTTAATGGACATGTTTACAAAGTGAATGAAGCCTTCCAGCTCCTGTTCTACATTTTATCCATTAAATCCTGGCATCTTCAAGTAAAATTCTGTAATCTATATTAGTTTTTCTTTAGGTTACCACCTGGATTCCTCTCACTGGAAAGAATTCCAGTAGCCCTGGAGAAGATTTAAGTATTTCAGATCTTCTTAAATACATACTTTACAATTGTTTCTTATTTTTAGTGCTTAAGACTTTAATTCTTAAATTTGGTATATCAATCTTAAAAATTCATATATCAACAGATTAAAAGGGGCATGCTGAACATCTTCCACCCTTGCTGCTGAAATAGAGGATATTTCAACCAAAAAGGCTACAGAACGTCAGTTGACTACACATGGTGGGCAAAACTTGAGGTTCTCTCACACTAAGGTTTATTATTACACATTGCTTGAATAGGACATGCATGTCAGCAGCTTGATAAATTATAATGCTATAAATTATTATTAAGATATATAATATAATATTATATTATATATAATATAGTCTTATATAAAAAATTGCATATAAAATTATATAAATTATTATATTTATACAAAATTATATAAATTATTCTTTCCTTGGCCATTCCCAAAAAAATTCTCAGCAGAACTGAAACTATTGGGTGTCAGAGTCGAGTCATTCATTTAACAAACAGACTTCGAAGCCTCAAACATTCTGATTATTTTCCATTCCGGTTATTTTCAAAGAGGGATGCAAAGAAAGTATCTTCAATTTGTATGAAGTTTTTGTTTTGAAGTAAATAAGAAATTGAGATCAATACTGAATGCTTTTTGAAACTTTATAGGAAAGACTAACATGAAATGTGTTTTTTTCAATCTGCTGCCTTGCAAAGGCGTGAAACATGGATTTTTTCCTCTCTGAGAAGTACATTAAACACAGAAGCATGGGATGGGAGCACTGTCTCTTACCACCTTCTCATCTAGAAAGATACTGAGCCAAGGATGATCCTCCTTCAGAGTTGGTGCTCTCACATTTCTGTTCAACAAACACCAATGCTATTCTTGCATAATTTGGGGGATTTAATCTCTGACTCATTTCCCATGTGTAAAATGAAAAGAAATTTGTTAGCAAAACTTACTTTTTCAACTTAGCTACCATTAATTTTGGCACAAGAAAGTTTCATTATGCCTTGAACAATCTGACTTTGGCTATTAAGCAGTACTTGAGTACAAGCTTGAAGAAATAAATTTCTTTAAATATTTATTTCAACATGCATCTCCTTAATACTCTGAAGATTTAATCAGGATCTTAAAATATTCCTATACCTTAAAATGCTATCGTATATGGCTGTATTTACACAAATGTTGAGGGCTCCAAGTCCCTCTGATTCATTCAGTTTGGAATTTATCTATCCTTGCACTTAAATGTTGACAGAGTTGCAGTTGAATCATCAGTGAGTGCCACCACAACTGCCAAATGGGTTGTTCCAGTATGATGAGGTCACCTAGGGTGGCTTCCATCAGCACTGTCACACCTTTGTGGAAAGTTCCAACTATGTGCTACCACAGGCTGTTTGGCAACATGAGTTACTGTCAGAAAATGCCACACAGCTTTAGAGGTTCCTTAGAAGCCAACAGTTTTTTATTCCCCTAATCTTTGTCCCTTTTCTTCAATTAAAAGAATGACAGAATTTTTGCCAGAACTAAGAGATTTGATTATCCCCAAAAAATCTGGGTTATCAACCTTCTGACATTTTACAATGGGAGTAAACCCAGCTGTTATCCACAGAGATGGCGAAAAAAGATTTGGTTACTAAACCAGAAATTCACTCACAGAGCAGTCAGGATGCTTCCTCCCATCCTGGCTCGCTTCTGTGCTCAGTAATCTGGGGACACTAAATATAACTATATGTATCTCAGCTGTAAGATGCTTTTATCTGGGGCTTTGAGCTAAGATAGCTTTTGCTTGTGTTTTTTCCCCTGACCTCTTCTGCTAATGACACCATTAAAAATCAGCTAATGGAAGCTGGAGAAAGCCTGCCACTTGATGTATTTAGTACTGGAGAAGAAAATTAAACTCCGCAGCAGTGACTAAAGGAATTGACTTGCTATTTGGTTCTCTGCTCCTCGCCAACCTGACAATCCTTTCCTGTTTCAATCCTACTTCAGGAAAACTTCTCTTATAAAAGGATACGAATTCAACAGTAAATAACTCTTTCCAGCACAAGAGTTCACCCCTTTGAATGGTTTTGCTCTGGGTTCAGATAGGATAAACAAGACAGCACCTGTGGCACTGAGTGTGCACAGTTGAATTAATTCTATTAACAACACCCAAAAGAGAAGGGTTAACTGAACTCCTGCCAGACCAAGAGCAGTAAATTCCTAAACTGAAAGGTTAAGGCATATGGATTAGCCTTGCTCGCTGTGCTTGGAAACTCCAACCCACAGCAACTCTTCAGATCATGTTTTTCAGGTCAGAATGCAGAGGCAGATTGTTCGGCTGTCTAGTAGGGTGATAAATGATTTTCCTAGGCTGTGAACATTTTCACAGTCTTCAGAGAGAGAAATTTAAGGTCTTCTAAGGTTGAAATAAATGCCTGTTTCAGAGGAGGCACTTAAAGCATTTACCACAAAGTGGGGGGCATATTAATACCCAATTTCAGCCTCAAGTGGAGCAGAGGCTCGAACCAGGCAGCTCTGCCCCAGATGAGTGCTGAAAGCCCTGAACACCAGCAAATCCTTCACGGTGGTCAAAGAATACCCTTAATAGCAGAGATGGGGAGTATTTGAGAGTGAGATTTCTTGTCAAAACAAGAAGAAAGGCATCCAATTCAGCTATTTATCTGAAGGAGCATTTACACTTGTTCCATTTATGGCTTATATTTCAGAGCACTCAATGGCTTAGTGATAAGGATGCTCATCGAATTTTTAAAATTGAAATATAGTCTCTGGTCCAAATCAGCTACGGAAGACTCTTCAGTCTGAGCAAATATCTGCAATTCAAACCAGCTTTTTATTCCAACACTTAATACCTCTCTTTTCCTTCATCTGAATAATCTTGCAGTTTGCTCCAGCTCCCTAGCTTTTTGGAAAAAAAAAAAAAAATGCAATTCTCTGGAAGATTTTCAACTTTTTTATGTAGACACATAAACACCTACAGATCAGTGTCCACAGCCAAGTGTGTGGCAGCCACTACAGAAAAGCTGATGAGTAGAGAACACTTTCTCTCCACTCTGAAGAGACAGCACTGGTGCAATTCTTTGGCTTCCAAAGATCTAATATGTTTTTTCATGTCTTGTTGTGAACGAAGTCAGTTTGACAGCTTGTATAAAAAAATTCACAGGTATAATACTTGAATCATAAAAGTACTCCGTGTCTTCTCACTCAGAATTGTGCTTACAACCAGGGCATACAGCAGCTAAAAGTGTTTGAACTGATGGGGACTATATAATAGTAAGGGAACCAAGAATCTTTAGGTTTTGATCTAGAAAATCCCTGTAAGTTAACCTTAGGCAAGAGAGACTGAAGAGTCATTGGTTAATCTCTCACCTGTGGCAGTACTATGACAAAACAAAGATTTAGCTTCCTTTAATTTACAAAAAAAACCCCAAACAAACAAAAAAACCCCAAAAAACCAAAACAAACAAAGAAAAAAAAAAAAACAAAAATAAAAATCCCCAAAACAGAACAAAAAACAAACAAAAAACAAAAAACCACAACACGCGCATGCACACAAAAACAAACAAACAAACAAAAAAAAAGAACCCACCAAAACACCAACAAAACCATTTTCTTATAAAAAGTTCAGAGGCAGGATTTACAGAATATTGGGGGAAAAAAGAAATAAACACAGAGACTTTTGGTTTTAAGATTAACTAAAACCCAATAATGATAAAAACATTTCTGGAACACCAAGTAACTGCTGTAAGTCTTCAAAAATCAAAGAGTTCTACTGGAGAGTGAGTAGACTTTTATTCCACGAGCATCTAAAAATTAAAACTGATTTTTTTCCTTATGACCACCTCTTTTTAGTCTATAACTACTTTTCAGATAGCTTTGTTTTTATTTCTCCTTACTTTTTTCAGTCCCATCTCTTTTGCTCATTCTCACAGACAGCCTGTTTCTATTGTGTGCCTGCGTTCCCTTTCTTTATAATTTTCCCAGACAAAAATACTCCTCAACATGCAGAAGAATTTATTAAGAAAGAGTAAACAGTGTAGCACTCTACTACTAAGTCCCACAGGTAAGTGAACAGCATGACTGGCAAAGGAAAAGTAAAAGTCAAGACTGTATTTTAAAAAGTGTGCAGCCTAGAAGAGAGTGGCTGTTGCTGGACATATCTTGGAGTCAAGAGCCAAAAACATTTCTTACAGCTGGTGATGACAGAAAGTGAACATATGGAGCAAGTGAGGAGAAAAACACTGGAGGAATGAAGAATACTCGGAAAGTTAAATCATATTACAAGAAGTAATTTATCAAATTCTCAAGCAGCGTGCCCTTCCTGCAATGACTTAGGATGTGCATCTTGATAACTTGTTGTAAAAGTTGAAGAAGAAAAAGAAGCCACTAGGGACTGAGAAGTAAAAGAAAATAAAACTAACACTTGCTATCCAGCCTAGGAGTGAGTGCTTATCCTGACCAGAAGTGAATTTTGGGACTTGGAAGGCAAAAGTCACAAGCCATCGTTTACTCTAAACCTCTACAACTTCTGCTGACAGAGATTCTCTTTACTGGACAAAACCACAACTCTTTATTGGTGGTCAATAACATGCACATTTAAACAACTCAAAACACCATTCAAAGGGGAGAAATGGTATGTATTACAACGGATGAAGGTGTTCCTATAATTGAATTTTGCAGTACAGTTAAATGTTATGTCCTCATTTTCCACCAGGCACAAAAACCCCACACCATCTTTAGGAACAAATAAATAAAAAGGACAATTAAAAAAAAAAAAAAAAAAGATAAAACCTAATTCATAAGGATGGGATTGAAAGAGAATCAAGCATGAAACAGATCATCTACAGGCAAAGAGTTCAGTGTTTAATCACTTTTCCTGGTGTTCAGGTAGAATTTGTATCTGACAGAGTGGCTCCCTGAGCTTCTTGTACCAATCAAATGAACACCAAGGTCAGCACTCCGTGCTACAGCACTCCAAGGAAGATTGAGTGGAAAGTCCTGAGTTATAAACAGCAGGTAAGGATATGCAAACATCAGGCACCTCAAATCAGCTGATGCAAGATAATTTGTTGGGGAAGACAGCTGTTCTCGAGAGGAACCCCAGGAGCAAGAGGACCTGAGCACTCATTTGGCTACATTTCCTTCTAAGTCTGGTGGCCCCAGACCTTCCAAGACTTGGCTGCGTAACAAACATGATTTTGAAATGAGCTAAACACTCACTGTTCACACACTTCTCAGTAAGATCCACTGACTGCAGAGGGAGGCTAAATAACCAACAGTGAAACTGATAAATTATCCTCTCAAAGGGCCACTCCATGAGGTGTGTTCCATCACTCAAGTTCTGATCACATTCTGGAAAGCCATTTAGATGCATAACTGTGGCATGAGCCAAGAGGAGTCTGTAGCAGAACTTGTACTTTGAATAACCACTCCAAGAACCAGAAGCCAAGGAGTCAAAGTCAGTCTTCTTGCTACTACACTGAGCATCTTCCTAATTAAAACCAAGTGTTTAACATGAATGACACAGTTCTTCCCAGCACCTTCTCTAGTAGGAGGTAAAAGTTTTATATGTGTGTGTGCCAAAAGCAGTGATAAAAAACCTGTAATTTATCCCTTCCATCAGTCACTGCAACTGATGAATCACTGTGACATGTAGCAAAACACTAAGTGCAAAGAAAGGAACCTCTCAAGACCCCAGCACCATTTTTTTCTGAGCCAGATGAAGTTGCTGAACTTTTAAAGCTTTGAATTCCAGGTCAAAAAACCCCAAACCAAAAGCAAACAGACAAACAAAAAAACTCCATGCCAAACCAACTAAAAATGAATGAGCAATCATTTTAATGAGATTAACATTCCATTACTATGACACTGAAATAATAAATAAGTTTAATAAAAATTAAAATCATACCAGTTCAATTTGAATGGAAAGCAGCAGAACTACCTCATTCAAGCAGTGAGATAATTTGAAAGCCATTTTACTGACATGGAACTTAATATTGGACAGGGTATGTAAAACTTTCAGGCCAAATGACCCAAAGAAAAGAAGATGGTGGTATTTATATTGGAATTTTCATAATGAAGGGAATATATATATCCGTATGGCATATGAATGCCTGGAGTCCAATAACTCTTGGAAAGAAATGATAAATGCTCTAAAGGGCATAATTAAAAATTACATTCCTTTAACCTTAGAGCTATGTATTTCTGTTTGCAGAACATATATAGACATTTACAGATCTATGGGGAAAATCCAAGATATAAAATTAAAGGCATATCAGAGAGACGGTCACTGGATTTGAATGCAACAAAGGTTTCTTTTTTATATCTTGCTGATTCCTTTCAGTTCTGCAGATGGAGAATATGCAGTAGAAGTCAGCATTTCACAGTCATGCTTTGATGTTTAGAAATTGATCATTAAGTGTTACCTCCCTTCCCCACCAAAGAACTCACCCCAACATACTTAGAAGCTAGTAAAAGGAAAGAAGAGGACTCTAGGTATTCACTGCAAATACAAGTATATTAAGCACAGCAAATTGCTAGCTACCAGAACAAAAAACAATTACTGCTTGTTTCAAGATGAATACATGAAATTAGAATGAAAAGGTTTCATGGATCTAACACATCTCTTCGATAGGGTAACGTCAAAACAAAAATGTATTTTTAGGGGGAGAAATATGACTCCATCACTTTTTTATACAGCAGCACAATCTGCTTGTTCATCATATACAAATCTGTAGAGTGAAGAGTGATCAGAATTACCACTACGGTAACACAAGCATCAAACTTACATAACTTTCTCCTCTCAGTCTTCTTTCACTGAATGAAGTCAAGTGATTTTACAGCCAAAGGAAATCAACAAAAAGAGGACAGACCCAAGGGGAGCATGACCTGAGAATGCAGGTAAAGAAGAAAAGTAGAAGTAGTTATCCTGGATTAATGGAAAGGAAAATCAAAGGCAGGTTTCAGAAGTGTTTTTTGGCAAGTGCTTGTTTTAATTCAACCATTAATATTGAGTAACAGCCAGGGAATGTACCCTCTGTGACCGAAGTGACAAATTTAAACATATAAATAGAGGATGGCCATTTTCTTAACGCGTTTACTGGTTAATGGCATTCAGAAAATTAAGTACACAAAGAGAAGAAAACAAACTCTATAAATAGATGTTATAGGCCAGGTTCTGATTGCTCCAGTCCTGGGCAGTCCCATTACACCTCTTGCATCTCTTTTCTTGAGTAAAGTGGAAAGCATTAGTTTTAAATCACTGCAAGACACACATAATTATTTAATCCCACCCTGAAGGATCATATGTGACAGTGATACAGCAGTCCCTGTGAAATACCGGAGAATCTCTTTAGTATTTCAAAGGAACAAAAAAATGCTGCATCATAATCCACATTTGCAGAAGATTTATTAGAAATGTGAATTGAAGTCAAGCCTTTTAGTGGTCTCCATTTTCTGGTTGGTAAATCTAATGGCAGGATAGACTTTCCAAATGCAATAATATTGATCTGGGCAATGCAGCATCAGTAAATTAAAGTCAGCTTTTAAAAAAGCTCTTCATGCCAACTATATTGGAGGCATATGCAATGAAAAGCTGCAGGGCAGATATTTGAAGTCACACAGAGTAAGGGCTATGCAGAACAAAGTGCAATAGAAATGGGAAGATCGAAAAACTTAGAAATGTTATCTGTTTCAAGAAAAATTATTTCTCAAAGTGCAAGCCTAAACATTCCAGTCTTACATTTTCCAGTAGTCAACTGAACGTTTTTAGGTGGTGTTGCACAGCCAAGGTCGACATCACTAATCAGATGTGAGTTATGGGGTTTTTCAGCAGAAGCAGCAAACAAATGCTCAAGATCATTATTTATTTAGTTTGCAGTGTCTTGTGCTAAAACCTCTGCAGTTCTGCATCAGTTCTGTGTTCTCCCTTTTGGCATTCAAGGCAAGCAAACAAAACACTCAATAGTTTAGGGGGAAGTGACCCATCCTGTATCACAGGAAAATTCTTCCACACTCCTGAGCAACAGCTGTCTCCCTTTAGAAGACTACACATTCCCCCTCCTATCCCAAAGGGAAAAAGAGCTTGTATTCTCTCTCAGCAAGACAAAGTTAACTTCAAATGTTATTTTCTATGTCTGCAAACTGTGATGGGACAGGTGGAGAGGTGGCGAACAGGGACCAATCCATCTAATCCTAAGTATAACATTTTGGAAACAGGATGCAAAAACTGGATCCATTGCAAATTTTCTTGCTGAGTCACAATAAGAAATAGAAAAATACACGTGTGTGTGTATATATATATATATATATATACGTATATACACTTATAGAGGTTCTCTACATTTAGCCCTTGACAGATACAATGGCTGTTGCTTATGTTAATCCTTTAAAAACTTGGAATAGGGAGCAAGCCAGATATGAAATCTGCTCTAAACCTTAAAATAGGTTCTATTAACTCAACATTAAAATTCAAAGATATATTGAAAATAGCCCAGAGGGTATTTAGATTTGACCCTGAAAATCAATGAACAAATTTCAATATAAACCTTGAGTTCAGAAAACACCTGGATAATGGCAGAAGTCATTGCACTTTATAGTGCTTAATAAACAGTTTGTGCCCTAACCAGCAATAGAATATAATCATTCCCAGAACTCAGGGGTACGAATTTAAAACTGCTTCCACCTCTTCCTCTCATACTGCAATTTACCTGCTTCTCAATTTGCCCACCACAATCACGTATTCTGCTTTTGTTAGAGTGAAGTAAACTTGTCTGGAAAGGTCTGAAGAAAAACTATTTCAGTGCTACTTTGCTCCTTCCTAACCTGGATTCTTTCCTGGGTACAGGACTACTACTATTTCACTGTTTATTTACAGAAATAACTATTTACAGAAATGTGTGGGGAAAATACAAAATTAAAGCGAATCACATTATTTTTCTTTTGGTTTTCCCTTGAATATGCATAACACAGAAAAAATACAAAACTCTCTCATCATATCATGGAGTAGTTTGGTTATTTAAAATAAAATAAAATAGGATACATGCTCCAGGAAAATGCAGATATGACAGTACTATACCTTCCTACAGTCTGTTTGAATGCTTTTTGAGAGAAAGTGTTAATCAGTGTTAGGATTAAAATGGTAAGAATGAATACGATTTGCCAAAGAGGGGCAGCAGCAAAATAAAAGGGTAGCCCTTGGAAGGATGAAACTAATCAAATCAGTGCAGAGGGATCAACAAAATATTTGCAAAACCACTTGAACAGTGAACAAATGTGAGGTTGCAGGGAATTAGACACATGGCTCTTTCCTGGGAAATGTCTGTATGTTTGTACAAAATGCACCAGGCGTGAAGGACTGGAAGTCTTTGTGCTTGTTGTTGATGACACTTGTTCAAAATGCACACAGGGACATCCTCTGACAATTTGCAATATCTGTGTAAGTGGTGGTACCTATACCTCTTCATCTATTTTGCACTGCTTATGGGGAACTTCTTATAGTGTTTTAACCATTTCGATTGACAGATATTTTTATTTGTCAGCTGCAGTTGCTGTTCACCTATTCTGCAAGGCCACAGCACAATTTTTAGCTCGTGCTCCCAGGTTGACTTAAATCCACCAAAACTTCCCACATTATCCCAAACCAACCTACAGACATCTGATAATCATTGAGTTCTCACCACCCTCTGCTCCAGGTACAAGTGCCTATCCTTTAACCTGCTTATTTAAACCTGTCTCATGATACTCCATGATATTCCATACTCCATTCCCACCATGCTGCTCCATAAGTGAAGGAGTTAATCCTCCAGCTTTCTTCTGCAGTAAAGTAGATGGAGTCTCTCTGCATTTAGTTCCAAAACATCAGGGTTTATTTCTTGGGGAGAAAAGGTGGGGTAGGGTAGGAAGTGAGATCCACCACGTGGCCGCTTTCGGCAGTCACGCGGGGACCTCAGAGGAGATGGTGTGGACGGGGGGAGGGAGAGAAGCAAGAGAGCGAGTGCCTTGCTTTCCTCCAGGGATAACAGGTTCCATCATGAATACGCTAATCTCTATTAACCAATCAGGGAGGAGATACAAGTTCTACGTCATTTGTGTATAGCCTATGAGAGTTCTCAGATTACCATAGCAGTTCCAGGTTTGGATCTTTGCAAAACTGGTTTTTCCAGTTTGTGTTTCAATCAGCTGGTATGCTTATTTTTTCTCTAGCTCAAACTCAGTTTTTAATTCTATTCTTTCTTTTGCTGAGTAATAATATGTATGAGAGCTTTCTGCTCCTTCTTCTCCAACACATAAAAAAAGAGAAAACAACAGGTGCGTAAAGTCAATTACGTTGCTTGAACTGTAAGGCACTTAGATACAACAGGTATCAGCACACTGTGTGAATTTAGGCAAAATAAAACCTAAGCTTAAAACTCATGATTTACACCCACAGCTGCCACTTATGCAGCAGAAAGTTTCCATCATCTTCTCATGTATGAAGAACTACACTTTATGCAACCATCCAGTAACTATGTCATGACTTCATTTCCAACAGGAATGGCATTCTAAGATACCTAAGGAATTCACACTATTCATACATACACATGAATATTTTATATATGCAGCTATGCACTTACACACCCACCCATTCCCCTGTGACGTCCTTCCTCCAGACCTCTACACATTGGGATGTCTTGATCAGGAACTCAAGCAAGCAAGCCTAATTAACTCCTTATTTAGGGAACATAACCTATGGACATGAAAAGTTACTTGGAGAATCAAAAAGTGGCCTCTGAGAAACCTGGATACAGAGAACTACAGGCAAAGACTTAGCTTTACACTTGAAAATTAAATATGTGCATGCAAACACAATTGTGCTACAATGTAGTACCAGCAAGAAAGGTATCACACCCACGTATATCCTCAGGTATATGCCCACTGAAATACTACTTGAAGACAGAACTAATTTTCACAGTAATGCAATCACTGCAGCTTCAAACTGTGTTCTTTACATTCTATAAATCTTAGAAGAACATTTGGCATTGATGTAAGTGTAACCTTGAATCAGGCATAACTGTGGCCTGAGGAAAAGTGCACCCACAGCCATCTGTGCCCTAGGGGTCTTTGTTCACACTGCTCCTCCTCTGCAGGATCGTGTTCAACACTGCCACAATAAAAGGATGCACTGGCCCTACTGTTCTGCCTCCCTTCTGCAGCCCTATACAAGACTTAATGAAATAAAGTCGTTTTTCCCAAAGTCCCTTGACACTATTGAAAGTGCAGCTGCCTTCATGCTCTTTGTGTGGGGTTTAGCACATTAGCTGTAGTTACCTATTCCTTTTGTAGAACGGAGGTGACAGCACCGCAAGGTAACAACACCCTGAGGAACAAGGCAGGTATAAACAGACAAAATAAGATATATTCTTTTGTTTGACCTTTCCTTTTCATATCAAGAACTGGGTAGATGCCTTTTAACCCCTCTCTGCTCTTGCCCATTTGTAAGCTCCCATCTATCATTTCCCCCATGCCTATTTTTTTTTTTTGCCTTTGAGAGATTTTTCTTGGAGATGAATGAGCTAAGAGAGACTGAAAACATGAGCTGAAAGAAGCATTCAAACAGATCAAATGCTGATGCAAGAAAGAGTAGCCACAATGTCACAGATCTTGATCCAACTCAAATTGCTCATTTTTTTCTCATGTCAGACTTTACTCCAAGTTCATCTTTAAGCTAAAACCTTTGCAAACAAAAAAGGTCTCATATGGGCAATTTTGGAATTGATTAAAAGCAAATCGTTTGCAATAGAATCTCAGTGGTGGAACTCTTTACCGCAAGATATTGTTAGGTTTAACTGGATTAAAAAATGATTGAGTATTCCTGTTACCCATTTATAAATATTAAAAGGAGATGGCACGACTTTGAGAAGATTAAAATTACATGCTTTGGGGCTTAAGCTAATTTTAATGGGGATTTAGCAGAAGCCCCCTCTGTGAATAGGTCATTTACAGCATCTTTCCAAGGGTTTTCTCGTGACTCCTTGTGAAGGCAGCTTATACTCAGCTGTCTCAGGGACTGTACCTCAGGGACAGGCGTTTCATAGGAGACTTGCTGATTTTATTATCAAATGGCAAGTTTTGGGTATTAAAAAGTGGAATGACTGTGGCTCTATCAGGTATCAGGGGTTGCTGAACAGCAGATCCTAAGCTGGGGATGCCGGTATAGACAGAAAGTGAAGATCAGGGGTAATATCCATTTAAAACTTTTCTGCATGAGTTCAGGTTACTAAAAAATACATGTAGCAACCAATGTGAGAGAAATACCTTGGGTGGTGAAAGTTGCACTTAGTAATAGGGATTGGAATATTTTAAGCCTACAGTGAGGCGCTGTATTTTGTCAGTGAGCCAGGAGATGAGGGAAGGATGAGGCCTGAGACACAAAATTTTATCAGGAAATTAAGGTAGCCTAGACTGGGTATAAAAAACTGATTCCATTTGTTCAGGAATTCTGGTATTTGCAGCTTCTGGCTAATGCACAAATAGCTAAAACAGGACTGAACTCCATGGCCAGGTGATAGAGGAGGTGTACAAAGCTGGTTGGGTGTGGAAGACACTGCCCAGGCTCTGGCTGGGCATCAGTCAGTGGCTGTGGAACAAGAGCCTCCTACATCATGGGATGGTTTGGGTGGGAGAGGACCTTAAAGACCATGGAGTTCCATGCCCTGCCAGGGGCAGGGACACCTTCCACTGCACCAAGATTGCTCAGAGCCTCATCCAGCCTGGCCTTGAACACTGGAACACTTCCAGGGATGGGGCAGCTCAACAGGGAAGAGTTTATTCCTGAGATCTATCCTAAACCTTCCTTCTTCCATTTAAAGCCATTACCGCTTCTCCTATCACTAGTTTGGTGAACCTATCACTTGTTTTCTATGTTCTTTTATCATTATTTCCCCTTCCCCTTCTGTCCTATTAAATTGCCTTTACCACAACACACACATTTTACCTTTTTCCCGTTTTCCTCCCACTGTGGGGGAGTGAGTGAGCAGCCGTGCTGTGTTTAGCTGCCTGCTGGGTTAAGCCACGATGGGGTCCTTCTTTTCAGGCTACATTATCAGGTAGAGACTTTTACAGGGAAATTTCCTGGTCATTTAAATGTTTCATTGCATAGTGGGGGGGATTCCATTTCAATATGAAGGATAAAGGCTGTAGTTATTACACAGAAACTCACCAGCTGCCCCCTACATACATAAAGACTCCCAAAACAGTGAAAGCACATTTGAAATTATGCTTCAGTCACAGCTAAGACGTGGCTTTTAAAAGCTGCTTCAGGAGATGGTGACAGTCTAGATGCAAAACCAGACAACTTATCCCAGGTCACAAAAGCATCCCCTGTTTATGGTCTGCTGTTAAGCGACCCAATATAGCCACAAGCCTTCCTCTTTTTGATGCAGAAAAGCTGTGTTAGACCACAGTGAACAGCACAGCGCTGCCAGGACCAACAGCACTTACTTTATCCCCAGTAGCTAAACTGTCTCTAATAATTTTGCCATGATACTAAACTTGCTACTGATGTTGGAAAGAGATTGGATTTAGATACAGATCTCGTTGTGCAATTGCAGGATAATAAGAATGCATAAAGTGTGTAGCAGCCACTAAAGCGTCCTTTTAATCAACTAGTCAGGCACAAAATTCACATCACATTTATGTTTCTGGGCTTTTCCTGTGAAATACAGTGCCTCTGCATAACATAAGCTGAGAATCAGAGCTCTGTATTTCTGTTTGCTGTGCACCAAAATGTGGTTTATTAAAAGGTACTTCAACTAAGACCCTTTTCATATCCTTGATGCCAAGGGTAAACACCAGATATTTATTCATAATGACCACAGTCATTTGGGGAAGCAATAATACAAATCTAGAAACAAATGAGGTTTTACTCTCCCTTTAGCAGCATTTAATTAACTTACCTTCCAAAGCCCAGCTCCACTCCTAGATTTTTGTTTTTTTCAGAATGGAACAGTCACTGGTTTTGATGCCTTGGTTTACTCTCATTAGTCACTGCTGAGTGCCTCAATTTCCTGATCTTTAGCTCTGGCTGTTCTCTTAGCAAATACATTGGCAAACATAAATAAAGTCCTTTTTGCACAGATGTCTTAATATCTCTGATATCTGAATTATTATTCATTAATTAGTAACATACAGTTAATGCTAATTTTTTCCCCCAGATGTCATTACAAACTTTTCCATTCCTTGTTCACTGGAGTTCAACAGACATTGCCACAAGACTGGTCGATAATAGTGACCAATTTGTCCAAAATATCAAGTGATTCATCAAGATGATCAGTTTTATAATAGGATTTTAAGGCAAATAAGATACATATTTTATAATGAAAGTAGAGAAAAATTCAAGTAGCTGCAAAAATGATTCTTCTGTTGTACTAATATTTGCTGGGAGTTTGACAACCAAGAAAAGTTTTATATAATTAAAAAGTTATATTAATAAAGATGAAAACCTTGCAGTCAAGATGAGATTAAATTAAATACTTCAATTTATCTCAGATTTTCTTAAGGTCACATTTTCTAATGGAAAGTACTTGTCAACACTGACATGGAAGTTTTGTTATTTCTTCATCAATTTGAATTTGCAGCTTTCTGCTTAGCATTTTTGGCTGAAAAGTTCAGCCCATCTGTAACAATTGGTTAATTTAGCAATGAGAAAGGCCTGACTCATATCTTGACTAATTGCCTCATGCACTGTGATGAGGAGACAATCTCTCTGATATATCCACAGTACAGTTGGTTCCTCTCTGAATATTCCATGGTGCACAAGAGGAAGGAAGAGACATTTCTGAGTATTGTCACAAGGAAAATTTTTGGCTTTTAACGTCACTGTAGAATACAATTTCCCCATGTGTCTCTGCAAGACTTGGTTGAAACTTCAAACATGAGAAAAATGACACACACTTTCTACTGAGAGAGTGACTGGAACATGTTTCCCCAGAGACTTTGTGGAGTCCTCATCCTTTGAGACACTCACAGTTCAGCTCCTTGGGGCCCTGAGCGAGACCTTGCACTGAGCAGGAGGGTGGAACCACAGAACCTCAAGAGGGTTCTACCAACCTCAGCAGCTCTGCACTTCTCTTAGATCCCCGAAAAAGAAAATGTTGCAGGTTTCAAATCTCAGGTGTTCCTCCCCCAGAGCATTTAACAGTTCTTGAGGTGACACTGAACAGATGCCACACAGCTCACGGCCACACTCACAAGTGAACACTTCAAGTCCTATACCGCAGAAAAATATTTGTAATTTTTGGTTCCTCTCTGGCACCATGATCCTTGAATTCTTGGCTGCGCTGTGATCCAGTTTTAATAAAAACTGTGGAAGCTGTTCCCAACCAATGTGTTCTCTAAAATATTACTCTGCCACCTCCCTGTAGCTGTTTAACAAGTATTCAAGAGATGAGTAGGACAATTTATACTTTCTGCTCACACAAGCATTTGAAAGAGGAGTATCAGCTACACCAATTAGATTGTTTAAATTTCTAAGCTCTGGAAAGCACCTGAGTCTCTCTGGGTTTTTTTGGTTTGTTTGGTTTTTTTTAAACACATATATACATTGTACAATTTGATGCTTGTTTATGTTTTTAATAGCACACTGTCTTCTGTCTCTCACTGAAGAAAGTGTATTGCTCTATCTCCACTTCTACTCCTTTGCTGTGGTGTTATGAAACTCATTTTAGGTACACAGGAATTCCCCACTCAACTGAATAAGGATTTATACACATTGTAAATCTCACTCTAAAGACAAGTAAATAGAAGTCTGGTTATAGCCATATTTTGTTTTAACACAAGGGCATCTTTAATACTTAAAATAATTATTGTCTGAGCTGCTTAAATTCTTAATAATGGTATTTACAAATGCAAATCCATTTCATAAAGCTTGAGCTGCAATTTAAAAAAGGTCTACAGATTGTACATGGTCACAGCTGGGGCTTCTTTTCTTTTATTAAAGGAAAGTCAGAAGTCACCTCAAGTTGGTTTAGGGGGTTGTTTTTGTTTGTGTTTAAGGGGGAATTTGAGGTTATAGTGTCATGCAGGTGGGATGGATCTTCTTTCTATTCTGGTCTCTGTGTACTGAAGAAAAAACCCCATAATGAAACAAACAAACAAAAAAAACTAAAACAAACAAAACCCCACCAAACCCCAATTTCTGCACGCAGTTCCTATGAGCAAGGGTCTCACATTAGCAGCTGTAAATATTCTAGAGATTCTGGTAACAGACTTATAATTTTGCTGAATTCGTGTCTTTTACTTTCTCTTGAATTCAGGCTCTTGGGGTAGTTGTGCCTTGTTCTGTTTCACTTGCACATCTACCACATTGCAGCTGAAATGCAGCCCTCAGGTGTTCTCACAGTTTACATATATTCTGTCAGCTCTCTTAAAAGGATCCTTGCACCTTGAGAAAAAAAAAAAGATGTGAATGAATCACTTTTTGTCACAAAGCTCTTCTGATAAACATGGACTTTCCAAATCAGTGTTAATTTCAGTAAAAGTTTGTTTTATAATACAACCAGGCGTCATCTAAACACATTAGAGTGAACCATTTCAAATTCCCAGAAGCGAAACACTCTGATTTTTGTTCTGAATTTATTTTTGACTGTTAGGATTGTAGTATAAAAATGGATACTTAAGAGTCACCTCTACCTACCACTACCATAATGTTTCAATCAATCCCAAATAATTTTCTTTTTCCCCTCTGAAAAAACACTGTCATAGAGACTTCATGCTGATAGATCACTTCTAATGAGAAGGTAAACAAGCTTTTAAACACCAAAGTCTGTCACAGCATTGTAAAACTTTCTGCATTCACAGAACCTGAGAAAACAAAACCTTTTGCTAATACCTACATCAGCAAGAGCTTATTCCTTGAGTGCTTTTGTCATTTCATAACTCAAACATGATTCAGGAATTGTTGGCGCTAAATATTCAGTAAGAAAATCATATTCTTTAGAATCTCTCACTACCACAGTGTCCATGCATATACATTGAAGTATCCCTTATATACAACCCTCCCCTTTTTTTTAAAATTTATTTTTAAACAGTTGTGAGAGGCAGCTTTCATCCACTTCTCCTTTCACAGAAAGGTCAGTAATTGTACTATTTCTTCTCTATTCTCACTACAGTCACTTCTGCTCTGAGAGTTCATGTCTCATCTTGTCTGTTTAGATTTCGCTCTTCTGAGTGCATGGTCTATACCTCACTTTATATCAGATTTTAGGAGATTAAGATGCTGGTGTTCTCTTGGTAACATTAACTTGGTCTGTGCTTTTCTGAAGCACAAATTCCATACGCAAGATGTTTCAGCCACACAGCATGAAACCCAAACAAGGTGAATTAACTCAGACTATGAGTTTAAGGCAATTACGAAAACTGCAAATAACAAAAGGAACATTCCATTAATAGCACCATCCCGAGAGAAAGATACAGTACCTGGAAAAAGACCGCAGTTTAAATATCCAAATAGAGTCTGACACAGCAGCAAAATATCAGCCAAATGAGCAACGAGCAGCTAATTTGTTAGGCATGCTTAGCCCACCAAAAGGATGATTGATGACAAGAAGCAATGCCAACTGCTTACACTGAATACCAGGAAGAGTAAACCCTTGCAGCTCAACATTCTTAGGTTTTTATTTTATATTTATGGCTGTTAAAGTGACACTTCAGACACAGACCTGAATGGAATATTAAGCTTCTCTGCTCCTCGTGCAGTGCATCAGATAAATTCTTCAGACATTTTCCTGCTATATTGGTATAATCTTTGTTCTTCTTTTACCTTTTTATGAGCTGTGGCTGAACCTCAAGCACTCAAGTGCCAGATAGGACAAACAGGTGATGTCTAAACACATTAGAGTGAACCATTTCAAATTCCCAGAAGTGAAACATTTTGATTTATATGCCAGATAGGACAAACACTGTTTCACCCCTGTGGTTTGTCTTTGATTGCATCATCCACCATTTCGATTGTAACCATTTTTTGTCAAACTGCCACTCACTGGTGATAGAAATCATTTTACAAGAAGAAGATTTATTAAGAACTATTTAACAACAAAGTTCACTTTTGAAATGAAAACGTACGTTCAAACTCTAATACTTCTAATAACTTCATTTAAGGGAAGTCATGCTTTCCTTCCTATTCTCATAATTTCAGCATGTGGAAGTAAACCAGCATAAGACCTTTCAGGCCTCTGTTATTCACATTCTGTCCAAAAAATCTTTAAGAAATCTGAATTCATAACATCTCATGGACTGCAGTGTCACATGTGCTCTGAATCCTCTACGAGCTATTATGTTAGGTCAAGAGATCCCTTTTCCCATTGCACAATTCTGCTGACATTTGTCACCTTTTTCTGTCCTTCAGCTCATCTTTGTCTAATTTGGTTGTAAAAAACGCCTTATTTATAACACTGAGCTCAGTGCTATTCCATCTCATTACCAGCTGGTTCCTCGGTCTGGGTGTCGTTCCTCCCCAGGTAGAGCAACCACTGTAGCCACTTTCAAATCCTTTTGGCATTTCTACTTTATCTATCTAGAGAAAAATTGTATGTCCTGAAGGTGCTGGGAATTTTTTTTCAGCGGATTATATCTTGTCAGTGGAGAAACACAGATGACCAGGTGTATGTGATGCTGCTCTGGGCAGCTCCTTCCTTGCTGAACCTTGGTCAGAATCCTGATCTGATTCTCAGAATTTTCAAAGGGAATAATTCTGACTATTTGGAAGCTGGGCTTTTCTGAAATGATGGAATTGTTGCCTGGTGCAGGGCAGGTCATGCTGGTGGGAGGGGGAACTTCTGCTCTAAGTAGATCAAATAAAAATTTCTAAGCCAAAAGGAATAAAAGCAACCTCTGAGCTCACACCATTTAGCCCCAAATGAAAAGCCTGACCATGATTTCCTGCAAGTTCAGCAGTTCCTTCAAATCCTTTCATACAGAAGTGGCAGAGCAGTCCCCCCAGACTGGGAGACTGGATGGAGAAGGAAGTGAGGGCAAGAGAGCAGGGCATTGTTGACTTGGTGGACCAGGCTCAGTGTTAATGGCACAGAGGTGGATGGATTATTTGGGAGCCTGTCAGTCCTAATGAAACATTGGGTTTTCTTTTAGACACTTAAATGGAGAGATTTTAGATAAAAGTTAGTTCTGTTAAAATTAACTAGAATAGAAAAAGACGCAGAACTCAGCTAGAAAGAAATTAATGATTAAATGCAGAGTAGCCTTTGATTATTTGATATTTACTCAGCTGTGCTTAGAATAGACAATTAATAATCTTAAGAAAAGAAGTTCAAAGGAGAACCTAGACAGTTACAAATTTTGCGCAGATGCAACTTACTTAGAAGCAATAGAAGAGAACATTGGGAGTTTTCCAGGGTCAAATGTATTGTCAAAAATCAGCAAAGTAAGAAGGTCACACTGATGAAGACTCATATTAGTTCATCCAAAGCAGCCCTCAGACTCAATTAATGACCACCGACCCAATTCCATTGCAGGAACTGCGCATGCTTAATGACTTTTTGCTAATTTCCATACGAAGCGGGGAATGGGAGGGGCTTATGCTATGAATATGTATCTGTATTTTAAATATGCATTATTGTTATAGATAAATAAGCTCTGTGTTGCATTGTTACTCTGGAGCTGTACATTTGGGAGCTATCCCTGCAGCTCTCCGGCGCTGAAATCAACATACACTTTCTAACCTCAACAAGTTAGAGAGTCATTGTCCGTCTCAGGTGGATATCGATATTAGATCTGTATCTGCATTTTAATAATTCACTAATCCATCAGCACTGCAAAGCCATTAGTAAGAAAATAAACAATTACATCACAGACTGGGAAAATGGAGCCGTGACTTCCCCATCCCTCATTCCCAGGGCTCAGCATTGGTCTCGGAATCACTGAATCGTTTAGGTTGGAAAAGACCTTTAAGATAAGTCCAACCATTCCCCCAGCACTGCCACAACAAAACCTTGTCCCCAAGTGCCACCTCCATACAGGAATCTGCAGTTTAGGACTCCTTGCAAAGTAAACTGGCAGATCAAATGAAACTACTGTGCACCAGGAATTACATGAGAAGACAAGAAATAGCAAGTCAGTTATTAAGGCAATGTCACCAAACATTTAATAGAGCTCAACATACCTGAAGGTTTTCAAGAGAGCCCATACAACTTTTGGAACAGCAAAATAACTCTCAAACTTGCACTGTTGCCAAGTCTTGAACTATTTTTCACTGAAACCTGTCCATCAGCAGACATTTCAGTAATAAGTCTGCCATATATTCTTGTGAAAAATGAAAATTATTACTGAGACGAGCATATATATTTTAGTAGAAATAGTATTTTAGAAAAACACAGCAATAATAGTGTTAAAATCTAATTAGAAGTTGCAGGGTACATTCATGTTTACTATAAACAAACACCCAAGAAGTAAAGCACATGCTAATACAGATTAAGATTTTATATCCCTACCTGTAAAAAAACAAATAGAAAAAATCTGAATCATTCTGAAAAAAATCCAAACTTTTATGAAAAGTACATTCTATCTAAAAAAAACAAGAGGACTAGCTGGGATCCAAGATTTCATCTGAAATTTCAGCCCAGTTCTGTTAGAAATATCAGTTGCACACATACAATGGCAAAAAGACATTTTCTGCTCTGGTAACCTATCTAAAAGGTGGAAGACAGAGCTTTTCCCCAAGGCAAAAAAAAGGTACCAGTAATGCCATGGTCTGATGAAACGAGACAATGAGACAGCCCCTGCCACAGCCAGGAACAGATACAGAAAATGAGGATTATGACTGCCACAATTTAGCATTAATTAAGAGTATCACAATTCAAGATTCCCTTCTCTTACTTGAATTTCAATAGGTAGAATGTGCATAAGCATTCTTTGCTTTGTCTCTTCTGGAAAAAAGAAAGCAATATTGTCAGAAAAAAGTACATTTTGTCTTGATAATCAGCTCCAGTAACTGCTTGGCTCAAGCTGCTTCCCCATTTCCTGCCCCCTACAAACAGGATGGAGTCTCTCAGCAGAAAATACGTAAGTAAATTAATAAATAAATAAATAAATATCAAGAAGAAAGTAAAAGCTGCAACATTCAGGCAAAAAGTATTGCTGAGCTTACTAGAAAGGCAAAAACATTTCTAGACTTCTTGTTCTTAGCACTATAGCAATGTTAGTTAAAAAAACAATCAGAAATCTGTACAGAAATGCAGCCTTTGGCAGGATAAAAAAAGAAAAGGGAAGAAAAAAATCAACAAGTAGATGAAATGCAATGACCAGTGTTTGAGAAACCAGCATGGTACCTATGAGCTGCTCTTTTCCACCAGACAGGACTGTAACTTACTCCTGAACTTGGCCCGGAGCACACCGATGATGAACAGCAAATCAGCTGAACTTTCTGAGTTGAGAGCACACAGTAATTCCAAACCCAATCAGGAGCACAATAATTCTCCATTAACTTCAACAGATATGGGATTAAAGCCCCAAGCGGATTTTGGTTTCCTCACTGGAATCTTCAGCTGCACTTTTTTCCCCATAAGGGATTTTTATCAGTCAAAAGCTCAGAGGACAAATGTGTCACTCCATAGACACATTCTGAACACAGGCAATTCAACAATATCTGCATTACCTTCTATATGAGCATAAAGCAAGAACTTTATTTCATGGAACGTGTAGTTGAATCTGAACCTCAAACATCCAACTCAAAACTGCTGTTCTTCCACTCGATGCCAATGCTTTTCCCAGTCAAGACTCCACTAGGCTCCATGCCTGGAGAAATTCTGTATTTATGTCACTGCTGTGGCTTTCAGTCACTCCTGTAACTGTGCTGACAACATATCGTGTCTGAGAGCTAAGAATGCCTCAATCCGCATCACACCAGCTTTGGAAATGGGACTCGAATATCCAAATACGTGGCAGGTTTTGACAGCTTGCAAAATGCAGTAGTTTTGAAGAAGTGAGGTTGTGACTGTGTAGGTGATAGCACTACAGCAAGGCAGGCCAGAGTAAAAAAAAACTTCCCTTTCCCTTCAGGAATATCCATTCTGCATCCCTGTAGGCATGCACACACTCACACAAAAAAACCCAATTAATTCTGCAGAATGAGCAGAAAGGCAGCATCTACTGTAGCATTTAGGCAGAATGTTAGCTTAAATTTCTAAAAATACCCTGCACAATGTCCTGACCATATTCAGGATTTAGAAAAACAATAGTTCTCTAATAAATCCACATTAGTTTTGTATGGACACAGAACAAAAGGGCGGGAGAAGGAAAATTGCTCGCAGGAGATTTCAGAGGCAAGATTTATAACAGGATTCAACATTTTGCAATAAGAATGTTTGTTGAATAAATATGCTTGCTACACATCACTTTGGGTGACGAGAAAGACATTTGTACAGAGTGTATGCAAAGATTCCAGGCTATTAAAACATCATATTCCATATATCAAAAAAAAGAAGAAAATTGAGGCAGTTGTTGTAGGAATCCAAGATTCACTTATAATTGTGGTCCCATATAGATAACGAGTAGTGGAATTTCTGTGTTAAATATATTTATGGAGAAAATTTATTATCATAGTACATTCTTCATGAATCTGCTTAAATTAAAAATACCTAAGCTCAAATGTTTAAAATGTCTTATTTCAGAGAAAATTATATGTATCCTTTCTTTTTTTGTTACAGATTTCCACAAACTAAAGGCTTTTTGTCCAAATTGGCATTGCAATAAACATTTGTCACAACAAAAACAATACCCCTGATCCACCCTTAATTTTAACTACCACAGCAGAAGATTTGACAAAAGTGAATTACTTTTCTGATGCTTTGGAAGTGAACTCAAGAAATCTGCCCTTTTGTTGCATTATTTATCAAAATTCAGATTACTGATTACTCAGCTAACCAACCCTTTTGAAAGCATAGAGGTAAATATTAGGTAATTATGGAACTTAAGACACAAAACAGGTTTGGTTCAGCCTTCTATTGGCTGAATGCCTTTCCATGACATGAACCTGCTAAATTTGAAAAGGACTCTACATTTCACAAGAAAAAATATTTCTATGTGTCCTCTCCCTATCCCAAGCCAAGGATGAAAATTTTGCAGAACTGGTTTTACATTGGTACATAACTGCTTGCAATCTGGATTAATTCTGGAATCCAGACCTGAAAAATAATGGGTTTTCTAACAAACCAATGAAGTTTGGAGGCCAAAGACTACTGTTGTGCAGCAACAAATCCCTTAGTTTTTCATGTAAAATGTTAGGCTTTTCTTAGTTTTGTTTGAGCAAGATGTAAAAGTTGTTGGACTGGGCTTGTTTCTTTTATAATGCTTCTTTTTTATCTCCTGCCAGTTCTTTGGCTTTCAGAAAATTAGGAATTACTTCCAGTTTGTGCATGCATATATATGTGTATATATATATGTACAAGGGAAAAACAGAAAGGAAAAAAGTAAAAATCCGACCCGTGCCATTCAGGAAATACAGATTTCATAAATACCACACAAAGTTTAACTTCTATTTTTTATGTTCATAATGATGAAGCAAAAAAGAAAAAAAACCCAAATTTTTCCCTTGCTACCCTTTGACTCTGTACACCAAGAAACAGATTCCATTAAGTTTTTGGTAGAAAATGGCATTTTAAAAATGGTAAATTGTAACTCTGTACAAAAATTTGCAAATGCACACAGTGATACATGACCCAGCCCAGATACAGCCCCTGAATACAGAACCTCAAGGGCCGAATTCTTTCAGGTGCTACACAGGACATGAAAAGGCTTTAGCATGGCATACAGAAACGACATTGCTGCAAACCTCTTTGAGCCTTTTCTATCCCTTGTAAATTATAAATTACTTTTGCACTGATCAGAATGACAATCTGGAGCTTTATTATATCCCACACAGTTTAGTTTCCCACCTGGAAGGTAATTCACTCAATAAAGCATAAAAGGATTTGTAGGAAAAAATAATAAAGTAATGCAGGCTAATCAATGAGAAAGTTTGAAGCATAAGGCTTCAGGATGTTAAATTTAACAGTCTAGCAATGATTTTCCCCAGTTTTAAAAACCCGGCACTAACTCAGATTTTAATCTCAAATTACCACATCAGACTGGAAAATCAAACCATGCTAAAGCAGCTCCACATCACAAATGCCCAAGTCAGACCTCGTAACCCAAATTACACCACTTTTTTTTCCATTTTGTGTAATAGCAAAGACCCTAAATCAGACAGAAGCACACAGCTTAGCCCTCGTGACAGCCAACAATTTGCAGGGCTCCTCTAATAAATTCAAAATTATAATCTGAGGCGCTGTGGAAGAAGCACAGGGATAGAAGCTCCACTTTTACAGCACAGGCTGCTCCCAAATTGGTCAGTGGCTGCAACCAATAAAAGCAAACAAGCAAGCAAGCAAACAAACAAAATCAAAAACCAACCAACTAAACAAAAACCCCAAAAACCCATGCCCAGAAGAATACCAGAAATCAACCAACCCCCAAAAATCCAAATCAAACCAAACCAACTCCACGTGTAACCAAAAAGACCAAACCAAACCAAAAACCCACCCAAAAAACAAAAACAAAAACCAAAAAACGAAAACAAAAACCAACCATCCAAAACAACAAAAACAAAAAAAAGAAAACATCCCTCAAACTCCTCTGAGTGATCTGGCCTAGGGGAAAATGTCCCTGCCCATGGCAGGGGGTTGGGACCAAGTGGTCTTTAAGTTCCCTTCCAAACCATCCTCTGATTTGAAACACTCAGCACAGTTATTAAATATGTATTATTTCATATCAGGCAGGGAACAAGAGAGTGAAGTTACACTGGGGAGAGGAAAGATGGTAGCTTTTTTTTTTGTTTCTCACTACCCAAATCTAGTTTAATTTGCAAGAAATTAGAATCCCAGAATCACTGGGGTTGGACAAGACCTTTCAGATCATTGTGTCCAATGTTTACTGAACAAACCCATCACTAAACCATCCTCAAAAGTACCACATTTACACATCTTCTAAACACCGCCAGGGTCTCAGCCCCTTCCCTGGGCAGAGCAGTGAAATGCTGATAACTTTCTCCAAGCTGAGCCTGTTTTGACAATGACTTTAGGTAAAGTGATGTACCTCTGTTTGTCTCAACTCATGAGCTTTCTCATCCTATTTTCTCCCCTGTCCTGATGATTAGCTTCTCTCTAAGTGAGAAGCTGGGTGGGAATTTGTCCCTTAATTGTGGTTAACTCATCACTAGAGTGCGTGTGTTGTCTGCCTAAGGAGTCCACAACAAGAAAGCAAGTTAAAAGAAACAGAAATTAAATGAGGATTTTAAGAACACAAAGCACAGTTCTAGGCTGGTAATTTGTTGCCCACTAAACAGAAAGAGAAAATGTTCCTTGTCTGAGTGAAGCAGCCAGCACATCTATTTTATGCAATACTAAATATAACGTTACAGCTAATCTGTTCAATTTATAGCACCAAGATAGCTTTTCTTGCTTCTGTTGTCTGGACTATTAAAACATATCACCATAATAAAATAATATCTAGAGGGGTGCTGTGGTTTAACCTCAGCTGGCAAGAAAGCCCCACGCAGCCACTCAATCACTCTCCCACGGTGGGATGGGGGAGAGAATCAGAAAAGTGAGAAAACTCATGGGTTGAGATAAAGAGTTTAACAGAATAAAGCAAAAGTCGTGCACACAAGCAAAGCAGAGCAAGGAATTAATTCCCCACTTCCCATGGGCAGGCAGGTGTTCAGCCATCACTCTTAATGTGTCTCTTTCCTTCTTATTCCTCTGGCTTTATATGCTGAGCACAAGGCCACGTCATCTGGGTCAGTTGGGGTCACCCTTGGGTCAGTTGGGGTCACCTGTCCTGGCTGTGTCCCCCACCATTGTCTCCTGCACCCCCAGCCCCCTCACTGGTGGGGTGGGCTGAGGAGCAGGAAAGGCTCTGTGTGAGCACTGCCAGCAATAAGAAAAACATTCCTGTATTATTATCTTAATTTCTGTATTATTAACACTGTTTTCTGTACAAGTCCAAACCAGCTACTCTGAAAAGAATTAACTCAGCCAAAACCAGCACAGGGGGTTAATATCCATAACAGTATAACCATTGCATCACATCTTGAGAGCAGAAACCACAGTGGAATTACATGGTATTTAGGTGCCACCTCCTCAGGAATTAAAACTGATCTTTTTAATAAAGAGGGGCAAAATCAAATGGAGCAAAAATATTTACTTAGACTTCTCTTCAGAGAACAGATATATTATGTGAGAGAAAATGTGGGACTAATGATGGACTTGGAAAATGTGAGTTTAAGTCTGCATTGCAGAATGCTTAGCAAGGAACCACAAGTAGGCTTCTGGTGTCCTGAGACCAAACACTGCCTGAAAGACAGGTAGTGCTGAAGAAATATTTTTCTTCTCTTCCAAATTACTGACACCCTGCCAGCACTTGTCCTTAGCCAAGAAAGAATCCCTCTCAATTTTTTGTCCAGTTTTGGAGTGATTTTTTGTCCACTCCTAGGGGTGAGGGCTGTGTGCCCAAGGCCTGAGGCAGCTGGCCTGGTGGAAGCAATAAAGGACACTGACCATGAGAACTCTCCTTAGCTATTTGTCCCCAGACCCCATGCTTTTCTAGCAATTGTCTGTGAGACACAAGCTCTGGGCTCTGTCAGACCTTGATCTCTGCTGGAGCTGCTTTGGAGAATGTCCAAAGCCAGTTTGGAAAGGACTTTTTCAGACATATGTCTGTGCTGAATACATAAATCATGCCGAAGTACTGCGTCTCCTTGAACTCCTCTGATTTCAGGCAGGAGGGATGGAGTCCTGATTGTTCTGACACTGAAAGACAGTTCTCATTTTATAAAAGCTTGGAATATCTTGGCTTTGAGGTTTAAGAGGAGTCACTCAGCCTCTCTCACCTACATCTCCTCTAATGAATCTGCAGGGTGATTTGTGAGAGGGTAGATTGGAATTGGCCAATCTTGGGTTATTTGCTTCCCAGCCCTGTGGTGTGAAGGAGGCAAAGAAAAGCAGAGCAAACCTCAGCTTCCCACAAACCTATTGGTCTTTCATGTAACAGTTCTATACCTTAGGATTTCCTGAAAGCTCTGCCCACGTTTTCATGTGATATTTCTGAGACTTCATAAGGGGAAATGAAACTTCAAGCACACCAATCTGTGCTTTGCTCCTTGTACTTAGCTGTGTCAGAAGTGGGGTACCAAGCTGAGGCCAGGGTCGCAAAGGTGACACAAACACTCTCACTGGAAGTCAAACTGTTGTAGATGTCCTATGGCTCAGCTATTTGTTGGATCTAAACTCCTATTCCCACAAAACAAATTCTGTTAGGAAGTCTGGTCTGTCCCATCTGGATGTGCCTTTGTCAGGAGAAAAAAGCACCCCAGACTCCTCCAGCCATGGATGAAAATCATACACAGCTGTGGCTGGAGCAACAACAACTTTTCCTTCTTCTCCAGACAGTCATAATCATCCCATGGACATGGAAGCTGCTGATTCATATTTTGGTGACTCTGCAGAAGAAGCTTTTGGGGAATAACTGATGCAACTCTCCAGGTTCAGCAATGTAAGGCAAGTCTAATGTAATTTCTGTCACAAAAACTTTCTTTAACCATTGTCATTATTCTTTAGTCATTTAATTGCTATTTTTGGCATTGTTTATGGAAATATAATGAAGTTACTAATTACAATGTTCTGATCCAAACCCCCTTTCTGTGGACAGTTGAATCTCTACTCTCCTTCCCATCTGAAAACACAACATTCCTTCTTTGAACTTCTGCTCACTTGGAAGAGATTGTTTTGAATCTTGGTTCTTTCATCCCTGCTTTTTTTTTTTTTTTTTTTTTTTTTTTTTTTTTTTTTTTGTGGTTGATTGGGTGGGTTTTGGAGTATTTTTCTTCTTTGAAATTCTTTCCTTCTATAAGATAGAATAAGTCAAATAAAAGCAAAGTGGAGTACAGGATAGAAGTTGTAAGAACAAAGCATCCAAATAATCTTTCGTTCTCATTTTTTCTTTTTCAAAAAACTAAGATCAGAAGATGGCAGGAGGCCCTGAAATACAAAGATACATAAGATGTGACTCTGTGTACAAATTTCTATCACAGAATTTGGAGATATGTTTAGAAAACTTTTGTAAGAGTTCTCCAAATGAAGATTAAATCCAGAAGCTTTACAATAGTTCAGCATTAATATTTCTAGGTAGACATAGGCGACAAGATGTTAAGAAATCCGCAGATTTTGTTCTTTTGCCTGTTTCTAAGATAATAGTGCAGTCAAATATTCAATTTCAAGAATTTGTATCAATACAAAAAGGTATTTAATTCTCTACTTGCAAGAAGTTTTGCAAAATCTCAGTCTTCCTGCCCTTCATCTGTGAGAGTACAGCACAGAGATACTATTTTATTGTAAAGATGCTGTAAAACATGGAACAAAGCAGGTGACTAGGCTCTAGTTTTAAAAAACCATATTTGTAGAACAAGTTTTAGTGAATCAGTGTGGGCATTGATGTTGATCTTGTCTGTCTTATTCAAGGCACAAAACCATGTTAGGTTTTGGTAGAGGAATGTTTTCCACCTGTGGTCTGATGCAAAACCTAATCTAGATTTTTTGATTGTTAGCTGTTGATATTCAGTGCCTTCTGTTTCCAAATTTTATTACCTTTCCTATGATCTCTTCATGGATTTAGACAAGAAGTTACTTGCGGCAGAAACATCCAGGTCTGGAATAAAATAATGAGCCATGACTGGAAACTTTCTATGTTGTAGAAATATAATTGGAAATAAGTCATGCTAACAAAAATAGATTGGCCACTCTAACCCAATTTGTTCCTTCACTTTGGTCATCCCTGTGTCTTCCCAGAAAACAAAATTCCAGTATTAGTAGTCTGTACAATTCTATTTTGTGCTTTTCTTCACATATTCTGTGGCAGTTTTGTTCATTTTTTTTCCTTTGGAGAGAGGCAGAATTGCAGAGGCTGTGGTCTGTGCAGTTGAATTGCTCTGCGTAGTATGGCAGACAGAATTCTGTTAAACACTGACAATTTTCGAAATAACAGAAGAAGTAAACTTTGTGACAAATACAGATCCAATAAATAGAACTGAAGTGCCATTAAAATTTCATTAGACTATTCAGCCATGCTCTTCACACTTCATTCCTTGTCTTCGTGGGCTAAATCAGATGTTAATGCACATATATTTTTGACAGATTTTGATAACTTTGCTGCTTTTTAGAGATTAAATCTGACAAGCCAGCAGACCTGTTCTATGGCTGGGGATAGAGAGGTGGCAATAACAGGAATTATTTCAGGCAGGGGAAGCTGCGTTAATATTGAAGAGCAATTTTCAAATAAAGCAGAAATTAGTAAAGTGCATTAAGAAATTCTTTAAAGTCTCAAAGTGTTGCCTCTTTTCTATTTCAATAAAATCATAGTAAATTTCTATGAAGAGCCTAATGACAGAACCATTTGCTCTTGCAGTGGCTATAAAGAAAAATGACTTCATGAACATGAAGACAAAACAAAATGTTGCAACACCGGCTGTTAATATAAAACCTGTTTTTCCCAGGCCAGGGAATATAAGTCTTGTTTACTAACATCACAATTTATAAACTCTTGCACAACCTTATTACAAATAAATAATCACATTGAAGAGCAATTCCATTAATTTCCTGAAATAATGTTGCAGAGCTGAGTGCACAAAAGCCAAGGAACATTAAAATTAACATAGTCTTTTGTTCCTATATTTTTCCTAGAGCTATTTTCCACCAAGTAAACTGAAAATAAAAATTGCCTACGTGCAGAAACACTAATGCCCTCAGGAGGGGTCAGCAGGGAGATTTGCCTCCATTTTGTAGATCCATGACCTTATTTATTCTCTATCTGATACCCTGAGGATGGAGTATGCTTTGATAATGTAGCTTTCAAATGATTGGTGGTAAGATGGGCTGATTTGGCTGAAATATTCCAAAATATTTTTAGCTTAGTATGGGCATTTAGCATGCAAAAATGCCAGTTTTAGTGTTTTAGGCTCATCAAATGAGGTTCCATATGGCCAAAATCAAGATCTTGGTTTTATGAGAAAACCTTGATTATCCCATGGTTATGACAGGAGAGAACAGGTCAGACTGTGGAAGTTATTCCTGGTCCTGGGGATATGCTATTTCCCTACCCAGTGTTCAGCAGTCATTAAAATTGCAGCCTTTTGTCACAGTCATTTTTTAAGAGTAAAAGGAAGGATTAATTATTGGCTAAGTGCTCTGTTATACACTTTTTAAAAGGTCTAATTGAAAGCACATAAAATTCAACAGAAAATCTTGAAATTACTTTGTTGGACATTTTTACAGAGAGAAAAGAGGCATGTCCCTGTACAGCCTGGAGAGAGCCATGAACTCCTTAGCATACATATTAGAAATTAGGGGAGAAATTACTTTGTATTTCTGCTAAAATATCTTCTGACCAAACCCACTCAGTCATATTCTCCTTTGGCAAGCAAGGCTGGATGTCTCCTCTGCAATTTCCTCAAATTTGAGTCTGCTCTAGGGAAGGATAAAACGCACAGCTACAGACAATTGCCTGAGGAGGTTGTTTTCCATTTCTTCATGCCCATAAGACAGTGGAATATCCCATAGAGGGGACATGCAAAATTCTTCTCTCTCTGTCTACCTATGCTTACTATTTAAGGGAAGGGAGTAATTCTTGAGGAGCAGATTCTGTACTTCCATTTGTGCCAGCTTTGCTGTCCTTGCTCCATTGAGGGAAGTTTATTTCTCCATTTGGCTTTTCACAGCTGGCCCGTATTTCAACCTAGATAAACCGATCCTCTACAAAGACAATATCTAGAGGTAGCAAAATTTTCTGCTGACTCTTGGCCCAGATGTTCAGCTTCCAGCTGCTTACGATTGCTGAATAGGTTTTGATTCATAAACAGGCAGTACTGACAGTAATCCCTCACAAAGCCATTCCTTCATATCGGGTGTTTGCAGCACATAAATCCTATTCTCCAAGGAAAATACATTATGTTTTCTCCTTTATATACTCAGAACCACTGCATACAGTACATAATACTGTTCCCTCATAAAGAAATTTAATAAAAAAGAACACATAGCCATAACCTGTTTCCATCAAGGTGTGCAAATGCATCACAGTTACACGTCACTGAGGATATGGTCAGATAGAATGTGAATAACAGCAAAAATTGCAGTGACTTGTCCCTTTCTTGAATGGATGGATGGATGGATGGATGGGTGGACAGATGGATGGATGGATGGAATTCTTTATTTTTCTCCTCCAGATTTCATGTGATCAGCATTATCTCTCTAGGAAGTTTGCCGATTCTCAGCAGGAGTTAAACAATTTACTAAGCTGCTTCTGTAAATTCTCCTGGCTACTTAGTGGAAGCCTTTAGTCTTGTTTTTAAGTCAAGTCATTGACCTTCTAAATCACTGAGAGACTTCTAATATGTAGATCAGACCTCTCCAGAAAGAGAAATTGTACAGTGAGTCAAAGATTCAGGTAGGAAAAAGAGATACCACTGATTGAATTACCTGGTCAAATTTAAAGATGGTCAATGAACCAAAGACAAATGGACGCCTTTTCCATTGCAGTGATGTGTTAATGTCAGACTTTTGTTATACATTTTAAAATAAAACATATATTGCAGATATTGTTAATGGAATGGTATCTTTAGAGTGAAAAAAACCAGTGCATAAACCAGATGGTAAACACTTGCATTGATGTATATTCATAAAGGTACTTTATGACCATAATCAATGTGCGAAAAGAAAACACACTTTTGCCAGCTGATAAGCACAGGTGTTGGCTGTGTGTTTTGTCTGTGTGGAGAATGAACAAAGGAAACAAGAAACAATTAAATTCAATTTTTTTAATAAAGAAAATATAATTTTCCTCCAGGCAAAAGTCAAGACCCTCACCCATTTTCATGGTCCAAATAGTTTTTCCTCTCTCTTGGAAGACTGCATGGGTTTGTTCCTGTATAAAGATTGAACCTAAGCCTATGGAAGTCAAAAAAGAAGATTTTAATTGACTTCAGGTAACTTTGAAACGCCTCCACAGATAATTTTAATTTTAAACTGTTTGCAATGTATAGAGGTAAAAGAAACCTAAACGCATAGAAAACATATGTACCTTAAGCTTGGTCTAGTACTTTATTAGACACTACTGATTTTGTAACAGAAGTCCTTCCTCTCTGTGAGCAGGAATGCTTCTTCAAACACCAGAAACTCAAATCACAGGAGCATGAAATAGCCAGAGAGAGCTAAGGGCAGTGGAGGGGTTTGCAGACAGTCCCTACACAACAAGGAACAGTTCAGTGAAATAAATACAAGTTCTTTTAACAAGATTGATGTTCCCTACTAATAAACCTGTTATGAACGTTTCTCTTATCTGTCACTTGAAGTCTTCTAGAAATGTTAGATGATAAACTACGCATATACAAAGTGACTCGCCACAACTCTTTTGTTTTAAAGAAAAAAGAGAAATTATTTATGAGATCCAGCTATAGGGACAGCTAAGCAGTTTCCATCAGGTTGGCTCAGCAGGGAATCTGATGCTGAGCCATACTCATGGAATGACTGCCTGGGAACATTTGCAATAACGATCAGAAGGATTTATAACACCAAAGCTCAGCAAGACACACCTTAAAATATCACCTGTGTTTATGAAGGTCATTGTTGGGACTCCAGCTAAACAGCTGGAACTTCAACAGATTTTTTATAAACTCATGTGGTCAAGAAATCTGTGTTCACATTATGTGTTGCCTGAATTTTTCTGTATCATAATCAAACCATATCCTCTTGATTTATTTTTATAGTTTTGTTTTGTTTTGTTTTTCTGTGGTAGATATTTTGTCTTTCGTTTCTGTACCTGTTGTTTTATACTACTTGCCTATTCCAGGCTGCCCAGATGGAGAAGTGGGACCTCATCTGCTCCTGTCAGAGCCAACCTTGTTTTCAATTTTCCCAGTTCTCCTTCATGTATATTAGGCAGGGTGGCTTGGACACTGGAGTACCTTGTACTTACCTGATTCTTTTTTTGGCATCTTTTTTATCAGGTGGGTATCTTAAAGTTTTACACCTTTAGTCATCACATTGCTCAGATGCTGTAACAGCACCACAAAAAAGTCAAGTGGTGTTGGTGTGCTGTTGGTTAGACTATTTTAGTGTGTTTACCTCTGGGTTCAAGGCCAGCTAACATTTTTTTAACCTGACTGATGCATTTTTAGTTTGAAATTATCAGAATCCTCTGCTTTGGCTACATCAGTCCTCTCTGTTTATGGCAAATAAAATGTACATTAGATAACACAGGAAATCTGAAGGCAAACCTCCTCCAGAGAGGTACATGACCCAGATTTTTTCAGTGTGGACACCCTCTTTTTGTGTGACTAATGAAGTCAATGACTCAGCCAGATTTACTTAAAATAACTCCTACAACTCCACATTAAACCTGTGTCTCTATTTGTGGTGTGTTTTCCTGCCCTCTATCCAACACCTGCTGTCACATTTTCTTCCTCTCTTGAGAGTCTTTAGATTAACAAATGCCAAACTTGTATCTGTATTGGCTCTGGAGGTCAGCCTGCAGAACAGCATCTCTGCTTAGGAGAGATGAAATAACATAATCCAATCACTGGCACATCAGAATAACAACCAGGAGACATGGATTTTATTTCTGACTGTACCACCATCAGTTTGTACGACTTTGAGAAAATAATTCTGTTTTCTGCCCTTTCAGTTTTCTGAAAAACTGAAAAAAAACCCCAAAAAACCAACAATATAAAAAAATGAAACAAAAAACACACCAAAAAACCCCAACCAAACAACAAGAAGCTTAAGGAAGCATTTTTCTTCAGTAACGTCCATGGAATTAATGCATTGAAAATAATGTGAGAAAATTAAATATGGCCAGCAATTCTGAGGTTTATTTGAATTAATTGTCTTTCCTTCGTAATCCAGTGTGAAAAAAGATTTGCAGAATGAAACAGAAAAAGGATTAAGATTCAATATTGTAAGACAGTTTCATTGCCAGCGTTAACTTTCCCATTTTCTTATACTTTGGAAGAGAGCAAAATAAGCTCCTTTTGTGTCCTGTAATTTTTCATTTAAACCTAATTGTTAAATTATTCCACATTGGCTTAAAATTTTGGACTACAAATAACCTTTAGTTGTTATTTTAGCAAGAGATACCATTTTAAAAAAAACCCAATGTAAATAAATTTGGTAAACAAATATATTTAAACTAAAAATCAGTTTATCTATTTATTTAGTTGGTTGGTTGGTTGGTTGGTTGGTTGTTTATTGAAATAAGGAACTTAAGAGAACCAAGGCCTATGTTATAATTTTACCTAATTATGTGTATTTTTCACTAGCTTCTAAATGGTGCCCTATATTTCAAATTTCAGTGCTTGTGGTAGATTCAGGAATCCATAAATATAATTTTCTGTCTGACATCATTCAAGAGACTCACAATAAATCAGAATTAAAAACATGGCTCTGATGAATGTCCATGTAGTAAAGAAGTCTTTGAGGAGAATAGGGGTGTTTCCATAGATAAATCAATTTTTATGGCATGTCTTAGCAGAGTGAAGTCAATTCACATCCACCTGGCCCAGTGGGAGGTGTCCCTGCCCATGGCAGGAGGGTTGGAATGAGGTGGCCTTTGAGGGACCTCCCAGCCCAATCCATTCCATCATTCTTGGTTATGGAGAGAAAAGATTTGAGGAAGTCACAAAAGGGAAGTAAGAGCAGAAGAAAAGCAAACTGGAGAGCTAAATAAGCAGGACCATATATTTAGGAGTTAAAAAAGATGCATTGAGCGGCACAGCTGAGCTGCTTGTACAAATAGGCGATGATTCAAATCAAAGTCACAGGACCCAGTGATCTTTTAAAAAATACACCAAAGAATGGAGCTCTCCTGCTCTGTTCTTCTCTTGGAATGTCCATGGAAAGGACAACCTTGAGGCACAGACTTTATTGTGACTCCACATCAACACTTTGGATTGGGAGAAGTCTCTTGTAGCCTTTCCTGTCTGTACCAAGCTTTGAACATGACAAACATTGTGCACCATCTAAATTCATTGGCTGTGGAGTAGTTTACTATATTTAGGTCCCAGGACATCATTAATTAGGATTCACTGAATTCAACTGAATTGAAAAGGTTGTCAATGAAAGCAGATCTCTCAGGTAGGTATGGTAAATATAAGGTCTTGGCTGCATGTGAAGAACAGCCACAAAATTTTGAGCTTCTCCTGACAAGTGATTTGCAAAATTCTGTCCCTCCGTTCCAGTCTTCCATATCCTGAGACTGTTCCCTGCTTTAAGTTTCAATATTTTCTTATTCATACAGAAATACCATTCATTTTGACTGTATGGGATAAATTTCTTATATTCTTAACAGCTTTTCTGAAAACATGTCACTCTTGGTGATTAGATTAAATGCAGCAAATGAATATGTTCTTTTTTTAGCTCCAGAACTATCACAATTAAGTGGGTATTGTTATTACATACAAATGACCAAAATAAATGCGTAGTGACCATCTGGAAAGCTCATTTCACAATCTGAATTTTCAGTGATGGAAAATCTCAACCCGTCTGCTCCATATTTCTTACCTCAGATAAGCATGAGATGGACTTTCATTGCTAATAAATTAAATTTTGTCTTTGAACTGTTTCTCTCCACTATGAGAGTTAATAAGAATACCTTGAGAGAAAGAACAAGATTCTGAAAAAAAGGATCCACTCATAGTCTGCTTTTTTTAAGGAAAACCCATTCATTTTTGCCACTCCATGTAAATTGAAGGGAAAAGTAAATGAGCAAAAAGAGCCACACATGATGTGTGCTGCTGTCTATTGATTATCTGAAAGAATGGCTCTGTGAAATGTGACTGTCATTTTGTCATTTTCCATGGTCCTTAAACCTTTTAAGTCAAGTAATGAATTAATTATATAAATGTATGCTCAGATTTCACACAGTAGTGCTGTATTTTTAGATGGACTCAAGTATTTTTGAGATGACACCACAGAGGAGTTACCGGCATCTCCAGTCTTTCCTTATTCTTATTAACATTGTTTGAGAAAAATAATTAATTTCTTATTTCTAAATCACACATAATCTGTGTTTTAAGCTCTCAATGTATAAATTTTTTTAGCATCCATGTGCTTTTTTATAGCAGACAATGTAACAAATTGGTAAGTAATTGAAACCTGATATTTTTCACCTCTGAAAAGCCAAAATATGCTCTCAAAGCGTTTTTTTCAAGATGGATTCTGACATAATTAATGAGAAATTTTCATGTTACAATTTATTTACTTGCTGGTAAATTTCTCACAACGTTTCTTACAAAGTTTCTTACAAAAGGTTCTGTCATCCTTACAGACCTTGATACAAAAACTAATTCAGAGACCTCTACTAGACAAGGTTTCCAATGAGAAATACCTTCCCTGATTGTATTTAAACTTTGGTAAGAGGAAACTACATGCAAGAAAGAAAATATCTGTCATGTTTCTGTGTGAAATGGTGTTTGTCTGCTTAAGAAAAGCTTTGCTGGAGATGGCAGACTGGCTGCAAAGGAGTTTTAGGGGGAGGCCAGGGTGATCGTAGTTGTTGTTATCACATATTGTCAATTCTGCTCTGAACAGCTCAGTAGTAATTTTATATTAACGCATGGTGGAAGTCTCACTAACTTCAGTAAGCTCAGACTCTCTCCTTCTGATAACAAAGGGGTAAAAATGATAGCCTGGGGAAAGGTTTGCCTTAGAAGTTTGGTGAGGTTTAATTCATTTTCTGATTAAAATTAAAAATCTTCCAATGAACATGTCAAACATACATGTTTCCCCATCAAGCCTGTGAATGTGGGACAGGTTACAGAAACCTTCTAGATGCCCTGCTCCTCTAAAAACTTACACTTACCAAGTTGTTGGTCGTCCTTCACAGTGTAACTGACTTGGCTAAAGGTAAAATCAGGAATTATTGCCTCCTTTGGGTTTTTCAGCATTTTCACTTCCAGCTGATATATACAAAAAGTTGAAATTCTCTGAAGTGCAGGAGGAAAACATAAGTCATCTTGAGTTAGCTGATCTTCTCCTAAAGTACACAAGATGCTGACCGTGCAGGAATCCCATTCTTCTTTGGTTATAAATTCTATTTCTCAAAAAGCCGGAGAAGAAAAATGCAGTAAGGACCATAAACCTGAACCTAAATTGTGAAATATATTTCTTTCTTGCACTGCTTCAGGTGTTCAGTACTAAATACTGAACTGTAGCTCATGATGGTCTGCCCCAATGTATTAATATTACCGGATGTTTATTCAACACATTAAATTACATCTTGGATTATAAATGACCACCAATCAAACACATGAGAGCGATCCAGATGGAAAATTGAATGTATCTCTCTCAATACCCTTGATGCAGTGGCAGACAAGACAATTTGGGAAGAGAAAAACTTTAATTTTATGTCCTGTAGTAATTCTGGACACAGTTACCTGCACATGTTCTTGTGTTGGTTCCAGTCACTCATTAGACAACAGAAACTCCTGAACTTTACTCATGGCTCTTCCTGGCTTGAACAAACACCTTCAGTAAAGATGAAGCAGATCAGAACCTACATTATACAGCACAGCTTATTTTATGGTGGAGGAGTTAAAAATCACAGGTGTTAACCAATCATTTTTTGATGCTGAATTGATTAGAAACTTGATTAAAAGCTGCACAGAGCTTGCTGAGTAGAGAAGCATTATGGCACCCATGGAACATGGATTCCAGAAATGACGCAGTAATCTGCAGAAACCCTCCACGCATGTGCTTGGCAGGATGAGACCAAACTGTTCTGTTTAGGGCTTGACTGACTTTGATTTTCACAGATACTTAGAACCATCTCAGAGGCTGTGAAATGCCTTTCTATGAGCTTGGCTAATGGAACTCTGTCCCCCTCTTCAGTTGAATTGGGATTAATATCTTTTACTGCAGGTAATCACTTGCAAAGTGTATCCTACTTCCATTTTGAAGTAGGAGCAAATAGCATTGAATAATTCTAATTTTAGTGTGAAATATTCCTGTTCTGAGCTATCCTGACAGCCACAGCAACTGAGGCAGAACTGCTTTTCTCTTTTTTTAGACTTGAGGATTCAAGAGGATTCTTGAGAGCTGAAGGACAGGCAGCTGAGAGATACTCAAAAATCATTTATTGGTGAGTGTATAAACCCACACTTATATCACTGAAAGAAGATGGGGAGGTTTTTCATTTGCTAAGGTGTAATTTATACATTAGTATTAACTTTGAATGAGGGTACTTTGAATAGAAACTATCCAATAGATAAAGATTATATTCTGGAAGTCAACTACTATTTAAATTACCTCCAAAGTTTTATAATAAAAGGCAATGCTATTCATCCATCCATCTCTTACTATTTTCTTTAAATACTTCCTTTATCATGAATGCTGTGCCCTGCAGCCCAACAGGCATAGCTGAAAGAGAGGACTAAAACAAAAATCCTACATCTAAATGCTCTCTCAGAGGGCACTGCTGAAGGCTTGGGGTACAGAGCACTGGGGGCAGTTTGTGAAGAAAGTAAATTTATATCCAGTAAATTCAGAAATTCAGATTCAGAAAGAATCTGAAGAGTTTACCTAAAGCCAAGTAATCACTCAATTCATGACAACAATTCTTGGAACTGTAATTAGCAAATAATATTTATTTTTGATCCTTTCCCAGAAGTTTATGATGTGATTATAGAGGGTAACCTGATGACAAAAGGTGATGACAAATCTGAACAGGGATCAATAGGTAAAAAACATCCATAAAATAGAATAGCTAAAAATAGAATGAATTAATTTTCCATAGAAGAGCTGTGCTACTGGTGATTTCTCACTGACAATGACAGAGGGGGATTGGTCTAACTTTGGCTACACTGTATTTTTTCAATGTTTTAAAGAGAAACTTTATTCATAAAGAAATGATTGCTTTGTGTGCTGTTGTCAGGAACAATGGATTTCTTCAAGAAACCAGTGAGAAGATTGGTAGAGATGTTATGAATTACACCTCCAAGCTCATCTCAGCCTGAATGCATTGACCCTACTGACAATTCCACCCCTTCTTTGATAGAATGAGTCTCACAGTTCCAGGACAAATTTGTTTATTCCCTCTGTTATCTCTGGCTGTCCTGTCATCACTTTGTCCCTGGCCCAAGGGGAGAGGTTTTCACTGGCAGGTGAGAGCACAATTTAAACTCGTCTCTGGTTGTCATAGCTGCTGCTCAAGGATCTTCCTACAGCAGCCTTGGGTCCTTATGGCTTTTCCCACCATTATTACACTCAGAGTCACTCTTCAGTTATTTTGCAACCTGCGTCACTTACGTGCATCTTACCATTTCCTCACATAAAATTTGTATTCCTGCCATGACTTCTGAGTCTTCCCCTGGCATTGCAGGCAAGTAGGTTCCTTTGTTCTGCTTGTCCTGGGTGTCATGGAAGCACTGCCAGCAGCTCGAGCTTTGTGCCTACATGAGCAGGCAAGGCTGTTAAAGTCACTTCTGTGCTGCTTTATATCAGATTTTCTGAGTTCATCTCAAACATAAAATCAACTCTACCAATCACATGGTTCTGTACCCTGTGACAGCCTAGAAACTGGGAATTTTAGCTGATATTTCTAATATCATAGGCCATCATTTCCTTATCACTGAAAGGAAATACTTTTCAGTCCGTAACTGTTTTCTATATCTTCAACATCATTAACATGTTGTGTGAGGTGGTGTTAGAAATATAATAGATACTTTCTGTAACTTTTATTGTTAGTAAAGTAGAATGATATCTAATTTTTAGATTTACTTGTCTTTACTTAGGTCTTACTCAAGATCTACTTGTCTGCATGTATCATTCACATCGCTTTCCATCAGCTAACCAAGGACACTAGAAGTTTTGGAACTTGTAAATCTCAGCAAAGACCCAGGCAAATTTCTTAAATTTTTTCACATTTGATGTTAAAAGATGTCCACAGAATCTGGTGGCGTTATAACCCCCTCCCAGTGCTGAACAAAATAAAATAATACCGCAAGTTTCATCACCTCCAAATTAATTGGTTGACGTTTGAAAACCTATCCAAAGATCCAGGTCTCTTACATGTTTTCTTGCCTGTCTCAGAGAACAAAGTTGTTCATTTCTACTAAAGACACCTTCTCTTTCCCTTCTTTGTTAAGGGTGCAGAGTAGCCTTGTGGAAATGGGCATGTGGGAGGGAATAGTCATGATCTTATACTAAATGTTTGAAGAACTCTGGCACAAAGCCCTCACTTATTCCTTTAATCAATAGTAAACTCAAAACCGAATACTATTTCTTTAAGAACTTTTAATCCACTTCTTGGATATAATTTCACTTCTACCCCAGAAATGCAACCTCATGGAGAAGTTATTTTCCTGTTCCCCCTGCTGGAGAGATTTCAGGTGATCACATACGAACATGCAGATATCATCCTTAACTCAGTTATGTGAACACAATCACTGGCGTAACATCAAAATATTCAAGGAAAAGTACAATAAAAGTAAAACATGGTGAGTGTAAAAATGGAGACAAAGCCACAGAAGCATGAACAATTAAATCATGGGTCCTCAAATAACTCTCATAGCCAATTATTTTCATGTATCAAATATCACAGTGCAAACTTGGATGAAAAGTCTGCATTGAGTTCTTCCTGAATAAATCATTAAAAGGATCAGAACTTCTGCACAAGAAACAAAACTAATTTCTAAAGAAAATAGCTTTGTTGAAAGCCCTGTGTTTTCATAAATATTTATTTTTCACTCCTCAGTGAGCACAGTATTCAAATGTGAGGAATTCAGAAGATAAGTAAATAGATAGATTTGAATATTCTGATCCATATGGGGATTCCACCTCCCCCAATTTAGTAGGCGTTTCATAAGCACCTTCATAACAGGCTGCTGACAACAGTTAACAATTAATTGAATCACAGAAACAACCGCAAAAGATGCTCACTGTGGTACTCATTCAAAGCAGGGATTTATGCATTTCTTGACTTGAGTTTTGGGCATTCAGTGTCTTCATCTAACAAATATTCATTTTCTTGTTTTACACTCTCCATCATCCAAGTTTGCCCCGCTCTGTTCCAAGGAAAAAGTAACTGTCACCAAACTGTTTTTGAGATTTTATTACTCTAATGATGGACATTGCTCATTTCTCTGGGAACACAAACACATAATTTGTTATAAGTTTATACTCCTGCCCTGATTTCCTGTGTTTCAAACCTACATCAGTACAAAATTCATCATATTCCCCTTAAAGTCTAATAGGTAAATGAATGAAAAGTAAAATTTTTCTAGGTCCCAAAAAGAGCTATGAAAAATTTGCTGCGCCCCCCCATCCAAAGCAAACTACTTTGGATACAGAAAACAAAGAACAAAATAAACCTGGAAGGAGAAGTACAATACAGACTATTCTTTATTGAGCCTTTTATTAGCTGCTTTTATCTAGCAGGTGCTTCTGTAGCTAATAATATGCTTTACTTCTGTCTGATTTTAAAGAGCCATAGTGCCAATGATCAGTCCTCTTTTGACATGTTAGAATTACAGACAGGTTCAAGTGTATTTACCTTTAAATTCTGGCAGATTAATGTCACTATAGATTACGGAACTCTGAGTGGTTTCAGCACTGCCCTGCTTTCCTCTTCACATACAAGAGTCACTCTTCAAATATACATTTAAGCAGATGCATTTTAACTTTTCTTTAAGAATCTGTGTTTTGCTACAAGAAACCAGCTTGGAACTTGTAGACCTAATGGATCCGTGGAAGTAAGGTCAGAGGATCTTGAACATGTGCCTTCTTTAGGAATTAGTATAGAAAAAAAATTGTTGCAACACTGAAAGTTGCAATGTGTGAGCCTGTGCTTGCCTTTTCCAGATTCCTCATGTCAGCTGTAAAAACTGAATCAAATAGGGGCAGAAGTGAAGGGTCATTTCACAGAATCACAGAGTGGTTTGGGTCTGAAGGGACCTTAGAGATAATCTAGTTCCAACCTGCTCCACAGGCAGGGACACCTTCCACTGGACCAGGTTGCTCAAAGCCTCCCTCGCACCTTTTTCAAATTTTATTTTTTCTTATGAGCAGTTCTTGCAGGAATTTAGCAACATCAAACAACCTGACACTGCAGCTTATCACAGTTCTGCACCAGCCCTGGGGAGGAGATGCATGGCACAGAGAATCTGGAACACCTAAACCACCACCAGCTGAGAGATACCTATAATATTCCTTCTACTTGCTGTGCACTTCTATCAGAGGCTGAATTAAATATCATTTGAGGACCTGAACAAAAGGAACAGATCCACTGACAACAATCAGCTGGTGATTAAGAAGTAAGCCCAAAGCCATGAGGCAGGTCTGAGATGAAACCAGAAATGAAGACAAGCAGGGTCAGAACAGCACAGTGTTAAGTATAACACACACAGAGCAGAGCTCAAACAAACATTGGAACCAAGGGCTGAGCTCAAATTCAGTGCCTGGCCAGAGGGAGCTGAGGATGTGTGGAAGTGTCAGCCGAGGCTGCCCAGGGCACTCAGAGCCTGATGCTGTACTCAGAGCTCTGGCAGCACTGCCTAAAGACATCTGTGTGACAAATTTCAGCCTTGGGGCAGGACCAGTGAAACCAAAGAGACTTTTCAGGTTGTGTTATCGAGTGTTATCAGGTAGCTGTGTAATGCCTCACCTTTCCTCCAGCTTTTCTAGGAGCCACTGTTCTTTTAAGAGACTCTACCCTTCAGTCTGTTTGACTTCTGAAATGATAGCCCAATTGTCTGGGGAAAGGCTGAAGTAGGATCCTAATTATGAAAAGATGGTTCTGAACTGTGAATAGTTTTGAGTGAAGCCATGAGGTTTATTAGTAAAGTTTTGCAACAGCTGCTCTATGAATGACTGTGGCAAGAGATGTGTGGAAACAGATCCCTGGCTATGTGCAACAGTGGAATGCTAAGTGTTTGTTGCTCCTTCTAAAAGATTTAAAATTATGCATCAGTGTGTGCAGCTCTTGTTGCTTTGCTTACTTCTCTTTGCCCAAAATGGAGCTCCTATTCCTCAAAAGAACTTGGTGAATATTCCTAAATTATCAGATTTTATTGCCTTGACGTTGGTTATTTTGCTTTGGTAGTTACCTAGCACTTGTGTTTCTTGAGTGAATCTGTGCTCTGTGTATTTTGGTGTAACATTTCTGAAACTACTCATTCTTACATGAACAATAACAAGAAACCTTATCAGAATGGGGTTTGCCCTAAAACTCAGTGTAGTTCTGACTGACAGGCACAATGAGGTGTTAGAATGGACCTGCTTTAAATGCCTCAGTACTTCCTGGGACAGCTGTGACTTAAATAAAAACATCATTTAAAAATTACGTGGAAAAACATGTAGTATTGATTTAGGTGGTATTGCCATCAGCTGCTCTTATTCCTGATTCAGTTTCACAGAGGAAATGCTCATTCAAATGCCTCATCTATCCTGAATAAGTGTTTCTGTTCCTGGACGTCGCTGAGGAAAATGGTGAGAAACAGAGAAGATGTGGGAAAATATAGCCGCACAGTGGTGGTTGTAGTGGAAAAATGGGTGACATCTGTCTTGTTTTCATCCCTGGGGAGACACATAGTGCTTGTATAACCTTTTATTTGCAGTAGAAACGGCTCAGTGAAGATCCTTATCTCGAGATACTCATCTAAGAAACAGGATGAGCATCTTATGTGCCAGATCTGAAATCACCAGAAAGTGGAATTGAAGGGTAATCCCCTGAAAGGTGAATCCCACTCCATGAGGTTATGTCTATTCTGAATGTACACAGGTGTCTCCAGCAGCAATATTTTCTTGGGTTGTATATTTATATCAATTTAGTTTTATACAGTTTCCATGTGAAGTTGTGTATTTCTCCTCTGAAAACAGAGTATCCATATGTTCTGATGTTTTTTGCCGATATGTGCTTGTCTGATAAGAGCTTATCTGTCCTGTTTGGTGTACAGTCCTCAAAGCTTTTCAGGCCAGGACCTTAGGAGTTTGAAGAGAAATAGGATGATGCATTGCTTAGCTAGGAATTAAGCTATGAACTTAACTGTGTATTTTTATTATTTTTTTTAAAATCGATCTAGGTGGTCCTTGCTGCTACTTTTTTGTCTTCTGCCACTATTTCTCTCTGTCTGCTAAATCAATCTATTATTTTTATTAAATATAGAACTAAATAAATTTATTCTTTTAAAGAGGTTCTCAGGGCAAATTCTGATCCACTGTGATAGTGCAAATCTGTGTTAGTGGCAGGGGAAGCTTCAGCCCTAAATGACTGGAATCCCATTAAAAGCAAGAAGCTTTGCAGTGGGGCTGAGAGGGATAAGGGATTTTCAGGAGTCCTCCACACAGGTCTGTGTGCTCACTAAGTGTGCCAAGGAAAGGCAGAACAGTTCTGGATTCCATTGAAAAGAGATTGGCCTGACAGCAAGCTTAAATGAAAGAAATTTGCACCTGCAAAGACACAGTGCTCAGGTGGAATTAATCATTTTTATTTCTATTCTGCTGCTTCTTTAGTTTCTTTCACTTCAGAAAGTCTTATACTTGTTTTTGCTCTCACACTATTTTTTTCCATGTCTGCTCATGATGATTTTTACGTACTTTTTAAGATGAAATGTTCTAGTTAGTTTTGCATCGGAGTCCTGGCTTCCTGGAATCCTGTAGAAGAGAATAAAGTAGTAAGTGCATGAGACAGAGAAATAAGTCTTGGGAGGGGTAAACCTGTAAAAAATGGGCATAGCAATGTCTGTACAGAGATTCATACAGCCTGGGAAATGAGGAACCAGATCTCCTGTATGTAGAACTGGATTGTTCAGGGAATCACAGAGCCAGAAAGGGTGGAAAACACCTCCAGGATCAAGTCCAACCTTCAGGACTCAGGTCCAGGCATCTGTGGTAAATGTATCAGGTGATCCCTGGTGTCTGTGAACTCAGACTAGGAGGCACCATGAGCATTATGATACCTTTATCTGCTCATAAAGGATTAATTTTTCTTCAGAAAGTTTCCTCCCCGAACCTTTGCACTAGATATGCATTACTTCTGCTATATTTTGTAGACGTTCATTTGCTGTTGCTTATATTTATTTTTACTGAAGTAAATAATAAGGGTTTGTAAAACTGTGTTAAGGACAATTAATCTGTCCTTTGAAGTAAAGTCAGTGGATCAAGATGAAGAACTAATATATCTTGCCTGTTTTTCCTGATAATTTTGTCAAATATACATGACTTAAGAAACAAAGTGGAACCACCAACGTTCACTGCACCTTTGTGTAGTCATCCAATTCACATTGCTTGTCTTTCTGAACCTTTAAAAAATAACTCAACATAAACATATGGCCCTCGCACAAGGCCACTTGAGACAGTTCAGAAGGCAGTGGCTCACTTTATTAATCTTTAAAAATCAACAAATTAAATCCAGACTAGTAAAAGAGTTATGCAGATGTTCTTGACATGACAACGTAGTCCAACTGATTAGTGGTGCAACCAAGGACACTAAAAGGCTTCTAAGAGCTCAGCTTTGTACTGGCTGGGGATAAAATATCAACTTTTATATGCTACTAATCTTTAGCGTTAGAAAAAAGTAATGCTCTCAGGAAACGTTCACATGTGACCTTTTTCTCATACTGCATTCATTCAAATACTAATACTTAAGTTATTAGCCTGAAATACCTTTAGGAAAATATCCTTGGGCTGAATGGAATAGCCCTCCCAGGGAAGGTTGTATCTACGTCTGCTGTACTAAATTCATGTTTCTGATGATTATCAGCCAAAGAAGCTGAATACAGATTATTGTTTTAACCAAAAAATGGCAACTGTAGGCTGCAGCAGAGTTCCTAGCCAGAAGGAGTGTTAGCAGCTGTAGTTTATTTTGTGCTCTGGTCACATTTTTCTTTAGTCTTGGAAAACATAAGATAACATGCATCTTCTGTCTCCCAGTGCTTAGCAACTATAATTCAGATATTTTATTAATGGTATTTAACACTTGCAGAAGACTATGGGTCATTATTGGTATATTTTCCTAAAAGGAATAAAAATCATACCCATTTCAACTTCTGTCCTTGGTGTTTGACTGCGAAACCTCACATCACCACCAGCACAGCAGTCCTTTCCAAAAATCAGTAAAATCTGTGGTAATTCTTTTGAATGTTCACTGTTTGAATGCTCATCTCTGTAGTCGTTGAACATATCTAGTGGTCAGTCATGGAAACAAAATGTGTCTTTATTGTCCTTTACTAAAACTGAAAAGTAAGGATAGTCACTCTCGCTGTTGTAGAGAGTACTCAGATCACCTCTCTGAAACATTTTGGGCTAAAAATATGAGAAAAGGTGACAGCTCCTTCTTTTATAAAGGAAGATCTCACCATTTATGTTTGAGCGTCTTTGGGAAGGCTGAAGATGCAGTAATCTGCCTGAAAGTAGGTTTCTGTAGTCTCCCTAATATTTAAAAAAAAGAAGAAAAAAAGAAAAAAAAAGAAAAAAAAGAAAAAAAGGAAAACAGAAAGAAAAATGAAAAAAATGGGGAAAAAAGAGAAGAAAGCACTAGATAAACGTTAGCTGAAGATACAAAACTGGGAATCGGGATATTTGAACAACTTTGAGCAAAGAGAGAAGATCCCTAAGGAGGGTGAAACACCCCACCTGAATCTGTGAGAGATCACAGCACAAATGAAAAGTGATGCAGTGGCTTACAATTTTTCTATGCACTGTTTAATGTCTATTCATTTAAGAGAATTTTCAATTTTGTGAACATATAGTGAGCATCACTGGTGATGCAGATTCAAGTCTAAGGATACTGCAGAGTTTACAGTCTTCTCTATGACTTTTGTTTGGGGAGTGGATCATAATTTAACATGTCTGTTAATTCTCTCTGTCACCATCCCAAACATTAATATTCTACAATATTCTATGAGAGAGGCACAAAGTTCTCATCCACTCCTGCTAGAGATATTTTGTATTGCAGCTGTTGTGCTTGCAGAACCAGCAGTATCATTCATCCACAATGTAGTTTGTCTTCCTGACTACAAAAATTGTTATATTTATCCTGAATTTTCATTCGTTTCAAATTTAGAGAGGATGGAAATCAACTGTAATCACACCATAAGATATGTGGTAAAGTAAGATCCATAGATGTGCATTAGTTTGTGATGCGTTTCATTTTCACAAGGTGGCATTTGAGAGTGGTGAAACTTAAATGCTGCCCAAATTAGGACAGCTGTGCCACATCCTTAGAGGTTTCAGCAGCATATCATTGCTTAATCCAAATAAAAGTGCCAGAATTATTATTATTTTTATGAAATGTGGTGCCAGGAGACTTACAGTAAAACCTAACAGTTCCCTGACTCTTCTAGGTGAAGTAAAAGCAAAAAAACCTTTATGGATGATGATTAAATGAAAGATGTGGATTCAAACCAGTGTAATGTTATACTGGTCATTAAAGTGAACTGCTGTTTTCCTTTCATTTTTATGACAGAATTGAAGAGAAAAGCACTTGGAAAACACTGATCTTACAGGATGAAAGAGTAAAGTATGGTCCTTTGTAAGTGGCAATTTGTAGAAGTGCTGAGTTCATGGATGTACAGGGAGTGGAATTTATCTCATCGGATTTTAGACATCCAGAATGAGATGTATATGAGTAAGCTAGTAACTTCTGTAGCCAGTGGAGAGAAATAGACACTTTATGGAAAGAGTTTCAGTGTTATTCTCTTCAGGAAAATGTTCCCTAGGTTGGGAAATTAGTGTACTTTTCAAGAATGTGCCTGCTGTGCAGACAGGTGTTCAAAGGCACTCTGTGGTGTGGGGCCTGTTCTGGTCTGGCATACTGATAGAGCACAATCAGAGGAAGGTTTAAGTAAAGGGGACTTTTCAGAGAAGGACTGACTAAGTTAAATCAATTTGCTCAGGGTCTTATCCAGTCAAATCTGATAATCTTCAAGGATAGAGGTTCCAGAACCCCTTGGGATAATTTAATTCTTAATCACCAGCACAGCAGAGGCTCTTTTCCATTAGGTCCAACCAGAATTTCCCTTTTTGTAACTTTCCCGGTGCCTGATTCTTTAGGTTCTGGTCTCTCCTCAACACCACAATCTTCATCATATTTGCCATGTGCTTCTTCCAGCACAGAATGTCTGCCAATGACAACTCATTTAAAGAGATGTCCAGGCTTCTTTGCTGCAATCAGGATGCATTTCCTGGATCTATTTCCCACTGACCCTTTAGGAGCTTGGGATCTTTCTTGTTCCCATCACTGCAAACTGTGACATTCATCCCTCTCTGTGTACGCTATTCCAAGTGGACACCCAGCCATGTGAGGCCTGGCTTTTCTGTGCCAAATATGTCAGTGCATCTGGTTATTCTATGCTCCAGCATGGTACAGCCTATTACAGTAGCAGCATTAATCTATTTTTATGTTCCAGACATTTGTTTTGGAGATATTCAGATTTGTATCAGTTGATGAGCAGCTGCAGATTACAAAAGATGTGTGTATTCATACACCTTGGATGTGAAATTTCCTTCTGTGTGTGGAATCCCTTTCCAAAGTAGTTACTCCATAGAACTGATAATTTGGTATTCTTGGTTTATTATTAAAAGATTGTTGATCTTATGGATAGCCCTCAAATTCACTGAGAGTTGTTTTCAGGTCTGTGGCTAAATCCTCAATTTTTTGTTGCGTTAGCTGACCTTTACCTTTGATCCCTCCAGATAATTTTTCACCTCATTGCCCAAGACAGTGGTGTTTCTCTGATGGCATTAATGCAAATGTTCTTGTTTTGCCCAGAGTGGCTGAAGCAGCTGTTTACTTTTGTATTTGAGATCCTTGTATAGTTACTCTAGGAATCTTAATTTTTTGCTGATAGTAGATTCAAACTTTCAGTGTTGTAAAATTATGCTCTTCTCATGACCAGAAGCAGAAAAAAATATCACTTAGGAAGCCTGACATTGCCATTGAAGCAGTTCATGGCTTTGGAAATTTTATTGCATCCTTGAGTTTTACAGAACCTGGGTGAATATTAATTGACAGCAAGACTGAAGAATATTCAAACAGATAGATATTTGTCCTAGTGTATGCAAGACTTGTGAAGATCAAATATCTCTGTTATATACACTCCATTTTCTCAAAGTATGTGGTTGCTGTTTGACTCCATCTGTATACTCCCTATTTTTTCCTACACTTTATTATTCTGAACTAGTGATCTTAATAAAAGAAAGTGAAATAACTGTTACACTCTTGATTATAATTCAGTTGCTATGATTTGCCCCTTAAAATAAGATGGTACTAAAAGTTTACAAATGACATTTCCTGCTTGAGATGAGCACCAGCTGTATAGCTTGGACATGGATTTCAAGCCACAAAGATGTTCAAATCTGTGGGTTTAGTTTTCTTGTCTATCATCACTCTATATTTAGAGATGCCTCTCTAAAGCATGTTTTCTCTTTTGTAAATTGCATCCTATTTCTGTCCCCTACACCCCCCTCATTCTGTACAATTAACTGTATTTTAATCTGGCTGTGTGATGCGTTCTGTTCCGAACAGGGACCATCATTTATTATAGATATTTTCTGCAGTGTCTGGAAATTAGATAATTATTCTCACTAAGCTTTCCAAAAGGAGTCAAGTCGGCTTCTGCTCAGCAGTGTATGCATTCTGAGTAATTCAGCACTGTCCAAATAATTATCTCTCTTTTGAGTTCTGAGGCAGTAGACAATAGCTAAAAGAAACAGTGAACTTCTTTTCTCAGAAAAGCAATCCATAAAGATGCAGTCTAAAATCTTAAGTGGTTTTTCTGATGGGTCTCACAAGATAAGCAGGCTCTGGATCCAGCATTGAAGAGGGGGATTGGTAATCCAGGCTCCCAACTCCTTGAAAAATTTTGGAGCAACGTATGGAGACCTGGCACTCCTAGGCTCTTGGAAATCAGAACAATCATTTCTGCTTTTTGAACTGAATTGTTGCTGAAAATCCCACACTCTAAATGAGCAGACGTCATTCAGAACCAGCAGTTATTTCTAAATTTGGTGTGAAACTTCAGTGCAGGGTCAATCATCTGTTTCCTGTTTTGTGTTTCTCTATTAGCATCTCCATGCATAATTCTACCTAATGGTCCTTTTAACTGAATCCCTCACAAAAATTCACCCATGCCATTCCTTTTTTTTTTTTTTTTTTTTTTTTTTTTTTTTTTTTTTTTTTTCTGTCAGGAAAGATTTTCTGTGTGCTTTTCATTTGTTTGTTTCATTTTTATTTTTTTCTCTTTCTAATGGGCAGTATTACCATTACAGTAATTTCAGTGTGGGGTAGGGACTCTGTGCCTCTCAGTTTAACCCTAACTTCAGATTCCATTTCCACTGCTTGTGGTTAAAAAAGGTTTACCACAGCAAAATAATCCATGCCTTTGTAACATCTCACTGAATTAAAAATATCAGAGTCTGCTATGACACAGACATGGTTATTTAGAAATAGAATTACATTCCAGAAGTATCCATTAATTTCTTACATACTCTTCCTTTCCTCCTAGAATGTCTTTACTATGCTTGTCTCAGTTGGGAAGTGATGTCTTGGCAAAAATTCTGACCTTATCATTGCTCATTAGAGACATGTTCAAGAGGAGGACAGCTCAGAAATTAATGCCAAAATCTCTGATTGGCCATTGTTTTTGAGTTTTTGAAAAATCAAAGCAATAGAACTTTCTGACTCTGAGAGTCCATATCTCAAGAAACAACTTCAGTGCATACTTGCATTTCTGAAAGAGTCTCTGAAAAATTATTGTGGTGGAGGGGCTAAACCAGTCAGGCTGCTGTGTTCCAAACTGACAGAGATGCCTGTACTTGAAAGAAAACAAAACTCAACTCTTCTCTTGCCTTGCTATTAACACAGTTCAGAGCTGTAGCTGAAGGGAAACAAGAAATCACCTCAGATGATAAAGACATATTTCCAGGCTTATGCATAGTAATATTAACCTTATTTTCCTGTAAACATTAAAGAGAATATACCAGAATAATACATAAACATCACATTCACAGGATGCTTTCAGTGTTGTCTCTAGTCAAAAGCTGTCTTAAGCACAATGTGGTGGTGTATAATTTTTGCTGTTTTTCTGAACTCTGACTGGATTGGATGGCTCTGCTTTGAATATAAGAATGAGGTGTATTATGAAAATTCAAATTTGGTCCAAGTTAATGAAGAGCGTTATAAATCAGAAAGCTTTTAAAGAAATGTACTTAGCTTACATAAATCTCTATGCTGCCCCACTGAAAGAAGAGGAGGTAAAACCATACCAACCATACCTATTTGACAAAGTTGGGTCAGCAGAGCTTGGCTTGACTCTCGGTTCACTCATGGTACAAGAATGAAACTATTATCCCTAAAGCACAGCACTTTCATGTTCCTTGCCATGAGTCCTGATGTTAGAACTTGGTGGATGGCCTAATTCGGGGGGGATTTACTGTGGAAAGGTTGATAGGAATCCACTGAAAAGCTCAGACAAATACTTTTGAGTTGTCAAAAAGTGTTAGTCTGCTTCTTGTACAGGAGCTTCCTTCACACCAGCACTGAACAGTCTCTGGGGACTCTTGACTGTCCAGTGACAATGGCCTTTCCTGGCCTTGGTCTTCTGAGAAAATATGAGAAAGTAACAAACCTTGACAACCCTCGGTCTTTCTGCCAAATTATTTTCCCTCTCTTATGAAATGCCATCAATTGTTTGCTACTTCACAGGTGATTTAAGCTAACATGATTGTGTGGAAGGCTTTGCAAAGTCTTTTTTTTTTAGCCTGGAAGGATGTGATGCTATTTATGAGTCAATGTAGGCTACGTTTAATTGTCACTGAGCCTGTGATTTATTTGGCAGGATTACTGGATTTTACTGATTTATCTGTTTATTTTGTAGCTGTCATACAGTGCCCTTTAGTTAGTGATGGACTAATACATTCCGTTTTGTTTGCTTGCTTTTTCCTCATTAGTAAACAGCTCCAGACACTCTTAATTTGCTCAAACCATATGCTTTCCAGAGGCTTTGGCCATCCATCTGAGATGAGAGTTGTGATGCACAGTGCTGCACACAGCTTACCTTGTGCTGTCCCAGGTGTATCAACTGGATAATGGAGACATTTTCTTTTTTCCTTCTTATTTTACAAATAGTACCATTAATTTCTGTGTGTACATCCCTGCTGCAAGTCTACCCACAGCTGAAGCAGAAGCTGCTTGCCAGCCACGTGGGAGTGAGGAAGCCTGTGAATTATTTTAACTCTTTATTGATCGCTTTGAATTTTATGACGGCAGGTTTTTTGTGTGTGTGTTTTAAAGCAAGAAAACAAAACCCCCAGCTCTTGCAAAATTAAATGCACTGAAAATAGGAAGCTGCAGATCCTTCTGGAAAAGCCTGGCGGATTTAGTAAGAATATTGCAATAAACTTTTACAGATCTGTACATAAAATATAGAAATGGAAATACTGAGTTCCATAGAAATGACTGTAAAACCCCTATAGAATTTAAATGAAAATGAGAGTCTTTCAAAAATTGCTTTTTTAACCATCCTATAAATTGTTTAATGAGAATATCGTTCTCTATTAAACTCTTTAAGGAGGCTCTGAGAGTCTCAAATTTTCTATTCAGATTCCAAGCGGTGATCCCAACTCTGCAGTCTTGCTCACATGATTGCATTAATTGACAGCAGTGGATTTGTTCCAAAAACGCAAAACCTGTGCCGTTCATCATTACACATTACATAACAGTTATCTAATATAAATTACTATCTTACTTTACAATGCAAATCAATCCTAGTGCAGATTCTTATAATCCCTAGGGCAGAATCTAGAGCGGGGTTTGGTGCATGGCTGCCACAGTGGCCTGTCCAGCTGAGTTCATGTTCAAAGTTACAGACACAGCTTTAGAGCTGAACAAACTGCTTCACCAGAGGGACAAAGAAGAGTCCCAGGAAGAATAATGCCACCCTGGGAACACCTCCACAGATCCCTTAGTTCTCTGAATTGCTGGTGGTATTCATGCTTGTAGATACCTGTTCAGGTGTGAATTGTGTTGGACCAGGGTCCTCATGCTGGGAGGGTAGGGCAGGCACAGCCGAAATTATTCCTGTTCATCACGAGGGGATAAAAACACCTGATGGTCCTGGCTACCCAGGGTCTACAATAAAAGCATGAACTACACAAATGAAAAAACAGACTGTGTTTTTTTCCAGTACTAAGTCCCAGCCTATGGCTCTTCCTACTACTGACTGTAGGGTGAAGTTCACTGGCATTTTACTTTAGGGTTCTTAATGAACAATTAAATGAAGTCCTTTTATAAGATTTTCATTTTGACCTATGCTTAATTTTGAGTCTGAGTGATAGACAGTGGTGATCTCCTTTGCTCAACCCGTGAGAAGTACCTGAAATGCATTTCCTGAGACCAAGGTCTTCACATCTTCTTGTTCGCATGTTGTTCCTGAAGATATTTTTTATTCCCTTTTAAATTCAGACCTAAGCCCTTTATGCTTCAGGACTGTATTGCAGTTAGTTCCACTTCTTTTGGAGAGAAGCTTATCACAGAGACAGAACTCGTGTTTTCCTTCCAGTCAGATGACTGTGCTGTAACACAATACACTGCACATGAGATTTTAAAGCACTTCTAAACCAAGCCTGTCTCCGCTTTCTTTTTAGTGTCTGTCAAAATAGTACTCCTGCAAGCCTTCTGTTTTACAGAGGGTGGAAAAAACCCTAGAACAGCAGTAAGCAGCAATCTCTGTATTCCAGCAAAAAGAAGAGAAATGGTTTTGAGCTTACAATGTAATTTCAGGCTCTGAAAATGAAATTGGCTTCAGCAAGGAAAAAGAGAGGGGGAAAAATGGAAAATAAAAATAACTGCTACTTAAATGTTTTCTTTCTGTCTCTTTTGGCTTTAATGACTTCTGCCTGTTCTGGCCTCATTGTTTTTAACATGAAGTACATGTTTAACATGGAAATAGTGAAAACATAAATTTCTTGCCTGAAATAAGTTGCATTTTAAAGGGAGATGTCATCTTTCCTCCCCCTTATCTTCATGTCTCCAAGTATTCTTTTGAACCCCAGGATAATTCAGAGGGAAAGAATTACACACTAGAAAGAGTTTGACCTTAATGGTGATCCTAATGGTGGGAACAGATGTTAACAGAAAGTATTTTGAAAGATTAGCAAGGAATGGGCACACTTTGAAAAGCAATCAAGTTGGTATTCTGACCTCCGTTATTGATCCTGTGCATGTTTTTAGGCTGCCCCAATTGTGAACTAAAACATTATCTTAAAACACTTTAGGAAACACACCCTTTTTTTTTTTTTTTTTTTTTTCCGTTTAGGGCTGTGTTCATCCTGAAGGGATACACAAAGCCATGAAGAAATTTCACAATTCCTAGGAAGGGTCAATTGAAACGGCATTTTTCCTGGCCATGGAATCACACAGGCATCACTGCTATTGTGAAGAAAATTAACTCTGTCCCACTCCAAACCAGTGGAGTTTGAGAGTCATTGGACAATAGATGGCTGATTCTTTTCCCACCTAATGGAGATATTTGGGATCTGGTATTTAAAAACCCTAAACTTTACCTAAACTATCACATTCGCATGAAAGACAACAACACAGAGACTTGAAAGAATTTTTTCTTAGTGCTGCTCTATGTTTATGTTTTGGACCAATTTAAACTGTGCTGTGAACAGCACTTCTATAGACCATCTAAACTGACTTTTTATTCTTTCAAACAACAAAATGTAAAATATTTGAAGACTATGTCCTGGGTTCAGCTGGGATTCAGTTAATTTTCTTCTCAGTAGGTGATACAGTGCTGTATTTTGGATTAAGGTTGAGTTTGTTGCTGAAAACAGAGTGATGGTTTAGTTGTTGCTGGGTAGTGTTTCAATCAGAAGCATAATCACCTTGGTGATGACCAGAGGGAAGGAGCACCTCTCCCATGAGGAAAGGCTTGGAGAATTGGGATTGTTCAGTCTGGAGAACACCCCAAGTCAACTTTATTGCAGCCTTCCAGTACTGAAAAGAGGCCTATAGGTGAAGGAGAGATTTTTTATGAGTATGTGGTGCTAGGACAAAGGGGAATGGCTTCCAGCTGAAAGATAGCAGGGTTAGATTTAGAAATTCTTCCCTGTGAGGGTGGGGAGGCTCTGCCACAGTCTGTGCAGATGGGCTGTGGCTGCCCATCCCTGGAAGTGTTCAAATTCAGGTTGGATGGATCCTGGAGAAGCCTGGGATAGCAGAAGGTGTCCCTGCCCATGGCAGAGGGGTTGGGATGAGATGACCTTTAAGGTCCCTCCAACCCAAACCCTTCTGTGATTCTGTGTTTCCATTTCCCTGCTCATTGCAAGGAGGTTGGTGTTCTTTAAAACTTCCCTCCCAACCCAAGCTATTCTATCATTCTATTATTTTATTTTACTTTATTAAAATTATGAATAATTAATTCTTCATATTATCAATTATTAAATGAGTTCTTATTTCAATCTACAAGTTTTACCTGGTTTTGATTCTCTTCCCCATCCCACCAGGCCAGGGGACTGAAGGAATGAGCAAGGGATTGTGTGGTACTTTAGTTGCTAACTGGGGTTAAACCACATCAGACTGTCAAACTGGCATTAATAAAATCTGTTCAGTTGAAGAGAAAAAAAAAACTCAACAATTTTGAAAACCTCAGTATTCAAAAGCAGTGAAAGAAAGCATTTTAAGTATATTTCCCTTCTTTTTTTTTTTTTTTTTGTTTTGTTTTGTTTTGTGGGTTTTTTTTGTCTTAACAGTCAAAATATTTTGAATTGTGGTTGTTGACAAGGTCTCCCGTTATCAGTGAGAAACGAGATCAAAGGAAGGCATGATAGCAACACTGAAATGCACAAAAGGGTTGCTGCAGACCAGGAAATTGCCTCTTCTCCATAACCATAGATCAGCTAAAAACCAAGAGGCTTAAAATCCATCTGGGGAAACTTATGTTGGACTGGAGGTAAACTTTCCTAGTGGCTCATGGTGAGGATCATGAAATGGTTAATAGATTACCTGAAAGAACAATGTAATTTCCATCACAGTAAACACTGAAGGCCAGGGAAGATAAATATTGATCAAAAATGGTAAATCTCTACTTGCCTTGTGTTTGAGTCAAAGGCATAGTAGAAAATCACTTGATGCTGCTTTCATCCTTTTTTAAAAATATTTATTGTTTAATAATTGCTAAGTGCCCATGGATTAAATGAGTTAATTCATTTTTCTTGGGCCTGGTAAACCCTCTTATAAACTGGGGTGCCCTTTGAGGAAAAAAAATTAAGCAATGAAAAGAATTTTTAAAGAAAAAATGAACCTGAAACTTGAGTAGATCAGATAAAACAATCACTCAAAATTCTCACTTCTTCCCCCTGACACTGGAAAGATCCCAGATGACCATCTTGGAGTTAGACATTGATGCTGTCAAAGTCTGAACTCAGCTGAAATGCATCTCCTCCCCTGCCTAAATCCCCAAGGCCTGACTTCAATAAACATGCTCAGTCTATCTAACACAAATCAGAAATGCGAAGTTCTTCCCAATATGAAATGCCAGACATTGTCTTTTCAAATAACATAACTTGATTAGTGTGGCCATCTGTAAAAATGAATAGAAGACTCGGTTGTATTCTCACCTTTTCCTGGAAAAGGTCCAAACACAGATCAATCTTTTCTCAGAAGTGAACTCACCAGAAAGAAGAGTAAATTACCTCCATAGGAAAAAAAAAAAAAATCAATATTTATGAAGTCTGTACATTGCAGCAATGAAATGTTAATCTTTTTTTTTTTTTAAATGGATGGAAGAGAAAATTTCAGGATGTCAGTCTTGAAGGGAGAGAGGTAATTGATGTCAGCCCTGATTTTCACACACAAATTCTGGAAGGAAATGTGTCCTTCTTGCTGACAACTTTAAGTTGTTCCCTAGCTAAGGAGAGGGATTTTTCAAGCTATTCTTTGGCACATGTTGCAGAAAGCCCAGCTGCCTAGGGTCAGCATTCTCTATTCCATCCATGGATAAGTTTTAGGCACATAAATATTTCATGAGATTTTGAGATGCCTGAAAATCCTACCTTACATCTTTTAAGGTAGAAAATCCAACAAAATGTAAGTTAAGCAAATCACAAAATCAAATTAAAGTAGCTTTAAATTTCCTGAAACAACACTAAGACAAGCAACCTGTTGTCTTGCTCTACTGTTTGCTTTTAATGGTGCCACATTTGTTTATTTTAGTCTAATTTTGGGGGTTAGATTTTCTCTAATTAGTTAATATGCATTCATAACAATTTGTGTGATTATAATTTGACTTTAATTGTCTTTATAGGGCCCTGAATCACTTGGCAAAAAGGAGGCTTATAAATATAACTCATTATATTGACACGCTTTTTTAATTTTCCATTTAGAAATGCAATATTAAACTATGGAAAGCAGTGAGTTCTAAGGATAATGGGAGCTTCATCTATTTAATTAACTTCCCAGAAAGAGTGAAGTCTTCCTGAGATTTGGTCACTTTTGAATTTTACTATATCTAAAAGTTAGAGTAGAAGTTTATCAGCAGTTGTAACAATATTTACCAGCATGCAGTTTTCTTTAAATCCACATGAATGTTTTTCTCTTTAAGTTCTCAAAGTTATGCAGCTATAGTTAAATAGTGTGTCCCAATTTCATTGTCACTAATAAGGATTATTTGATTGTGAGAGTGCAATGAGATAAACCAACCCTCCTGGATGTTCATGAATTTTTTGGGGGGTGATTTTGACATCACATTTGCACATAGCTCAAGCTAGGCTGATATCTATATCGAAATTAATTAATTTTGAGGGAAGTAGTGCCTTGAAGGCATCACTGGAACTTTATTCCAGGCAATGACATTTGGTTTCTGTCTGCAGGTATAATGTTTGGAACTTAATTTCTTTAATATCAAAATAAACAAAAATGAAGTTTGTAAACCTGAAGATTGAATCAGTGTCAGCTGATGAGAGCACAGTTTTTACTTTCATCTTGGAAGTCCACCTAATCCAAGCTGTTTTTCTGACGTAATATTGGACCTTCCAAGAAACCACAGTGAGAAACTTGGATGCTGCAGCCAATGGCCAGATTTGTGACTCAGCTAAGTTTCGCTTTGCATTCTACTTTTAGTTAAACCCAGTTTTTGGCTTTGAAACAGAAAGAAATGTTGAAAAAAGGTACCTTCAAACAAGGAATATATTGAGAACATCCTTATTTGCAAAGTTCTAGGACACGCTGCAGGAATGAATACGACATCCATATTAATGCTTGGGTATGTGACTTTAGAGTCAAACTCTAGGTCTGATTTTTAACATGTCTCACATTTATGAAATACCCTCTTTTCTAGACAGTATTAACCACTGTGTGAAAACTGATGTTACCTGAGTCTGGACGTCACTAAAACATCAGAATTGCTGTTGCTCCAGACCAAAATCCCACTAAACCAGAACCATTTGCAATAGTGGCTAAACCAGATGCCTAGGGAAGAGTGACAGAACAGGACCAGTTTATACCATAATTTCTGTGAATATCCTTCCAGACCCAGGTGTTTGCATAGGTTGCACCACTGGCTTTGCATTTAGCAACTGTCAGTGGATTTCTCTTCCACAGGCTGGCCTAGATACACCTTCAGTTCATATAACCTTTGCAATCTAACACATCCTTAGTTTACTAAAAGTACTAAAGATGTTCTTTGGGTTCTGTGAGCTAATTTCTCCTGCAAAATGAGGTTTGTTGTAAGTGCGGGGAAATGTGAGATTTCATATAGAATTATTAACTTTGGAAAAAAGTCCTCTAAAAACATGAAAACCTGAAAAAATAGATTGGATCTGTGTTTTGCATGTTTCACATTGCCATAACCCTCTGCAGAAAGCAATGATAACCCAGGTTCTTGTTAATAAATCCCTCAGGGCAATTTATAGTCGAACAACACTAAATGAAGGGCATTTGTGAATATACACATGTAAGGCTTATTGCAAAATAATTTGGTTGCACAGGAAAACAGGTACGCAACCATTTTGGTTGTTAATATCTCTATTAATGTGACAATATAAAAGGATAAAAATATCCCATAAGAAAATGCATAAGAAAGAGAAGGAAAGGACAAGCATATGAGGATCTCACCACCCACAGGCCCCACAGTGAGACTTGGTTGCTGAACAGTCTTAGTCAAAGTGCTGGTCGCATGTTGGCTCCATTGGGTGGTGAGGAAAAACTCCCAGGGAAATCCCTAAAAAACACCACCTATTCGGTTTATATTTACTCAGGAACACCCAGGTACCTCCCTTGGGGCGGGGCGTTTCAGCCAGATGATGTGATGTTGTGGATAAAGGACACCTGGATGATCTGATGTTGTGGATAAAGGACACCTGGATGATGTGATGTTGTGGATCAAGGGACACTTTGGGAGTCTTTGACACCTTCTAAGTCTATACATCTGCCCATCACATGAGTGCAGCTCCGCCCATTATGGCCCATTAATCAGCAGAGTGAACACCTTCAGGCCACCTGTGAATGTCCTGGTACCTCCTGGGCAGGGGAGTTATCACAGCTGAGATCCCTGATAAGGACAAGGAGACAGTTCCTGCCGTGCAGGGTTCGCCTCTTTCCTTACCTCGTTCATCACCAACTGTGCCTGAGCTGGGCTGTGCTCCCCTCGGGGACTTTACCCATCACAGCTTCCCCTGACTGTCTGAGCCATTAGCATCCCAGACTCTCTTTCGGTATCACTTCTGGATACATTTTGCTCCCTAGACCTGGGATTGGACAATAATATCCCCTTTATCTTGTCCCAAGTCCCTGTCACAGTCCCAGTTCCAGTCAGGAAGCGTATTTGGGGAGGGGTTGCTTCAGGGGTCACAGATGAGCATCTGTTTCTTTGCAGTTTGCTACAGTGGGCAGAAATCCCTTGATGATTTTAGCAATGCTTAAGCCATTAACGATTTCAGTCTCTCACCCATCTTCTACAGGTGGGACAATAGACTTTTAATAAACTCGTTTTTCACATTAGACATCTGTTGAGGATTCAATAGAGACACTTCTATTTCAACAAAAATGTCTTTTGCTAGTAAAAATAGCCTCTACCACTTTCTTCACTGCTGCAAGAGCTACATGTGATTCAGCAGATTTGGAGCCTTGGTTACATCATTTAACATCTGTGTCTCTATCTCGCTGGCAAGGTCAATTTGTTTCTGCAAATAGATTTCCCTCAACTACAAGGGGCAATCAGTTCATGAATTCCCAGGGGTTCGGTTCTTCTTGCTCTCCCTTCTCTCTGACACAATTCCGATTGGGGATGCTATTAAGCATTATAAAGTTAGCCTTCTGCTGTCTATGGATAGCAGCACTCAATTTTTATCTGTCTTTTAGGTCTTTTTGTGCTGAAGTCTTCATTGTAGTCATACTGTCTATATGGTATTAAGCCAACTTTTGAATGAGTTGCAATTTTTTTTTTACTTTTGAGCAGTGATGGAAGGCAAGATTGGTTTTTTACACTAATGGGTTGGAGTTTTGCAGACCAGGGAGAAATCCAGTGTTTCCAACAGAAAATCCTTTCGTTTGATGCTAACATTGACATTTTAATTTCATGTTTACATTGACTTTTAAAAACAATTTTTTTCTTAACTGCTAGTATTGAAGGAGAACTGCCAAATTTCATGCTTCAGTATATTTCTTTTTTGTGACTAACAATGGAAATTACAAGAGGAATTTTAAAAAATTGTTGTATTTTATTTGTTCAATGTTTCCTACTTTTTCTCTGAGGTGAAGTGTATAGTGGATCAAAAACCTTTTAGTAAAAAGTACTAATTCAGTATTTCAGCCTAAAAAAATCAGTTTGGGACTGACCTTTTATTCCAAAATTACAAATTATTTCCTTGAAAGCTAACTCTCTATACAAGTCAATACCATGAAAAATTAAAAATACTATGGTTAGTATTTTATTGAGCAGGAAAAATTTATTTAAACAGACATCTGGGTTTTAAAATAAAGGAGGGAGAAAACCCATGTGACACTAATTGAATTTAGTGCCTTTTTTTTGTTTTGTTAATGTTTATTCAAACGGAAATATATAAAATAATTGATTTAATATATATTTGTAGGAATCTCTTTAATTTTTTGTTCCAAGGAAATGCTTGGAATACGTCTTCTTAACAAAGCAAATGTGGAAATAGTATATAAGATGTTAACAAAAGATGAAGAGCAATAGGAAATCGGTACGTGGCATTTAATCTTTTCCCTTGTAACCTGCTTTCCTGACATAACTCCACTGACATCAATGAAACTACATCAAAATACAACAGCTGGCTCCAGGCAAGTGAATATAAGGCTCTTTCAGAGCAGGGAAATGGAAGTCCTCCCTTTTCAAAACATCAAACACCCAATAAAACAGAAGGGATAAAGCTCCTGCTGCTTCAGTCCCATAACTCACAGTGACAGCTCAGGTCAAGGAATAGCTCAGTCGCATTAATGCAACAGAGATAAAATCTCCAGGAGTACCAAGAGCTGAGGTGTTCAGGATGAAGACAAAACACACGGAGCTGTGCAAAGCCAGCTCAGGTCTGTCAGGGTCAGCACAGGTGGGGTTAGCAAACCTCTTTCATTCCTGAGAGCACGGAATAGAGACATTCCAGTTAGCTCAGGAACCTGTAAGGCCATGTTTACCTCTGAGCTGATCAGCTTTGCCAGGCTCCAGTTGATTCCATGTGTTTGTAGCATTTTTTCAGTGGGATAACCCACCAGAGCTGATTGCACTTGGTTCTGCTCAGAACGTTCTTTAACCCTCCTCTCTCTTGGCAATGTGCAGAACAATCACAAAAACTAAGCTCATGTGGAGATGAGGTAATGTCTTTAATTGGGAGGTGGAAGTGGCTGCAAAAATTATTTAAAATCAAGAGAATTCTGCGATAGAGATCCTGCTACAAGGTAAAACACTGAGACAAGCACATAGGGAGGTTGAGGTGGAATGCTTACGGAAGTGCTTCTGTGATTCTTTGCTCTGGAAACTGGGCTTCAGTCTCCTGATTACCTTTCAGGAAATCTCTTGAACACCTGTGTGATCTCATTAATAAACATTTTTATTTATTTACATGTCTTGACTGCAAACGGAATCTTTATTGTTCATGGAAGGTGGATGGTGCTGCGTCTAAACAGTCCTAGAAAATGAGGCAGGTAAGGAGCACAAATTAAGATACTCTTCCTCTAATGTCCATTCTGTTTGTGTGCTTGTTCAAACAAACACTCAGAAAGTCTTGGGACAAACTTTCATACAGTGAAAAACAATAAGTCATACAGGGATTATCCTGAAAAACTGCAATTTTCTGCATCTGATTAATTTACTGAAAATTCTGAGAAAGTCAACAATGTCTTGGGCAATATTTTCAATGGGGTCCACAGAAGATAGCTCTACAGGAATGTGAATCTGTGCAAATCAACTGCCTGAAGCCTCTTGCCCATTTTTTATAAAGGGGATGTGTTCACTACTTCAGGGTTTTAAAATCTATCCTGTTAAGAGGAAGTTTTCAAAAGGATATCTATTTATTTTGAATTAAAATTTTTTTACCTAAGGGATTTACAAACACAAATCCGGTCCAGATTTGAAGTGAGAGATCTATGGGTTATGTGCAATCTACAGAATGGCAACAAATGTTCTCAAACTGTGATTGTTTTTCTCTTGTTTTGCCCTGCATCCTTATTTCAGTTGTGTTCCCTGACATGGGCAGGAGAATGGTCAGGGTAGCACTGAGAGGAGCTGCTTAAACAACTTTCTGTGAAGGCTGAAATGTCGAGTAACAAAACCCTGGAGGGGTGAAGGGGAATGTGGTCATGTTCAAAGGTCTGGAAACTCTTCCGTTTTGCATGCATTCCTTCAACCTCCTTCAAGACTCTTCTTTGCCCATCCTATAGGATTTCATTATTAAATTTCATAGCATGTCCAGACTCCTACCTCTCAGAGGAGAAGAGAGATCTTTTATATCCCCCATCTTTTCCTTGTGTGTCAAGATACAAGAGTTACAATAATCGAGATCTTTCTAGTCCCTATTGCTCCTGAGCACCTTAGTTTGAACCTGAAGGTTTTGTTTAAAAAAACCCTACAAAGTGCTCTGGAGCTTGACTAATAAAACCCATCATACTCTGAACCATGTAATGGACCACAACATTTTGGAAAATGCTCTCAGGGACATGGTGTGATTTTTGGGATTTTCCTGTGCTGGGCCAGGAGTTGGATTCAATGATCCTTGTGGGCCCCTTCCAACTCAGCATATTTATGGTTCCATGGTTTCTCTCTACTCTTAGGCCTGATCTGCTTTTAAAGTATTCCAAAAGTGGAAGTGTACTTGACTTTCTATCCTGTGACCAATGGGAAGAGCTTTATTGTGGCATGGATGTGTCCCAGCGTGTGATTGACACGTGTGATATGGACGTAGTGGTTATAATGCGGAGTGAATTTACAAAACACTTCATAAATGTTACAAAACTGGGGAAGATTTAAGATATTATCCTCATGGCTTTATTCTTTGTAAAAGAATGTGATTTTCTAAGCAAGGCATATGTAAACTTGAAAGTACAGCAGCTTGCTATTTCGTCTCGAGCACCTCCAACATGTCTGGTTTTAGGGAAGGTAGCCAAAATTTGCTGAGAAGAGAATATCCTAAGTAGACAAAATTCTTTTGCCATTTATAATTTTATTCTGAACTTTATTTCATTTCCTAAAGTTAAGAGATTTGGGGACAAAGTTCATCGAGTCTTTCTGCATAAGGAAGGGAGTTTGTTAATGTTAATGGCATGATATATGGGAGATTTCATGGTGCTTTTACCCTGAAAGAATTCCACACTTGTCTGAGATCCAAAGGCAGTGCTTTCTGCATCTGGCTGCTAACACAGAGTTATTTTTTTGCCCTTTTTTTGCCTCAGTTTCCTACATTTGCCAGGAAACTATTCTGACAGAATGAGAATGTTTTTGAAAGGCAGACACCTCAAACACAGACCTCAGTCCTGACACCATTAGGGAGTGTCAGAACATTATCTGACAATTCTCCACCCACTCATGTGCTTTGTACATTCAGCACAGGCTGTTCAGAAGTTTGAAAAAACACATTGAAAAGAAATAACAACTGACTAAAGGTATGTTTATCTCCTATTGTTATGAAGACTTACAGTTCTTGTCTCCAGAACTTTCTGCTGCATCACCTCAAGGCCGAGTATGTTCTAACTGAATAACAGGACCAACAATCTTTTTAGAGAATGTCATATCAGCCCAGCATTTAAAGAATGGAAAATTAAAAATGCCACAAGGAGGTGAAACATAGATGAAATGCAGAGATTAATCAAATAATGAATGTAGTCTCTTATCCTAAGCCATTTAAGAGGTACATGAGATCCTGTATGGATTGACGAAGATCTGACTTAAAATTTATTTCTGTTCGCAAAAAAATGTTGGCCAAAACCATCGCATTTTCCTGGTGTTGATGTTGCATTTCTCATTATTATATTTCCACAGATCTGCAATACCCCTGAAATTACCTTTTCTCCATTCATTTTTCCTGCTTTGGAGTTAATTTGTATTTCCTTCCATTACTGACCCTGTCAGTTTGCTTCCACTGCAGACTCCCGTTGTTCTGCTCAAACTATTTATATTCCAGTCCTTGGTTACACTTCAGTCCATGACTTATTTCTGAATTAGTTACAATCCCAGACACATTATTCAATCTACTCCTTTCTTTTCTCAGCATCTTATCTCTCTATCAGAATTCATCCTCCCACTTAGTTTTTCATCAGCCACATAGGTCAAGGATGGCTGCTTTTTATTCACAGCCCACAACTCAAAAATATAAAATAACATTTTTTTACCTACTTCCACATTTTTTTAATAACATACATTTTGTCTCCAACAATTTTTCTTAATAAGATACTATTATGTGTTCAAAAATTTCTCTAAATAGTCATGAATTGGGCAGAAAATATTCTTACCAGTCAGCTGTACTTTGGCAGTTGTGCTTCCAGCTGATCCGGAAGTGCAGTTGTATTCCATGGGTACCTGCTGGAATGTTATTCCATTGGGTTTGCACCTCACCAGCACACACTGCTTTTCTCTGTGATCCTGAAAAATTTTTGGCAAAGATTTTATTTCGTCCATTCTCTATTCTCTTGAAACATAGGGTTTTCTTTTAGACACTTAAATGGAGAGATTTTAGATAAAAGTTAGTTCTGTTAAAATTAACTAGAATATAAAAAGACACAGAACTCAGCTAGAAAGAAATTAATGATTAAATGCAGAGTAGCCCTTTGATTATTTGATATTTACTCAGCTGTGCTTAGAATAGACAATTAATAATCTTAGGAAAAGAAGTTCAAAGGAGAGCCTAGACAGTCACAAATTTTGTGCAGATGCAACCTGCTTAGAAGCAATAGAAGAGAGTATTGGGAGTTTTCCAGGGTCAAATGTATTGTCAAAAATCAGCGAAGTAAGAAGGTCACACTGAGGAAGACTCATATTAATTCATCAAAAGCAGCCCTCAGACTCAATTAAAGACCCCCGACCCAATTCCATTGCAGGAACTGCGCATGCTTAATGACTTTTTGCTAATTTCCATATGAAGTGGGGAATTGGGAGGCGCTTATGCTATGAATATGTATTTGTATTTTAAATATGTATTTTTGTTATAGATAAATGAGTTCTGTGTTGCATTGTTACTTCGGATAAAGTAACAATGTAACTACATTTGGGAGCTATCCCTGCAGCTCTGTGGCGCTGAAATCAACATACACTTTCTAACCTTAACAAGTTAGAGAGTCATTGTCCATCTCAGGTGGATATCAATATTAGATCTATATCTGCATTTTAATAATTCCCTCTGTGTTCAATAATGACAAGGTGGAATAAGCTGTATTCTGTTAGTCCTGATGGATTTATATAGGGAGTCAAAATAACATATTTTTCATATTTTATAGGAAGTGCATTCCCAGGACCAGCCTTGAAAGGTTAATGCACACATCCAGCATCTGATCTTTACTAAAGTGGGAAGAACAAAGAGTGACATAGTGAGATTAATAAGCTTTGGAACAGTCCTTACAAAGACAACACTAAGAATGATTTTAATACTGCATTTTGTACCACCTGAACATAATCAGATTTTGTTCTGAATGTTTTCCTTTAACTGACCTTTATGTCTATTTTCCAGGACATTGTTTACTCTGTATTATGCTGTCTGGCTTTATAAATGGATCTGTTGTGTGGTAAAGTCTCAAATGTGGGTGTTTTTTTCAGAAATGTGGACAAATTATGCCCAATGCTTTCACCTTCAATGGGTTCAACAAAATCAATTCAGTTATATTAGTAATGTACTTTCCAACACTCAGCAGCCATCTAGGTTTGAATTTTAATAAAACTAACACACTGTGTATTGGCTGCTGCATGAGTAGTAGTATTACGTTGCACTTATATAATAATAATTCTATTTACTAGGCAAGATACAAATGAAACACCCAGAATGTAATAACAAAAAAAAAAAATTAGAAGTCAAGATACTTTTTCAAGCACCATTACACCTGAAAATTAAGTGAACTGCAATGCTTTGTTTTACTTTTCTCCCTTCCCAGGCAGAGGTCCTGCCTCCTTAGGCAGGGAGCTACAATAAGTTTAGCTCCTTGGTATTGATGTGAGTTCTTGGACTGAATACATGAAGAAGAGTAACCAAGACAATATCTAGATACACTCTGTACCATTTTCTGTACTACATAGCATATGGGAGAAAGTAAATCTGGAATTATCAGCCAGCTAGCAATGAAACAGCAAAGTCCAGGGCTTTTTCCTGCTGCTTGTGCTGTTACAGAAGAGGTAATTCTGGTACAACAGTCCCTCATTCAGGTTCTTCAGGTGCTAAATTTCACCACTTGCTGGAAGCTTTTTCCAAAAAATTCAACTGCACAAGTCATTGGATGGCTGGAGAACATGAAGAACAATTTCTTTGGTGCTAAGGAAGCATCTTACTGCTGAAAACAATAATTTACCACTGAAGGTGGAAGTACTGGCAGGACAATGAATGTGTGTGCTAAGCTGAACTAAATATCTCTGAGAGGATATTTATATACTTATCCCATTTGGTAATCTTAATGTAGCTATTGCAAGAGGTTTGTTTGTGAGATTTTGTTTTATTTCACAGGTTTTCACAGAGATGCGGAACTTAGAGTAGTGGTTTAGTGGTGGCTTGGCAGTGCTGAATTCATGGTTAGACTCAATGATTTCAGAGGTCTTTCCCAACCTAAATGATTCTATGATCTTTAAAGTGATTACAGAGAACTTCCATGTAATATTGTAAAGATCCTGGACCCAAGGTGTTGTGACATGGTACCATCTGCATCCTCCTGCTTCCTCTTGCCTTTGCTGTTGTGTTTATTACCCCAGATTAGTTACTCACAAAGCCATTGGGCACCCTGTGGTCAGGACAAACACTGATTTTCTCTCTCTGACAAAGCTTTATGAACAACAATCCCTCCCCACATGAGAGTTTTAATTACCAGTGTACTATTAAGAGACAAGTCATCATAATTTTATCTTGGTGCCAAGGCTGCATAATTAACATACCCCAGAGTGATGTCACACTGCTGTGAAATACCTTGACATGGTACATCTTAGCAAAGGTTCCTCAGTTAAAACTGTATTCCAAGAAATACTATAAAATAAACAGAACTCCTACAACATTCCTTCTCATCTTAATTTAGAACAGAGATTTTTCCACAGCACAGCTTTGTTCCTGACATCAAAGTGTAAGTTTTACCAGTTTTAATTAATTTCTCCTGCAAAACCCCACCACGTTTGTAATGTATGTATTATTTCCCCTCTGCTGGTGTTCTTAGAGACCTGATTCTGTTCCTGTTCTTCTTTCCCTGGCATGTATTGTGTGCAGAATGGGGCTCCTGTGAATTGTCATAGTTTCAGCTGAATGAAGCTGTAATAATGTGTTTCTTCTGAGAGTCTTGTCGAGGGCCTCTGCTAACACTGTGGGAAAGCATCAAAAACACAAATTGGAGATGAGTGCTCAATGACTCTTTGCAAAGCTCTCTCATCAAATATGCTTTCCTCTTTATTAGTACTGTAAATGTTTTAAGTGTGGAAAACTCATTTTGTACATTGCTGCAGAAGAGCTTAGCTGAAAATGGACTATGAAATATGCCAATAATTTTTCAGTTAAAATAGGAGTAAAATGCACCTTATAATTACAGAATCACAGAGTATTTTAGGTTGGAAAACATCTCCAAGATCATCGAGTCCTACCTTTGACCCATTCCCACCTTGTCAACCAGACCAGAGCACTGAGTGCCATGTCCAGGTGCTCCTTGAACAATTCCAGAAATGGGAGCTCCACCACCTCCCTGGACAGCCCCTTCCAATGCTTGGCCATCCTTTCAGTGAAGAAATTCCTTCTGATGTCCATACTGAACCTCCCCTGGCACAGCTTGAGGCCATTTCATCTTGTCCTATCACTGGTTTTCTGTGTGAATTTGTTTCTGTTCATTTTGTGAGCACCCAATTCATGTTCCTTGAGGCTTGAATTCAAACAACCTGAGCACTCACAGATTCGTTGGCAGCTGTAGCTCTTTGAAACATAAATCTAAAAATTTTAACCATCACATGCCCAAAGACAAGAGATACTACTATCACATGACCATTAAATTCTGCAAATTATGGACTAATAAAGACTGGGTTTGTATTGCTTTGTGTCTGGGCTGCCCAGTTAACTTCAAATTTCAGCTGAATCTCCCTTTTGCTGGTCATAATGTCCCATGTGAGAGTAAATACTCTGTTGTCTAATAAGGATTGAGCTGCACTTCATCCTTTCCAGAGGAATCAATAGGGAGGTTCTACTCTATCTAACTTCCTAATTTGAAAGGGAGGAAAACAAAAAAAGGATCAATAGTATGTCAATTTATTTGCAGACTCTACACTGTCCATTAGATTTGGGTGGGATTGGTCAACAGCCTCAAAAATTAGTGAACAAATAAGTCAGACACCCAGAAAGGCACGTGTGCAATGTGTTTCATGGCTGACAAACCACACTACAAACCTGGAGCTGCACCTTCAGCCAGTGTCAGTCTATTTATCAATTATGCTTCTGTGAAATTATGCTGATTTTGTCCCATTGACATCTGAGATCTTTGATAATTCCTGTTAGTCCTGTTTTATTGTATTTGTTGTACCTTAATCAACATTCAGCTTTTCTTAAATTCTCTAGGGCATTAACGGTAAGGAAAAGCAGGAGATAAATGAATTGTAGTTTCTGCAGCTCTGTTAGAGAATTTTAAGAAAGGGTTTGGGCTGATTTATTGGCTATTGAGTAACACAACAGAAAACGTTCATCATCCTTCAATCTAAGGTCACAAGACATTCTCAAAGATCTAAAATTGCAATTACAACTGAGGGCTTAAATTTAGTGCAGATGAATTGTAACATCTAAGGATCAAGAGATAAAAGAGGAGAAAACCCACTATGTTTAAGAGATACCAGAAAGTGGATAACACCTGTAATGTCAAATCAACAAGCTGTGATAAAGGATTGGACTCTTTGAGGCTATTTCAGAAGCTGTTGTTGTTACTGCTGCTGTTGTTGTTATTATTATTATTATTATTATTATTATCATCATTGATCGATTGATTGATGATGGTTTTCACTTGCTGGATTGCATTTTGAATAGAAAATTAAACTATTAATAAAACTTATAAAAGGTCGCATTTAATACCATTTAACACGGAATCATAAAACCACAGGATGCTTTGGGTTGGAAGGGATTTTCAAGCCCATCTCATTCCACCCCCTGCCATGGGCAGGGACACCTCCCACCATCCCAGGCTGCTCCAAGCCCTGTCCAACCTGGTCTTGGACACTTCTAGGGATCCAGGGGCAGCCACAGCTTCTCTGGACACCTGTGCCAGGGCCTGCCCACCCTCACAAGGAAGAATTCCTAATAAATAATATAAATAAGCAGTTCTTATTGGAAAGAGATAGGGTTGACAAAATTAACTAAATGTTATTGGTGATAGAGTGAGCTTAAAAGGAGAACGTGCCATTATGTAAAACCAGGTATTAAACTTCAGCTGGGATGACTGATATGTCTTTTGAGTTAAATGAAAGCAAAACAGAGCTTTAAAAAGTTATAGGAAAGAAAAGAGCTGCGGTATTGTGAGAATTTTATGTGAGGAAACAGAGGGACTATAAAGAGGACATTGACAGTACAAATGGGAATAATGAGCAGTACTGAGGAAGAATATTAAGATAAACATAAAAGATTCTTTAAATACAATAGAAAACAAAGATATGAAACAAAATACTAGGAAATGAAGAAGAAAACAAAGCATAGCAGTGTGAATAGCTAAAAGTGAGTAGGCAAGTGAACCACATCTTTACTAGGAGGGTATCATCAACACAGTTGTGCAGACATGGATTTCCACCTGCTTTCAGGAACAAACTGAAATAATTGGAGTAGTTGAGTGAGAAAAGGACACACCTCATAAGCATCCTATCTGTAAAAGATTTTATTCAGATGTGGAGAGTGAAGTGATAATACATTGTTTGGGAGATCTTTTCAGATTCAGTCAGTGATGGCTCTTAATAGCCATTCCCTCTGGAAGTCACACCTTCTTGGCTTTGTATATGTAGAAAGTGATGCAAAAGGAAGGAAAAAAAGATTGAATAGCTAAGGCATGAAGTTTATAGCTTTGGGGGCTAGTTAGAGGTGGTTGAATTGAAACCTTAGGATTTCTGGTCAGTGTCAAGAAGGATGCTCTGCTTGATTCAGTCCCTTCAAAAGTGTTTTGTATATTTTGCATTTCCTTTTGAAGCAGCTGCTGTTGACCACTAGTGGATATTCATCCTTTACAAGATTAATAATATTTTTTCTTTTCTTAAGGCCCATGAGAACTAAATTCAGAACTAAACTCCTGAGATGGAAAAGTTCTTTTACTGCAGAGAGAAGTTGTGAACTTTTCATTCCCTGATTTTGTGAGGCTAATAGGCAAGACCCAGGGCATTGCTTCCTTCTTAATGTGCTGATTTTTCTGGATGATGGAAGAAGGGGGAGGAGGCATGACATTTGCAGTTTATAATTATACATACTTGGGTCCTTTCCTTCTCGTAATAGTGAGTGATAAAACCAGAGCACGTTCTTTCCTCTTGGTGCCTATTTTGTACATAATGCATCTGTATTATGTGATAATCAGCACATCTCCCACTTCATTATAATATATATAGCCAGGAGTTGCAGGAGTTCACATACTCTGCTATATTCAATTTATTGCCTTGTGGAGCCCTCAGAAGTGCTGCAAAGTTTGGCCACTGGCACTCTTAGGAGTATCTATTGCCATGAGAGGGAGATGTGCTGACTACTCAGGAAAGGAAAAGCGCATTTAAGAGAAGCAAATGCCATCACAGAAGGCTGCAGTGAAATAACTTTTAAGCATTTCATTAGGAGCCTCCAAAGCCAAAGAAGTTTAGAAGAAACAGCAAGGGCAGCTAATAACCTTAATTCAGTAGGATCCTGGCAAAGGTTGCAATATACTTGATACTGAGGGAAATATGGTGGAAGGCTGCTGAGTGGGCAAGCATGCTAATGGAGATACATAAACTGCATTAACTGATGGGACTGGGGAGTGAAAGTCTGCTGGGGTTTTAAAATACAAACTCTATTCATTACAGTATTTAAGAAAAAATAATATATTCAACAATTTTCTCTCTCTCTGTCTGCCCCCCCTAGCTTTGGTGGGAGGAGGGGACAGCTTGGGATCTGGTGGGGTGCTGGGAGAGGAATCAAAAAGAGGCTTGAAAATAGTTTCCAATTGTTTCCAAGAGAAATCAATGCCTTTACATTTTGCAAAACTTAGAGTAACAAAGGAAAAACTTAGGAAAAGCAAATATTTCAGAGGTTGGGCATTACTCAGAATAGGTAACCTGGCCCAAAGCAGAAACAATTAAGAAAATAAAATCTAGCTTTTATTCCTGCCTCTATCACTACACTTCCGTGTCGCCATTGGCATGTCACTCCGACTGCTCTCCCAAGCAGCACTTCTCAAAATGGGCTGAGAGTACTGCAGGGATGGGCTGGTTCTTGCTGTGTATTTGCATTTATATAAATAATAAAGAAAATCACATTCACCAGCAGATGTGGCAACCAAGAATGTTTAGCTTTCAAATAAATACATAAACACAAAGATCATGTAAACCTGAGGCAAAAGTGGAGGCTCCTGTAACAAAAATAATGAGCTTGTGCAGAACAGTTGCAGAGAACACAGGCAGGTCACAAACCCCAGTAAGCCAAAAGATTTTTAGAAAGCACATGTAATGCTGCCCTGAGCATCTCACTGCAGAGCACGCAGGGCAGGAGACTCCCAGGAAAACTCTTCATCCTGACACAGCAGAGTTTTTCTGATGAATGATTGGTCTGAACAAGAGAAGCTCTTTTTTACCCATGACCCTTCTTTGGTACTTTTCTATTTAAATCCAGACACTCGAGTCTGAGAAAGGAGGATTTTCTTTTCGCTGCAGAAAGTCCCTGACTTGGATAAGGGCAGTGCAAGCCCTTGTGTCCCACCTCTAACATAAACACACAGAGTGCAGACCACAGGAGGAAACCTAATTACGGTTCCCTGGCCATTTTTCTGATACTTCTGGCACCAGGTTTGTCAATAAAACCTGAATAAGTTGCAAATACACCATCAGAACCACAAAAAAGTTTCTGCCTGTTCATGCTGACAAATGGGGCACGTGGTTTCACTTTGGTGCAGATTCCAAAGCTGTGCTCCAAAATCCCCTTGGACAAAAATCAGTTTGTGGTCACTGTGACAGCACCTGTAGCTGGGGTTACACATCCCACCCAAACCATTTCACATCATTTTCTTCCTAGTATGTAATAGCGTTCCTTCAAATGCTTCAGATCGTATCCAAAATAAAATGCTGGGTATTCTGCAGCAGCCTTGTGGGAGATGGAATATTTTTTGTTAAAATCTGTGCTTATCAGTCAGACATACTTTATCCTTTTCATGTGGTGTCACTGGATACATCCCAAAAATTAAGGCATTGTGGTGAGAAACAGAAATTTTATTTTATTTGATTTTCCACGCAACGATGCAAGAAAGCCCTGACCAGCTAAGGTATAAAGGTTAGAAAAATAGCAATTAATGGAGAAACCTCCAGCTCCATGAGGACAGAGAAATATTAAACTACATCTTGCTAAGCACAAAGCAAATGCAAAAAAAAAAAAAAAAAAAAAAAGAAAAATGTGATGTGATAAGATGACTCATTCTGGACACAGATACTGCAAACAGTGGGGAATTTAATTGCCTTGCAATTAAAGGGTGAAGGCACAGAGAGGGCAATAGCTTCTATTAGGCAGGAAGACAGCTCGACTAGCAATGAATCATTCCTAAAAAACAAAGACTCTTGAAATACTGTGATCATTTGTAGATGTCTGCAGGAGAATTAATGTGTGAATGTGGGAAAATTCATACAGGCTATGACAATGCCAGAGTTCCCCTGAAGACTGACTGGAGTGTCTACCATGAAAGACAGATAAGATATTAATATAAAAAATTCCAGTGAATTCCAAAGCAAAGTTACTTTACCATTGTAGTCCTATAGATAAGACTTAGAAATGTGCTAAATTCCCTTTCTTTTTTCCCCCCTTCACTTTTTTAGCAAGACAAAGAATTCTCTACAGAGAATACTAACAGCAAATACTGCTAAGTGAAACGTGATACATTTGAGGCCACTTCCCTGGTAAATAACTAGGGAAGATATCCAAATAGAATCAGTGATTTGTTAGAGATATAGCACACTCACGAAAAATACCACTTCTAGTAAAATATTTTCTGATGTTGATAAGGTGAGGGAGGAAATCAGAAGCTGGGGAGATGAGAGAGTTACTGGTTAATACAGGAATAAACAAAACCCTCCTTGCAATTCACAGAAAGATGTTTCCCAGATCATAGTGGGTATTGCCATGAGACGAAATCCCAGTGAAAACATAATTTATAAAATCATGCATTATCTCAACATCCTCTTACAACAGATTAATAGAACAGCTGTCTAATCTCATGTTCCTTTTGATTGTGTTTGATTATCCAGGCATTTTTGGTGTCATCAAAGTGACTCTGTGATAATTGGGATTTTGCTGTACCGACATCTGACCTTTATTAACATATATTAGTAAAGTGGATTCTTTGCCAGCGTCCTTTAGTACATTGGCAAATAAAAAAAATCATCGATAGCTTAAGAAAAAGAGAGCTTCTGCTCATCCTCCTCAAAATTTATTTTATAAAATGTAAAGTTGCTGAAAAAATCCACCCTGCACTGTACAGCAAACCTCTGGAGCTTGATTATCAAGGAGCAGAGGGGAACAAGGACGATTCTCTCACGCTGTCACCCTAAAGGTTTTGCCTCCTCATCTTCTTTTCACTCTGTCGTTATTGTGTTTATGACATAATATGGGCTCCCTCTGGTGACTAATTGAACACCTGCAAATTCCCAGAGCTTTTAATCAAAGGCTGAAGCCTGATGGATCAAATCATCTGCCTGCATGCAGGGGACTGTGACATCCTTCTGCATTTCAGTGTCTGCATAAATTCCATCACAAACTTATGTAAGCAACAAATCTGAGAGAAAGATGCCTATTTTGCCCAAAACTCCAGGCATGTAGTTTTCATTTTAATATTTTCTAACCATTACAGACTATCCACTGCAGCTGAGCAATGCAGGACTGTAATTACAGATTTCACATGAAGACAATGATTTTTGCAAACCTGTTTTTCTGTTGAAATAAACTGATGCAGGGATGGAAGAGGGAGTTGTCGTGGCCATGTGCCTGCTCTCAGGCACAGGGTGGGATTCTTGGGGTGATCCTGTGCAGGGCCAGGAGATGGACTTGGATAATCCTTGTTGGTCCCTTCCAACTCAGGATATTCTATGACTTTATGTAAGAACACACATTTCTAGGATGTTTCAATACGATTTATTTCAGAAGAAGGACAAGGTCAGTTTTTAAGATGCACAGCAAGTTCAAAAGGAAGCAAGGCTAGACTGAAATTTCAGGGATTTTTGAGGTTGAATGCAGAGGTTCACGGAAATCACCACTGATGGTCCTTTCATTCCTCAGCATTTTAGTGATGTGCAGACTGAGCCTTTTTGGATATTCTTAGCACCTGCAAGCCCCTCCTAACCACGTTTTTGGTTATAGCTATGGAAACAGAGCTTCCTGACAGCTGTCACATAGTGACTGCAGGTAGCCTTGCACAAAAGTAAACAAAAAATGTTACTTTGAATTAACAGGGAATAATTTGGTTTTATTTAACATAATGCAATTTCATGGACATAATTTTCTCTATTTTAAGCCACCCTGAAGGTCTCTCACTATTTTGCCCATGCTGCAGGAGCACAGAGATGTCTGAGATGAAGACAGGGCATGTCCTTTAGAATAAGCCTTTTAAGGATGACCATCCTGACATCTGAGATCGCTGGCAGTTCTCTGTGTCTTTTGGCTGGATAATAAAGCAACCACAGGGAAAAAAAGGAATAATATCTCATTTTGAGTGTCATTCCAGAGATGTATCATTTTTTCTTACTGTATCAGCATTATTGCAACCTTTAAGGCATTGTTTAATGATGGTTATCCACTGTAATACGTTTTGTTACATTTTTTCCTAGGAATGTCATAAAACTTTTCAAAGGCACTGTAAGAGTTAACTTTATTTAGGTTTCAGCCTAAGGACTATCAATATGTAGCTTCATTCTACAATCTGGTTTGGTGTTTTTAATAGCATAAACATATTTTTTTCTACTTTTGCATTTGAAAATGCAACGGTACTTTAAATTCTACAAATATTAAATCTCAGTCTCTCACACTACCAGGCTGTATTGAAGGGTTTGGTCAGGCTGAGAGAGTTGGGGCTGTTCAGCCTGGAGAAGAGAAGGCTCCAGGCAGACTTTGGAGCACCTTTCAGTATCTAAAGAGGTGACAAGAAAGCTGGAGAGAGACTTTGGACAAGGGCTTGGAGTGACAGGACAAGGGGGAATGGCTTCACACTGACAGAGGGCAGGGTTAGATGGGATCTTGGGAAGGAATTGATCCTTGTGAGGGTGGGGAGGCTCTGGCACAGGTGCCCAGAGAAGCTGTGGCTGCCCCTGGATCCCTGGAAGTGTCCAAGGCCAGGCTGGACAGGGCTTGGAGCAACCTGGGACAGTGGAAGGTGTCCCTGCCCATGGCAGGGCATGGAACAAGATGGTCTTTAAGGTCCCCTTTAACCCAAACCACTACGTCATTTTGTGATTCTAAGTCAGATTGCTCAAGAAATTAATAATTTCCTGGAAAGATACTATAATTGTCTTGAAAGTGGTGACTCAGATTAGTGTAATCTAATTTATAAATAGTCACATACTCCACAAAATCTGTCAAGTCACCTACTAGAGAGTTAGTGTGCTTAAGTCCCTCCCCAGTCTCTTCCATTTTCCTCCTGTGAGATGATCTTTTTTTACAGGCACACCCCACTGTCTACACTACATAAACTTTATGAATTCTATTTTAGCAAATACAGGAATGAAACATTTCTTCATATCACCTTCAAGATCAAGTAATAATTATGCATGTTGCTCTTGCACCTTTACTTTTTTCCTACTTTTAAAACATTTTGTAGCCAGAATGGTGTCTAAAAGTTTGGGATTTATTAGGGTTTTTATTATTATCTAAATTTTATTTTATTTTATTTTTATTAGCCATGGATGTTTCTATATCTTCAACACTTTTTTTTTCCTATTTTCCAAAATTTCCTTCTGCAAAATCATTGCTTTCTTAAAAGTAATTAAGCCGTAAATGGATTTCCATTTTAAGTGTGTAGAAGTGAAAAATTACTGGAAATATTTCCAGTATTTCTGGAAATTACTGGAAATATTACTGGAAATATTTCAATATTTCTGTAAATGGAGATATCAGAAATGTATCTTTCAAGAAAAGCTTTTGACATTTTCACAGTTTGAAGAGAAATTAATGTATAAAAATTATACAAAGTTTTTTTTCTGGCTTGCAAAATGCAAGCATTTTAACAAAGGGTTACACTTGGGAAAAAAATTGCATTTTTTGCAATGAGCAAGTGATGTACAAACATGACTAAGACACCATTCTCTAGTGGTATCACAGAGTCACAGAACGTTTTTGTGTTGGAAGGGACCATAGAGAGCATCTCATTCCACTAGACCATGTTGCTCCAAGCCCTGTCCAACCTGGACTTTCATGTTCTCACTGCTCCAGGAGCAGCCACCTTGCTCTTCTCCCTCACTTGCTTAGCAACAGGAATCAAGATCTTTGTTCTCAGAAATAGCAGAATCATTTAATGATGCATTACATTTTCAGACTGTCTTACATCTGACAGTCCATCTCAAACAACTGAAAAAACTTGTGTGCATAAAATACAGGAGGTTTTACAGAAATAATTGCTATCTTTGCCATTTCAAGAAAAGAAACCCAACCTGTCTCATTCTGAAAGAAGCAACAGTTAATCTTTTTGAAGAGAATTGATAGAACTGCTAAAGAACTCTTTCCACTGCAGCACTATTACTGCATGAAAAGGTGTTAGTCATTTAAAAGCACAGGAGATGTTGGATTTAGTCGTGGACTATGAACTCTCTTCTCTCCATTTTCCTTCTGATGGTAAAATAGATCCTAAGCATTTTGGTCCACATACACAGTTTTCAGCAAAATGTGTGTGTGCGAAATAAAAATCATTGTATGGATTAAAAATTATCATTTCATACCAAAAGAATGAGTAATTAGGAGAATAAAATCTTTGGCAGGACTTTTTTCTTTTAGAAGGATCACAGGTTTTGCTTGCTGTATTCAAAAACACATTTCAAAGGAGATGGATGTTTGTTCTGTACAAACTTTGTAAGAAAGCTTCATCAGTCACGATCTTTCACAATCAAAGATACTGAAGAACTGCAGCCAGCTGTAATTTAAGGTTGTGTGGCTTGATACTTGTATAATAATGCAAATGAGTGACTTGGAAGTGGTGGAGCCACCATTTTTATAATAATGATGTCCTGTATGAGCTTCTTTCCTTTAAGAAAGCACAAAGCCTGGAAGAAAATTTCCTTTAGTAATTGGTAAGGCCAATGTGTGATAACTGTCAGGCTCTTTCAGAAGAAATAGCTCGAAATCTCCACATCAAAGTCTGCTTGGAGTGATACCCACCCTGGGCCAGGACTATTCAGATAATCAGTAACAAACCTTGCCAGATTTAAAAAAAAAAAAAAATTATATTCCATTTTCTTCAAAAGCAGAAGCAAGAAATTTTGAATAATAACATTATTTTAGAAGCAAAGTCCCAATTTTAGACCATTACTCTCGGCATGCAGTTCAATGTGGTTTTAAGAGAATATAATTTTTTTTTTACTTTCATGATTAATTTGCATTGCTGGGTGCTTTGAGCTGTGAAAACAAGGTCGCTATGTGGTGGCTTGGTTGACTGAATCAGTCTTGGTGTAATAAATGATGGAACTAAATGACACAATGACACTTTAGAGGTTAAATCAAAGAAACCATGGATGTTACCTTGAAAATTTGCTAAAGGAGGGCCTGTTCACGAGGCAATGAGGTGATTGGAAAACATGCAGGAATCAGTTTGAAATTGCCTAAGAGACTGTTCTTTCAGTATGGGTTCTCCACCCTGTGTTAAACAGCAGGAAAATGAAGGGGGAGCAGAACAATCACAGCACTACTAAATCCTTGTCTTATTAAGAAAGAGATACAATGAGACAGGAAAAATTAAATTAAATATGAAAAAATGGTTTTCATAAGTTACCATATCATTATGTCTTTCTGTCAAATACAGTCTTCATATTTATTTCCCTATTGGAATTAATACTGATTTCTAATTAAAGCTAAAGGTGTCATATTCAAAGTGAAAAAAATTCAGTTTTGGGCCATCCCAAATAATTCATATTCCCTACCTTTACAGAAATGGCCAGATGGGTCATGGCTAGATGTGTCCTGGTTTTGTTTGGTTAGGCTTTTGTTGGTTTGGTTTGGTTTGTTTTAATCAGAGATAACCTAAACAGTTAAAAATATTTTTAAGAAGTATGTACATGATAAGAAGTATGTATTTAAATAAGGATGAAATCAAAGAACGCATATAAATTCATTTGCTACACAAACATCTTGCAAAACAAGTCTCTTGAGATACACAATTTATTGAATAGCAAGAATGTAAATACTTCTTATTTAACCAAGTTTAATATATTTTTTCTGTGGAAATATACATGCAAAACCACTTTGATTTTAATGAGAGAAGCTGTTCCTGTTTAAGACTATAAATATTTTTTTCAGGTTCCCATTAAAATCAGATAAAACTGAATTAATTTGGGAAGCTTTTAAGGGGGTAATTTTCATAGCTTTGCCTGTCTCATCTTTGAGTTTTAGTAATGACAAAACTGGAGTTTTAATAATGGCAAAAATTGGGAAACTGGCAGTCTTCTCCTTGGCCTTTTCTTTTTGGTGCCACTTAGAGGATCCTTCACTCTTTGTATCCTGGCACTGCTTCCTTCCTTAAAAGAGCTGAGGGGATGAACAGATGAAGAAATTAGGAGAATAATACTGAACTTTGGAGATGGGACTTATCTTTAGAGGCTGAGGAGAAGAAAAAAATAATCCCTGCCTTCATCTTTTACTGGCATAACTCCATTACAGATGCTGTTGGTGGTCTCATTAGTTTAAGAAATTTGTTAATAGAGGTGCAAGTCTTTATTCCAGGGAGCCCTGGAACATCTTTAAAATACATCTTTCCTGTGCTATGAGCACATTCTGGGTATGTACAAAAAAAAGTAAGTATAAAAAAAACTGGCAGGAGTTAAAGTTGTTTGTATCTATATATCTATATATCTATATCTATCTATATATATATATGTGTACGTATGTATGCATATATTAGTTTTAGGGGAATGGCTTTAAGCTGAACAAGGGTAGATTTAGATCAGATTTAGGAAGAAATTCTTCCCTGTAAGAGGCACTGGTCCAGGTTTCCCAGGGAAGCTGTGGATGGCTCATTCCTGAAAGTGTTCAAGACCAAGCTGGACAGGACTTGGAGCAGCCGGGGACAGTAGAAAGTGTCCCTGCCCATGGCTGGGGGTTGTAACTAAATGATCTTTAAGGTCCCCTTAAATCCAAATCATTCTGTGATTCTCTAATACTTTTAAAATTATTTCTGAGTAGCTTAGATACAATTTTTTTAAAGTATGGACCTTTCTGCTTCTGAGTTTCTGGAGACATAATTTGTTTCTTTGGGGTTCCTTATTAAGCTTTGTAATCAACTCGCTAGAAGTCAATCCTTCAATAAAATAAGGATATTGAAATGGCTGAATATTTTAACTGTGATTAAAACCTTACCATTCTGTGCCTAAACAAACTGCCATTTAAATAGCTGTGCTCTAAAGAATCTTTTTTTATCTTAAACATTTTCTCCAAAGTAACACTTAAACTTCAAGCTCTGTATGAGAGGGATGTGCTACTGAAAATGTTCCAAATGCCTTATCATTAGCTCCAAACGGAAGGAGATTTCCCCCCTTATTTGGAAAAAGAGAAGAAATTCTTGTTTCTGAAGTGAGTGGCTGATCTGGATAGGCTGTGTGCCACTTATAAATAATCTTTTTCACAGAGATCATGCGAGGTATTATCTCCACACTCCATATCAAGGGGAATGTCATGCTGCTGGGGAAGGAGGCAGAACCAGCTGGCTCTGTGCCCTAAAGCCCAAGCCCCCCCCTCTGCAGACCACAGATGTGAAGTCTGCAGGGACACTGCCTTTGGCTGGGATAGAGTTAATTTTCTTTACAGCAGCCTGTAGGGTGCCCTGGTTTGGATTTGTGACCAAAAGAGTGCGGATAATTCAGGGATGTTTTCCCTGTTGCTGGGCAATGCTTACACAGAGCCAAGGCCTTTCCTGCTCCTCACCCCACCCCACCCATGAGGAGTTGGGGGTGCCCAAGACAGTGGGAGGGGACACAGCCAGGACAACTGACCCCAATTTGCCCAAAGGAAATTCCACACTATGTGGCCTCGTGCTCAGGATATTTTCTTTGCTTGTATATTTGGTTTTTTAAAATTTATTAAACTGTTTCTCTCACTCCTTGTGTTTTCTCACTTTTATCCTTCCAATTCCCTCTCCCTTTCCACTGCAGGCAGCAAACCAGGGCCGTGAGAGCCTTATCTGCCTGCTGGGTTAAACCACAACCAGTTACATGAAATCAATTCTTCTGAACACTCCACGCAACATGAAGATTATCAAAGCCCTGATCTAAATTAAGAGATGGATGTGGAGGCTGTGACTGCAGATTTGGGAGCTCTCAACCGAGGGCTGATGCTCTTTTGCACCTTTTTTCTCTTTGTCTGAAAGATCTACATCTTATCTTATACTTACATGGTAAACACAGGTCTTTGTGTAATTAAGAGTTTTCGTTTTGTAAACTTGTGCCCATCCTTTATTAAAGGAAAGCAGAGACCTCCTGGGGGCAACTTTTATTAAATTGAACACTTTGCTTTCTAAATCAAGCAATTAAAAAACATATATGAATTTTACTCCAAATACCAAATATGGGAAAGTGCTACGGATTTATTTTTCCTTTGAATTTTAGTCAGAATGAGACATGTTTATATCAGTCTTGCAGAATTAATACAGCTTTTTTCTGTGTCAATTCATTATTGCACCCAAGCTACAGGCATTCCTATGCTGCTTCCTGTCGTGGTTTCCAAAACAGCATTTTAAATCCATTTTTTCGATATTGACATCAACTCCAATATATGTCCCAGTTTAAAGGTCAAAACTCAGACATCTCTGTGCTCCTGTAACATGGAAAATATGGTGAGAGACCGTCAGGGTGGCATAAAATAAAGAAACTTCTTGTCGCCTCCAGGCTTGTTTTTTTAATCATGGGAATTAACAGTGAGTCACTGTTGGGTGTAAGAAACAGGTGTTTAAATGCATGATGCATTTTGTGTCAGCTTTTAAAATATATCATGGTAGGGATTCATGACCAGGCACATGAATATCTGCAAGAAAAGCAATATGATAAAAAGGAAAAAAAGTGCCTTGTTTGCCTGCTTTATTTTTGGCTATGCATGGCTGAATGCTTACTCAGAAATTTTAGAAACTGTAGCCATGTAAAGCAACTAGACTTGGTATTTTACTATGTACTGTGAACTTGTTCATGTATTTCATGTCTTTGTAAACTTAGAGAGCCATGGGACATCTACAAGACAACACAACAAATGTCAGCAAAATAATTACAATTGGACTTCCGCTCTAATCACTAGTTGAGCAGTCATATGTAATGTGGGTTTTTAAAAATTTCTGATTTTATTTAATTTGTGTATTTACTTTGTTTTATAGAAAACTTTACTTTGTTTTCTAGAAAACTGTCTCATACCTCCACTCTCCTGATCATGGAACTGCCTCTTGATGATGTATGTCCATTCTTCATCTGTTTTTGCATGGCGCTAATGCTACACATTCACGTGAAGACTAGGACATTTAGTAAGGGAAAAGGAAAGCTGAATAGAGGTGACACCTTTGGCTGCCATTATATCCTTTCACTTGGAGAAAGAAGAGGAGCAACATTGAAAAGAATAGGAACAACATTGTCCCCTAGAAAATATTTAGCTTCTATAGAGGAAGTAAAAGGGATGATGTACTCACTCAGTAGTTTTTTGGTACATTTCCTATTTTTAATCAAAGATTTTTTTTCCTTCCAATTACACCCTGAAATTTTAGAATCAAACTTTGTTCTTATTTCAGCAGCACCAAAGATGTAGGAAGAGGAGAGGAAACAGAGTTGCCTTGTTCTGCTTGTTTTCTCCAGTAAAAATGAGATTGGGTATTGATCCAGTGTATTTTCAGTCATCTAACAACTAAACCTAAATTAGAAATTAGGAATGTGGTCAGTGAAGAATTATTACTTAATTTAGACATGCCTGGTTCTTCTCTACATGCCCCAGTGATGATGTAGAAATTCCAGGTTTTCACTTAAGACATCCTAGGTAAGTTAAATCACATGAGCTTCTGCCTCTCTGGCTTGACAGTCCATATTGATGTTTGTGTCTCAGCAAGAGCTTAGATAGTTCTGAGAAAAAAGGCTAGAATTATGTAAGTTGAGATTTCTTTTCTGCTTTCTCAGGAAGAATGCAGAATTTGGTAATCTTGTCTTTTGATACAGTGGTTCACTCTTTCCTGGCTCAGACTCTGCTGTAATGTAGTGGGAGAAGCCTTTGGGACAAGGGCACCTCAAGACACAGGTCATCAAGTTGGCTTCAGGTTTAAGATCCATTTAACCTGTTTTATCTTGCTTTAACATGAATGTGAACAGATGAGTTACCTTTATAGGTATTTAGGAGAAATGGGCACTTCTGACCTATTTTCACTGTCTGTGTTAGGGTGTCATGATACAAAATATGTGATTTCTCTCCATAGACATAAAGAGTTTTCCTCTGAGGCCTCAGATATATCCTTTCATTTTTTCCATGTCTCAGCTTAATATGGGCCTATAATAATAATAAATATGTATTATCTTTCTCTTCCCTAGTTTTCTTCTCTTGCATAAGTAGACTGTACTATTTCCTGCCGTAGGGGCTGCTTTTCAATGCATTTTGCCTATGTTTAAAACAAAGGTTCTTTGTAATGTAAGCAGAGGAGATGAAGAACCTTCCTTTCTGTTGCAAGGTTAAAATACTTCTGAACTTCACAAATCTCTGTTGTTGACTGTGCAGCAGAATTACATAGTCCTTTCATGTCTGGGTTTTTCAGATATCTTTCTGATATTATGGGGATGTCTCACAATATGATCTCGAACTGAAAGATGTTAAAGGAAAAACCAGATGAGAGAACTATTTCTCTCTTTAAAAAGAGCTACATGTATACCCAGATGTATAAAAATGTCAAACAACGTGTTCCAGTGTGGAATATGTTTAAATATGTTGTTATAATTATCTTTCTGAAGTGATGCCATTAGTTAAAAAATCAATGCTCTGAAGTAATGCTTTTAGAGAGTACAATGTTCAGTTGGAAGTTTGTTCTCTTAGATGAGACCTTTACTCAATATCCATCATTCAAAGATTTAAGGAAAGCAGATGTGTCTCTCATCTGCTCTGCTTTTATTAGAAAGAATGAAGAGATACTTTTTAAAGCTCTTCCACAAAAGCAGCCTAATTAAAAGGTGTGGATACACACAGTATTTAAAATTACTCAATTCGAATTACCTTTATTTTTTGCTTTCCTGAGGTACAATAACTACTCTTGAAAAAAGACTATTTCAGTCCATGATCCTAAGGTTGGGGGGTTGGGCTGGAGATATGATCCATGTTTTCCAGTGAAGCTGCACTGGTTCTACACAAAACACTTTTCAGGAGAAGGGAGACATACAGTAAAAAAAGAAAGTAAGATGTTTTTTAGCCTCATACACAGGGTCTTTACCTGGTTGGACAGGGCAGCTTTGGATGACTTCTTTCCAAGGTTCTTCCTTAACACAGAATATAAACATTGGTCTATTGGATCTAAAAGAAAAAAAAAAATTATAAGATTTTGTCACTCTTATCACAGCTGCCAGCCTGATATTTTCAATCCTTTCCTGGCAATTCCCTCAGGCTAAGGTAAGGAGTCTTCAGTACTCTGGGTGAGCTCTGCGTTCCCTCACAGCTGGCCAGTGACACCACCCCCGATGTCACAGCTCTGCTGGAGACTGTCAGAAAAAACAGAACAGGTGGTCATGTTTGCCTGTCCTCGGAGGGGATTCCAGGCATTGCATGAGAGAGGTATCCTTAAGTCCTGACTGGTGCCCAAGAGGTGGAGGAAAGCTTGCTTTCACGAGGAAATCTGTGTTTAACTCTTGTGTTGACAGGTTTTTCTGTCTCCCAGTTCAGGAGGTTCATACTTAGATGATCCCTCAGGAATCTGGAGTCCGTGCCAGGTACCTAAAAGGTGTAATTTCATACTTAAGGCATCCAAATCTTTTTGCATTTGTGGCCCTTGCGTCACTCTTAACTCTCCCATAAGAGTTGGTCCAGGGCTTCTTTGCCCCATTTTCTTGTTATATCTTCTCAGATTCTGATTGGAAAATAAGATGTACTTCTTGAAAATAAGACTAAACAGTATTTCAGGAATGTGTTAGAAGATTAACCTCTTGCTCTAAAATCTAAGAGAAAGGGTAGGAAGAAGACTAGGAGCTACATAACTATGTAATAGTGTTCTACAGAGCTACAAATATTTGAAAAATACATAAAACCCAAAAATCTTTAGGAATCTATGGCAGTCCCTAATCTACCCTATCTACACCTGGCAGGGGCTTTGGGGGAAGGGAAGGGTAGGGTGAAAAGGGAAAGGAGAGAAGAAGAGATGATTTAAAGACAGGGAGAGACAGAAAGAGAGAGAGAAATTGAAAAAGAGAGAAAAGGAGATCAGCCGACCTGGTTCCAGTGTCGATCCTGCTGATGGTGGTCTCATTCCTGGTTCAAGCCTTGATCAAGATGATGGCATGTCCAAGGTCCTGGGGACACTTCCTAGGCTTGAGGGGGTCCATTATATGGAGAGATTTCTCTGCCTTGAAGACAGATATCCTGCTTTCTATGCAAATTTGTTGTCATGCACAGTCTGTTCTTTCAGACTTTTCTGGAAATGGATTAGAGGCATCAGGGCTCTTGAGTGGTCTTCATTCTGCCCTACAGTCCACATTCACTTCTTGGCTTCATTGCTGCCCTTTTGCTGTCCTGTGTTGTGCTTTTTTCCAGGGACTAGGAGAAGGATGTTTGTCCCAGAAAAGTGCTGTCCTCCCCCCACATGGACCCCTTCTCCACTCACAGTTTCTTCTTTGTCATATCCACTCCTTACCAAGAGCATGGAAGGTCATTACAGTAGAAAAGAAACACAGGAATTTCAGTCCAACCACCAATGCCAGGTTGTGTACAGGTGCACAGTGTACAAAATGGCAAGGGAGCTCCAGCAGACTGAAAGGCTTTCAAAAGCCTTGCCTCAGCTCCCTGGTCTCCCAGTGTCCCTGAAGAATTTAAATATTAGAAACAAAATCATCCTCTCCTTGGTTTGAGCATCAGCCTTTAGAAACATTTCCTCCAACAGAACTTGCAGGACCCAAGTGAGCACCCAGTTCAACGGACAAGGAGAGAAAACATCTTCTCTTCCCTGACATCAGCAGTCACTGGTGCCCTGCCCCAAGAGATACTTTTTTCTGCTGGATTTGGGAGGAGAGCCCGATTCACCAATAATGTCTGGATGTTCAGATTGTGTGTCCCATTCCAGTAAGGCAAAAAAGAGACTGCTTCATGGGAAAGTCTTGTCTTGGGTGGGAGCGAAATGAGGCTCCGTTTAAAGAGTACCTCCTGACTATGCCTGCACTTGGTAAAGCCTCAGCTTCCAGGGGCAAAGTCCCTTGGAGGCAACAGAAAAGGAAGGTGAATGGGATAAAAAAATCCACAAACCACACAAACCAAATCCTGTGTGCTCTGGAGTCACTGTGGCTGTCTACTACAGGCCATGCAGCCTGGATGATGACCCCAAAGCATGAGTCTCTAAGGGAGCAAGGGACATTGCCAAATCAAGTGCCCTTTTCCTTCAGGGGGGAATGCAGCTTGTGGGATGCTGACTGGCAATACCAGCCAGCTGGGACAAACTCATCCAGGAGATTCCCAAAAACACCCCGAGGAAAACTGCTTGAGGTAGAACTTTGTTTAGTGTGTCCATTGCAAAGCTACCCCATTGTGAATCCACCCTCAAGGGGAAGGAAGCACCCAAGATTTGTAAATGTTTGTGATTGAAAGGAATGACAAAAATCACAGAGTCTGCAAAAACTCACCAAGTTTTATTAGCTAGTTACATAGTTGATATGGCTATGGCTATGTTAATCTCTAAGATACCCTATCTATACCTGCATGGGGGTGTGGGAGAAAGGGGTAGGGGGAAAGGGAAGGGAGAGAAGAAGAGATGAGCTAAACAGGGGGAAGAAAACGGAGAGAGAACAAGAGATCAGCAGTCCTGGTTCCAGCATTGATCCTCCTGATGGGAATCTCATTCCTGGTTCCAGCGTCGATCCTGCTGATGGAGATGTCCATCCTGGTTCCAATGTCAGTGCTGCTGATGGGGATCTCATTCCTGGTTCTAGCCTTGATCCAGCCAATCCAGATCTCATTCCTGGTTCCAGCGTTGATCCTTGCAGATAAGGATGTCCATCCTGGTTCCAGCGTTGATCCCACTGATGGGCATCTCATTCCTGATTCCAATGTCAATCCTGTTGATGGGGATGTCTGTCCTTGTTCCAGTGTCAATCCTGCTGATGGTGGTCTCATTCCTGGTTCAAGCCTTGATCCAGATGATGGGATGTCCAGGGTCCTGGGAGCACTTCCCAGGCTTGAGCAGGGTCCTTTGCATGGAGGGCTTTCCCTGCCCTGAAGAAAGGTTTCTTGTTTTGTATGCAAATTTGTTGCCATGAACAGTCTGTTCTTTCAAACCTTTCTAGAAAAGGGTTGGAGGCATCAGGGCTCTTGAGTGATTTTCATTCTGCCCTACAGTCCACACTCTCTTCTTGGCTTCTTTGCTGCCTTTTTGCTGTCCTGTGTTGTGCTTCTTTCCAGGGACTAGAAGAAGGATGTTTGTCCTAGAAAAGTGCTGTCCTCCGCCACATGGACCCCTTCTCCACTCACAGTTTCTTCTTTGTCATGTCCAGTTGTTCCCAGCAGTGCTGGGTTACTCCCAACAGCTCTTGTCTGTTCTCACCAAGAGTGCTTGGCTGACTGCACAGCCATGCAGCTGTGGCTGTTTGAGACACACACAATGGCTTCCTGTCTTCTGGGGCTCTCCACCTGTGTCACTGCCGTGGGATGCTGAGCAGGCTGAGGGGCCAGCCAGCCTGTCTGGGGCCTGGCCTGGGGCTGGCAGCAGGGCACTAATCCTCAGTCCGTGCCCCCATGCAGGAACACCGGCACAGCCTGCTCAGAGCCCGGAGCGCCCGCCTGAAGCGCGAGGGACGCTGCCGCTGCACAGCCTGCGGCCCACGGAGGCCATGGGCTTGTGTCTGCCCGAGCGAGGCCTGTGCCTGCTCTTCTGCAGGACTGCTCAGGCTTTGCTCTCTGTCCCCTGTCACCTGGGAATGCTCTTGGTCTCTCTTGTCATCCCTTTGGGGCAATTTTTCATCTTTGTCACCTTGCCCTTGCGTCAGGACTTGGTCCAGAGAACCTTTGCACTCTTCTTCAGCCAAGGCCACATCCTCAGTCTCTGGCAGTTTTTCGTCCCTGTCACCTTGCTCTTGGGACAAGTCTTGGTCCAGAGAGCCTTTCCATTCTTCCTCAGCCAAGGCCACCTCCTCGGTCTCTGGCGGTTTTTCCTCACTGTCACCTTGCCCTTGCGACAGGACTTGATCCAGAGAACATTTCCCCTCTTCGTTAGCCAAGGCCACCTCCTCGGTCTCTGGTGGTTTGTTGTCACAGTCACCTTGCTCTTGGGACAGGACTTGATCCAGAGAACATTTCCACTCTTCATTAGCCAAAGCTGTCTCCTCGATCTCTGGCAGTTCTTCTTCACTGTCACCTTGCCCTGGGGTCAGGACTTGGTCCAGAGAACCTTTGCACTCTTCGTTTACCAAGGCCACCTCCTCGGTTCCTGGCAGGTTTTCCTCATTGTCACCTTGCCCTTGGGACAGGACTTGGTCCAGAGAGCTTTTCCACTCTACCTCAGCAAAGACCATGTCCTCCTTCCCTGGCAGTTTTTTGTCACTGTCACCTTGCCCTGGGGTCAGGTCTTGGTCCAGAGAGCCTTTCCACTCTTCCTCTGCCAAGGCCATCTTCTCGGTCTCTGGCGGTTTTTCATCACTGTCACCTTGCTCTAGGGACAGGTCTTGGTCCAGACAGCCTTTGCACTCTTCGTCAACCGAAGTCACCTCCTCGGTCTCTGGCACTGGTAGGACTGACATTGCCAATGTGCCCACCTGCTGCTCGCTGAGGCCATGAGCTTCTGGCCAGCTGGGTGAAGGGCTGGCCTGGCTGCAGGGGCTGTGCAGGGCAGCTGCCTGGCTCTCTGCCCCTGCAGATCTCACCTGATCCCCAAAGGCAGGAGAAGCTGCCATGGCCTCCTCTTGTGCCTCCTCGGCAGCTCTGTCAGGGGCAGCACCCTCTGGCTCCAAGCCTGTGGCACCGGCTGTGGCAGAAGCCATGCTGGGCATGTCAGCGACAGCCTCTGCTTCTCTCACCTCAGGGCCCAAAGAGCTGAGGCAGCTGGACACCTCCTGGGCAGCAGTGTTGGGGTGCTGCTCATTGACTGGGCCCAAGAGGATGTCCCAGAGGTTGTAGATGATGTCATTTTCCCCTTGGGACAGCTCTTTGTCATTGTTGTCTTCCCCTCGGGACACCTCTTTCTTGTTATCCTCTTCTCCTTGGGATTGTTCTTCATGCTTCTCATCTTCCCTTTGGGACAGCTCTTGGTGTCCCTCATCTTCCTCTTGGAATAGCTTGCTGTCATTAATTTTGTTCCTTTGTCCAAGCTCCTGGGGGCTGCTATCTTGCTCCTCTTGTGCCTCCTTGGCCAAGGCCCCACATTGGGTTGGGAAGATTTCCTCCAGCCAGCCCAAGAAGGTCTCCTCACTGGGGATTTCCTCCAGCTCCAGGAGAAGTGGGCTGGCTTCCCTGAGCAGGGGCAGTGTGTGCTCTGCCCAGGTCGGGTGCCTCGTGTTCATGTCCTGGGGGGGCTCCCTCTGGGACAGGGTGCTCAGATTCTCTGCAGGCTTTGCAGGCAGTGGCAGAGATGTGTCAGGGAGGATTTGCCTCCCCCTTTGCGCACACGATGCTGCTGGGTCCTGCTCTGTCACTTGCCTGCGGCACCATGTCCCTGGAAGCCTGCCCAGGGGAGCTGACACAGGCCTGCCGTGTGCCCGCTCCTGTTCTTCTGTCAGCCTCTGCTGGGGCCTCTGGAGCCCAGCGGAGGCCACGCGGGACACTCGCACAGGGATGCGGCTCCTGTGCCCCACATGGGTGTCCCGCCGTGTGCAGCTGCCTGCTGGGCTCCTGGGCTCCAGCAGCAGGCACGGCTCTGTCTCATGGAGCAATGGCAGTGCCGGGCCCTGCTTGCCCGGAGAAGCTGACCCAGGCCTGCCATGTGTCCTGTCCTGCTGGGCTGTCGGCCGCTGGCTGGGCTTGGGCATCCCAGCGGAGACCTTGGGGGACACGCGCACAGGGATGCGGCTCCTGCGTCCCCCATGGGTCTCCTGGAATGTGGTGCTACCTCCCAGGCTCCTTGTCTGCAGCTCCTGGGAAGGCTCTGTCTCATGCAGCAATGGCTGTGCAGGGTCCTGCTCTCCCAGGGGAGCAGGCACAGCACTCCTATATTCCTGGACTTGCTGGGCTGTCGGCCGCTGGCTGGGCTTGTGCATCCTGGTAGAGGCCATGGGGGACACGCGCACAGGGATGCGGCTCCTGTGCCCCCCATGGGTCTCCTGGAATGTGTTGCTTCCTACCGCAGGAATCCTGTGCTCCCGGCCTTGCTGGGCTGTCGGCCGCTGGCTGGGCCTGTGCATCCTGGCGGAGGCCATGGGGGACACGCGCACAGGAATGCGGCTCCTGTGCACGGTGTGTGCCTCCTTGGATGTGCTGCGGGGCAGGGCAGCCCTCAGGCTCTGAGAGCTTGGGGCTGTGCCCTGCTCAAGGCGCTTGCCCCAAGAGTTGGGGTTCACCTTCTCTTCCATTGCCATCTCTGTCAACCTCGAAAGCAGAGCTCTCCAGGGAGCTCCTTCCTCGCGAGCGAGCAGAGCGGCTCTGCTGGGAGCTGATCTCCATGGCTCAGGGCAGTGTCACCCTGTGGTGTCACAATGGTCCCTGTGCTGATGTGGCCCCGCATCACAAAGGGCCACACCCGGTACGCCTGGAACAGCAGAGCTACTCGGCTTTGGCTGGGAGCAGCTGCCCGCAGGGCACAGCTCCTGCCCTTGGAGCCTTGGTGGCCCTGCTGTGCCCAGGCTGCCCCGAGGCTCTCAACTCAGTCCCGCACGACATCCTGAGCTCCAGAGCTGAGAGCCCTGGCTTGGAAGGCCAGGCCACTTGGGGCAGGGGCAGTTGTCCAGACGGACACAGCCAGGGCGCTGTGGGCAGTGGCTCCATGTGCAGGTGGAGGTGGCAGATGAGGGGTGTCCCTCGGGGCTCTGCCGTGGCACTGGGGCTCTTTAATGTCATTATCGATGCCACAGAGAGTGGGATCCAGTGCATCCTCTGCACCTTTACCGCTGACAGGGAGCTGAGCTAGACAGGTGACAACACTGAAGCAAGAGACCATCCAGAGGGATCTGGCCAAGCTTGAGCAGTGGGACTGCAAGAACCCAGTGGGGTTCAACAAGCTCAAGGTCATGCACAAGGGACCAGACAGCTCTAGAATCACCAATGTTGCAAGAGACCTTCCAGATCTTCTAGTCCAACTCTCAATTCAGCACCACCACAATCACCCCTCAAGCACAGCCCTAAGTGCCACAGCCAGAGTCCTCTTGAACACCTCTAGAGATGGAATGGTTTGCTGGTGGAAGTAGTCTTTTGTTAGGAATCAATTAACATTAAACACATCAGACAAAACTCCAAATCCAATAAAAGAGGCAGCCTACCACTGACAGCCTACAGGTTGAATTTCTTTCATATCAGCCCGTGAAAACTCGCCAAGCTTTTTAGTAAATTATGTACCTGGCATGGGAATGGCTAGGGTGGACTCTGACATCAAAAGAGAAAAACCCTTGCCACAGTGTTAAAAGAGTAAAATACAAAGCAGACCTTTTTTGGAAACTTTTGGTTTCCCAGTTGTCATGGGCACACCCAGCACTGGATTTCTACAATTTTATAATTTTAAAAATTAGCATATTTAACAAATTTTGTCCAGTTAGAAGAGCAGTTGATTTAGTGAACGATGTAACCTTTGAAAAGCAGTATTTGCTCAGGAGAAGTTAAGATCCTTGTTCAAAGATGCACAACAGATTTCTGACAGAGGCAGGGAGAGGACCCCCTTGTCCTACATTCCAGCCACTGTATACAGCTTATTGTTTCTCCTTCCTGTTTATTGATCACATATATATTTGTTGGCTGCTTGCCAGGACAAGGCCAGCTGATAAACTAAACATGCAAAAAGAAATCCAACACAACCGAAAGAAAACAATACACTCTGGAGATTTGCTGCTCTCACTTAACAGGAGGGCAGATAAGAGAATTATGGGGGTGGTGCCACCTCCTCAAACATGTGAGCTCCTGAAGCTTTTGAATATGTGGCTCTACGATTCCTCCTGATGTTGCTCTGCCAGCTTTAAACCTCAGAATCTGTGTCTTTGTTTCCCCAAGCTTTTCTTTTTTGCATGAGTGGTGCCTTTTTTTTGAAATCTGTGTGGCTACGTAGGGGAGAATAAGCTCAGGATCTGGTCCTAAGAGTTGCTCCCTCACGTTGCCAAGTAACAAGAGAGGGAAGATGATCTGTTCTTCAGGCAGGGCAGGAAAGGTCGAAGTGCTTGTGTGAAAGGATCACAGGTGAGAATTTGGATGTGCGCATTTAAAGGAAAAATAATTAGCAAAAATGAATGTTAAAAATGTACAAGAAACTGACCTTAAAAATGGAGTACGAAATAGCTCCTTTTGCTTTCCTCTTGTTGCTTGTAGCCCTTCGGTCAAATCAGAGATGACCTGTGCTCTTAAACATACGCATATTCCCACTAAAATCCAGGCCTTCAGCATCCATGTGTGTCCTTTTGTTATGGTGATTCACCTGAACTTCTGTGAGGAGAAACATCTTCCACATAAATGGAAAAAACAAGAGGAAACGATTGTCACAGAGAAAGAGTGAACAATCAAAGGGCTTCACCATAAGAAAAAAAATGAAGAAAGTGTTTCTTAGGGTGTTTTGGAAGGAATTTTTACATGGGTGGGTGGTGATAGGACAAGGGGGAATGATTTTAAACTAGAAGAAGATATATATACATAAAATAGATGTTAAAAAGAAATTCTTTATTCAGAGGGTGCTGAGGCACTGGAACAAGTTTCCCAGAGATGTGGAGGCTCATCCCTGAGCAACCTGGTCTAATGGAAAGTGTCCCTACCCATGGCAGGGGGGTTGAAACAAGATGATTTTTAAGCTCCCTTCCAACCCAAAGCATTCTATGATTTTGTGAATTTCTATATTTTATTTGTCTGCCATCACCCTGGAGTTTCCCCTGTTCATTTCTAGAGCTTAGGCACTTTTTTTCCCAAACGCTGATTTCATACTACATGTTTTCACAATAATTTTACGTTTTACTATAATTAAGTCTTTATTGATTTGACAAAAACCAACAACTGCATTTTATTCTGGAAGTCAGCTGAAAAATATATTTCATCTACTAAACATGGACAATACACTTGGGAGTACAGCAGGCATGTAATAAACTCCATTATAATTTTTCTACCTCTTCAAACACAGTATCAATCACATATTGATATTTGCAGCCAGAACTTCTAATTGATAGGTTGCATATAAAATCTTTGCAGTGCAATGAACTTAGATGTATTTTAAATAGGGTTTTGTATTAAGAGAATTCTTTGATGTGGAAATTATTTTTCATTTGAAATCCATCCTCTTAACCTCTTCTGAAGAGCATTATATTTTATTGAAATATGAGTCTTAGTGTAGTACAGAGGCTCAGAGAGTCCAAGAACCTTCCCAAAACTACTGCACTTCAGGTACAGGACTGCACATTACTCTAAAATACTTATCTGGGCACATGGATGGCACACAATCGTTATATCACTTGACACCTATTTGCAATTTGGTCCTCTGCAAAGGTATAAAATACCATTTGTTTAGTCCATGCTGAATTTTGGATGTCATGTTTTAATTTTCACATTTACTAGAATATAACATATTCATGTTATTAATTCCTGTTCATATTGTTTGCAAACACTTTCCTTCTTTTCCAATTATATTTATTCATTCCAACAGCAAACCCACCAACATTTCAAGGCAATCTAGACAGGATGCCTGCACACTGCAATAAAAGGAAAATGACAGTAGGGAAATTGCTTTACTTGCAGGAGGAAAGGCTTCTGGATTCCAAGTTATTAACCTAACATCACTTATCTCTGTGGAAACAGTGAAAGAAGAATTTCTCCCTCCTCTGTACTCTTCTTGTCCCACCCTCGTTTGCAGAATGATTCCTCCCATTTAGGCTCAGTACCTGAATGCTTCTGCTAATAGAATAATCAGTTTCATAGACATTGTTGATTAAGTTAAATACTTATAAATATTTATAACACTTTGCATAATACCCAGAGATAAAAAGAGAAAATTAATGGTAAATTCCTTTCTATAAGTTTTGGGGTTTTTTTTTTGCCCATTATCCATCTGGTGATGGGGAGGTTTAGAAGTAGTTGTCATAGTAACAGGGCAACATAACTTTTAGAAACTGCAACTACTACGTTATAATAATGGAGTAATTTTCACAGCTTTGGATTTTTCTTTTCCAGATTTTGCTGAAATGAAATCTCATGCTGGCAAGATGCAAGGTGCATTGTGGGTTTGTTGGTTTGTTTTATTTTGGTTGGTTGGGGTTTTTTTCCCAAGGTTCTTAAGAGCTTCACAGACAGAACGGGAACATTTAATGCAGATCCCTGAAAAAGGCATCTCCTACCTTGAGTAGCGTGTTTGGCACCAAGGAGAAATGGGCACTTCTGACCAATTTTCACTGTCTGTGTTAGGGTGTCGTGATACAAAATATGTGATTTCTCTCCATAGACATAAAGAGTTTTCCTCTGAGGCCTCAGATATATCCTTTCCTTTTTTCCATGTCTCAGCTTAATATGGGCCTATAATAATAATAAATATGTATTATCTTTCTCTTCCCTTGTTTTCTTCTCTTGCATAAGTAGACTGTACTATTTCCTGCTGTAGGGGCTGCTTCTCAATGCATTTTGCCTATGTTTAAAACAAAGGTTCTTTGTAATGTAAGCAGAGGAGATGAAGAACCTTCCTTTCTGTTGCAAGGTTAAAATACTTCTGAACTTCATAAATCTCTGTTGTTGACTGTGCAGCAGAATTACATAGTCCTTTCATGTCTGGGTTTTTCAGATATCTTTCTGATATTATGGGGATGTCTCACAATATGATCTCGAACTGAAAGATGTTAAAGGAAAAACCAGATGAGAGAACTATTTCTCTCTTTAAAAAGAGCTACATGTATACCCAGTTGTATAAAAATGTCAAACAATGTGTTCCAGTGTGGAATATGTTTAAATATGTTGTTATAATTATCTTTCTGAAGTGATGCCATTAGTTAAAAAATCAATGCTCTGAAGTAATGCTTTTAGAGAGTACAATGTTCAGTTGGAAGTTTGTTCTCTTAGATGAGACCTTTACTCAATATCCATCATTCAAAGATTTAAGGAAAGCAGATGTGTCTCTCATCTGCTCTGCTTTTATTAGAAAGAATGAAGAGATACTTTTTAAAGCTCTTCCACAAAAGCAGCCTAATTAAAAGGTGTGGATACACACAGTATTTAAAATTACTCAATTCAAATTACCTTTATTTTTTGCTTTCCTGAGGTACAATAACTACTCTTGAAAAAAGACTATTTCAGTCCATGATCCTAAGGTTGGGGGGCTGGGCTGGAGATATGATCCATGTTTTCCAGTGAAGCTGCACTGTTCTATACAAAACACTTTTCAGGAGAAGGGAGACATACAGTAAAAAAAGAAAGTAAGATGTTTTTTAGCCTCATACACAGGGTCTTTGCCTGGTTGGACAGGGCAGCTTTGGATGACTTCTTTCCAAGGTTCTTCCTTAACACAGAATATAAACATTGGTCTATTGGATCTAAAAGAAAAAAAAAAAATCATAAGATTTTGTCACTCTTATCACAGCTGCCAGCCTGATATTTTCAATCCTTTCCTGGCAATTCCCTCAGGCTAAGGTAAGGAGTCTTCAGGACTCTGGGTGAGCTCTGCGTTCCCTCACAGCTGGCCAGTGACACCACCCCCGATGTCACAGCTCTGCTGGAGACTGTCAGAAAAAACAGAACAGGTGGTCATGTTTGCCTGTCCTCGGAGGGGATTCCAGGCATTGCGTGAGAGAGGTATCCTTAAGTCCTGACTGGTGCCCAAGAGGTGGAGGAAAGCTTGCTTTCACGAGGAAATCTGTGTTTAACTCTTGTGTTGACAGGTTTTTCTGTCTCCCAGTTCAGGAGGTTCATACTTAGATGATCCCTCAGGAATCTGGAGTCCGTGCCAGGTACCTAAAAGGCGTAATTTCATACTTAAGGCATCCAAATCTTTTTGCATTTGTGGCCCTTGCGTCACTCTTAACTCTCCCATAAGAGTTGGTCCAGGGCTTCTTTGCCCCATTTTCTTGTTATATCTTCTCAGATTCTGATTGGAAAATAAGATGTACTTCTTGAAAATAAGACTAAACAGTATTTCAGGAATGTGTTAGAAGATTAACCTCTTGCTCTAAAATCTAAGAGAAAGGGTAGGAAGAAGACTAGGAGCTACATAACTATGTAATAGTGTTCTATAGAGCTACAAATATTTGAAAAATATATAAAACCCAAAAATCTTTAGGAATCTATGGCAGTCCCTAATCTACCCTATCTACACCTGGCAGGGGCTTTGGGGCAAGGGAAGGGAAGGTTGAAAAGGGAAAGGAGAGAAGAGATTATTTAAAGACAGGGAGATACAGAAAGAGAGAGAGAAATTGAGAAAGAGAGAGAGAAATTGAAAAAGAGAGAAAAGGAGATCAGCCGACCTGGTCCCAGTGTCGATCCTGCTGATGGTGGTCTCATTCCTGGTTCAAGCCTTGATCAAGATGATGGCATGTCCAAAGTCCTGGGGACACTTCCTAGGCTTGAGGGGGTCCATTATATGGAGAGATTTCTCTGCCTTGAAGACAGATATCCTGCTTTCTATGCAAATTTGTTGTCATGCACAGTCTGTTCTTTCAGATCTTTCTGGAAACGGATTAGAGGCATCAGGGCTCTTGAGTGGTCTTCATTCTGCCCTACAGTCCACATTCACTTCTTGGCTTCATTGCTGCCCTTTTGCTGTCCTGTGTTGTGCTTTTTTCCAGGGACTAGAAGAAGAATGTTTGTCCCAGAAAAGTGCTGTCCTCCCCCAACATGGACCCTTTCTCCACTCACAGTTTCTTCTTTGTCATATCCACTCCTTGCCAAGAGCATGGAAGGTCATTACAGTAGATAAGAAACACAGGAATTTCAGTCCAACCACCAATGCCAGGTTGTGTACAGGTGCACTGTGTACAAAATGGCAAGGGAGCTCCAGCAGACTGAAAGGCTTTCAAAAGCCTTGCCTCAGCTCCCTTGTCTCCCAGTGTCCCTGAAGAATTTAGATGTTAGAAACAAAATCATCCTCTCCTTGGTTTGAGCATCAGCCTTTAGAAACATTTCTTCCAACAGAACTTGCAGGACCCAAGTGAGCACCCAGTTCAACGGACAAGGAGAGAAAACATCTTCTCTTCCCTGACATCAGCAGTCACTGGTGCCCTGCTCCAAGAGATACTTTTTTCTGCTGGATTTGGGAGGAGAGCCCGATTCACCAATAATGTCTGGATGTTCAGATTGTGTGTCCCATTCCAGTAAGGCAAAAAAGAGACTGCTTCATGGGAAAGTCTTGTCTTGGGTGGGAGAGAAATGAGGCTCCGTTTAAAGAGTACCTCCTGACTATGCCTGCACTTGGTAAAGCCTCAGCTTCCAGGGGCAAAGTCCCTTGGAGGCAACAGAAAAGGAAGGTGAATGGGATAAAAAAAACCACAAACCACACAAACCAAATCCTGTGTGCTCTGGAGTCACCGTGGCTGTCTACTACAGGCCATGCAGCCTGGATGATGACCCCAAAGCATGAGTCTCTAAGGGAGCAAGAGACATCACCAAATCAAGTGCCCTTTTCCTTCAGGGGGGAATGCAGCTTGTGGGATGCTGACTGGCAATACCAGCCAGCTGGGACAAACTCATCCAGGAGATTCCCAAAAACACCCCGAGGAAAACTGCTTGAGGTAGAACTTTGTTTAGTGTGTCCATGGCAAAGCCACCCCATTGTGAATCCACCCTCAAGGGGAAGGAAGCACCCAAGATTTGTAAATGTTTGTGATTGAAAGGAATGACAAAAATCACAGAGTCTGCAAAAACTCACCAAGTTTTATTAGCTAGTTACATAGTTGATATGGCTATGGCTATGTTAATCTCTAAGATACCCTATCTATACCTGCATGGGGGTGTAGGACAAAGGGGTAGGGGGAAAGGGAAGGGAGAGAAGAAGAGATGAGCTAAACAGGGGGAAGAAAACGGAGAGAGAACAAGAGATCAGCAGTCCTGGTTCCAGCATTGATCCTCCTGATGGGAATCTCATTCCTGGTTCCAGCGTCGATCCTGCTGATGGAGATGTCCATCCTGGTTCCAATGTCAGTGCTGCTGATGGGGATCTCATTCCTGGTTCTAGCCTTGATCCAGCCAATGCGGATCTCATTCCTGGTTCTAGCATTGATCCAGCCAATCCAGATCTCATTCCTGGTTCCAGCGTTGATCCTTGCAGATAAGGATGTCCATCCTGGTTCCAGCGTTGATCCCACTGATGGGCATCTCATTCCTGATTCCAATGTCGATCCTGTTGATGGGGATGTCTGTCCTTGTTCCAGTGTCAATCCTGCTGATGGTGGTCTCATTCCTGGTTCAAGCCTTGATCCAGATGATGGGATGTCCAGGGTCCTGGGACAACTTCCCAGGCTTGAGCGGGGTCCTTTGCATGGAGGGCTTTCCCTGCCCTGAAGAAAGGTTTCTTGTTTTGTATGCAAATTTGTTGCCAGAATCCAGTCTGTTCTTTCAAACCTTTCTAGAAAAGGGTTGGAGGCATCGGGGCTCTTGAGTGATTTTCATTCTGCCCTACAGTCCACACTCTCTTCTTGGCTTCTTTGCTGCCTTTTTGCTGTCCTGTGTTGTGCTTCTTTCCAGGGACTAGAAGAAGGATGTTTGTCCTAGAAAAGTGCTGTCCTCCTCCACATGGACCCCTTCTCCACTCACAGTTTCTTCTTTGTCATGTCCAGTTGTTCCCAGCAGTGCTGGGTTACTCCCAACAGCTCTTGTCTGTTCTCACCAGGAGTGCTTGGCTGACTGCACAGCCATGCAGCTGTGGCTGTTTGAGACACACACAATGGCTTCCTGTCTTCTGGGGCTCTCCACCTGTGTCGCTGCCGTGGGATGTTGAGCAGGCTGAGGGGCCAGCCAGCCTGTCTGGGGCCTGGCCTGGGGCTGGCAGCAGGGCACTAATCCTCAGTCCGTGCCCCCATGCAGGAACACCGGCACAGCCTTCTCAGAGCCCGGAGCGCCCGCCTGAAGCGCGAGGGACGCTGCCGCTGCACAGCCTGCGGCCCACGGAGGCCATGGGCTTGTGTCTGCCCGAGGGAGGCCTGTGCCTGCTCTTCTGCAGGACTGCTCAGGCTTTGCTCTCTGTCCCCTGTCACCTGGGAATGCTCTTGGTCTCTCTTGTCATCCCTTTGGGGCAATTTTTCATCTTTGTCACCTTGCTCTCGGGTCAGGACTTGGTCCAGAGAACCTTTGCACTCTTCTTCAGCCAAGGCCACGTCCTCAGTCCCTGGCAGTTTTTCGTCCCTGTCACCTTGCTCTTGGGACAAGTCTTGGTCCAGAGAGCCTTTCCATTCTTCCTCAGCCAAGGCCACCTCCTCGGTCTCTGGCAGTTTTTCCTCACTGTCACCTTGCCCTTGCGACAGGACTTGATCCAGAGAACATTTCCCCTCTTCGTTAGCCAAGGCTACCTCCTCGGTCTCTGGTGGTTTGTTGTCACAGTCACCTTGCTCTTGGGACAGGACTTGATCCAGAGAACATTTCCACTCTTCATTAGCCAAAGCTGTCTCCTCGATCTCTGGCAGTTCTTCGTCACTGTCACCTTGCCCTGGGGTCAGGACTTGGTCCAGAGAACCTTTGCACTCTTCGTTTACCAAGGCCACCTCCTCGGTTCCTGGCAGGTTTTCCTCATTGTCACCTTGCCCTTGGGACAGGACTTGGTCCAAAGAGCTTTTCCACTCTACCTCAGCCAAGACCATGTCCTCCTTCCCTGGCAGTTTTTTGTCACTGTCACCATGCCCGGGGGTCAGGTCTTGGTCCAGAGAGCCTTTCCACTCTTCCTCGGCAAAGGCCATCTTCTCGGTCTCTGGCAGTTTTTCATCACTGTCACCTTGCTCTAGGGACAGGTCTTGGTCCAGAGAGCCTTTGCACTCTTCGTCAACCGAAGTCACCTCCTTGGTCTCTGGCACTGGTAGGACTAACATTGCCAATGTGCCCACCTGCTGCTCGCTGAGGCCATGGGCTTCTGGCCAGCTGGGTGAAGGGCTGGCCTGGCTGCAGGAGCTGTGCAGGGCAGCTGCCTGGCTCTCTCCCCCTGCAGCTCTCACCTGATCCCCAAAGGCCGGAGAAGCTGCCATGGCCTCCTCTTGTGCCTCCTCGGCAGCTCTGTCAGGGGCAGCACCCTCTGGCTCCAAGCCTGTGGCACCGGCTGTGGCAGAAGCCATGCTGGGCATGTCAGTGACCTCCTCTGTTTCTCCCACCTCAGGGCCCAAAGAGCTGAGGCAGCTGGACACCTCCTGGGCAGCAGTGTCAGGGTGCTGCTCATTGACTGGGCCCAAGAGGATGTCCCAGAGGATGAAGATGATGTCATTTTCCCCTTGGGACAGCTCTTTGTCATTGTTGTCTTCCCCTCGGGACACCTCATTCCTGTTATCCTCTTCTCCTTGGGATCGTTCTTCATGATTCTCATCTTCCCTTTGGACAGCTCTTTGGTGTCCCTCATCTTCCTCTTGTAATAGCTTGCTGTCATTAATTTTGTTCCTTTGTCCAAGCTCCTGGGGGCTGCTATCTTGCTCCTCTTGTGCCTCCTTGGCCAAGGCCCCACATTGGGTTGGGAAGATTTCCTCCAGCCAGCCCAAGAAGGTCTCCTCACTGGGGATTTCCTCCAGCTCCAGGAGAAGTGGGCTGGCTTCCCTGAGCAGGGGCAGTGTGTGCTCTGCCCAGGTCGGGTGCTTCGTGTTCATCTCCTGGGGCAGCTCCCTCTGGGACAGGCTGTTCAGATTCTCTGCAGGCTTTGCAGGCAGTGGCAGAGATGTGTCAGGGAGGATTTGCCTCCCCCTTTGCGCACAGGATGCTGCTGGGTCCTGCTCTGTCACTTGCCTGCGGCACCATGTCCCTGGAAGCCTGCCCAGGGGAGCTGACACAGGCCTGCCGTGTGCCCGCTCCTGCTCTTCTGTCAGCCTCTGCTGGGGCCTCTGGAGCCCAGTGGAGGCCACGCGGGACACTCGCACAGGGATGCGGCTCCTGTGCCCCACATGGGTGTCCCGCCGTGCGCAGCTGCCTGCTGGGCTCCTGGGCTCCAGCAGCTGGCACGGCTCTGTCTCATGGAGCAATGGCAGTGCCGGGCCCTGCTTGCCCGGGGAAGCTGACCCAGGCCTGCCATGTGTCCTGTCCTGCTGGGCTGTCGGCCGCTGGCTGGATCTGTGCATCCCAGCGGAGACCTTGGGGGACACACGCACAGGGATGCGGCTCCTGTGTCCCCCACGAGTCTCCTGGAATGTGGTGCTACCTCCCGGGCTCCTTGTCTGCAGCTCCTGGGAAGGCTCTGTCTCATGCAGCAATGGCTGTGCAGGGTCCTGCTCTCCCACGGGAGCAGGCACAGCAATCCTGTGTTCCTGGCCTTGCTGGGCTGTCGGCCGCTGGCTGGGCTTGTGCATCCTGGTAGAGGCCATGGGGGACACGCGCACAGGGATGCGGCTCCTGTGCCCCCCATGGGTCTTCTGGAATGTGTTGCTTCCTACCGCAGGAATCCTGTGCTCCTGGACTTGCTGGGCTGTCGGCCGCTGGCTGGGCCTGTGCATCCCGGCGGAGGCCATGGGGGACACGCGCACAGGAATGCGGCTCCTGTGCACGGTGTGTGCCTCCTTGGATGTGCTGCGGGGCAGGGCAGCCCTCAGGCTCTGAGAGCTTGGGGCTGTGCCCTGCTCAAGGCGCTTGCCCCAAGAGTTGGGGTTCACCTTCTCTTCCATTGCCATCTCTGTCAACCTCGAAAGCAGAGCTCTCCAGGGAGCTCCTTCCTCGTGAGCGAGCAGAGCGGCTCTGCTGGGAGCTGATCTCCATGGCTCAGGGCAGTGTCACCCTGTGGTGTCACAATGGTCCCTGTGCTGATGTGGCCCTGCATCACAAAGGGCCACACCCAGCATGCCTGGAACAGCAGAGCTACTCAGCTTTGGCTGGGAGTGGCTGCCCCGCAGGGCACAGCTCCTGCCCTTGGAGCCTTGGTGGCCCTGCTGTGCCCAGGCTGCCCCGAGGCTCTCGACTCAGTCCCGCATGACATCCTGAGCTCCAGAGCTGAGAGCCCTGGCTTGGAAGGCCAGGCCACTTGGGGCAGGGGCAGTTGTCCAGACAGACACAGCCAGGGGGCTGTGAGCAGTGGCTCCATGTGCAGGTGGAGGTGGCAGATGAGGGGTGTCCCTCGGGGCTCTGCCGTGGCACTGGGGCTCTTTAATGTCATTATCGATGCCACAGAGAGTGGGATCCAGTGCATCCTCTGCACCTTTACCGCTGACAGGGAGCTGAGCTAGACAGGTGACAACACTGAAGCAAGAGACCATCCAGAGGGATCTGGCCAAGCTTGAGCAGTGGGACTGCAAGAACCCAGTGGGGTTCAACAAGCTCAAGGTCATGCACAAGGGACCAGACAGCTCTAGAATCACCAATGTTGCAAGAGACCTTCCAGATCTTCTAGTCCAACTCTCAATTCAGCACCACCACAATCACCCCTCAAGCACAGCCCTAAGTGCCACAGCCAGAGTCCTCTTGAACACCTCTAGAGATGGAATGGTTTGCTGGTGGAAGTAGTCTTTTGTTAGGAATCAATTAACATTAAACACATCAGACAAAACTCCAAATCCAATAAAAGAGGCAGCCTACCACTGACAGCCTACAGGTTGAATTTCTTTCATATCAGCCCGTGAAAACTCGCCAAGCTTTTTAGTAAATTATGTACCTGGCATGGGAATGGCTAGGGTGGACTCTGACATCAAAAGAGAAAAACCCTTGCCACAGTGTTAAAAGAGTAAAATACAAAGCAGACCTTTTTTGGAAACTTTTGGTTTCCCAGTTGTCATGGGCACACCCAGCACTGGATTTCTACAATTTTATAATTTTAAAAATTAGCATATTTAACAAATTTTGTCCAGTTAGAAGAGCAGTTGATTTAGTGAACGATGTAACCTTTGAAAAGCAGTATTTGCTCAGGAGAAGTTAAGATCCTTGTTCAAAGATGCACAACAGATTTCTGACAGAGGCAGGGAGAGGACCCCCTTGTCCTACATTCCAGCCACTGTATACAGCTTATTGTTTCTCCTTCCTGTTTATTGATCACATATATATTTGTTGGCTGCTTGCCAGGACAAGGCCAGCTGATAAACTAAACATGCAAAAAGAAATCCAACACAACCGAAAGAAAACAATACACTCTGGAGATTTGCTGCTCTCACTTAACAGGAGGGCAGATAAGAGAATTATGGGGGTGGTGCCACCTCCTCAAACATGTGAGCTCCTGAAGCTTTTGAATATGTGGCTCTACGATTCCTCCTGATGTTGCTCTGCCAGCTTTAAACCTCAGAATCTGTGTCTTTGTTTCCCCAAGCTTTTCTTTTTTGCATGAGTGGTGCTTTTTTTTTGAAATCTGTGTGGCTACGTAGGGGAGAATAAGCTCAGGATCTGGTCCTAAGAGTTGCTCCCTCACGTTGCCAAGTAACAAGAGAGGGAAGATGATCTGTTCTTCAGGCAGGGCAGGAAAGGTCGAAGTGCTTGTGTGAAAGGATCACAGGTGAGAATTTGGATGTGTGTATTTAAAGGAAAAATAGTTAGCAAAGATGAATGTTAAGAATGTACAAGAAACTGACCTTAAAAATGGAGTACGAAATAGCTCCTTTTGCTTTCCTCTTGTTGCTTGTAGCCCTTCGGTCAAATCAGAGATGACCTGTGCTCTTAAACATATGCATATTCCCACTGAAATCCACGTCTTTAGCATCCATGTGTGTCCTTTTGTTATGGTGATTCACCTGAACTTCTGTGAGGAGAAACATCTTCCACGTAAATGGAAAAAACAAGAGGAAATGACTGTCACAGAGAAAGAGTGAACAATCAAAGGGCTTCACCATAAGAAAAAAAATGAAGAAAGTGTTTCTTGCGGTGTTTTGGAAGGAATTTTTACATGAATGGGTGGTGATAGGACAAGGGGGAATGATTTTAAACTAAAAGAGGAGATATTTAAATTAGATGTTAGGAGGAAATTCTTTATTCAGAGGGTGCTGAGGCACTGGAACAAGTTTCCCAGAGATGTGGAGGCTCATCCCTGAGCAACCTGGTCTAATGGAAAGTGTCCCTCCCCATGGCAGTGGGGTTGAAACAAGATAATCTTTAAGCTCCCTTCCAACCCAAAACATTCTATGATTTTGTGAATTTCTATATTTTATTTGTCCACCATCATCTTGGAGTTTCCCCTGTTCATTTCTAGAGCTTAGGCACTTTTTTTCCCAAACGTTGATTTCATACTACATGTTTTCACAATAATTTTGCATTTTACTATAATTAAGTCTTTATTGATTTGACAAAAACCAACAACTGCATTTTATTCTGGAAGTCAGCTGAAAAATATATTTCATCTACTAAACATGGACAATACACTTGGGAGTACAGCAGGCATGTAATAAACTCCATTATAATTTTTCTACCTCTTCAAACACAGTATCAATCACATATTGATATTTGCAGCCAGAACTTCTAATTGATAGGTTGCATATAAAATCTTTGCAGTGCAATTAACTTAGATGTCTTTTAAATAGGGTTTTGTATTAAGAGAATTCTTTGATGTGGAAATTATTTTTCATTTGAAATCCATCCTCTTAACCTCTTCTGAATAGCATTGTATTTTATTGAAATATGAGTCTTAGTGTAGTACAGAGGCTCAGAGAGTCCAAGAACCTTCCCAAAACTACTGCACTTCAGGTACAGGACTGCACATTACTCTAAAATACTTATCTGGGCACATGGATGGCACACAATCATTGTATCACTTAACACCTATCTGCGATTTGGTCCTCTGCAAAGGTATAAAATACCATTTATTTAGTCCATGCTGAATTTTGGATGTCATGTTTTAATTTTCACATTTGCTAGAATATAACATATTCATGTTATTAATTCCTGTTCATATTGTTTGCAAACACTTTCCTTCTTTTCCAATTATATTTATTCATTCCAACTGCAAACCCACCAACATTTCAAGGCAATCTAGACAGGATGCCTGCACACTGCAATAAAAGGAAAATGACAGTAGGGAAATTGCTTTACTTGCAGGAGGAAAGGCTTCTGGATTCCAAGTTATTAACCTAACATCACTTATCTCTGTGGAAACAGTGAAAGAAGAATTTCTCCCTCCTCTGTACTCTTCTTGTCCCACCCTCGTTTTCAGAATGATTCCTCCCATTTAGGCTCAGTACCTGAATGCTTCTGCTAATAGAATAATCAGTTTCATAGACATTGTTGATTAAGTTAAATACTTATAAATATTTATAACACTTTGCATAATATCCAGAGATAAAAAGAGAAAATTAATGGTAAATTCCTTTCTATAAGTTTTGGGGTTTTTTTTTTTGCCCATTATCCATCTGGTGATGGGGAGGTTTAGAAGTAGTTGTCATAGTAACAGGGCAACATAACTTTTAGAAACTGCAACTACTACGTTATAATAATGGAGTAATTTTCACAGCTTTGGATTTTTCTTTTCCAGATTGTGCTGAAATGAAATCTCATGCTGGCAAGATGCAAGGTGCATTGTGGGTTTGTTGGTTTGTTTTATTTTGGTTGGTTGGGGTTTTTTTCCCAAGGTTTTTAAGAGCTTCACAGACAGAACGGGAACATTTAATGCAGATCCTTGAAAAAGGCATCTCCTACCTTGAGTAGCGTGTTTGGCACCAAGGTACCAAAGGCTCCCCATTCCATGCTCAGAGCCTCTCTTGGGTGATGCTACACCTCTGCTCCTGAGTACAAAACAATCTACACAGTGGGAAACACCGAGGATGTGTTTGAGCTCCCACCCCTCCTGAGGCCATAGATCCAAACATGCAAAGCTGGGTGCATCCCTGAGAACAGCAGGTACTTAGAAGGAGCAAAGTTAAAGGCTAAGCCAGTCTAAGCTGCTTGGAGACTCAAGAAAGAACTGACAGAATATAAATTCAGGCTGTGACTGTGCTGAGTCACCTGCAGACCTGCTGTTTTCTTATCAGTGCTTATACTGGTGGGGAGCAGAGCTCTGGGGGAACATGACTGGGACATTTCAGGAAGCTCCTGGTCTATGGGGAGGAACTCCAGAGCTCATTAGCTTCCCCTGAGAGAAGCTACCTAAATCAGGAAAGCAAAGTTTTCCACTTGTATTTGTTTTCTTAATCAGAAGACTGTTGGGGAAGGCATATTTATAAAAATAGCAACAGAAATGGGGGAAGAAGTCAGGCTTCATGGATGACTGTTTTGGGAATTCAGCTAGGAGCAGAAGTCTTATCTCCTTCCTGTTTGGAATATCTCTGGCTCTTGGGTGTGAAACCAAAGCACAGTCCCAGCTGCAGTTTTGTTTCCTCTTACCTGTGCCCAAGCTGCTGCTGACACCAGGTTTGCTCTTGGCTGCTGCTCTTGCAGCTTTGTCTGCAGTGTCACCCAGCTGTGACCTGCCACCTGGGACATTCTGCTGAAGTCCAACATCCCTCCTAGCATGGAAAAAGGAGCAGAGTTTTGTCCCAACAACATTTCATAGTTATCCATTTAAAATTAGTTAAATGCTGGAAGTCAGAGCTCAGAACTGGGTAGACCTTGGAGCCAGTATTTGAAGGTCTGTGTGCTGGATAGAGGGAGAGAGGGAAGCTGAAATCACCTAGTGATTCTCTCCTTGTCTTTAATATTCTCAGCCTGTCCATGAGTTGAATCCTCTTATCCCAATATTCTTGTGTTCTTCTAGGTCTAAGTGATGAGTTCTCAAACTCCATACAGCATCTGTGACACAGTTACCTCATGGGGCTGAACACAAAACTCTTAAACAAAAGTCTATATACAAACTGTTAAATAAAAGGAAATAAACCCCAGTCATTCTGGACTAATGAGATGATAGAAAACTACTGTATCACACATATAACTATAGTCTGTGTCTAAGTTTTATTGTTGTTCTTGATATTAAAGTAAAACTGTTCAGCATTAATAGGATCCCTGTGGATTCAAATTCTCAGAGACTTTTTAAGAACTCAGTTCTAAAGAATTTCGATTAGGAGTGAATGCTAGTCACTAGGGAGGGCAACCAATAAAATTATAGACTCCTTTTTCAAAATTGTTTGTCCACAGTGCATATACCCAGATGCCTTTTTCATTTTTTAATATCTTTTCCCTCTCCTCTTTGCAGCCTGGTTTGTATTCACTGTGCAAGGCAACAGAGATGAAAATCATTCCTCATATATGCACTGAGTGAAAAAAGAAGTATGGAGGTACAGAAGTCAACACATCCAACACGTATCCCAAATACTAAACAGGGGCTAGCACAAACCTGGAAGCTCCTGAGGCGTGCTTTGGAGTGCCTCAGCTGTATGCTGCTTGTAGTTGTGCTTCCACAGGGAATACTGGACCTCTTCTGAAAGAGCCACAGCATCCAAATGCAGCAGGAAACTGCAAATGCAACAGGAACCTGGATTTGGGCACTGCCAAGCTGGAACTCCTGATCTATTTAGTTCAGTTCACTGCCCTGATCAGGACACATCTGTGCATTCTTTTAATTATAAACACAGATCAGCTTTCCAGGAAGGTCACAGCAAGACCATAATTAGCTCATTAAGCAAATTGTTCCACTATCTGATCAGGCTTTTAGTTCAGTATTTCCATTAGCTCTTTTAATATCTGAATGGAAAGGATGAAAATATCAGCTAATATCAATCAGGGAAGTGCTGCCTACGGTCAACAAAACTATAGAGAGTTACAAATAAATTAGGATCTGGCCTCTTAGCTGCATTCTTTTCTCACATTGTTGCCCTCCTCGTGTGTTTATTTTATTAGAAACTTTTAAGATTCACTCTGTCATGCAGGAAAAATATTGAAGAGAGATATATTCATGCTGGAGTTAAATAAAACACGATTTATTAGGGTGGGAGAGAAATATAATTACACAATGAGAAGACAGCAAGGACCAAAGTAAGTATGAGAAGAGCTGCATTTAAGTGCTGGTTTGTGTTATGTGCTGAGATCACGGAATCAGAATCACAGAATGGTTTGGGTTAAAAGGAACCTTAAAGATCATCTCATTCCAACCCCCTGGAATGGGCAGGGACACCTTCCACTAGACTAGGTGGCTCCAAGTGCCATCCAGACTGGCCTTGAACACTTCCAGGATGGAGGAGGCATCTACAGCTTCTCTGGGCAACCTGTGCCAGTGTCTCACCACCCTCACAGTAAAGAATTGCTTACTAAGATCTAATCTAAATCAAAGGCTTTGATTTCTACCTCTGTGTTACTCAAGAGGCAAGACCCTGCCTTGATTCCACTGTGTGACTCAGAAGCGTCTTCCTTTTTTTTCTTTTTTACTTATCAGATAATAAGTTAGGGCTTGATTTAGAGATAAATTGCAGACTCCCTCTGATTTTGACGAATGCCAATGCCCCCAGAGGATTTGTGCTGCACGTGGTGTGCAGTGCTTTCCCAGCCACTTAGGGAGTGAGTCAGGAAACGTGGGATGCCATCTACTAGAGCATTTAGATATTGGGAAGACCTAAATATTTATATGGATCAGGACATTATACTGCAGATTTAAACCCACATAGTATAATATGCAAAACCTAGGAACATGACATTTTTGTCCACTTAATGGCTACAAAGTGGAGTCAGAGGAAAACATAGGAATGGTCTTAGTGAATAAAACCAACGGTTCATTCATTCCACTGACTTGTTTCTCAAAATGACCAGTAAGATTAATTCAAGGCTGAGACACTTAGAATTAAATATCTAAACAGAAGGAGATTCAATTCATAGGTCTTATATTATCTGTATGGGCATGTCACAGCATCTACTGTCCCCCTGTCCCCTCCTGAAGGATCAATAGAAGGCAGACAGAACTCATAGGAATCTAAGACAGCACTAACCTGCATTCAGATGGTTGAATTACACCCTCCAGAGTTTGGGGAATTGTTTTTATCATCCACTGAAGTGCCCACAATGTGTGTTCTGAATCCTCCTCCACATTTCAGTGATGACTGCACATGATGGAAGTGCACACAGATGTCAGCATTTACATCTTAGTGTTTTCCTTTGCAAGTCCAGTCTCATCCTGGAAAATGTTTTCAAAGAAAAATATCTTCTATCCAGGGATATTCTCAACAAAATACTCTCAATGAGGACTCTCAGATTTTGGCAATCTATAGGCTTGGGTTTTCTGAAACAGATGCTGAATTCAGATATTCATGCCTAATAGGTCCTGGAGGACCTTCTTTCCTAGTATTTTGCTATTTTTTTTCAAACATTAATCTATATTTTTGGCCTCTGTACCATTCTGTGGCAATTATTTCTACATTTTTAGTGTTAATTTATTTAAAACCTGCTGTTTGTTAATGCCTTTGGGCACTCATCTGTGTAAATGAATTAGTATTTCCCTATTCATTTCCTTTCATGTTGTTTATAGTTTTATAAACTTCTGCTTAAGTCTCTCTTTTATTTTATTTTATTTTTTTTAGACTGAGGCATCCTAATCTATTTAATTTCTTATCTCAAACAGCACCATATACCTCCAGCCATTTTATTGCCTTTTCTGTATGTTGTTTAGACCACCCTGGTAAGCAAATAATTTGGCCATGGTGAATATGTATGACACGAAAAACATGCATAAGTCATTGCCTGAACACCTGAAAATCACTTCTGAGAGGTTTGTGTTTCATGTAGCAGATCTTTTCCAGCTCAGTAAAGAGTTTAGGGGCGAGATGTCCCCAAGTTCATCACTGTAGATGAGTCCTTTTCTATTCCTGGCCCCACACAACTGACTTGGGCCATGGAGAGGATGGAGCAGACACCCTTAAGTTCTCACTGCTTCCCTGACAATGTGAGCAGAGCTATATTATTTTCTTACTTATTATATTTGAAAGCAAGAATTTAAAAAAAAAAAAAAACAAAACAGCAAACCCAAAAAACCCACAACCAAAGCACACAAAACAAAAAAGCAGAGTATAAAAGGTGTGTGGGCTTCTGGAGAGGCTCTTCAAATAGATTACAAAAGGGTTAAGGAAAATGTCCCACTGGCTCTGTTGGCCAGGAGAAGTGCTTAGGGAGGCAGAGAATCTCAGAGCACATGTACCCATGGCAGAAAAGAAGCAAATAATCAATTGGGTGCTTTATCAGCACAGTATTCAATTAAATTTCAATTAAGAAGGAAAATAATGCAGCAGTCATTATCTAAGCTGTGGCCAGGTCCTTACACCAAATATCAAGATACCCTTGTCAATTTGCAAAAAGTTCAGATAAGGATTAAAATTCTCCAGCCTGCACTGGAGGCCACCGTGAGCATTCCTAATGGTCTCTCTCTCCTAGCCATGGAAACACTTCCAGTTTCTTGTTTACCAGAGTTAATGCCTCTCTTTTGAAAGATAATTCAATAAAAGCTTTTTGAATAGCAATGTAAAAAGAAAAAAGTGAGAATGAGACATCATCAGGAATATGTGATTACTAAACCAGAATAATTGTCTTTAACATTCTAAAAATCACATTATTTCTCAATGGAAATCGTTTTGAGATATAAGAAGATGCCAGCTTGATGGCAAGCACCTCCAGTCCAACATCCACACTTTATTTACCACTTCAACAACCAAGCTCTACAGGAGCAATTTATCTCTATTTGTTGGCTTGGCTGCCTTTGCTGCATAAGACATAAGAAAAAGACAAAGAGCTGAGTAAGTGATGTTATTTTGTTTGATTTAGGATTAGAACAAAGAGATTCCTGAATCCCAGGCTCAGATAACTGACCTGTACCTCTCGAGGTAGAATGCTGTTTTACAGAAGGACCATTTTGACTAATGTTGTCTTCCTTAGTGACAGGAGCAGTCCCACCGGAGCAGTAGAAGATGAAAACTGATTTCAACTTATGACAAACAGCACCTAGAATCATGGAGATATTATGTGCCATATTGTGTCTAAAAAAGAAAGATAAGAGATATTCCTGTCACTAGAGAAATAAGAAACAGCAATACAACAGATTTTTATCCCAGTCCCATAGATGGAGTCTATTTGGCTTTCCATCAGGTAGCACAGCTTCTGGCCTTTGGCAGATTTTGACCTCTCACATCCCTCTGTTTGAAGTGCCACAGCTTGTGGCAGCTCTTGGAGTGCACAGATGTGAGCTTTCATTGCCTGTGCTTCTTCCTCAATTGTAATGTATTTTAAAATCCATTTCACCTTAGTTTTTAAAACTCCTCCTGTAACAAAAATACAGGAAGAAAACGTGAGTCAAGTGTGCTTTTTCCATGAGTAGCAGCATGATGTTATTCCTGTATTGAGAACTGTGCCGATACACACTTAAAAAAAAAATTGTTCTGTTACATGTGTTTTTCTTGACTGTGATGCTTTCTGAATCATTCCCCTGTTGAGAGCTGGAAGGATACCACAGTAACCTGGATTTTTGTGTCAGCTTTCTTCCTTGCATGTCCTTTGTGCTCAGACTAGATACGTATTTCTCTTTTTCTTGTTCTTACTTTTCATGGCTGTCACTACCTTTTCACTTGCTAAGGGACATCTTTCTCCCCAGCTGGATTTTCTTTTCTTTCATCACTTTCCTTGTGTGATTACACTCCGCTGATGCCTTTGGCATATTGTTCTGTGTCAGCAAACCAGGATGTATTAGAGGCTGTTGAATAGACAGAATTTAAGCTCAGGATTAAAGTGTATTTTGATATGTGGCATTTCTCTGTTCCAAGTGGATAATGATTTATTGATTTGTAGTTTTTATTCACTACAAAATCAGGTGCTTTTTTATACCTGCAGCTAAAAGCTATAGGCTGCCTACTGAGCTCTGGATGCCTTGCTGCCAAATTTGATCCTCTCCCCATTTTATTCAGGAACAGACGGGGTGCTCTGTCTCAGCGAAGATACAGAAGTAAATCTAGAAAGATTCACATGGCTGCAGGGATTGTTACTTCCATAGTTTTGGGGAGCACCATTATTTTAAACCAAGCACAGAGGCCAGAGCAGTAATTGCATCATGTGGTGGAGTAGGAATCCCACTTAAGGAGTGATGTTTTTCCCCACAGTGCACAGAAATTGCTATTGGCAGTGAAGGCTGACTCCTTGGAGAGCTGCCTTCCCACTGCACTACAGCTGGGGATATATTTGTTTTTAATTATTATTTTGCTTTAGCATGTGTCACAATGCGAAATGCAAATTGGTGCTGACTAACACCACCTGGGAGGTAAACCATGCTAAAAGAATGGAATATTAATACAATCAAACCTAGAGTTCAAATCCACATATTGTAATAATTTTTGAGCAGAATTACAAGAAAGTAAGTTCCACTTTTTTTCTAATTTGGTATGACATTTTATTTCAGAATTTTTTCTGTGGAACAACTTGAGCTATTTGAAGAATAGCTGGGAAATTGGCTCTTTTCTTAAATAAATTTTTACTGTGCTTGCAAGCAGAGAACAAACCCAGAGATTTGCACACATGTATAAAAGTTTCACTCTGGGCCTGGAAATTGCCAGTGAAGAGCAGTGCTAGAGAGAGAACATGCCTTCTTTCTTCTCTGGAAAGCAGCTGCCCCATCCAAAACGGGGATTTCCGCCCAGAATAGCCATATGGGATCAGATCACCTCCGATAGCTCAGGACCTTGTCTTTGACCATGGCCCATAGTGGATGCTTAAAAAATACTAAAAAACCAGAACAAATGTAGTAATACTTTTCCAGAATACATTCCCAAGACTCAGACATCAGCATCTCAGGGATTTTGTGACCCAGAAGAGCTGTCTCAACCAGAGACATATTTTTCTTGTGTTGATAAGTCCATTAACTTCTTAAGGCTTTGTGACTTTTTTGCATCACCAAAATTCTGACAAGAAATTCCGCAGGATGACAAAAATGACATGTTACCTTTTTTCATTTTCAGCCAGTCAGTTTCTCATGTCACCACACAAACCTGCCTTAGTTTGTAGGTGAAAAAAAATAGAAATTTTTTCCTACTGAATTTTTTTTTTCCTTTTTCCATTGACACAACAGACTGAGCTTCAGCAACAATGTGGAAAAACCAGCCATGTGGAACAGCAGCATTTTCCTCATCATTGCTTGCACCCCATTTGATAAATTTATAATTTTTGAGTCTTACGAGCCATGGATTAAATAGAATTAGATGAGTATGAGCATGAGGACGTTTGTAGAGCTTAAGGGGGAGAAGAGAAGATGAAGTAGTGATATAGAAGGAAGAGTGAGAGGGGGTTGTGGTTTCACCCCAGCCAGCAGCCGAGCTCCTCACAGCCCCTTACTCACTCCACCAGTAGGACTGGGGAGAGACTCGGAAGGGTAAAAGGCAGAAAACTAATGGGTTGAGATAAAGACAGTTTAATAGGGAAAACAAAAGCCATGCACACATGCAAAGGAAAACAAGGAATTAATTCATTGCTGCCCATGAGCAGGCAGGTGTTTATTCATCTCCAGGAGAGCAGGGCCCCATCCCACATAACAGTGACTTGGGAAGACAAACACCATCACTCTAAGTGTCCCCTTTTCCTCCTTTCCCCCCCATTTTATATCCTGAGCATGATGCCATAAGGTCTGGATATGCCTTTGGTCAGTTGGGGTCACCTGTCCCAGCTGTGTCCCCTCCCAGGCCCCCCAGCCCCTCCCCAGCCTGACTGTAGGAGAAGCAGGAAAGGCTTTGGCTCTGCGTGAGCCCTGCTCAGCAATAACAAAAACTTCTCTCTATCATCAACCCTGTGCTCAGCACAAACCCAAAACACAGCCCCACACCAGCCACTGGGAAGGAAATTAACTCTACTCCAGCCAAAACCAGAACAGAGGGGGAAGAAAAAAGAATGAAACCTAAAAAACATGTTTTGCAATTGTGCTGTTTGGCACAGAGGAGAGCTGGCCCAAAACTCCAGCCCTGAGCTCCCTGAACTTTGCTTTCATGTATTGTCAAGCACATGTGGCTTCAAACTTGGTAGTTCAGGCTCCTGTTACTATTTCCATCAAGATTTGGCACAAAAATCATCATTGTTTTCCAAGGATTCTAGTGGAATTTTCTAATGGCAATTGTCCTGGATGCTGCCCCTGCAGGGTACCTAATTTATAATCAGGCAGTTAATTGTGACTTGCTTGACTTTGCTCAGCAGGACAGCATGGGAGCCCAGAGCAGCTCCTGTAAACCTCATTCCTGTCTTGACTTTCGACCTCTCACGGCTGCTGCAGGGAAGAAGGAACAGCACAAGGCAAGTTGGGAGTGGAGGCATAAATATCTTCTGTCTCTCCCTCAGACAGCAACAGCAGAACTTCAGGTTATTTCAATACCTCTGACAGCCATAGCCACCCTTGTGGGGCCATACTCATCCCCTTGGGTCTGGCCCAAGACTTTGAAAACATTTTCTTTGTGTGAAATATAAACAAGCCTTTTCTCATCCTTCTCAAGGTCTTTTTATGTGTGGTTACAGAAAGTTAAACCAATGCACAAGTGGGAGAGGGTATATGAACTGGGGGTTCCTCGTGGCAGTAATTAGCCAACAACCCGAATTTCTTGGGTGGTCTCTGCCCCGAGGGTCAGTAGTGTGAGTACATAATGAGATGTGACTGTCACAGGCCTAAGGCAAACATCTGAATCTAAAAAACAGACTGCAGAGACCAGCTGGAATCACAACCTACAAACTGCTATTTAATCTCTTTCTAGTTTTTTAATCATATAGAAACGTGGGGCTCATTCTCCATCTTCCCTTTTTTTTTTTTTTAAGTGGGACAGAGTATATTGTTTTTAATTGACTTGATATCTCCCACAGACACAGAATGACCCCAGTCTCTAACCCTGAAAGCATTTTTCAAGAACAACCTTCAGGAACATATGTTAGAAATTGAGACATACTCTGAAGGAAGCAAGAGAGACAAAAAGAGTTCAGAAAATAGAAGCAGATCATAGCAGTACTATAGTAACACACTTAGTTTTTCATTTACTCATTTGTATGTGATTTTCTTTTTTTTTTTTTTTTAAATGCTGAGAGATTCCACAGGAAACCAAAAGAAGCGAATGCTATTAACAGCTGCTGAGTCCTGAGCATTTTTGAAGGTCAAGTGGTCATTTAGTTATTTAAATATAAGCTTAGAGATACAGCTTAGTATGATAAAAACACACTGCAGGATCTTATGCTTTGTGTCTCTTTGCAAGGGAGATCCCTGCTTAAGATTACCATGTGGTATTAATATTTATCCATACACATGAATTATTTATACTTTTGATTTGTCCTTTCTGCCCTTTCAGCCTCCTTTCAGTCATGGAGACGACTGACCTAGAACATCACCTCACTGTCACCCATGTGTTCCTGTTGTAGAGTACTAGAGAGCCAAAAATACAGATTCACACTGTATGGAAAGGATAAGAGGCTAAGAATAATTGAAATTGTGTATATAATTAGCCACATGTACTCTTTTGTTTGGAGCTATGGAAGAAATGAAACCCAAAATTATTCTGCATTTCCTGCCTGTTGGACCGGTTGTCTACACGACTGTGATCATCTTGATTTTCCTGAACCATTTTTAAAATGATGTGTGGGATCTTCTCTATCTCTTCCTTCTAAAGTGTGAGGAGAGATTTTTGGCTGTAAATCCAAGCCAGTCCTTTATTCTCTCTTCTTGCACATGCACTGATTTATATGCACTTGATGAGTGGAGGGAAAGCTTTCTTAGAAATATAAGATAGAAGGAATATAGAAATAGGATAAATATAGGATAAATAGGATAAATATAGAATATAGGATAGGAGGCAGGAAGGGATATGCAGCCATGTCTAGCTTCCTGCCATCCTAGGAAATGTGGTATATGAGCCACCTGAAAGTGAAGAGCTCAGCTTGAGGCTCAGAGAGTCTTTCTAAAAATCCAGAGATTCAGCAGGAATATTCCACATGACATTTCTCTTTCTTCTCCATCATCCTCTCCTCTGCCACACAGACAGACCATTATCTCTCTCCTCAGGCAATCTAACGAGCCTAGTGCCATGAGGACAAAAGCTTTCAAACCTTAAAGCCTGCAATTTGCCTGAGGAAGAGAGAATGAGCAGGAAAGGTCAGACACACGAGTAATGCTTCAGTCCTGATGTCCCTTTGGCTTTAGTGAGCTCCCAGGCAATTGTAATATATTGCCAAGCACAAAGGTGCCTTAGGACCTCCGAGACTGAGTGCTTTGGGCACAGCCTTCCCTTTTCCAGTGCTTTGAAAGGCTGGCAACAAAGCCCAGGTCAGGTGCTGCAGAAATATTTCTCACCTGGATAAATCATTCTTTTCTCCCTGTGTGACTTTCTTTGCAATGAAACAGTCTCGCAGCGCTTTTCCCATCTGTGCTATGGAAATCTGTTTTGACCTTGCTGAGCGGCCTGGCCATCCATCATGTCAGAGCTGGGCTACCTGCGAGGAGAGCACGGGGACTGTCACCTCACCTCCCTGCCTCAGTGAGTGCGAAAGCAGAGCAGAGCCCAGCCTCAGCTCTCGCCATGACAGATACATTCCCTTCCCTGCTCGTCCTTAGGCTTTTCTTGTCACATTCTTCCGATTTGTTTCTCATGGTTCAGTGGAAAAGTGAAGGTAGGCACACACACGAGGTCTTACTTACCTTTAGGTGAATATCTGTAGCATCAATCTTGGTAGCAAAGGAAATCTCAATTCCACCACCTCTGTCTTTTCCCTGTTCTATCAGAGCACACATTCACATTTCAGACCTAAAGAGAGGCTGATTTACTCTTTCCTACAAACTTTGCCTCACCAGGATATTTCACATCAACTTGAACTGTCAGGCAACAAAAAGGAACGGGTGCAAGATGATGACTTAATTCAGCATCTGTTGAAGCCTATGGTCACCTTTCCTTTAGATCAAGACCTAAATCCTTATTCCTAGAAGCAGCTTTGACACTTAATCCTCGGAGGAAAAAAAAGAAAGGTAGTGAGTCAAATACAATAAAACTCTGACATTTTTATATTTGAAGGACATATCAACATGAAAGCAAAAGCTCTGCTTGACCTATGCAGTGGCTTTCCAAAGAAACTGTGACAGTGGGGAGAAGGCAAGTAGGATGACTCCATTCTTTTTGGAAAGTTAAATCTGGGGCTGAACAAAAGTGAGAAATATAGTTCAAGATTCAGAGAAAATATAGAAAAGGCAGAGAAGTGACCTAATTGTCCACTTTCTCCTGATGTGGTCATAATAGCTGTAATGAATTTTGGTTTTGGATTTGTTTTTAGTGGGCTGGTTTGGGTTTGGTTTTTTTTTTGTTGGTTTGTTTTGGTTTGGGGCCTTTTTGTTTGTTTGTGTGGTTGGTTTTTTGTTTTTTTTGTTTGTTTGTTTTGGTTTGTTTAGGTTTTGGTTTTTTTTTTGTGGGGCTTTTTGTTTTGTTTTTGGGGTTTTGGGGGATTTTTTTTGGTGAGTTTTTGGTTTGTTTTTTGGATTTTTTGGGGGGTTGTTTTTTGTGGGATTTTTTGGGTTTTGTTTTTTTTGTTTTGCTCTTTTTGGTGTTGAGGTTTTTTGGGGCTTTTTTGTTTGTTTATTTTTGTTTGTTTTGTTTTGTTTTGGGTTTTTTGGGGTTTTTTTGGTTGCAGTTGCAATGAGTAAAGGCCTCTCCCTCTGGTCTTATAGAATGGCTCTTTACCTGTTTCAGGTAACACTCTCACCGTGCCCATGGCCTACACAAAACCTGCAGCTTGTACTGCAGATGGCTTCACAGCAGTGTTTGCTGCAGGACGTTCTCAATGCAAAAGCCATCAGAAAAAAAAGTGTTTCACATTAGAACAAGTAAAAACTGTCTTTTACAAGTAATTGTTGGCACAGGCTGGCAGCATTCCTCGCCCACCTAACCTTTAGTTCAGTTCAGCGAGCAAGGTCAGCTCCCTTTGTGCCTGCTGAGAGCCTCTGAGTTTGGCAGAAATTTTTCATGAATGCAGATGTCCACAAAAAGAGAGTTTGTTGGCAGGATCAGGACCTTTTGAATAATTCTGAAATGACAACACAGCTGGAATGAAGAGCTTGACGTGTTCCGTGTCCATGGGCGGGTCACTGATGGCTTTTGGGTTTACACAGAAAACAAAATGTCTGAGGTCATTCTCCCCATCCCTCTCACTAAATAATGCTGTGCTATCCTTGCTCAAAACCAGTAGATATCCGAGTATTTTTCCTTAAAACCCTGGACTCTAGAGCCATGTTAACACACAAGCTTTTCTGCCTTTCTTCTATAACTGCTTCTATAAATAGATAGCCAGACGATTTCTAGGTTTCAAAGCTTCTAGGAAAAATAAAAACCATGAACACAAAAGCTTGAAAAAAGAAAAAGATGTAAGGAGCTTACTAATTTCCGCATCAATAAATGTTGTCCTTCCAAATTTTTGCTGTCTCTTTTTAGTATTGCAATGCTTAAGCTAAGCTGATAACCTGGGAACTGCTCAGCAGGAAGAGAACTGGCCTTGCCTGAAGGGAGAGTTCACCAATCTCTCAAAGCTGGCATTTAGAGTAGAATTAATCTCATTTAATAAAATTTGTCTTTGGAAGGTGTCCCTGTCCATGGCAGGGGGTTTGGAATTAGATGATCTTTAATCGTCTAATTCCATCTTTGGTCCATTCCAGACCAAATCATTCTGTGACTCTCTGATTCCATGATATATAAAAGTAATATGTCTGCTCAAAGACAGTAATTTAAATCCTCATCCCAACGATTTTAGACTTTCATTTCTTTTAGGTTGAACTGCCTTCTGCCACTGTCCTTTGACTTTAGCCAGTGTTTAAACAAGCTGCTCATGCAAGGCACTCTCATTTGCGTGGATAAAGGACTTCCATCCACAGGCCATGACTGCACTGTAGAGTGACATAAAAATAATGAGCTACCTTCAAAGAAATGGGTTATATCAGTATCAGTTTAACTAATTACACTCCCTGGAAAGAAAAAAGTAAAAGATTTTGGCTTTTTCATTGCAAGATAAAGTTCATGAATGTTTTATATTGGTATCTATATTGCTCTTTAATATATTTTATTTTCCTTCAGGACAGGAAAAAAAGAAGAGGCAGTTGACCTCTCCTGTGACATAACCAAAGTAAAATGCATCTGGCTCACAGGAGTATTTAATGGGGCGGTGAACTCTTATATGCAGGGATCAACTTCTTGTTTTGCATTTGTGCTGTGTGTGAAACATTGGATTCTTAATCTATGACTGATTCCAGGTGGTACTATAGTAACAATGTATAGACAGAATGTGCCTCTCCCTATAAAAAATAATTTAACATAGTTCATGGAAATGAGACACTTTCTGAATAGATAAACATGTCAGATTTGTTACCATCTCCAGTGCTGGATATATTAAATCAGGGAAGTAATTTATCTCTACCTTAGTTTTGATTTTATACCATCTTCTACCACTGGAGATTGACTTTAGCTCTCAGTTAGAAAAAAATATGATGCAAACCTGATCCAGAGAATCTTAAAATTAGGAAGAAAGAAGCTAATAATAAAAATTTATTAAATGTGTCTTCCTACTGAGGAAGATACATTTAATTGTGGGTATTGCTGAGGACTTTTCTAAAAAGCACAATTAAAACAAGGCTCCGGCCAAGTGCCAGAGCCTCTTTTCTGTTTGTCCACTCTCAGAAGCAATTCATCCTCCCAGCCCAGCCCGGGAGTGTGTGTAAAACACAGCTCCTCCATTATTCAGATGACAGCAGCTGAGGACATTCAGCTTTGTTAACAAAGGAGGTGGCAAATGTCTCTCCCTTTCCCATTAAAATCTTCTCCTGAATTGCCTCCATGTGTGTGAGGAGATATAATAAGCAGATTGCAGAAATTAATTAATTATGAGAGTTAGCTTTTCACTTTCACCCTTCATTGAGCCTCTTTTGTTCCTTAGCCATGGCTTTTGTAAAACTGAAATTATTTCCTAGGGAGTGTGGCTTTTAGCATGACTGTGTCCTGTGTTTGGCTGCTACAGCAGTGGAACATTTAACAAGGAGTTTCTAATGAATCCCCCGGAAGAAAACACCCCCAAAAACAATACTTCAATGTGCGAGTACTTATATACACAACAGAAAAAAAACCAAAAACTAAAAAACAAACAAACAAAACAAATGAAAAAAAACCACAAAAGGAAAGGCAAATATTTTCTTCCATATTTTAAACAAACTTTAACCACAGCCATTCGCTGGGAAGCAAATTTAGATAATGGGTTCTTTCTGCAAGGGTGAGAGTGAATGATTTCAGACTTTTGGATGACTTGCTAGAAAGACGTGTTAACTTGCTGGTAATTTGAACACCAGCAAGCAGTTTGCATACTCCTTGCAACTTTTTCAATAAATGCCATCACCTATTCTGTATTGCCCTCGGCTTCTCACACTTGTGTCAGAAAGAAATGAGAGATTTTTAACACAGCCAACAAGTTCAGTGCAAAGTGGAGAGGGGCAGAATTTCCATCAGGTCTAAATCCCAGTGAAGGTTCAGGGCATGGCATGGTTGTAATCAGTCACTTGTCTTTCTGTATTACTTTATTCAAAACCATGGGCAGTTCTGCAATGTCTTCTTTTTCTACCATCAAATGAATATCATGCAGCAAGAAAGCAAAACTAGAAGAGGGGCAATGAGGAAAATAAGGACAGAGGATTTAGAATTAGAATTTCTGCTTGTAGGCCTTGTTGCTGACTTTATTCAGTACATATTTAAATTATCAGCATTTTTTTCCCTACGGCCTTGTCTTGACTGTTTTAAGAATTAAACAAGGTGATGTTTGCAACGCAGTTTCCTTGTGGAAAATACTGCCATTTTCATAGAGTGTTGAAGGCTGCAGATGAATTCCTGCCTGAAACTATTTCCCCCTCCCAAACCCCAATTTTAATCAGCCCTACTGATTTCACCCAACCCTGCGTGGTTCTTTTTTCTCTCTCTCATGGTTCCTAGCTCTCAGAGAGGATGAGGGAGAATTGGGCAACAGACTTGAGGTTTTAAGACAAAAGAACGAACACTGATGGTGTCAGACACAATGGACAAAGTCCCTTTTCTGCTGCTAATGATCTGTCTGGGAGACAGTAAATTATCTCTATATTTCAGACAGAGCCATCCCATGACTTTAAAGGTGAAATGGAAATCCCTAAACTAGGGACAGTTCTAATGGCCAAAGTCTGAAAATACTTTTTACATTTTTGGAAGGTGCTGTCAAGGCTTTGTCAGAACCACATAAAAATTAGGACAGGAACAAAAGTGCTAAGATCTTTTTATAGTTGAATTTAGAATAATTTTTATATCCCTGAATCCACAGTGGATTAAAAAAATAGTAATGGACACTTCAGCTTTCAAAAAAAAGGTAAAAAGCTAAACTCTTTTGTACAGCCATAGGTATCTTCAGCTCTAGGCTGAAGAAGTCTAAGTTTCAGTAAGTACAAAATAATACTAAATTTTTATGCCAGCAGGTCAATCTGTGTGAATTTCTGTGCATGCAGACACACATTCCTGTGTATTTACTAATTCTGGACTTTGAGACAATTTGTGAGTCAACATCTGAAGATGGTTGAAAACAATAATTCCTGATCAGGTTAAAGCTCCAATTGTCCTTTTATCCTCTGTCAATAAGTGATAGAAAATGTCTGTATAACAACAAGGTCAGAAAGACATAAAATGGTACCACTTTTCTGGTTAGAGAAGTCTAGAATCAGAAATTGTCTCTTTTATGGTTTTATGTACTATATACTTGGCTTCTGACTAAGCCAAGCAGCAATCCTGCAACCATCTGGAATTTCTCCATACTACCAGAGTTTGAGGCAGCAGAAAATATCCTGAAAAACAAAGAAAAACAAAACATCTTCCCATATTCTGTCTTCCCTCATGCTAACCAAGAAAGGGTTGATTATGAGCAAGCCGGTCCCAGTTAGTGTATATACATTTATTCTGGATGGATATTATGGGACCTCACTAGGATGAGCTGGAATAAATTGTGATCCGTGTTTGGAAGATGTGCATAAAAAACTGAAAAAGAATTTAAACACAGTTTTCCTACACTCTGGTTTAGCTGTGTAGGAAACATTTGCCTTCCCACCTTGGTGAGCTTAATTAAAAATTTTTTGCTTAAACCATTTAGCAAATTCAGTTTAAAATTTGAAGATAACTTTGAATTAGTCAGAACTGCAATTTTAGGGGGACAATTGTTGGAGTAATCTTGTCTACCTCTCCAGCAGACTTTGCAGTCCAAGTGATGTTATAGATTAATTTACTGCTGCAGACCTTGGAATTTTCCCCAAAGATGTTCAAAACCGACAGAGTTTTTATGACCAGAGTCACTGCAGATTTAGGATATAGTCCAGCATCTATTAATTCAGAGGAAAAACTGCCTTTCATTCAGAAAACACTGACTCAGAAACCTATGTGCACTTATTTGGAACCACAAACTGGTGTAGTTTGCATGGTTCTGAACCTGTAACTGTAGAAGATATAGGTTAATGTCCATTTATGCAAAGTATACCAGTGGAATTAAAACAGCAAGAATACCATCTGAAAAGGGCATTTGTGGCATGTTTTTGCAGTTTCACCTTTGTTGCCAAAGGTCTGCAATTACATGGATTAAGGTGACTTGAAGCTCCTTGCCAGGCTGCAGACACAGGATAACTGCACCTATCCATCAGCCTGCTGACAGCAGCCCGATACACACGAAGCAAGGAAGGCTGGGTGTTTAACAAATTGCATTGCCTATTTCATTTATATAGCCTTGACCTTAACTGCTTCCATAAAGCAGCTTCTGCACCCACCACAGGCAGGGATTTGTTTCTTCCAGCAGGTTCCCTTGCAGAGCTGCAGCTCCGCCGTGTTCAGCAGTGCTGCCACCCCTGCTTTAATTCCAAGGAGATTTTCAAGTGGAATCAAAGGCATCCTCTTTGGATGACACTTGTTGATTCCCAGCTGTGAGAGGCATAAAGAAGACTGACCTTCGTTGGATGGAGATGGTCACAACAAGTAACAAATTCACCACAGCAGCTTCTGGGTCCAAGGAAAGGAAGAAGTAGTAGCTCTTTATTTTCCAGAGACTTTTTATACTATTTTGCAACTTTGTTGTCACACACCCATTGGCTCTCAATTCACCACCCCACAATATCATTGGCTACCTACAGCCAGAACAATATCTTGGAAAAACACCACCTGCATGAAGTTGGGTATCTCTGTTTATGAATTCCTGCTTGTTTTGAACCAGAGAGCTGTGGTTGCACTGTTTTAGAATCCTTCTGTTCTTTCTCACGGAGAACATAGATAAGTTGCATTCTTTCACTTTTCTAATCTCTATGTTTGACACCGGGTGTGACCAATGAGCTTGAGAGGTGGATTTTTCACTGACCACTAGTTGTTGGAGTCTGTTAGAGTATAAAAGGCTTTTTGGTGTAAATAAACTGCCCTTCTTCTCCACCATACTTGGCCTGCTTGGTTTCTCTCAGCAACCTCCGCGAGGGGCATTCGCCGCCATAGAGAGCCACTGTGAGAATTGAGAACAACAAGGTGTTCTCATGGTAAAGTAGCTCTTACTATGTGCCTACAATTCCCACAGACCTTGTCAGGCTTTGTACCAGCTTGCAACACAGTTTGGTACTAAACAGGGGTTTAAGATAGCAACCAGTGTCTTATTTTATGAAAAAGATGTAGTAGGGGAAAAGGGAGAGGTCGCGTGGAGATACATGCAGCTGGTTATTGCCTTCAATAGTCCTTTGAGAAAAAAGTCAATGATATTGTGTGATTTACCTGATCTGTCCCAGTTGATTCTTTAGTGTGAGGAAGAGCCTATTTCTTTAAAGGGTTTGTAACAATGGTAAAGAGTGTCTATCTCGGGTACAGATTATAACCCTACAGTTTATACACGTGCAGTGGGTGAAATTAACCCTGGTTCTGGTGTCTTCCAAGGACCATTCATACTGCACATGCACGGTTTAGGTTTCTAACTGAGCACTCTCCATTGTCTTCCTTAGGAACAATCCCAAGGGTTCTAATAAAGTACTGCAAATATCCACATGCAATGTCCTTAGCTATGAGTCAATTTTGTTTTCCAGTTCCTAGTCACTGTAGGATGTTTTCCTGTCATGTCACAATGTTAATCACTTCCTAAAGATCATAATTTCTTATTGTAGAGGTCTCTTGCCACCATTCACAAATTTCTTTCTCTTCTCTACGAGCTGTGCCATACTCATGTGACACAGCACAGCTTTTGTGTTTTGGCTGTTGGAAAGTGTAACACAGCAAGACCAGCTTCCAAGTGAATCAAAACTAATAAGCAATACAATAAAAATTAGCAATAAACTCAGGTCTGGAGCATGATTTTTCTTGAAAACATAAAGATGTTTCTGAAATTTACAGAACATCACAGTATTACAAATTTATCCTTACTGGTGGGACAAAAAACAAAGTGCAGGAGAATTGCCTGGTGTAACACCAGGTGGCCTAGAGCAGACAGGGGACAGAGGGGTGGAAGAATTCTGCAGGATTTAATGTGAGTAGTAAAGCCAAAGGAAAAAGCGAGTTTCGTCTGTAGAAGTTCAATAACTCCGACAGCTCTTTTTATCTTAAAAATTTTTCTTTTTAGGGAGAAATTTCAAAATTGTTTCTCTGTACCCCATGGTCTAACAACATCCTAAAGAGAGAAACAGATATTTTTGCCCTTGTGAAGTAAGAACAGCAGTCAAAGTGTGCGGTGTGAAAATTCCAGTTATAATTTTCACAAAGTATGGAAGAGCTCAGATAAATGAAAAGATTAAATACTGACTTGAAATGAATTCTTGGGTTTACACTTCCAAACATTTCAGTAAGACCTTCTTTTGCCAGAGGAGGAAATATTTCAAATTTTATTGTTTGGCCAGTCTCTAGGTTTAGAGAAACATTTTTCATCATTCTAACAATTTCTAGAAGTATCATGTGAGTTCTGATGTGTGACTGGTAGGAAACAATATTACATACAGTGTCACATGATGTGATACTAAAATCTGCCAATGACCTAACCTGCAGACTTAATTTGTAAGAAAAGCACATTTCCTAGATAAACTACCAAAAAAAAATTACATAATCTAACTACTCTTCATTAAATTTTTGTAAATTGATTGAATATTATCATGTTTGCTGCACAGACACTCAAAAAAGGTTGAAAGTTTAGGTGGTGCATCTCAATTGCAAAAAGAGGAAGCAATGATAAGATTTTCTTTCTTTGATAAAGGTTGTTGTTGAAAGAATGGAAAGGCTAAACACAGGTGAAAGGAAAACCAACCCTCTCTTTTAGATGACATTTTCTCTTTCCAGGGAGCAAGCTGAAGATTGTGTCCCATGGACTGGGACCCTTCAATGTTTCCCAAGTTGTCATTGTGTGCAGAAATGCGATCCCAGCAGGACATGGAGAGTGTCTCTTTCTTTCAGATCACATCAACAGAAGGTTGGGATTGTATCCTCCATTCCTGCCAGTCTTTTTCACAGTGATAAAGAGGGCATAAAGCTCTTATTCTGAAGACAGAAACCCTCCCACCCCCTTTGAACTTCTACTGAGAGGTGGCTGCTACCGCTGAATCTGCCTCTGCTGCTGCTGGAGTGGCATTCAGCTCTCAGCTAACCAGAGAATGTAGTTTTGCAAATAATTTTAATGCCTACAATGGAAATGCTTTTCTTAAAATAAAATCAAATGTGTTTTGTTGGTTGTTTTTTTACAAATAATTTGAGTTTGGAGAGCTGTTTAGCTCTCTAAGTACTGCCATAGAGAAAACAATTTTTATTCTGAGTACTCAAAGACATGATCTTGAGCAGGAATTTTCTCTCTTCAAAATGCTAATTAGACAAAACAATGAATTTTGATAAATAAGTGCATCTACAAGTTCCTGGCCTCAGGGAAGTGTCACCACAGTATTTATTGTTTGCAAGAATGAGTATCTCACATAAACACTTTCCCCTATTAAAAGATACAAAGCTTGTATTTGAAATTAAAACAGCTGTGAGGGGCTGTTTGTGTGTTTGTGTGTGAGAGTGTTTTTCGGATTAAGTCTGAAAATAGAGAGTCAATTAAATGGAAAAACAGAAGGAGATGGATGCTGTGAGGAGAGGATGTGCAGTGGAAGTTGGTTGGAATTGGGAAACCCCAAAAAAAATCTGATGGGGAGGTTGCCTCCTCAGCTGTGCCTCCATGAGGGTCTTTTACACTTGCCCAGTCGCAGCCACAAGTGAGATCAGATATTTACTGGAAGTGGTTCATAAAGGCATTTAGAAATGGTCTGTATCTGTCTTGTAATCCCAATATCTTTCCTTTCTCCAGACCCACGTTTGTTATTTTCTTTTCCCCCCAAACCTGGCATGTTGGGCACATCTACAGCCACAGAATACAGCAGAGAAACAGCAGGAGAAAAACCTTCCTGCAGGGAATCAGAAAGAATTAAACCTTGTCTAACAAAGTTAGTTTAACTAAGATATTTAATTTAACAACATGAAATGCTTTTAGATTTTAGTAAATGGACTTGGTTTTCCCGGATTTTGTTGTGATGGAGGTAGGATGTACCAAGGAGTTGTATGACCAGTGCCTCTAAACGAGTTCCTTCAGGTTGATGTGACACCAAGCAGCCACACACTGAACACTGAGAGCTGTAAAACAATCACGTTCCATTTTTTATTTCCAAGTAAACAACCTGCTTTTCATTCACAGAAACACAGAATCATTTAGGTTGGAAAAGGACCTCCTGAGTGAGTTATTCCATCTATCACAGGCAGCCAGTCCCAGAAATTCCGTAAAAAGATAAGATGGTGATACCTTAAAATGAGTTAGTGCTTCCACATTTTTCTATTCCTCATAAGAAGCAGGTTAATTTGTATTCAGAACCTTCTATGCACTCTTGATTAATATTCATTACCATTTGCATTACCCTATTTTTGTATTAATACAAATATAGTAGGGACTATAACCTATTTCGTATATACATATATAAATGTATATACATATATAAATTTCAATAGAAAAAGAGAGACCCTTTAAGAAATGTAGAAAAAGCACTATTACCATTACTGTCATTAAAATACTTTCTCATGCCCTTCCTGGTCTATTATTATCACCTTTTGTTAAACAGTACATTGTTCTTTATTAAATTACAGCCATAAAGGAGTGTATGTAGTAATTTATTACTACAAATGTTATTTGTGAGAAGAGGAGGAAATATCATGAGCATCTCATGGTTTCTGAGGCACAAACTTCTTTTGGACTTCCCTGATGGCTCACAGAATAAAGAGAGAAAATGAATATGTCGGTGTTCCTCGGTGTGACAAAGGACAGATTCCTCACGGTGCTGTAGAGAAATGCTGTCACCACTCTGGTAATAAATTGCCGTGATTTAAACTTATCAGAGCAGGACTTCCCAGGCCTTAATGGAGACGATCTATGGTTGATGTAGGACCTATATGCAGAGCTGTCACAGCCTGACCTCGCTTGCCACAACAGCAGCAGGCTTTGATTGCACCCTGCACACTCCAGACGTATTTTTCTCCCTGTCCTGCTCCCTGCCAGATTTGGACGCCAGAGATGCTGAATGTCACCACACATTTTAGCTCCTGACAGCAGGCTAAGGACAGCAATGTGAAAAGGGGAGGTAAAACCTGCTTTAAAAATCTTTCCATGGGTGGAAAAGAAGTAGTGGCTCGGTATGAGGAAAAGGAGTGTTTGTGTCCCCGGGGCTGGGTGAGGTCCAGCTCTTGTCGTGACTGCAGAGCAGTGAGGACAGATGGGTGCCCAGTGACCCATCCCAAACCTGGTTGGTCTCCATCCAGTCTCAGAACAGGTATTTGGGTACAGCTGGTGCTGACTGGCATCTTTGGACAGTCTGGATAGAGGAGCCGAGGTCTGAGCGACCTGCAGAGACTGAGCTGTCCTCTCACCCTGCTGCAACAAGGCTGAAATCTATTAGCAAGGAAATCTTCCCTTATGCTACCTAAATATGAATTTTGTACTTTGTGTTTGCAGTATCTTCCCTGGGTGATAGACCCTTCAGACAATATGATGAGTTTTATATTTTCGCAAAATTTTCACAGCCTTTTAATCAATGTATAAATGTATATTTATTAGAGAAGCAGTTCTGAGAGATCCAGAGTTACAACTGCTCGAATTTTACAATTAACTCTCAATTCCACTTTGTATTTTTCAAAAAGAAAACCTAGCATATCCTTCTCATTTTATTGACATGGAAAAAAAATCCACAAAACCCCACAACAAACCAACCAACCCCTAAAAACCCGCACAAAACAGTGTTATTTAAATATTTAGAAAGCATTTTCATATACTTTACCTTAATTCACCTGTTATGAAGGAAACTGTGTTAATGGAGAAATTTTGCATTAAAAGTCAGACTATTTTTGACACAGACAAAATCAGTACTGAAGCAGCACAGATTATTATCTGAGTGATGAGTAGAAGATGAGTAGCAGCCAGAATAGATTTGTCATGAACAAATCATGTCAAGCCAGTCTAAACTCCCTCTGTGACAAGCTAACAGACTTTGTGGATGGAGAGGAGCAGTGGATGTCATGAATCTTGGCTTTAGGAAGGCTTTTGATGTGGTCTCAGATGGAACTCACATAAGCAAATGATGTCTAGATAAAACTAACAAGATACAAAAAAAGAAAAGAATAATTGCAGCCAAGGTAGAGATATTAATGGGAAGGGACACTGAAGGAGGTTCTGCAATGGTCTCTTCTAGGTCAGCCTCTGTCAGAATTTTTGTTAACTCTAATGAGCCAGACACAGGAAATGTATTGTGGGAGACGGGCTTAGAATTCAAATTTTTAGAGATGCAAACAGATAAAAAAAGAAATTCAATTAATTTCATGGGGGCAGATGTAAGATTTTGCATTCAGGTGGGAATAATTAGCTCCACAGAGAGAAATCAGGGAACAATCAGCAATTCTTCAGAAGTCAGCCTTGGGATTATGGCTGATCACAAGTGGAAAACAAAGCAATGATGATGCACTGCTGCAGGTACCTTCTCTTTTTAGTCAGCCACACTCAGAAGGTTTTATCTGAGCTCATCTTTGTACAGGACACTCCTGGAGAAAGAAGGAGTAATTAGAGTCCGTAGGAGCCCAGTGGAAAATCTGAGCTGGGAAAAAAAGCTGACAGAAAAGGACTAAAAATGTTTTTTTCATGCCAAGAGATGATGGAGAGAACAGCTTTTAATTACAAAAGAGGCTGCTGCTTAATGAATTCTTCATGGGTATAAACTGTAGCAAAACAGATTCAATTAGATTAGAGGAATATATTTCTAGCAGTGCAGAGAGGCAGCATATTTTTATTAATTTTCTTCTGGGTGGTATCATAGCTGTCCTTCTGCACATTGACTTCAGTTGTGCAGAATGGATGGTTCAAGAGCAGCTTGGGACACCCAGCTGGAGAACCCAAGGAGGGATTTCACAGCTTGGTTTTTATATAAAGCCCGTGGATGAACCAGATTTACCTGCAGCCTGTGCCCCTGCAGCAAAATTCACACTTCTGTAACTCAGAGCACCACTCAAGTCACCATGGCAATGCTCATGGGTTTCAGGCTCCACCCAGGTGTTTTAGGCTCCTTACAAGTATTTCAGGAAGGCAAAAAGGTGGCCGAAAAAGTGAAAATGGAGTGAGGATTCATTAAAATTATTGAATGAGGTTGAGAGAGTAACACAGAAGGGTTTAAATAGAGCTGTGACTTTAAGAAGGGTATATGAAAATGTACATAACTAATGGAAATCTAAGCAGCAATGACCTGCCAGGCTCACCTTGTTCCCACCTCTTTCTTGCTGCACTAATGTGTTACATCCTACCTTAAACCAGGTTAATGTTATGTGCTGAATTCCCAAACAGGTCTCACAGCAGGTCTGCCAGCTTTGGGAAGTTTTGGAGTCCTGCACTGAATGTGACATAAGAACTCACACTTGAATTGAAACCTCTTCAGTGGTGGGATGGTTCATTTTATGCTTCTGTGTGGTGTTTAATATATTCTGCGCACAGAACAGAAGGGATGTGCTTTTAATGAAGCACAAATGTCAAAAATCCAGCACTGAAATACTATCTCAGGTGTTGCTGAAAGTGTAAGAAATGCTGGCGACATGACCATGTCAAATCGTATCAACCTTTTCTTACATTATTTATTCCAATTAATAATGAAAAGATCATGAAATGTATGAAGCTACTGCTGATTTTTCTCTCTGACAGCAAAAAATCCCCAAAACCCACATTACAGCTAACCACTCTAGTCAGAACGGGTAAGCAGTGCCAGAGAGGTGGAGAAGGGGAGATAAGATATTACTTAATTGCTGGACTAAAGGATCTTTCAGGCCACTCTTCAGGCTTAGACACCTAAATGCAATGCCTGCATCAAAATATAATCACTATTTACAAATGTAGTTGCTGTAGCTTCAGGCCCTGGTCACTGAGAAAATACTGGCACACCTTTGGAGCCTTTTTGAGATTATAGTGTCACCTCTGAGTGCAAGAGAGAAAACAGCAAAGCTTTAACTTAGATGTGAATTCTCCAGTGTGGATTCCCAGCTGAAGTTTATCTATGTATCTATCTATCTATCCATCTATCTATCTATCCATCAATCTATCTATTTATCCATCCATCCATCCATCTATCTATCTATCATCTATCTATCTATCATCTATCTATCTATCTATCTATCTATCTATCTATCTATCTATCTATCTATCTATCCGTCCATCCATCCATCTATCTATCCATCCATCCATCCATCCATCCATCCATCCATCCGTCCATCCATCCATCCATCCATCCATCCATCCATCCATCCATCCATCTACCTACCTACCTACCTACCTTCCTACCTTCCTACCCTACCTGCCTAAGCTCTGTGGTGTTTGGTTGCCTGCTGGGCTTAAACCACATCACATCTAAGTCCAAGAAATTTTCTTTTCACAATTTCAATACAAAATCAGCTCCATAACTTTCCTTTATAGAGCTCAGGCAATTATTTTGATTTATAAATGTATTTTTATGTGTTTGTGGTCACTTCCGCTTAAATACCTACAAACTGTGACTTTTTATCAGCCATGATCAGACCTGTGTTCTCTCAATGAATAAGGTCTTAGTAAAGGATAAAAGTGCATTTTTATGGCACATTGACCATCTCTAACCATCTCACAGTGCAATCAGACTCCTAATATGCAATTTCTTGTAGCTCTCATCATGGGACCCCTCCCTTCAGTAGAATAACTAACATTGTCTCGGCTGATTTCAACCTAATTTCTATTTACCTCAGTTTTACTTTACAAATGCCTTGAGTACTTTTGCCCTCAAAGGCTGAAAGCATTAGTTTGAATCTTTTAATTCCATTTCCCTCTCATTGAAATGGACAAAGGCATCATAGCAACTTTGATTATAAATATATTCATGACATGATAATTAAAAATTATACTCCTGCAGGGTTTTTTTCTGTCTTAGCTATCTTTCTTCCCTGAAAACACATTTATTTTCATTTTTAAAGTTAGTTTGTGTATATCTACGTATATTTATTTACATATGTGTGATTTTTTGTAAAACAGAAATACAAAAAGGTACCTTTTACTGTTATGGCCTCTATGGTTTATTCATATGCCTTTTAGCACAGCAGGAAAAGATTTTTTTTCCTATTAATTCTGCACCTTGAATCCTGCAAATATTGGTAAACCTCAAACAACTGCTGAGGGCTCTGCAGTCCTGTGCAGTTTGCTACACGTTGCTAGAGCACTCAGCACTTTCTACAGCCTAAAATATCTCCAAAGGTACAAATGTTTCTTATTTATGATCTGCAGATAGGAACTGAACACAGGCCTAAACCATTTCTTTAGTCTCCTTATTCTGGTATTTATTTTAAAACTGCGTCTCCCTTTATACCTTGCCCATTTGAAATACGGTGTTTATTCTTTAAATGGTCATTGGAACTGTGGTGATGGTCAATTGTGTGGAGGTAGCAGTGCTGTGACAGTCTCATTTTTGGTGCTTTTTTCCCCGTTTTGAGGAGGAAAGGGCAGAAAATCAATGCAAGACAGATACGGTGTGGAACCCACTGTGCATTTTCATTATGAGCCTGTAACCTCTGAGACTTGAGAAGTAATACTGAAAGAACAGCCAGAGAGGAAATTGGTGAAAAAGTTTCTATTTTTCATCTGGTTCTATGCTTTTTGTCTACTTGGAGATAAATAGCTCTGCCTTGGAAGAAAATTGCCTTTTATTAAAAATAAAAAAAAAAAAATTAAAAAAAAAAAAGAAAAAGAAAGGAGTTTTATTTTCATTCTGAAAGTCTAAGGGGGAGAAACAGCACATTAAAATGTTATTTTAATGAGTGCTGTCCTAGCTGGATACACGTAAATAGTCATTGGTGTCTCTCATCATTATTATTGGGCCTTGAGAAGAAAAGCTCAGTTATTTTTACCTTTCAGTATTCTTACATTAGCTAAAGAGCTCATATAAACCAAAAGAAACTGCCTTATTTATACTAAATGGCACACAAGGTAAATATGAAACCATGTCCCCAAGGCTCTGTTAGAACTTCTAAGGGGAAAATGAAGTTTGTTATAGACAGGTACAGATTCAGTGCTCCAGTCAGATATTAGCTTTTATTTAATGAATTGCTTTATAAATTAAATATGCTGATTACTTGACCATTTCTACCAGCAAAATGTAGCTATATATTTTAATAAGTTTGCAGAAAAAATGGAAAAAGAGATTGATTACAAATTGTTCTTGTTTCAAGAAACCTGTGTAACACTCAGTGAATGTTTATTTGCATTCTGGTGGCTCAGTTGAGGGGAATCTCTGTAAATCTCACTTTAGCTTTCCCTTTTAAACCCTCACACTGCCTGTAAACTTTATCTGTGATATTTTTGTAAGGTAAAGAACTCAACACAGCAGATCAGAAACCCAGGGAAGGATCTTAAATTGGCAGGAAAAGTTGGGTTATGAAATTACTCTGTTCTTCACATCATTCCCTGTGTATTCAGAGATGAGGACAGCATCTCCTTCTGTGACATACAGAGATGAAAATATATTTTCATTTCTTAACTTAAACATGGACCAATTAAAATGTCATAACTTTCAGAGAACAAGTTTGTAGAAGAGTTGATAATGAAGGCTTTCTTGCTTTGCATATTCTGCCCAATCAGTACTAAAGTTATATCAGTGTGACCCTGCTTGGGTACATTAAGGAAGTTGCCCAACTGAATAAAACAATTTGGTGGCCTTTAGGTGCCTGCTGGTGAAAAAGAAAAAGAAAATTCCTACAGAGAGAAAAGGAGATAGCAATATCAAAGCAAAGGATTGAGAGAGGAAAGTAAGATCAGGTGAAAAGGGTCATCAAAAAAGCTTTTGTTGATACCTTCAAATATTTAGCATCATAGGATGGAATTTGAAGGAAGAACTTCTGTAGAAAATGAGCCTCCGTTTGTGCTAGAAAAGCAACCAGGAAATAATCAGATACACAAACATTCTGTATCCTGAGCTGCACAGATATTTCTATTGTTATGTCCTGTCTTACTCAACACTAAGAAGCAAACCCTCTTCTCATTGTCGTTGTCATCAGATCAAAGCAGATGTTTCCAGCTGCAGAAGTCCTGCCAACCAAGCCTCTTCTTGCCCTCTCATGGCGCTGCTTCCAGCCGGGCTGGGGCTGCCTGATCCCTCTCCTGCCCCAAAGTCCCAAATTTGATAAGGCAAAGCCATCAGAGAAAAGCTTACTCAATACCTTCAATTTGTTTTCAGCCCTGCAGTCCTGCCTCAGCACTGCTTTACATAGAATTAGAGCTGCAGCCCCTGTGAAGAGCATAAAGTACCTATAGGAAAAGTCAAAAGAAATCTTGCATTTTGGGGAAATGGCTGACCTTTATTCTGTGGTGAAATAAAAGAAGTATAATTTTTTTGGTCATGGTTCCACGCAGCAAAAGCCTGATCTGCAGAAGCACAGCCTCACTGTACCTATACTGACACCATTTACACAAAGATAATGTTTCTAAGTTATTTAGAATATATAGTAAAAAATTGTCTCCACTGCATATCACAAGAAAGTTAAAAAAAAAAAAAAAAAAGAAAAGAAAAAGAGAAAATAAGAAAAGAGGGGAAAAAAAATCACTCAACTGAAAATAATTAATAACTGATAGCTGCCCAGGGGCTACATTTTTAAAATATATAAATAAAATAAAAAACCTTGCATCACCTAAACAGCGTATGACATATCTGATTTCTAATTAAAATTTCCACTTAGAGTCCACGGAAAGTAAATGAGGTTTGGACATTCCTTAGGCGGTTAAAAAGGCTCCTTTTCAATTTATTAAATTCAGCTAATAAGTTTTTTAAACAAAAGCTCTTCTGCTGTCTTGTCACTTTAGATTATTAGCAACACGCATTGTATCCAAGTGCAGTGCAGCTTGAAGACCTGCATTAAGTGCCTGGATGGCTGCTGGGGAGGCTTGAATGGAGCTCATGGACAGAAAGATCACGAGAAATTGCTCTGACAGCAGAGCAAAGTTGGGAGGAGTGTTTGCCTGCTTGTCACTCAGTTCTTCATCACCATGTTTACCAGTTTATTTTTGTTATGCCCCAAAGGACTCTCTTCTGCAAGCAGATCGTGGTTTCAGCAGAGCAGGGAAAAATGTATAAATGGCTCAGGACTATCCTTAGGAGTGACCTGTGAAGCTGCTGTGGCTCTGATACACAATTCACACTCCTTCATTCTCTCTACACTGAGCCATTAGTCTGTATCAATAATATCCTGGTGAAACATAATCCAGTGTCTCTGGAGCCTTGTCCCCTGGCAGCTAAAGCCACATCGCTGTGACTTTCTTTCCCAGGCAGTGGTCTGAAGAATGGGTGTAATCAGTCAGTTGTCTTCCCCAGGGAGTTATGGGGGGAAAACGCTGTTGGAAAATCAACTGTTGGAATAAATTAGCCTGTGTGGTCACACTGAGCAGACAGGAGTGCAGGAAGCCAAGAAATGAGCACTGAAATCTGGTGAAAATCTCTGTCCTCGCGTTAGGAAGAGGCTCAAATAGGAATTTGGGAATAGGAAAGGTGGCTGAAGCAAAAGCAGAATGATAACCTGGGTTACCTGATGAGTTTACAGCCCCAGGAAATGGAGTCCTGCTTCCCTCAGTGATAAGGGTGATGGGAGGAGAAAATCTCCTTCCTCCATCCCCTCAGAGTGAAAGTCCAGCAAAGCCTTCACTCTGAGACTCACAGCTGAGGGAACATCAGGTGGAAGGAATTCTGCTCACTAGACATAGGCCTCAGATGTCTGGAATATTTTAAATAACCCTTGGAGGTATTAAATGTCCCTTTCCCTGCTACAGAAAGTTGGTATTCCCGAGTGCAGGAGATTCCTGAGCACACACAGTGTTCATGAGAATGATATTGGTCTGTCAGAGTTCCTCGACTGCATTTTTCCTCTAACAATTGAGCAGCTGTTCCGTGGGTGAGATGTTCTGGGAAAAGCTTGTGAGTATGAAATTTAGTGAGGAACAGGAGAAATCTGGAGTAGAACACACTTTCATGAGTGAATAATTGCTGCTGAGTTTGCAGTCCTCAATTCTAATGTGACTTCCAGAGAAAAGCGTGACCTCCCTTTCTTGACTCTCAGTCTGGCTTTAAAATAAAACAAATAAAAAACCCCAACAAAGAAACAAACTACAAAACCAACAAAAAAAGTCACCAAAAATCCAAAAAGCTGAGGGAAGTACAGGACTGAAAGGTAATAGTCACACCATCAAATTATATAATCCATTTCATGAAACTACTCAGGCTTTTTACTACTCAAGGTCCGAATTCAAACTCCTTTCTCCACTTACTGCAACATGTTTCTAGTTTCCACCCTTTAGTATTCATATGTGGATTATAAATTCATTTAACCCCCACTAGTCCATCTTCTAATATTGTATTTTCATCTAACCAGTTCTCATACTCTTTGTTTTTATCTCCCTCTTCCATGCATGCATTTCTCATTTCTCAATTTCTTTTCTACCAAACCAGCCAGATTTTTAATAACTTTTGGAAGCTAATTCTACATCTCCCTCTTAATCCTAAAATCTCCTCTTGCTCCAGTCTGATCTTTCTTGGATAAGTGGAACCACAACAGGAATGGCTTTTAACTGAAATAGGGTAGCTTTTGTTTGGATATTAGGAAGAAATTCTTTCCTGTGCATGTGGCAAAGCCTTGGCACAGGTTGTGCAGAGAAGCTGTGGCTGTCCCATCTCTGAAAGGCAGAAAACAGACAGGTTCCCTTGTCAGTCAGTGGAAGATTGCAGGTACCCCAAAGGTGAGTTCTGCACACCTTCACAACAGGTCTGAGACAGGCGAAAGAAGTAAATCTCTATTCTAGAGAGAGCACAGAACAGGAGTTCAGACCCAATCCTTAATTCTTTGATGTCTGGAGGTGCAGAGGTGAACCCACCTCTCATTTCAGTAAGGAAGAATAGGAAATATAAATGGATTCATTTGGGTTTGAAAGCATTCATTGCTAGAATCATAAAATAATTTAGTTTAGGAGGGACCTCAAGAGTCAACCACCTGCCCTGAACTCAGAGTCTATCACAGCATGTTATTCTTGCATTTTTTTTTACTCCAGAGACGTATAAGCTCAGTTATTGCTGATGAGAATTCTACCCATCAAAACATTTGAGTTTCAATATTCACTGAATTCACTAAAATGGATTTCAGATAGCATAATGGAAAATCTGCAATTCCTGCTGTGCTGCTTTGGTATATAAATCAAACTAAGTAATAGAAACAATGCTCCATGCTTACAAACCTCATCAAAAAAGAGGAAAAAATGGCAAATATCTTCTATGAGCTATTTGTAAGGCATCTGCAAATGAAGAATTATTCACTAAAGTAATTTGTGAATAATTTCACATGATGAGTAAATATTCACAGCATACCAACAGAAAAGATGCAAAATTCATCAAATAAAATTGTTTGCTGCTAATCACTCAGAAAACTCCTACCTTTATCTAAAACTTCAAAAGCATTTGCTGTGCTGTAAATCATTCAAACAGCTTTATATTATTGTTTATTCCATTTTAGTCCAGATTTTCTTAAATTTAAAGTGTCTCTTGAAAAATACTATGGAAAAATGAAGTTATTTTAAATGAAATTTCTGTTCTGAACATCATTTATTTCCATTATTAATACTCACAAAGCAACTTAAAGTTTTCTGGGTTTCTTTTTAAATGCTAAAAAGGCATGAAAAGCTGAACCTTGAGGTTGAAGAGAATAGCAGGAAACTCCATGGGGAAAATAAACAATGGGATCAGTGAGATGCAGACTCATTGCACTTAAACTAAGGTCCTTATCCTTATTTTTCCCTTATCCTTCCGTCATCAGGGAAGAGACTAGTGACACTCCTGAAGCTGAATCAGATACTGAAGATCTGAGCTGACTTCTGTGCACAGATCTTTATGTTTCACTAACCAGAGAAAAGAGCATCAGAAAATTAAATAAATAACAAAGAGTTAAATAATTAAATAAAACTCATACTTGCCCACAGAGAGATGAGCATCATGGAGGGTTTGGAGAAGGCAAACTCTGCAGATAGGCTTCCCTCATGAAGAAAGCTATTTTGACATTTCAGTACTGCTGCCCTGTCAGTGCAGCAATGGGCCTCAGATCCCAGGAAAATGGCACAGAACATACTTATGTGCCTCACTAGAAAACAACTCTGGAGAAACCTTATCCTGTTCAGAAAGATGTAAATAGATGCAAATTTGATAAAAATTTACTGCAGTCGTATTAGTGTTCCTGAAAGTAAGCCAATGTGCATCTGTAAAAATATTCTGAAAGAGTTTCCCTTTATTTCTACCTTCTAGAGTGCTGCTGAAGTGACCTGATAAGGCCAAATGAGGAAACCCAGAGATATGGAAAGCTTTCCTTGGAAACAGTCTGAATCTAACCTTTGATTCAGTGAAAGTAAGCTGAGAATGTGTGTCAAGAAAGGTATTTATACATCACCATTTTTGTCAAACTGTTCTTGCTATATTTTCACTCCTAATTAGTGCATTTTCGCTGTGAAGTCTGCATGCAAAATGACTGCTCATGATGTATTAAAGAAAAAAAAGAAAGAGAACAAGGACCTGGAGAACATACAGAGGGAAAAATGAAAGTAAGACAATGAAAAAGGCAAAAATAATTTAAAAAGAAAATAAAAATATATGGCAGAGGTAGTGTTGGAAAGGAACAAGAGATCAAAGAAGAAAATAGTGTTTCAAAGTTTCACAAAGCACAGGGACACAGAATCCCAGCAGCATGTGCTTTGTTCATCAGTGGGAATGTGCTGCCTGCTCTGCTGAAATGTTCTCTCACAGCTCAGTCCTGTGTGGTTGCAACCACAGGGAGGTTTGGTTGGATGGGGAACTTGGCTCTTAAATATATGGAAAAGCTTTTATCTGTATCTGTACACATCTACATGTACAACAACTGGGACCCACACATGTAAATACACACCAATGTCTCCAAAGTTCTTAATTTCCTAAATAAATTTTACCTATTTTGATGACTTCGTTGCAGGTGTTAGAAAAGTCAGTGGATCTGTGGAGTGTGTGTTTAATCTGATTCATCAGTGTTAATGAAACACATCCATGTTTCTCAGATCCTGTATAAGAAGGGTTATGCTTGTTTTTGAAATTCCCACTGAAAGTTGGATCCATTTTCTGGTTTAGGGTTAAATATATTTAAAGGGAAAAGAAAATAATTTTTAAAATATAATATAAGCAAAACCTGAAATGCAATCAGTTTCATATTGTGGAGTCACAGAGAAGTGATCAGACACATAAAAGAGATTTTTCATAAAATAATATTTAAAATACTCTGATATTAAAAAGTGGCAGGAATCTTACTTTCTTAATATGCTTCAATCAGTATTTTCCATGTGAAACTTCCGCTCAGAATCTCAATTAGCCCCAGAGAAATTTGACACTCCAGTCTTCTAAGAACTGTAATCCCTGAGAAGACTCAGACTTGGATTAACAAGAACATTTAGTCCATCATTAGATTATGACTATACTGTAATATTTAGAGCAGACACGTGAAAACAATGCAGATAGGGACTGTTTTTTAAGTAAATTAGACCTTTTACATGAAGGCTATGCAACTTCAGATACCTCATGGCTTGGTCACTCAAGGAATATTTGTGGCTAAATGTTCATTGGTACAAGTGAGGAGTCAGGACTTTTCGCACTGATATCAGTTCTTGGAAGACCATTAAATTGCTTTTGAGTGGCAAAAAAAGCCAAAGGGATATTCACTGCCCTTTACTGAAAAATAGCCACTGGATAAATAATGAAACTTGCAATAAAATAAGCCTATGGCATTGGTGACTGAAATTCAAAATATGGAGCATCGTGCAAATGCAAGTCCAGATCTGATGTGCAGTGATGTGCAGTCACTTAACCCCCTCTAAAATATTGAAGCACTTTGTGAAAAAGAAAATTTGTAGCCAAATAACATTACTGAAAATAATACTTTAAGAAAGAGTAGTGAGGTAGAGAAAGGAAAAAAAGCGGGAGAGAGAAAGAGGCTTGTGCTCAGATTCTGTGAAAGAGAAGGGGTGAAATGAGTCCACGAAGAGGATTGAAGGTTCCCTGCTTTGCCCACAGGCTGGGAAATGGCAGTGCAGGGTGGGTTATTGCGGAGGGAGAATTCACCACCTCCGCAGCAGCCAGGAACAGCCAGGTATCCCTGGATACCATGGGGGCGGAGACGGTGGTGTAAGACCCACCCAGAAGGGCTGACTCCGGAGCACTAGTAACTCGACCCCTCCCTGCGGGGTGGAGTTGGGGGTGTGCAGATGGAGCCGACCCTGCCCCTCTTCCAGAAGACTCTAAGCTCCCCCGCTCTGGGTTGGCTGTTCCCCCCGCCTGTCGGCCGAGGTCCAAGCCCTGCTGGCTCGGGACCGTGACACCGCCCCTCTCCCTAAGTCCTATTGGTTTTCCCCTTTCCGTTATAACCTTGTGCACAACCCCTCAACCCCGGTTCTTCGCTGTCCCCCCCAGATTGAACGGGCACCCCGTTTGGGTGCTCCAATAAAGTTCTCTCTGCTTTACGCGAAGACCCCTCCCGGCTTCCTTTGTCGCGCCCGGCATAGGGATCGAGCAGCCAGCGCACGGCTCTCGACCCTGCCGACGACAGCGAGCGAAGACACGACAACAAGTGGCGCCCGAACGAGTAAGAACCTCTTCGAGGCGGCCCCCACAGCGGGGTATCCTGAGTCCGACTCGGGACACGACGTACGGGTCGTCGCTGTCGTACCGGTATCGTGTGTGTAGCACGTTCGAAATGGTGCTCCCGCGACTACTCCAGCGGCGTTGAGAAGGACTCCGCCTGGACGACGGTTGGCGCGGACTGTACGGTGGTGTTTCCTTTGAGGACGGCTAGGTTCCCGTGAGCGGACGCCGTGTGTCGGCGGTCTTCCTGCAAGTTCCCCGCGGATCGGGTGAGAGCAGCGACGCCTTTCCGTCCTCCCCTTTTTCCGTTTTTTTTTCGTTTCAGCCGTACGGGTGGAAGTGCTTTCCTGTGGACATGGGGGCTCGGATGTCCACGGAAAGCAGGGAGTTTTATGTTTACCTTAAGTCTGTCTTTTTGTTTCATCGTCTACCCTTTTCGAGGGGGGAGTTAAAGCGTTTTGTCGTGTGGATTTTAAAGGAGTTTCCCCAGACTTCTCCCGATGAAGCGCTCTCTCTCTCCCTTTGGAAGAGGGTGGAGAAAAGGCTTCTCTTTTTGCGGAGCCTCGGGGACAAGTCAGTTGAGCGCTATTTCGTGCTTTTGACGGTCTGCCGGGACCTCGCAGAAGGGGAGTCTCCTTTTTCTATAAACCCTGTACGTCTATCCGCCTCGTGTAATCCCTCAGATCCTCCTGCTAGGGTGACAGGGACCGGAGCAAGTGGCCCTGGGGCTCCGAGTTGCCGTCCTCTCTCGGGCTCCGCTCCCTGCCCTCCTTCCCCTGCTCCCGAGGGAGTAGCTAACCCTCGGGGCGCTCCTAAACGTGTTCCTTTTGCTCTTCCCTCCCCTAAGTCCTTTCTAAAGTTTGGTGCTGGAGGGGGTGATTTTTCTGGAAAGGGCCCAAACAGGGGCTACGGTCCTTTTTGGAAAGAAAAGAAAAAAGAAAAAAAAAAAAAAAAAAAAAGGGAGTTTCCGTCCAAGTTGCAGTCCCTTGTGGCCCCTTCCCCAGTTTGTAGTTTTGAAAAAAGGGGGGAGTAGATCCCAGGGGTAACTCCCTGCGGCCCCCCTCCCCAGTTCGTCCCCCATTTCAGTTTGCAGTTTAATTTTATGTTGGAGTCCTGGGACTAACAGGACGCATTCTGTTTGTATCACACCCTGATTTTGGTTTAAGCTATTGATTTGAGTTATGTTTTATGTTTGAAGCTTACACTAGTAAGTTGCATTTTGTTTGTACTTTCCGTTGTCCTTCCCCAGTTCATCCCGGTCCGGCATCATTTTGCCGTTTGCAAAATGCGTCGGCCATGTGTTCCTTCTCCCCACAATCCTACCCTTCTTTCCTTCCTTGCCCCCTCCCCCTGGGCGGGCCCGGGATGGGAGTGGCGAACTCCCAGGCGGAGCTTGGGTCTCCACCCTTCCAGGATGGGGGGGTTCCACCTCTTCCAGTCCTGAGGGGGGTGGGCTCCTGGGCGGGCCTTGGGCCTTTGTCATTTCTGGTCCTGGCCCCTCCCCGGTAGGAGGAGCTTCCAGCTCCCACGACCCCCCTTGACTCTATTCGCAGCGAGTCCACGGGGATCGGGGGAGGCTGAGAATTTTAATTTGCATTCCTACCACCCCTGTTCCTTGCTGCAATAATCCCTGTGCTTTATGTTGAGAAAATGTTCCCAAGCTACAGATCCAGGCCTAGGACGAGGACTTCGAGGCTGCCACCCCGCCTTCCAGGCAATGCCTCAGACCCACCGGGGTCTCGCCTGAGTAGAGTCAGGGGAAGCGGTCTGTGGGCTGGAGACCTGGGGCCTGGAGGATAGTTCCACACTGACCTCCCGGACAAGACCATCCCACCACCGTCCAGTACGCGGACCACGCTCACACGCCCATCATCGGCGAACGCCTCTTCGCTCCAGAGAAGCCCCAGCTGATCGGAGACTGCTGCGAGTTGGCAGTTGAGGGGGTTGCTGTCACTCGCCACCCAAGGGGCAAATTAGGGCAGGGGGCAAATGCGTCGGGTGATGTAAGCGTCGGGCAGAGCGGCGGGTACCCCCACGCGTCGAGGATGTGTGCGTCGGGACCCCTACCCCTCCGGTCGGTGTTAGTTAGGGACTTGGACCTTTGGGATACGTTTTCTTTCTCGTTTTATTTAATAAAGAAAAAAGGGGGAGGTGCGGAGGGAGAATTCACCACCTCCGCAGCAGCCAGGAACAGCCAGGTATCCCTGGATACCATGGGGGCGGAGACGGTGGTGTAAGACCCACCCAGAAGGGCTGACTCCGGAGCACTAGTAACTCGACCCCTCCCTGCGGGGTGGAGTTGGGGGTGTGCAGATGGAGCCGACCCTGCCCCTCTTCCAGAAGACTCTAAGCTCCCCCGCTCTGGGTTGGCTGTTCCCCCCGCCTGTCGGCCGAGGTCCAAGCCCTGCTGGCTCGGGACCGTGACACCGCCCCTCTCCCTAAGTCCTATTGGTTTTCCCCTTTCCGTTATAACCTTGTGCACAACCCCTCAACCCCGGTTCTTCGCTGTCCCCCCCAGATTGAACGGGCACCCCGTTTGGGTGCTCCAATAAAGTTCTCTCTGCTTTACGCGAAGACCCCTCCCGGCTTCCTTTGTCGCGCCCGGCATAGGGATCGAGCAGCCAGCGCACGGCTCTCGACCCTGCCGACGACAGCGAGCGAAGACACGACAACAGGTTATACCAAAGAGCAGTGATTAATTGTGTATTTCTGACCCACGGCTCCCTTAAGCTCAGCCTGCCCCAGCCCAGCCCATCCCTCAGTGCTGCAGTGCACAGCCCAGCCCTGCATGACCTCCTGGAATCAAATTGGCATATTCCTCACAAACGAGAATGGCTGGGAGTTGCTTCATTTTTACCAATAAAGTGCTCTTGGTTGACAACTATCTCGCAGCTAGATGGGATATTTAATACTGAAATCATGTTTCATAAGGAAATGCGATATCAGCCTTAGTTGCCCTGCAGTCTCCACTGTAATAGCATTCCCAAATCACCGTGTGATTGGTTTCCTTTTTGCCCCTCCATAAACAATGTGTAATTCCTGTAATATTATATTTTTCTATTACTTTGATTCCCCTAAGGTTCCAAAACTCTTTCCACATCCACTGTGTTAGTATCTTCAGCTTGTTTTTTTCCTTCGCAGCCTCGGCAGCATATTTCAAAATCTCATTCCTGCGTTGCCTTGGTTTGTCAGGAGTGAAGGTCTGCGCAGAGAGAGTACATAAAGCAGGCTGTTACTGATATTATTATTATTTCTATTACTGCTTTAGTGCCTTCCCAAACTGGTGTGCTCTTTTCCGAGTGGCTAATGCAGCAAACCTGTGGGGAAACTAAAGCAGCAAACCTGCAGGGAAAGGCTCAGAAGCAGGGCTGGAATGGTTTTCCATTTTGCTCGTGCTTGTTTTCACTTCCTCACACCATCTCATAATGTCACTGCTTCTCCACTTAGCAGCAGCATTAGGAAACGGCACAGCCATCCCACCAGGAGTTTCCATCGTGAAGCATCTGTGGTGAGGTGAGATGATGCTGTCTGCTGGAGATTGCAGCTGCCTTTTCACCATTCAGCTGTCTGGGTGCTGTGGAAAGCCTCTGGGATCCCAGCTACGATATTTGTGGCTTTAGCACGTGTGTTTTCATAATCAGATTTGATATAATTTATCGAGTCAGTCCTCAATTGCCTGCAATTCACTTAAATCACTGTCTCCTCTCTCCCTTTACTGCCTCAAACCTGTGTTATTCTTCCTTTTTACTTAGTTTCAGGATGCCGTGAACTGTGTGACGAACACTTTTATGATGGAGTACTGTGTGAAAAGTTTCATTATTTTGTCTTTTTTATGATAATAAATTCTTTGCCTTCTTTTTTTCACCTACTTATTTTCTTGGGAGACCAGTGCTTTTAACAGGTTTATTGTTCTCCCTTTATAGAGTACAGCTTAATGCCTTCTTTTTTTTTTTCTAAAGCAGTAACCACATAACTCACTTTCACTTTACTGATGCTGTCACTGATAGTGTTGTGCTGTAAGCAAATATTTCCCTGTCTTCTCCCTTTGGTCTGTAGCCTGCTTATGCCTCAGTGTCAATTTTGAATTATCTGGGTAATTCTCTTCCCTACAGACTGTTACACAGCCTTAAGCACTGCTGTTTTTATTATTCCACATTACTGCCTCAAAAGGAGGTTGTGTTATTCCTGCTAAACTCCTTAAGCCTAAAGTCATTTAAGAGCAACTCACAGAGCTCCTCTGCCCCTTGTTTAGCATTTGGTTTGCTTTTGAGTTCAGTGTCTCCTGCCATTGTAGTGTCCAGCATTCCTGGCTCCATGAGCTGCACCCCAAAATCTCTGCCACGAGGTACATAATACCTCTTGGAGAGGTAAAGGGAAGCACATCATGCAAACCAGTGCAGAGGTGGGAGGCAAGAAAAACCTTTTCAGAATTCCTACCAGGATGACCTGAATATGCTGCAAAATCAAAGTGTAATTCAGCTCTGTGAGTCTCAACGGTTCCTGTGGTTTTGCTTCGTCTGGGTATCTGCATTTTTTGGTAGTGTCTCCCCTTGTGCCAGCTGCATCCTGCAGAGATCAATTCATAGCTGGAACACAGAAGATGTGCTTGAGCTGCCCTCGAGCTGCATGTGGTTCCCAGGCAGCATTTGCCCATCCTTCCTCTCACGTTATCCCACCCCTGAGAGCACAGGGCTGGCTAAGAGCAGTTATCTCCTGGCAGTAGACTCTGATTTCTCTGACTGAATGCACTCCATGTCTTTGATTCTTCTGCTTATGGCAGCTCCCTGGGCTGCCTGGGACCACCACAGCTCAGGTGCATTAACTCTTTCCACCTACCCTTGTTCTCCACGGTGCTTACATTGGCAAACCCCTCAGGGCCTTATTCCAGAATTGTCTTTCATGAAGGCCATATTTTGCTTTTACTTCAGCTGCCGTGTGTTTTCTTAGCTGAGACAGTTCACAGAAAAAGAGACCCACATAGTCTAGACCTGCCATATTCCCATCAGGGTTTTGCTAGACATGTGCTTTGGGGATTGATGTATCCATGTTCAGAGCCTCCAAGATCGGCAGCTCAGCTGGTCCTGTTTGCCCATATGAGCTGCCAGATGCCTGGAAGTCCCAGAAAACTAGCCAAAACACTTACAGATCTAGAGAGAAAAACATGGCATGCACAGATCCTGCTGGACATATGGCAGCCCCACATGGGGCTGGATAGACAGGTTTGCTATTAGCAAGGCATTATCTACAGCAGGGGCTGGTCAAGGAAAATACGCTCAGCCAGAACCAGTTCCTGAATTCACTCTCTGCTCTTTTAACAGATTATGTATTTGTTGCAGGAATACCATGGTTTTCTTATATCTTTCACAGTGTAATATATATGCATATGATCTTGTCCTTCTACTGAGCCATATTGTGTTTTGCCACTGGATTTCTTGACAGCAAAGTCCCTGATTACTGATATTGTCTTAATTTCACTCACACCCTGTTCTGAATCAAACAACATGGCTCAGTGAACAGGGAAGCTTAAATATAGGGCATTACTTAAAGCAAAGATTGTGTTGATGCCCATGCATGATAATTAAAACTCGTGACTGTCAAATTACAGTTGCTTGTATCACATGTCCTCAGGGAAAATTGAGAGGGACAAGGAGAATTGTTCCTCTAGTGGTCAATTAGAGGAATTCAGGAAGATAAGGTGACATCTCTCTAAACTTCATTCCCTGGGTTCAGGTCTCTTTACTTGAAGCTGCTCGGGCCTAGAGGAAATTTAGAGCATTTACCTCTTTCAGATTTCCATGTTGTAGCATGTACCATCCACAGTGCATCTGTGTTGGTGTCACCATGGTTACCTTGAGCACAGTTTATTTTCTGATGCCAACACATAATTCTGCTCCAAATACACAGGGGAAATGCAATCTGTGATGTTTGAGGTACACAGGTGTGGCAGTGAGGAATCTCACCCACGGCCACACCAATGGATGGTTCTACTCTTTAGTAAGCGTTAGTCAGATTTAGAGATGCCGGATAAAGTCAAAACCTTTTATTCTTCTGTGAGAATCAGTCATGTCACAAACCTGTAAGGTTCTCCTGTACTTTAACAGAGGATGCACACTGTGTGTCCTTTTTATGGAGGGGACAGAAAGAAAACACTGACCGTATAGGGCAGGTTTGGGGAGAAGAAAAGAGAAGTGACTTTATCCTCCAAGGAGCAACACAATCTGGATCACAGTGTTCTGCAAAATTAGTTGTCAGTGTTCTGTCCAGTTTTGAGGAATATTTTTTATTTCCACAGAAAAATGATGTTAAAAAAAAATAATGGATGTCATAAAGTGAAGCTTTTAGTAGTTTGAAAATGGCAATGCTAGTTTCTTGTACATCCCTAATTGCAGCTCTCTTACATGGTTTAGGAGCCTTTTTATTCTTCATATTGTCACCTTCTGTTTCTCAAATTATATAGCATATAATATCAGAGTTAGGCTACTTTTATACCACCTCAAGGACACATATGAACTTTATACATACCACAAAGAATTAATTGGGATCCTGAAAGCTAAAGAAAAGTTATTTCATATGCTTAAGAATTGGGTGTTCTTTTTACATTTTACATCTAACAGGATGTGAGCCAATTTTTCCGATTAGAAAAGTGGAGCAGAGCTCAGCACAGTCCAGGGCACAATTGATTGTTCATGTTATTCATAGACCAACCAAAGGAGCAGCATCCAGTGAAGGGGAAGGGCTTGACAGAGTTTTGTTACTGGCTACAGGGCAAAGAATTGGTTCTGGGGCAACAGGGAGCCAGAAAAGGTACTAAGAGAGAAAAATAGAAGGAAAACTAAAGGACTGCTCTCTATATATGGCTTTCCTTTGTTTCTAACTAGAAATATAAATCCACGTGGAGCCCAAACCTCTGATGGCTTTCTCATCACTCTTTTCCCCATAAATAAATTTTTGTGGGGCACTGTTTTACTGCTGTTTTCTCCCTCCGTTGGACTTACTGAATTCTCCACCCAAAGCACTTTGACTTGTGGAATACTGAAGAGTTTCAACAGAAGGTCAAGACAGGTTTCATTTCATGAAATGTCCCTGACAGCTAGGTCAGTGCCACTAACTCTATCTGAAACAGCAAGTCAATTCTTGGTGAAAAAATGTAATGTCCTAAATTACCTATTTCTGTTAATTAACTAAATAATTGGCCCAGGATGGCTGCCTCAGCAGGATATGTCTGGGTTGTAAATGTCAGCACTCAAAATTCTTGAAAACATCTATGCTTGACCCATGACTCATCTGTCTGCCATGTGTCATAAATTAAATTTCCTCTTCTAATTGTGGGGCCATTCTGCACAATATAATATGTACCGTATTTTTCTGAATTAATAATTTGTCAGGAAAAAATAATAAGAAAACCACAATGTATTCTGTTTATTATAAACAGAACCATGTAATTCTTGAATATATCAGATATTAACATCTTTAAATATTTGTTAAATAAAGAAATCCTTTTATCATCAAGAATTATCACCAAGAAACAAAGCTCACTTTTCCAAAGTGAAATATTAACCTCCTACTTTTATATTTTGCATTAATTTCTTATAAATATTCAAAGCAGTTGCTGAAATATTACTTTCAGTTAGCAAAATGTGTTTTATTTTGGAGATATTGAAAAAAAAGGTTTTCATACCATTCTTTCTCTTGTTTCTCTCTCAGCTCTGAGGAGGGATGAGAATTTACAAAACATTTCCATCAAATTAATAGAAAAACCAAAACTATAAAAGACTGAAATAAAGGTAATTTCTTAATGAGGACTTGGAAATACCCAAGTGTCTCCCCTACCTGCTCCATGCCGAGAAAAAGACCCCTGAAGAAATCCACATTCCCTGTTCTAATTTAGGTCACCCTTTCATTCTGCAGTTTTGTTCCATCCCAAAAAATGAGAATCCAGGTGAAGGCCTAAGACACAACTTCCCTTTGATTCAATTAAAGGTTACTTGTGTGTCACTGATGATGACTTTTCATCTGCATCAATGTTTTGAGCTCACGAAGTCAATCAAACTTTAACTGCACTGTCACAGTCCAGGTCAAGTCCAAATGCCCATGGCATTTAGTAGAAAACCTTTAGCAGAGGCCTCTTTGGAAACATTAATAAAACAGAGGTGTGCGTTGCAAAGTTGGATGGAAAAAATTAGATATTCCTTGGATGATAAGTGCTAAAACATGTGGAGATGTGGCACTCGGGGTCATGGTTGAGTTGCGGGCTTGGCAGTGCTGGTCCATGGTTGGATTCAATGATCTTGGAGGTCTTTTGTGGCAGTAATTATTCTGTGATTCTTTAACATCGGAAAAAATGGTAGTTTTTAAACATAAGCTTCAGATTTAGTGACTAGAATGCAGCTTTCTGATGCTACATTTTCCCTTTCTCCTCATTAAAAAGACAACATTTGGTCTAATATGTTTTAAGTACATCTGTCTGGTAAGGCATGATTTGCTTTATTTATATGCTTAAAAGCAGTGCATTACTGGTAGCAATTATAAGTAGATCTCTGGCCTCCTAAAAATAACTAGCTCCCTCCCAAAATAAATCCAGAAATGTTAGTAAAAATGAAGATACTCTAAAGAAAATGATTAGCCCAAAATTTTCAGCACCTCTTTCTTGCAAACTAACTTGTTTTGATTTCATAAAATTAAGAATTGGTTTTGATTATTCAAATTCAGTTCATTCACACTAATTTTGTTGTATTCTCCTGTGGAATAGGAGAAATACTTTTTCTTTCAGTGGGAAATAAATAGTGAGTTTGTTGCAATATAAGTCAATTCAGAGCTTTAGTGAGACTACAACAGAAAATTTGAAATGGAAAAACAGGGCAGAAAAATTTTCATGTACTCCTTTCCACTTTTTTATCATCTCTTAAAATGATTGATATTCTGCAAGGCACAGAGTTTTATTTTGAAGATGTTTAGTGATAGCTGAGACATTACATAAAGCAAAAGCTATCTGTGAAGACTACATACCAAAAATTCATTAGAAATAAGAAAAATGTTTTAAAAAATCCACCTGCACATGTAGGGGGATTTGCACCTCAAATGTAGGGGAAGAAGCTGAATGAAAAAAAGTCTTATAAAGTCATAGCAAAATAAAATTGTAGGGAATGGACATTGGACACGATCAATAATGTGAATTTCAGTGGTTGAGTTTTGGATCAAAAGAGAAGGGGTAGCCTGTAAGTCAGTGAAAATGGAACGTAAGTGTAAAAACCCCTTGGAAATCGACTGGAGGAGGAGACCACTTTTAGCAATCAAAGTCAAGGACATGGCTTAGATCTACATGCTGCTGGGAGGGGAAGGAACATTTGAGAGCAACTCAGTGTGGGAGCTGGGTGAGAGAAGATTTTGGTTACCAGTCTGAGCAACAGAGCTGATTTAACAATGATCAGAAGTGGAAATTCCTGAAAAAGTTCAAGGCTGGTCTGGACACGGTTCTGAAAACCCGGTCTAGTGGAAATTGTCCCTGCCCATGGCAGGAGTTGGAAGATCATTAAAGTCCCTTCCAACCAAAACAATCCTGATTTTATGACTCTGTGGCTGGGAGAAAAATATGATGAATTTGAGTGCTTGGTTTTATTAAAATAAACAGGAATTTCAAGCATGGTGTAAAATAAGATATGTCAATGAGAATATGCCCAAGGCTGTGGTGCTGTAATACTCTGTGTGCGTGCGTGTGCATCTCAAAGTGTGATTTTTGACAGGAACATAAGAAACCTATTATTTCATACAGTAAGATTATATTTTTCTTTCTCTTGCTTCACTCCACACAAATGATAAATACCTGTAAGATCCTGCCAGTTAGACTCATGGCTCAACTGGTAAAAGCCTTGTTTCTGACAGACTGATTAGTGACTAATTAGTTAATTGAATGTTTAGACCTCCAGAGAGAGTCTGAACCTTGTGTTTATCTCCTCAGGAGTTCTTTATCCAGTTGCTAAAATAAGGACTTAACAAACAGTTGAAGCCTTTTTGATATTCCCAAGCCTGTTTCTGCTGTATAAAGCAAAACAGGAATCTTGCCTAAGCTGGAATCTCTAAAGTGAAGCAATGAAGGCAAATCCCACCCACCCCAGGTCAGTGGAATACAAAATTCTGTTGCTGCAGTGAGAACTTGCAGAAGCTGGAGAAAAATGAAGCACTGTTAAATTATCTGCTTTATAAACACTAAACATAAACCTGAACCACTCAATTGGCTTTGTACCATTAACCTCAAAGAGCCAAGCAGTCTCACCTGGCTGCCCTTAGAGCTTCTTCCTGATGCCAGCAGAGAATTTTGCAGTGAATTGCATAGCAAAAGCATGGAACCTGTCTGTAGGGCAGTCTGATTGTGAGGTGATGGGAAGCATCTGGGCTATTGGGTTCAGTTTCAAGGGACAGGATGCAAAGTTGGGACATATTCTAAATATTTTATATGCTACAGAACAATTTTTAGGAGTCTTAGCTCAGTGCAATGTCCCTCTATCAATGATTTTTGAAAGATTGTCTCTGATCTAGATGCCAAATCTAAAAGTCAGACAATGATCACTCCTTTGGCTGGTATTCTTTCTCTTATACCAGAAAAACGAAAAAATAAAATAAAATCTTTTAAGTAAAGTAATTAACTAAGATTTCTTCCAGGGTTATCACAGGAATTGAAACTACCAAAAGCACTGCATATGCATATGCAGCAGCTGAGGAGGATCCAGTCTGCAATCCATGTGCTGTGTCTGGTGAACAACATAAAGACAGTATGACAGTGCCATGATTCAAAATAGGTAAAACAACAATTAAGTAAAATTTTTTGTCAAAATTGGTTATCACTGAGCATGATATGTGTGAGATGAGTCTGATATGTACTTGTCACCTTTTGTGGTCCAGACTAGTCCAGCATTTTCCTTCTCACTCATACCCAGCACTCCAGGTAGGGTCTCACAAGAGCAGAGGGGGAAAAGACTTTAGTTTTGTTTATAATCTCAAAAAATATACAATAAAAAGAAGATTATGAAAATCAGGTGTGAAAGAATGAAATAGGCAAGGGAGGAAGAAGAAACCTCCTCTTTAAGGCTGAGAGTCCCTTCTCAGGCTCAGGGACTGAGGCTTTAGGAAACCGATCAGATGCCCTAAGATCTGTGATAAAATTCTTAGTTAACACAGTGAAGTGATGAAGAAAACCAAATCATGTTCAAAAATTCTTTATTTGCTAATTTGTATGCATCAGAGGGGAATAAAAGCTTTTCTATAAAGCATCAGACATGATCAAAATATACCTATTATTAATGCATGAATTCTTCTGAACTTTAAGCTTTAGGATTAGCTTGCTTGTACGTCTAAAGCCTCTGTCAGCTTCTACTTGGCCTCAGTCACAACACTGGCATCAAAAAAGAAGCTTAGCAGGTATTCTTCCTCATTTTCTCATCTCACAGTATTTTTACACCTCAGAGCCACACTTCTCGGGGTCTGTGAGTCCATCAGGTCTCACATAAAAGCCTGGCTGGAGCAGCTTTGCAGTTTCACAGAAGAAGCAAACCTGTGAGCAAACTGTGCTCTCAGTTAATTATTCAGCAGAGTACCCCGTGCTTGGCTGCTGACCCTGCTGGTACCGAGCAATGCTTCTTGCATGACAGGCAAAATTGTGTTTCTAATCACTTATGGTTACCAAAGGACACATGGAATGTTTTGCAGAGGGGAGATGATTAGCTCCGTTGTCCTGGATGGCTTCCAGTTGGAAAGGCTTTATCCACTGAATACAAACCTAGCGCGGAATTTCATGTATAGCTCCTTCTCCCCCTAAATGTCATGCAGCGAGTTACTCTGGGCTTTGAGCAGCTGCCATGTTCCTCACTGGAGATGGCTGCTGAGGAATATATAGAATCGTTTTAAAGCTCTGGGGAATAATAAAAAATCAGTATTAAGCTGCCTATATACTTAGATGGATGAGGAGAGGGGTAGAGGGGGGCAGAAATTTCTGATTATGATAGGACTGAGAGTGGAAAATGCACCGTGTAGTGAATAAGGCCAAGTAATGAAATATTCTATAGTATAAGGTAAATTGCAGTGATTGGGGACAGCTGATTCCTCAAAATGTTGGTTTTTCGTTTCCTTTTTTTTTTAGAAATTACATTAATTTTTAAATATTGAGAAGTCACCCATAAATGGTCACACTGATTCACAGTTTATTAATATTTTTAACTCTAGTCTTGAGAGAGAAAATGTTCTATTTCTGTTAGAGTGATGACTTTGTGCTTAAGGAAGTCAAAATCTGGATCACACCAGGCATGTCTTCAAAAGGATGAATAAAACTTGGGAAAGACCCAAAATCCCAGAAAGAGAGTGAAAAAAAAGTGAAAGTCTGTGTGTGATGGACAGTTGCATATGAAAGGCATTGCTTGAGCACAGATTTTTGTCCAAGATGGGTAGACAGAATTGGCTGCTTTGATTCTGCAAACTCAGTGCCTCCATCAGGGTGTGATGTTGGTGGCACCAATCTCCAAACAGGACATTTCCTGTCTCTGGGCACAGATAGCCCTGGAGCCATCTTCCCAAACTCAGGTTTCTCTGGCTTGATGCAAGACATCATGACAGCCCTTAGAGCTGCTGTAAAAATGGTTTGGACTAAATGATGGACAGAGAAATTTGTGCTTCCAGCAGATCTGAGGGATGTGAAGAGGTGAGACACATTATGCTGAGTAATTGTTGGCTGCTAAGGACAGTAAATTCCTTACATGGATCAAAGAATCAGAGGAAGCCTTGGGTCAGAAAGGACCTTAAAAATCACCTAATTCCAACTTTCTGCCATGGGCAGTGTTGCCACACACTATCCCAGCCTGGCCTTGAACACCTTGAGGGATGAGGCATCCGAAACTTCTTTGAAACTTCCTCTATAACCATATGATTGTGACCCCACAGGACCCAAAACCAAGGTTCATGTAGGGAAGTGGCTAAGAAATGAGTCTGTGAAATTCTAAATTCTTTTGATTTAACAGATGTTATTGAAAATTAAGGAAAATATTATCTGACTGAAATGCATGGAGTCTCCTTCTCTGGAGATATTCAAAACCTGCCTGGACATGATCTTTTGCAAGCTGAACTAGATGAACCTGGTTAAGCAGCAAATTTGGTCTAGATGATTTGCAGAGGTCCCTTTCAATCCCAAGCATTCTATGATTCTGTGATTCTTATGTCACTATTTTTACTGTTTGGATTTTCAAAGTTCTATATCTTTCTGCTGGAAGTTATTTCTCCTGAGTAAACATCATTTATTTTGGCTTTGTGCAAAACACGAGGGAAAGAAAAAATAGCTTCAACTATGTGTTTATTCCAACCACAAGTATCTGACACAGGTAATAGCCTATAGTGTATGTGCCTTATAACAGGTTTTGAACATTCAGATTTTATATTTAAATTCACCATCTGAGCCAGATAAGGATTTTTAGAATATGATTTAAAACACAGAAGTTTGATCACGTTTTTCGGTTCAAAGAAACCCCAACAAAAATACAACCTTCTTAATGCCTAATATTGAATACAAGGAAAAGCATGTAAACAGAAATGTTTGCTGTTTGCAAGGGACAGATTCCCGGATAAAGTCCAGGATTCCTGCTTGTTTCTTGGCATCCTGCTCTGAAAAGGAGTGCAGAACAAAGTTCTGCAAATGCAATGGTTGCCCATGGTCCATGGTCTTATGCTTTTCTTGCATAAATCAGGTCATGATTACCCCCACATGAAAACTACAGTATGTTAAGCATTACTATTACAGATCCCTACCGAACTGCAGAATCCTTCTGAAATCACTGGGACAAAATAGAGAACACTGAAAGAAGAGTTTCCAAAATTCTCAGCACAGTGTCTTGGTGCAGGTACCAGACCACTGCAATTATGTGAGTTTATTCAATCAATAAACATCCATTTGATAAAAAGGGTGCAACTTGGGAGTTATTCTGCTAGAAGGCTAAATAGGGTTTAAAATATTTAAAGATTTCTTTGAAACAAGTGCATTGTTACTAAAATGGTTTATTTTTTTTCCTTTTATTGTCCCCTCACAAAGCATCTACTGTATTAATTCCACAATTATTAATCAGCGTCTGGAGATTGCTTGTGTGGATTCCCAATGTATAATCGCACTCTCCTTGGAGACAGCAGTTTTATTTATGTATTTCTATTTCATTCAGAAAGACTTGGATTCTAAGACAACTCTCAGAGCTACAAAATGATGTCACCTCCAAGTGAGATGGCTTGGGAGGGTTGGGGAATAAATAAAATGCTTCGTCTATCATTCCAGCGAAGTGTCAGTGTTTTACTGCAGGTGCATGCAAAGATAAACTTTTCCTGTGGCATTGCAGCTTTATGTGTATAAATATGTATGTACATACTTGTAAATATAAACACCTACATGCATAAGATGAGTATATAACGATCATGGGAGATTGCAGAGTTGGCAATGCCATATTTCTAACTGAGCAGCTCAAAGAATGTATATCAGATATGGAAGTTTTGGGTTTTTGGGTTTTTTTAGTGTTAAAATCCAAGGGCTACACGGAGCAGTATGGTGTGAAAAACCAGTCCAGTACCTCCACTGGTGTTACTAATTTAAAGGATTTCTGGTATGCTGTCACAGGATGTTTACAAAAAGTACATCACGAACCTATTTCCACGGTGCCTAATATGAAATAAGGGGAATGCCTTGACCTTCTAGAACAAAACACAGTCTGTGGAAATGCAGCTGATAAATGTGGTTTGCTATGTCTGCTCCAGACAGACAGAGCAGCTGAAGGCTTGGTTGAAGAACGGGGTGACTTAATATAGGGATTAAATCAATAATTTGAGGAAAACCAGGAGAAATAGGATGAACTGATGAAAAAAACATTGCTGTAAATTTATTTTCAAAGATATTCCACCATATATCTAGTCCAGGGCTCACTCGTTGTCCTGTCTCCCCTACCACCTTCTCTTTTTTATATATGTAAGAAAATCACTTTCACTAACAGTTTATTGAAAACAAGTAAAATTGTTAGCAATGCATCTTTACAGCAACTTTAATATATCTTCAAGCGCATGGATCACATCTGAGTGACAGATGATAAGCTGCATGCCTGATTTCTACCAGCAATTAGCTTGGGCAAATAAAGTAATTGCATGCACCAGTTCTGACAGAACAATTTATTTTTTCCCTTCTGTGCAATCATGATGCAATTGTAGGACCAGTTGTGATTTAAGGCAGGGACTGCTCGCTATTCTAGTCGTGTACTCTTCCTAAAACGAGAGATGCCTTTGGCTGGTCCCTTGGCACTTCCATGATTAACTTGATTAGATGGAATAATTTCATAGCATTTCACTTGACGTAGGGAGTCTATTGGTGCTTGTGCAATCATAATGTGCAATGCTGGACATCCCCACCCCCTATAAAACCCCAGTGCTGTAGTGAAATCTGTTGGATTTGTATCGCCAAAAAAAATGTATGTTGTAGAAAATGATATAGAAGGCATCTTTTAAAAATTGAGTGCATGTGGGGAGCAGAGGGATTGCTTAGATATTCTTCTTCCAAATGTTGGTTTTTCAGTGCTTCTTTTGAAATGGAAAACTAATGCCAGCAAGAGTTTTGTGGCTGGCAGTAAAACTCTCCAATTTGCTGCGTGTTTTTCTTCACAGAATGTATCCTGCAGGAGCAACACTGCAATCAGTACATTGCCACATGCTATGCTTCCTAAATCCTACTTGCAAATATGAAAAAAAGGTCCTCCCTTTTTAAATGCCTGTCTTTGACCTCTCTTCTGCAAAGGCAGCTTCCTAGAACTAGTTTTCAGCTAAGCCAAAAAATTTCCATAAAGATGAGCTGTTTTTCCTGTGATACTGAGCAATCAGGGATGGTGCATGTCACCCTGACCCAGGCTGAGCACAGGCATTAAAATGAATTTCCTATGTGGCATGGAGTGCTTATCCACTTATTCTCCACCTCATACACACCTATTCTCTCCTGATTAAAAATGCTTGCATTTTTCATGGGAAAATAACAGTCCCCTACGTGTGAAAACATTAGGAATGCTTGGTGTTTTGCTTGAGGTTGTCTAAAAAGCAAACAGAAACTTGTAAGCTTTTGTGAGAAAGAATTTTCATTCCTTGCTAAATGAGCATGTCTGTCACGTGGGATGGTGTTTATAAGGTGATCTTTTGGGATAAGTTTTGCCACCACAACTTGTAGACATCTCAAAGGGAGCTGTCAGCTGATATCAATTAGCCAAGCTCCTTCCACCATCAGTTATGGGAATAGGTAATTCTGCACAGGGATTTACTCTATCCTGAAAGACTTGTCTAAAATGTATGGAATAAATCAGTCTCTAGATCCCTTTTCCTTGATTGAAAATGACCCCTAGACAATTAGCTGTAATATCTGAAATTAGGTGGGCTGGGGCATATTCTTATCCACTAGAATTTCTTTGTGGTTTTACAGACAAAAAACACAAAGCAATTTGTGGGTCTGAATAAGCAACCAGGAGATTCAGGTTTTATAATTTCCTGATCTGCCTCAAAATCTTGGATAAACTCCTTCCAGTGTATGTTCCACTGTTTCATTCCTCACTTTCTTGTTTGCTTACTTTGTCAACAACTGGGCTGGGGAAAAAGAAAAAAAATCTTAATAAATATAGTTAGGACTTGGTCTTCAAAGACACAGATTTTAAAGTGGAAAGGACCAACAAGTTAACTGGGATTTATATAATTTTGTTAATTTAAAAGTTTAGCAGCCATCATTGTTAATCACCCATGATCCTTCTATTATCCATGGAGACAGAGACATGGAAGATTGTGAAAACAATGCATGTCATCCATAGTACATAGATGCAAAGCTAAGTGAAATCAAACCAACATAAAAATCTACCAAATTGCCTGATTTTTGTTTCTAACAGAATTGTTTTCATTGTTCTGGCTCATATGGCCTCTTGTCTTTAGTTATTATTTACTCCTTCTTCAACAGACAGAGGTTGCCTTCAGGAGCCCAGGATGTTAAAAATAATTATGAAATCACAAGAACTTGAAGGTCTTTCATTTAGGACATAAGAGAGAATGAAATAAAAACACCTTTTGCCTACCGAGCAGGAACTTGTCTTCATTAAGAGAACAGAAGCTCTGAAGATGAATTCAAGACAGAGCATATCCCTTGGGCCTGACAAAAACAGAGAAAGAACAATTAGGATTAATGTGAATAATATGAATGTGTTGGCAGGAGCAGGCAACCTGCTGCTGTCTCGGGCACAAGTGTGCAAAGCTCCCCCATCAGTAAAATGCAGCCTCTGCTGTGGCACCAGAAGGAATTTGTGTCCTTTGACACAACAGAGACTCCCAAGTCAACACAGCAGGAAAGTTCCTCTGGGCACATTTCTGCTGTGGGTATTTGCTGGCTCACAGAGAGGAAAATGAACATATTCAGAGCCCAGACATGTCCCAGTGGGCCAACAGGAAGGAAAATATTATTTCCCACTGGAACTGAAAATGAACACAAGCTTCATCACTGTCTGATTCAAACACAAAAATAATTATTTCCTGCTTGCATAATGGGAATATACTAAATGCCAGATTGATAAACCCATAGAAAACTATGCTGAAAGAAGAAGAGCCTTTACAGAGCTGAAAATATTAAGGAAAAGGCAGAAACAATGCTAGTGAAGGGAGTAAGCCAGTCTAAGACTTAAGGGAAATGAGTTCAGCAGCAGGAAATAAAAACATTATAACTCTGGAAAAATGGACTTCTTGGACAGAGGTGCAAGTGCAGTGTCCCTTACAGAGCACAAGGGACATCCACAGCATTTTTTTCTTTGATTGTTGGTGAAGAATAGCTGAGGTACACAGTGGCTGCTTAAATTAACATGAAGAATCTTCCGTGCTAGGGAAAAACAAATATCTCTTCTATTACTTTCATATTTGCTGTGCAGCATTTTTTGAGGGGTTGAATTTATTTAGAAGAGTAGCGGGGTTTTTTTTACACCCATGATGGTCAAGCGCTAAAAATTATCAGAAGAGACTGATTTTTTTTGAAAGTTGTTGGAATTTGAGGAATTCTTGAGGCTTCCCAAAGAAGTTTCTATGTAAAGATGTTTACATGGTGGCTGCGTCTTCTCCCTCTCTCTTACCTCTGCCACAGCCCCAGATGGCACCGAAAATATCACTTCTCACACAGCCTGACACTCACTTTGGGATAAGTGACTCTCGCATCCCTTTAGTCATGATCTTGGCCACTGCAGGAAAAGAACTTACAGCATGAAAATCAAATGAGAGCTGGTTTGGCACAGCTGGTGAGCAAAAGTGTCCCTCTCAGGGGAAAATGGCACAGTCTGCATCCATCCCAATGAAGTGGAGCATGCTTGGGAAGATTCCCTGGCACTGGAGCGTCGTCATTGACTCCACTAATGTTTCCTGGCATGATTTTGGCCCGTTCCCTGAACAATTCCTGGATGTGGCTTGGCAGCTGGAGCCCAGGAGCCTCTCCAGCAGGCAGTTTGCACACAGAGCCTGCTCCGGAGTCGGAAACAGTTTGTTAGGGAAGATAAAGGATGTCCTGTACCAGTTGGCCTCCTTGCTTGAAGATGTTTCTGGATACATTTAATTTGCTGGTGTAGATGTAGCTGTAGGGGAAGTTGTTCCCACATGTGGAAAACAGAATAAACAGGCAGAGATAGGGTAAAAGTCTTGGCTGAAAAAAATTTCCTCAGAGGAAGAAATATTCAAGATAATGTTCCATTTGAGATGACTTTATTGCACTGCACTCAAAGTCTGAACAAGTGTTACATTAAAAAAAAGCAAAAAAGAAAAAAAAAAGCATTGTGCATTTAAGTCAGGCAGTTTTGCCATTGTTTCTCTAAAATGGAAACAGATTTCTGGAAGATGGCATTATTTGGAAAATATCACAGTGCACACTGATTTTACTTCCTCAGAGATGAAGACATTCTTCTGCACAGCTTATTACACCAATAAAAAAGAAGTGAAATAAAAATCATACATGTTTACTGAAAGGGATGGAAATATAAATACATTGGATTTGATGCAGGAAATTTAATTGGGTTCCCTGAGGAGAATAAGGTGAATATAACAGTCTGGAAAAGCAGATAGACAAAGCAGACAAAAAGAACAGACTGTATCCAGCAGTCCTGAGAAAACAGACAAACAGCTTTCCCAAAATAAATAGCCAGTGCTGTGTATCGTGATCTCATGGGAGTAATTACTGCAGCTGACTTGTATTCTATTAAAAACTTTTCCATCAAAATAATATCTGTCACTTTGGAGATTGCACCAGGCACATGAAGGACACACTCAACCCCTGGATCAAACTCTAGGTAGCTTTGTCGAGGATCCAAAGGAGGCAAACTCCTGAGCTGTGGTGAGGTCAGGAACTCCTCCAGTCCCAGTGTGTCCTCTGAAATCTCACTAAGGAGTGGAGGTGAGAGCTCATCAGTGCAGATGAGCTTGGAACAGGGATTGTGCCATTCACACACGAACAGCAAGTGGCTTTCCCGGGACTCATTTATCAAGGAGCGAAGAAAGGAGCTCCAACAGTCACTGCAAGTTGAAAGTTTCTCTTTAGATCATATAAAATTGACTTTACCCCCTGCTATCCTTCAATATTGACCATATAGTTGTTTTTATGAAGTGAATTGAAATAATAGGAAAATATAGATTACTGAGGGGAAAATCTCTCAAGGGAAAAAAAACCCCTGTCAATAGATGTATCTTTAAAAATGTTTGCACCGCCAAGACAAGACAACACAGTCAAACGTTTGGAAGTGTTCTGAGACATTTATTAGAGGATAATGATTTTCTGAAGGAAATAGGCATGTGGTATTACTCTATTTCTAGTCACCATGAGATTAAAAAGATATGATATCTCTTACAAATATATGGTGAAAGCAACAAAACCATTCTGCTGTAAGGAGAGCTTCTTACATTTATTTCCATTGGAGTAATTTAAGAGGAATTAAAGAGAAAGAGGAGTTAAATATAGGAATCAATTGCTTTCTGGAGCACACACCTGCCATGAAATAATATCAGTCATCACGCCAAAAAGCCATCCAGGTAACATTAGACATGGAGAAAGGGGCAGAGAATTGAATATCAATGGAAATCAGAGCTCCAAGATGCAAAATCAAATTATACATATTAGTGTGTATTTTGACCATATCAATGTATGTATTTGTAATTTGTATTAACTTTTTCAATAAATATCCCCAAGAAAAAACTCCAGGAAACACCTCATTTTCCAGAATGTTCATTTCTTATAATTTATTAATTATTTACTTCTGGGTGAAGATGAGGAAATGCCATAACATATTTTGTAATGTAAATTCTGTAGACACTCACAGGAGTTTGAACCAGATCTTGTGGGAGGTTTAAGCGTTACGTAAAGATTAATTCAATGCATTAATTATAATTAGTCCAGACTAACTTTATAGGCAAGAAACTTTCAGATGTTTCTAAGGCTCATGAGAAGCTGTGGGTGAAGCTCCAGGTGCTTTTGGCGTTGCTCTCTGCAAAAACCTGAAAAAAATTCGGATTAGATGGCCTAGCTCTTGTCCACTGCCCATGTGAATTCACAATGAGTTTATTATTGGCAGAGTGACCTTAGAAAATCATTTCTTTAGGAAACAAACAAACAAAAAAAAAGCTGAAACAGAGCAACAGCTGTGCCAGACCCACCTGTACAGCTGGCAAAGCCAAAAGTGTATTCAGAATTATTGCTTAGCTGTCACTTATGTCTTGTGAGCTCTACATGTTGTCTCATGACTAATGGAAGGGGAAAATGAGTGTTTTAATAGCAATATAGCATAAATTGCCACTATTCTTAGCCCAGATGAAGAAAAAGTAGGACAAATTCTGTTATTATTTTATGTTCTTAATCACATTTTTATCTATAGAGCTCCCAACATTACTCTTGGGATGACATGGTTAAAGACAACAAAATGCTCTCAATTATTATTTATAAATTATTTACAAAAGAATACAATTAAAAAGAAATAAAGAGGAAATGCAAACAACCTAAAGGCTTTTATGTTTTCCTCATGAAGAGCTTTCAGTTGGGATTAGTCCTTTGAGACATTGTGTTCTACTTCTTTTTCTTTTGAAAAACAAATTTAAAGCACAGTGTTTTATTTATTTATTTCATTTTATTTTATCTTTTCAAAGCAGTAGGGTGCAGTAAAAATATCATGATATCCTTGACAACTGAGTATATTGCACAAAGAGACAAAGAAATCACTCATGTCAGGAAATCTGTGTACTCCTTAGTATATCATCAATATACAAAATTGCTTTTGGACGGGCAAGCTGTGCTCTCCAAGTCAATAAAACTGTGAGCACAGCTGACTGGGTTGGCCCCCAAAATTCTAGAATTTTTCATCAAAGGGCTATTGTTCTCCTTCCAGCTTCCAAAACAATGCTTCCAGATGAATGAGTCAACACCACATTCATGAAGCACTGGGGTGGTTTGTATGGAAGGCACTGACACAGGTTCTGCCCAGATTGCATTTGCAGCAGGTATTGGAAAAGCTCAGACAAAATGAAATAACCCTCATCCAACACAGGAGTGAAGGTCAGCTTTTTCATCCTAAGTTTTATATAAAAGAGGACTATCACCTATTTTTGGTTCTTTTCACATCGTCATAAGGGTTTGGGGTTTTTTATTGTTACTTTGGAGGTGGCCAAGGCAGGGAAAATCAAAGGTCAAGGTGAGCAGAGGACAAGAGTGCTGAGAGCAGGGGTTCACCAGCTCTGGAGAGCTCTGTGTGTGGGTTTAGGTGTTCTTGTTAGGAACTCCTGCTCACTCTCCCTCCTGGCTGGACAAAGGGCAGGGAATTGCAGCCTGGCTGTGCTGGGTGGGGAGCTGAGGGTGCTCCTGGTGGAGAAAATCTGCTGCCTTTTGTCTCTGGTGAACTGGGAAAGAAAAGTTCCCTGGGTTTTGAAGTCTTCTGGAGCTGGAATCCCTTGAAACACAGAAGCATAGAGAATTTATTAAAGGTAATTTCAGATGGTGGCCTATAATCCAGTCTAAGAAATACACATCGCCAGTGAGTTCCTTAAAATCATATTTTCTCATTATTTTCATCCAGTATAATGTATACCATTTCCTTGAGTTGAATTGGTAGTCACTCCTTAAATATAAGCCTCTTTCATGAAACATTCAAAACAAATTGATCTCATCTTTCACACTTTGCAGTCCCAGTTGCTATATTTTTCAGTTCAACAATGTGATTTATGTATATTCATTGGCACAAGTCAAAGTTTCAGTTAAATGTCAAAGCTGCAGCATTTTAAAATATTTTAACCATTTTGCATTGTGTTCTGCCATCTCACAAAAAAAGCAGGAGTTCCGAGAAGTGCATTAAAATGTATGAATAATTCATTTGTAAAATTACTATATAAAGAATATAGCTTAATAGGTCAAGATCTTGTTAAAAACTGCAGTTTGTAATAATCTTTGACAACCTGTGCCTCCATCTCAGCAGAACAAAACTCCACAGAATATATTGCCTTCTCTTATGCAACAATATGATAACCAGTGAGGTTTAACTCTCTGGCTTCGTGCCCTGCATATGCTTCCTGCTAATTATTATTTTTGCATTTCCAAAACTTTCAGTGGCCAAGTGATCTCTGGTAATTTTGCTGTTTGGTAGCTCTGTGCCCTAGCAACCACCCAGAGTAAATCTAAAGTCTTTCATCTCTGCACTCTAAACTTAAATTTAGATATTTAAATCAGCAATCTTCAGACAAAGACCCAGTTAGCCAGCAGTGAATCAAGTCACAGTTGTCCTGCTGATTTGAGGATTAAATGTTTTTCTTCCTTGAAAAATGCATCAGAATGGAATCTTTATTTGATATATTTGCTCTTGAATGTCAGCAGCATTGTTCCTTCCAGTCTACAGGTTATCTCAGTGTGCTGGGTGCTCTGAAATAAGTCTGTCTACTTAAAGAACAGCAGCATTATCGGAGTCTCAGGGGTAACACTGTAAATTTCTAATTGCTTTCCATAAATTAATTCATTAACACTTTCTAAGCCATCAACAGGAGAAAATGTCCTAAAGTATTTCAAACACTTCCCCCTGGAACTTAGGCACAATTTGTGGGGCAGCACAGGTTTCACAGCCTCTCCTGTATCTAAGGAGGTATCCAAGTTTCTCCTTTCAAATATTGGTGTAGTTTCTGTCTTTTGGGTGAAGTTTTAAGAAGAATAAGAATATTTGCCTTAACACTGTCTACTATCCAATACATGCAAGCTGGAAAGTGTGCTTTAGTAAAATGTTTAATTGTAAAACACACACTCTTTTATTGAGGTGTTCTGAGAGAAAAAGAAAAAAAAATGGAACAGCTCTCTAGTTAAATACTTAGCATTCTTACTGAAGGATATTTGATAAACATTCTTCAACTCTGAGGCTTAAATCTGTGATACTAATTGATTAATGTACTTTACTCTCACCTATTTTATTATTAATATATCTAAAATGTTTGGGTATAAACCATCCCATTTATTGCAGGTGTTCGTTGTCTTCATCAGGATATAAGAGTCATTATTATTATTCTGCCTAATCAGATTTGGTTCAGAGTTTAGGTGTTGGGGTTTTTTTAGGTTTTTTTTTTTCAGAATTCATTGTCTCTTTTTTCAAACTCTAAAACACATATGTTAGAAGAAAATTATGGACTATTTTGACATTATGACCTAAACTCTGTGAACTAGAATGTATCTGACCTGACTCAAAATACATTCTACAAAGCTTGTAAGATTAGGCAGAACCAACACTGAGATTTTTTCCAGGACAAATTCTCCAGCTGCATCATCTCCTGGATTCTGCTCCTCTGCTACAGTCTTAAAAATCATGTGATTTAATAGCACACTGGAAGTGCATTCCAGTGATGAAATTTCTTTCACAATATGATACTCGTTTATCTTCTGACTTCATTTACTACCATTCCAAATAAAGAAAATATAAAACAAAGGAAAGAAAGCCAAGTTTCAAGAGAAACCACAAAACTTCTGAAAAGAAGGAAGCTGAATTATCATCCAAAAATTTAATAAAATAAGACAAGGTGGTACCAAGTGCAAAGAAACCTGACAACTGATTTGCACTTATATCAAAGACCTTGTGCTTAAATTTCATGTAAAACATATGCAAATCAATCAGGCTTCCTCTTAAAGTTCAGTGTTAAAATAGATTTGTAGTTGCTCAGCTTTTTATATAGAGAAATCCTCAGATAAAGAGAGATGTGTAGGTACCTGATTCCTGAACTGCTTTTTTATCAGAGCAAAACAATGGGCAAGAATTCAAGTATTTTTTTCTGGTCTGTATCCAGGTACAAATAAATGTGTCCACCATTCTGCACTTGAAAATCACTAAAGCTCTTTAAAGTTCAAAATTCAGATCTCTATCAGATTTTTTCTCCCAGGTTTTTGTCTAATCTGCCCATGGGAGAGACCACAGAGGAGCTGGTACTCACTGCAGACCATGGATGGAACAGATGGGTATTCCCGAAGGAAATTGGCGTGTGAAGAGCTCGTGCTGGAATAGATTTTTCTGAAGGACTGCAGCCCTTGGAGAGTCCAAGGAAAACTGAAAGATGCATCTTTCCCAGCTGTAACCTCCTCTCCTCACCCCCCCAGGCTGTTCAGTGCCAGAGAAGAGTGGCGTGAGAAAGGAAAGCTGAGCTTGGGAAAGGAGGAGGGAAAAGTGTTGTTTTAACATTTGTATTTTTTGATTCTTGCTACCTTAATTAATAACTAAAAACTTCATAATTAAATAGTTTCATTGGCAATAAATTAAATGTATTTCCTCCCGTCCAAGCCTGGTTTTCCCAGGATGGTAATTGGAACAACAATCTCTCCATATTTGTCTCAGCCCATGAGGTTTCTCATCCTATTTTGCCCCCTGCCCCTCTAAGGAGGGAGAGAGGGCAGGGCAAAGGGTAGAGGATTCTGGCTGGAAGCCAAGGCTAACTCAGCCTGTGTGTCAGGTAAAATTGGTTTTCCCCATTATATCACTTTATATTTATCTGTGTTGAACTTCATTTGACATTTTATTGGCGAGATTTTCTAGCCTCTAAGGTCCTCCTCAAATTCTTCACAGTCTGTCCTGCTCCTGGGTGCCTCATATAACATTGGATCATCATAATTCACATAATATTATCACCATACAGATCATCCCACTTCTGTAGGTCATTTCTTGACACACTAAACAGAATGAGTTCAGGACAGACTCCTGCACAACTGCTGTGATAACCACCCTGCATTGCAAGAAATGACCTTTTGTAGTTATCCTTGAATTCCTGCCTTTTAACCAAAGATTAATGCTTGTAGGTCTTTCCTCTTATCCTGTGATACTCAGTGTTCTGGCAGCCTATGTAAAAGCCTTTGTTGAAATGTTGTAGGAAATTAAAATAGACTATATAGTTCCTACCACTTTGTCCCTTACGTTTTTTTAAACACCTTCTACTGAAGCCATGATTACTCTTCTCAAATAAATAACAAAAATATCCAAGGGTCTATTCTCTAATTTTTTGCTGTTACTATTCATTTTCCCAGTGGAGATCTTAGGTTTAGAGGTCTGTTAGTCCCTGAGCATATCTGTAAATTTTCTAAGAACTGCCACCTCATCCCCTGTCTTTTTGTCTTTAGATAACACAAGGTTTTAAGTGAAAGGTTATATATATTTATTTTATATATATATAAAATACATTTATTTAATCTATGGGTTCCTCTAGAACACTAGAGGCAATATCATCTGGTTTTGGTAATTTGTTAGCTTTCATTATGCATATTTGCATTATAGTCTCTTTCACAGTTGCTTTCCCAGGTAGTTTATGCTACAGTGATCAGAGCACTTCCATGCAGCCTGGGAATCCCACAATATACTCCAGTCCAGAAACATTTTCCCTGCCTGTCTGCACAATGCAGGAGATGTTTCTCAAAACTCCATAATGAATTGGCACAAATAGCACTGTGCTCTTTCTTTAATTCAGGATCTTGGTTGTGGGATGTCTTTCGTTCCATCCTTTGCTGGTCAGGGTTAAACTTCAAACTTCCAATATTTCAACCCCTCTGTTTTAGGTATTCAAGAAGAGAGAGTTTTAAGCCTCCTGCTGAAACTGCTAGACTTTAGAGAACAACTAAATATTCATTGGGCAAAAGACTCTGTGATCCTAGTGATTAGGGTATTCATGTGGCAGGGGAGACGTGAGTTCCTGACATTCTAATGAATATTTACATAATTTTGTATGAAGTATTCACTGGAGCAGAAACAGCAAGTTGCCTGATCACTTACCTATAGAATCATAATTTTCTCGCCTTTCAGCTCAATTAATTTTTAATTGTGCCTCACAAAAAGGGACAGCCTCAGGAGAAGGAACATTCCCCTGATGTTAGTTTTCAAACTCCCTCAAAAACTGAAGAGATTTAAACCTGCTGCTTACACTTTCTCAGGGTGCTGGGCATTGAGGAGTCATCACCTCCTCTTTCCTCTGATCATAATTTTTCAAAAAATATCTGCTTTCTTAACAATTTCTTGGAGGAGGTTCAGCAGGTTGAATAACAAATGGACGATGCTATCACAGCTCCTGAGAGGTTATTCCTCATCTTTCTTATGCCTTGGTCCCTGGCTGGATGTGTTGGTTTCCCATCTTGTTGGTTTCTAGCATTTCTGGTACCAATTCCCAGTGTTTTTGCAAACCTCTGCTCAATTTATCCAGAAGGTGTATTTTTAGGAATCTAGGGAAATGGGAGCATCTCAGGATCTTTAAATGGCAGCACTGGTAGCACAGAGAACATGCTAAGTAAATGTTCCTCTGTGATTTGTGGTCATTCATTTTGGTTCTTTTACTTGCTATTACGAGGCTGCTTCTAAGAACTGGCTGCAAATGCAAAGATTTACAGAAAAAAAAAAAAAAGAAAATCTTAAATGAATAAAAATGGCCTTGGAGTAGGGATATTTTCAAACTTGTTTCCCTCAGAATATTTCAGCAGGCTATTGTTAACCTGCAAGATGAAACTTTTCAACCAAATTTCCACAGCAAGTGAAATGTCAGCTTCTCAGCCCCATGCAAGCTAAGACAAAATTGTTAGAAAAGCTATTGTCACCACCAGACCTCACCTGTGCTCAAGATCACAAGCATTGTCTTTGCCATGTTCTGTGTAGACCTGTGGTGCCATTTCAAACTCTTGAGAAGCTCCCCTTTCCCTAGATTCCTAAAAATATTCCCTCTGGAGAAACTGAGCAGAGGTATGCAGAAACCCAGAGAATTTGTACCACAGGTACTCATGGGGCAGGGAAGATGTGAGCTCCTGAATTTCCTCAAGATTACATGTACAGAGTACTCACGACAACGGAATGACAAATGGTACCCAATGCGTGTGCTTTGAGGTCTGAAACTCTGTAGTGAGTCCTTCTGTGTTACCTACACTGCCAATTTTGAATTAAAATATTTTACTTAGGCTCATTCCTTATCAGGTTGGTTTGGTTTTTTTTTTTTTTTTTTTTTTTTGGTGGGGTTTTTTGGTTTGGTTTGGGGTCGTTTTGGTTTTTTGCTTTTGGGGTTTTTTGGTTGGTTGGTTGGGTTTTTGGTTTGGGTTCTTTTTGTTTTGGGGGTTTTTTGGGGTTTTTTTTGTTTGTTTTGTTTTGGGTTTTTTGGGGAGGGTTGTTTGTTTGGGTTTTGGGGTGTTTTTTGTTTGGTTTTGGTTTTTTTTGGTTTGGGGATTTTTTTGTTTGGATTTTTGGGTGCTTTTTTGGTTGGTTGTTTGGTTAAGTTTTGTTTGGTTTGGGGGTTTTTTTTGTTTGGTTGGTTTTTTTGGTGCTTTTTTGGTTGGTTGGTTTAGGTTTTGTTGTTTCCTTTTCCCCAGCGATGGTGTAACTCCCTTTCATGGGGCTTTTCTCACTGGTGATTCACCAATGATACCAAATCCAGAGTCCTGCTGTGCTGTGAACATAAACTAGAGATTTTGCTGAGTCTTGAGATACCAGAATGAGCTGAATTAATGAAGTAGAGGGAATTCAGAAACTGGCTGACTGCAGAGAGAGCGTGTTCGTGTGACTGTCAAATATTTATACTCATGTATTAATTGCCTTGAATGAGCTGCTCACCTGCATGAGCTCTTACCCAGACACCTGTACCTGCTCCTTGCAGTGATGTCTAGGCAGGACCCTTCTCATAGGTGTCAGAATTATGAACTCGTGCTTTTTCATGATTTTCCATTCCGCCTTATGTTTAATCACAGGTGAATTAATGTAGTACACCCTAATCTGACAGGTGCTTGTTCACAGCTGGGCCCTCTCACTGTCAAAGTCAGGTGTCTTCTGGCAAAACAGGAAAGTAGTGGCACAAATCCAAAAGAACAGGAAGAGAGGAGAAACAGAAAATCTGTTTATCCCTTCAGACTGCATGTATAGCTACTGTGCCTCTCAGGGTAAAAACTATCAGTAAAAGTTAATTCTGAAGAGGAGGGGAGTAGTGAGAAGAGCAGGTTTATGTAGACAAGATTTTGGAGAGTTTTTATTCTTTTACTGTAACAAAAAAAGAGAAACGTGGTCTGTCTTCTACTTTATTACCTTCAATAAATGGCTAATTATCTTCAATAATGTTAAGACCAAGATAAAATAGAATCAGAGAAAACCACAACAAAGCACAAGAGATGGAATCTGAGATTGGTTCAGTTATCTCTGAGATTAATTTTCCCCTGTGACACACTGATCAAGACATCTGGCACGAGACTCAAAAGACCTCAACCCAATAAATGAGATTTGGATCAGTCTTTGACCCATAATTTCAAATTTTCAGTCTTGAACATTACTGGTCTACCTCAGTCTATATCCCAGCACATTTTGCGTTTTAAGCAAAACCTTTCCATTTGCTCACTCCTGAAAGCAGTGAGCAGCCCAGCACCTGATCCATGCCCAGGACTGTGCAGAGCCCCCAAATGAGGATTTCTACCTCCTGAGTTGCCCAAGGAACCCCATGCCACAACCATTGCAAGTGCCTGGACAAAATGCACTTATTGGTTCCAGTGTGCCCCAGAAAATGCAACAGTGGCTGCTTTTCCAGGGAAAACTCCCCGGCACAACAGGATGTGGCAGCAGATTAGCAGCCAGCAGAAGTTTGGAAGATCCGAGCTCAGTTGTCTCTGCTTGACAGGACTGAACTCCCCACTCCTCGAGGTTTTGGCAGGCTGCTCAGCCAACAGATTCACGGCTGCTTGGAGGGAGGGCAGGGTGCCTCAGCAGTGCCAGGTGAAAAACCTTGCAGTGTGCAGAGGAAGGATTTAGAATTCACTGGACTGGAAAGAGAACATGAAAACAAGGGCAGCTCCAACAGAAAGGCTGGGGATGTCCTCTGGGAGGACAGGGAGGCTTCAGCTCTCCTTCCAAAGGCTCTTTCTGTGATTGTTCCCAGTTGTGTTTTCATGAAAAGCACATAATCTCCTACCAGCAGGGATTGGGACCTCAGTCTGTTTCTGCCCACGGTCACCAATGAGTGCTGTAGGCATGAGACTGCTCTATGAAATGGGAATGGACATGATCCCAGGGACACCTGGGTCAATCCTGCCTCTTAAAAGTTGTGTTAGGCTCACTAATGTCTCCAGGTACTGAAATAAAGACCATCAGCAGCATTTATCTCCTCTACAGCTTTTGTCCCTCCCAACACATGCTCCCTTTAACCAAGTCTTGGCAACAATGCCGTCCTTATCATCTCCAGACTTTCTTTTTCCAAGTCACTCTAGCAGAATCTACAGAAGGTTCACCGAGAAGACACAGCTGGTATCCCAGCTGCCTGATTCCTAAATGGCCTGAGCCAAAGGCTCAGCAGCCTGCCAACTCTCTGGAGCCAGAGCTGCCTTCCTGTTCACTATCAGATTTATGCAAATATCCTGGCACTGGTCTAAAAATACCTGGATTTAGTCAGGAGAGGCAGAGAAGCGTAGAGGGCTCATACCCTGCTCTCCCATCATCATCTTCCTGCACCATGGGTTGTAGCTGGAGCCACACAGTTAAAGCAGGGCTGTGTGGTTACCTGGGCACAGGATTATTTCCTGACAAAAATTCCTCAAAAACCACTCAACGAAAACACAGGTTCTGTGCCAGAGAGGAAGAATTTCACTCCTTGCTTGCTGCTCACAAGCACACTCTGAGCTCGTGGCTGCAGCCAGCCAAGAGGGATCAATGACCTGACAGAGGGCAGGAATCCTGCTGTGCTTTGTTTGCTGAGGGATAATCAATAGTGCCAGATAGAAACACTGAGATGAGCAGAAGCCCAACTGCATCTCCTTGGAGATGAATAGCTCTCTGGTCAGCCACAAATAATTTTAGTAAACAGACTGATAATTGGATGTAAATTATTGAGAGTCATAGGGAACAGACTGAAATATTCCTGTCTTTCTTTAGTATTTTTTTTTACTGTCTGGTGAAAACATGAGAGCTGTTCCACAGGATGACACAATTGTCCTATTGTTGATCTTCATATAAGCTGTAGGTTACATGCTGACTTGGACTATATGCTTTGCATTTAACAATTAATCTGCAAGTCTATGGTCTTTTGCTGAATTTACAAGAAGGAAATCCTAAGGCTTGTGTCAGATAATAAAGCTTGTAATACTAAATCAAGCTATAATTGTTTTCCCCAAAGAAATGAAGTTTCGCTTATCTTTACCTCCATGAGTCAATAAACGGGCTATAGACATGGATATAAGTAGAAAACAAGATTATTGTTATTATGGGGCCAGATTATGCCCCAGTCACCATCCTCTAGAGGAGGTGATTGAGAATAAGCAACAATGTCTCTTCCTTGCTGACAGGTTTGTAAGTGGTGAGAGTAATGTGCAACTCTACAGTGAGTTGCCAAAAAATACTTTACATTGCCAATACAGCTTAAGAACCTATTTTCAGGCTACAGTTCAAGGAAAAATCTCTGACCAAGTGTTACACTCTGCAGACGTGAACAATTTCATGGGTGAAATTATTTAGTTATACAAAGTACATTTTAAGTTTACTATCTGGAGTTCAATGTATAAAATGTCACTAAAGGAACCAATCTCTCAAGTTATTAAAAAACACGTAAAATCAATGAATTCTTCATCAAGCACTATGACCCCAGTAATTTTTGGAGGTTGTGAGGGACATGTCTTTTACAGAGCCCACAACTCATCATTAGATCTGAAACTTATGCTGAAGACTCCCTCATCCAAGCAGAATATCCTTATTGTTTGCATATAAATACACTATTCTGTGAAAAATCTGGACATTATTTATTACCCCATGGCAGGCAAGGGAGGAGCTGTGACCAGAAGTGTATTTCTAAACTTCGACATTTCAGCGAAATTTAGGGATTGTCACAGATCTTCCTTCCCACTGGCACTGCAGGCATTTTCCAGCAGGTGATATTTGGTCACCTATGAGGAGCAAGGAGCCCACCCTGCTTGCCATGGATTGCATCTCTCTGCTTTTCACTGCAATCACGACAGTGCACAAACTCCTATTTACCTGACAAATGTCAGCTCTGCCTTTTCTGAACCTAACAACTCTCTGCAGAGCAGCTTTGAATAAACAAAAAGTTCACCTCTTTCGTCTGGGTTCACCTAAAAACGAGGAATGCATTTTTCTGTGCTGCCACTGAAGTAATACGATTTTTGCACTGCAGGTAGTGGTCATTCCCCTGAAATGCACCTGTTGAGGCAGTTTACATAATCATCTGTGCTTCTTTTGCTAGAAACAACCCAGAAAGCAGCATGAATTTCTGTAAGATATATTGAGGAGATTCCTGCTGTTCTGTGAAGCAGTTCCACGAAGGCCTATTATTGCCAGGGCACCAGAAGTGAATAGCAAACCTTGCCAACACACACACAGACCCAGTGCCTGCTGAGAGAAACTGATAGTGCAGTTCAGCCAAGTGATAAGAATTCAGGTGTAAGAACTCACAATCTACACACCAGGCAAACTCAACAAATTTTTATTTTAAAAAAAATTATATATTACAATTTTGACCATCTTTCTTTTTTGCCTACTATGTTTTTTCTCCTTTAAGAAGACAATGAAATCTGATGAGGAAGAAAGCCGTGTATTTGCATCATGAAATAAAATCCACCTCCCCTTCCATCCCATGTTGCAGATTTCCTGACCTTTCTAGAGAAAATCCTTTTACTTGATTTCCATGTAGCAGAATATCTGAACCTTTCATTCTGAAAGCCCTGCACATCCCACATCATCTGTTCCCTTCTTGTTGCATACATAAACTCATCAGATATGAGAGGAGATGAATACAATTTAAGTGAGAGGGCTGCAGAGCAATCTTCTAAATGCTGAGGGAGAAACACAAGGCTTCACTGCTGATTAGAAAGGTTTGTTGGTTGGTGTCTGTAATTGATTGGCTCTGCTCTCAATGTGTGTTTTAGTTTTAAAAAGAATTGAGTGATCCAGCTAAGCGATACAACTGTGGACATTTAACTTCACCAGAAAATGCAGTCTGCTTTTTTTTTACTCTTCCAGCCATCAAATTCTCTTGCAGTGAAGTAAGCAGTTCACTTAAAGTGAAGTTAACTAAACAGCAGAGGACATAAATTATGGAGATATTTGGTTTATAGGGTAGAATCAATTTCTCCTTTTCAAGTAGGGACCCTAATCTATACCTACTAGTCACAATTTAAGGGAAACTCTAGGAAGCCTTGTTGGGATGCCCTCAATCCTTTTGTTCTTTGGGCCACGTGGGTGTGTACAGCACAAGACTTATGCTTTTAAGGACAGAAGGCCATGAGTTCTACACACACTGTTTTCCAGATGTGCAATTATGGTTATTTCAATGAAGTAGTTCCTGGCTGATTTCTGAGTAGGAAAAAGAGAGAAGAAGCTTTGCTAAATGGCAAGAACACTGAAAATTTTCAAGAAGTGGTTTTTATTATTGCCTGATCAAAGTGACTGATGAGTAGCCTTGTACAAGTTTTATTTCAATTTTACAGAAAGGGATATCATACCTTTTTATAATGTTCTTTGAGATATTTTGATGAAAAAAAGCTCTGCAAGAGCTAAGCAGCATTGCTGATATTACAAGTGGACCACATGCAGAAACAAATCCTATTCTCTTGAATTTAAAAGATTGCATTCAATCACTTTGTTTTTCTGTCTCATTGTACTGTGTGAATTGCATGGTTTGCTTAACAACAGCAAAGCCATGCTGAGATTGTTTCCTGCAGAAATACTTCCCTGCTCAGAATACATTTGAGCTACTTGAGAATATTCAGGTAATTATCTACCTGTTTGCTCTCTCTACAGGAAAACCTTATCACTGTGACCCCTGGAATGTGGCCTTTCTCACTCTGTGCTGGCACTCATATTTGATTTCCTCCTTTCAATGCAGAGGTGAAGACCAAAAACACCTGAAAGAGGCTGTTCTTGTGCCTGTCACAGAGCAAACAGAAAATGGACTTAAATGGGAAACAAGCTTTTTGGAGGTGAACAGATTAACTTCACCCTCAGAGATGGGTAGAAAAATTAAATTGTTTTTATTTGGAGCTAATCTGGATAAGACAGAACTCCTTATCAGAATAGTTAGAGACACTTTTGGAGTCTAAAAGGTGTGCAACAGCTATTTTAAAAGGTGTCTGCACAGTGACAAATGTACACCCACAACATCAGCTGCATCAGCCTTCGTTTTGATAGGGCAACTGCAGCTGTAATATCCTTCCAAACCTCCCTTTAATTGACCTAAATGGTGCAACATCCCCTACAGAGAGGGGAAAGCATAATGGAATATTTTGCTTTAAAACAAAAAAACCCTGTTATTTATATTTTCCCTTTCCCTTCCCTTTCTTAATTATTGGAATAATTAAGATTAACATAACATTGGAAGTGGAATGGTTTTATTCAGGGCCTGGATTAACAGCCATGAGTACAAAGAAGAGAAGCAAAGGCTTCTCCCTAAATAAACAGGAAGATTTGAAACCATCTGCACATTCAAATACCAGGGAAGTACAACAGTAGCAAATGAAGGTTAATCTAATAAGAACAATATTGATTCTTGGATATTATTTCTATTATTATAAGATTAAAATTAGTGAAGAGCTCCCCTCTTAACATTTCTCTGGAGCACTAAAAACAATCATCACATTACATTTGAAATTCGGCTAGAGCTGTTCCAGTGAGACTATAAAAATCCATTTACTTCACACCTCCTTAAATCCTCTTAGTGCCATAACAGATTAGTGTGCAAGGGGGAAGCTAGAGTTTTTATTTTAATTGAGCTGGATGTTGACTTTCTCAGGGAGGTTTGATGAAGAGGTGAGCTCTCAGGAGGGAAGGTCCTCAGCAAGAAACCTTCTGGTGAGAAACCTCTTGGAGCTGCAGCCCTCCTCCTGATGGTTTGACAAGTGCAGGGAAGGACACTTTTGATTTTCTGAGAGTTGTATTTTGCGACTGTCCGAAATGAAGGGGAGTCTATGAACATGGGCTTTGTTGTAGTGATTTTGGGGGGAGAATATTTGCCTCATTAAAGTATACGTGTGAAAGGCTTTGGATTCAACAGAATTAAGGAAGTGGCCTTTTCCCGCTGCTTCTTTTTTGAAAACTAATTAAGAACAGACTTATATCAAAACAAACAAAATAAAAATGACCAATATTTAGAAAGTTTCTTTCTCCAGCAATTTATTTCATTCCCTGTTTCAGGTGCAGTAACCAGTAGCCTTTAGTTACAGCTGCCCTGCAGTCTTTCTTATTGTCTGATTATAATTTCTCGGCAATGTTTCCTATTGTTTTCTTAAAAAATTATAGAAACATTTAGATTGGAAAAGCCCTCTAAGATGATCAAGCCCAACTATTTCCCCAGCATGGCAAAGGTCACCAATAAACCTTGTCCCCAAGGGGTTCTAAGGAGCCAGGATTCACATCTATTTTCTTACTTGGCTTACTGTGTGTGGCTTTCATGTCCACCTTCAGTAATGCAAAAGGTAAGTGTTTAAAAACAATTTATCACAACTTATTCTCTACACTGGGGACAGAGATAGGTGTCATACAATGTAGGATCATTGAGGCAGAAATCATGATTTTCAAATGGGAATTGCACTCTTCCTCACTCCTTAGTAAAGTCATTTTATTTCCTCAGATTGCCATCTGGAAGAAATGCAAAACATTGATTAACTCTCTTTTCTGAATAATCTGGAGTCCGTGAAAAACAGCAGAATGATGTCCCCCACATGTATGGGACATCTGGAATCACCTTGTCAAGAAATGTGCAAATACCTTAACTTATCAAGATGTATCAAAAAGAACTTATCAAGATGTATCAAAAAGAAATGTATAAATCTATACTGCTATTTAAGACTTCTGGGAATGGAAGATAGAGAGCATCTGTATATAGATAAGGACATTCAAATGCAACCTTTGTGTTCCTATTGAAAGGGGAACATCAAGTGCGATACAGGGGAAGAATGCATCTTGATTAAAAAAACCCCAAACAATGGACCAAACAAACAAAAAACAAAAAAACAAACAAACAAACAAAACCCACAAAAAAACCCCAAACAAAAAACCCCCCACCAAATAAATAAAATTTAAAAAAAAAATAATAAAAGTAGAAAGGTAGCAAAACCAGGAAATTAAACCCTCCTAACAGTTCGGGGAAGCCACAAAAAAGTGTCAGCACCCATAAACTAATTAATTGAACATTGGGTGACCTTTAGATTCCCTGCAACCTTAAGAGGGTCTGGCTTGCTGCCATGGGAATGAATCACTCCAGTGCTGTTGGTATAATTGCTGTTACCACCAGGCAAACCATCTCAAAACTTTTACTGATCTCTTGCCTAAAACAATAATCCTCCAGCCGCCCACCAGCAGCAGATTTTGAGATGTGTTTCTGAGTTTGACATCTGACTGCAGCCTTCTCCCCATCCCTGAATGATCTGGTAATGACAGGCCATTTAAACCCCAGCAAATAAATGGCTTTTAGCCACACAAAAATTCAGTTTTGTCGTGACTCGGAGAAACAGAGGCTCAGCAGTTCTGTGGGGAGATGTTGGCTGTGATTCCTTTTGCTCTGAGGCATTTGCAGTTCCAGTTGGGTTTCCATTTGGCAAGACTGAAGGACTAGAAAATTCCTCCTCAAGGGATCACCGTGCATGGCCAGAATTTGCCAACCTTCCCTGCCTAGAGGCACAAGTGCAGGGTATTGCTGGGTCCACTGGGGAATTACATGTGCTGTTTCTGGGAATGGCTGCTCTTTCTGAAAATGGAAAATAATCTGTCTAAACTGGTAAATTTCAGGGAAACAAAAAGTACAGTAATTATCTAGCCTCTCCAATGATTATTCAGGGGCCTAAACTGCCCCTGTATGTTCACCTAAATCATAAACTCACTTGGGATGCAATTTATGATGGATAAGTTAATAACAATATTTTAAACTTAACCTCAGTCACTGAAGTATTTGTAGTAGACATGAAATTTTCCAGTGCCTCTCAAATGCATCTTGTATGGACAGGAAAAGCAGAGGTCATGGGAGGTGTCTCACCCTTCCTGCTCAACTCCCACAGCAAAAATCTGCCAGAAACTGAGGGTCTCCAGGCTGCCTTCTTAAATGATGCTTTTAACTCAGCAGTGGTTTTGGAAAGGATGACTGGCTACTTGAATATACCCCAATTAACACAGTCAATGTGCATGCTAGCTCCAAATTGAACATTATACCTCCTTTATGATGAATTATTGCCAGTCATATCCACCGGTGAAAGGGGAGCACAGTGCTCAGGACTACTCTGTGCTGCAAGATGTGAAAAAATGCATCTGTGCCCTGTGCAGGGCAAAGGGACTGAGTTTGTAGCCCAGAGCATCACTGGGATTTCACTGCTCTCAATTTCAGAGTGCTGCTGGCCTCTGCAGACTGCCCACTTAGCTGGGCTCTCATCTGAAGCATGAATAATAACTAATAAAGAACCCCCTCCCTTTAGGGTTTTGGGTATAAAAGGTAGAAAAATCTTATTTATTAGTGACTTGGAGATAAATCTTACTCCCAAACGGTGCATCACTATCCCTGGTTCTGGTAAACAAATCACAAAGCCAGCAAAACCTGACCATTTACATTATTGAACCTGGTTTCTTCTTTAGTTTCAAACAGAAACAAATAAAATCAGGACAAACAAAGCTTGGGGTTTCTGTGTCTTTAAAGCCTCTTGAATACAGGAGCAACAAACTCAAAGCTTTGAAGGCTAAAGCATGTGAGATTTATTTTGCTTCTTCAACCACAAAGGGATCCTTTTCTGCCTTCTGGCTTGAAAAGCTCCTGGTCGTGAGTATGGGCTCATCTTCTTCGTTGGTCCTGACATTTTTCTGGTTTTGCCTGGGGAACTAGAGCAGGGTGAAGTCATTTAGGGTTTGTACTTGTTCCATTTGTTTTCTTTTAAACTGACAGGGACTTCAGGCACTTGAAAGAAGACAGCACTGTTGCCTGGTAGTAATTTCTCATATTCTGGTTTTACCTGTTTATTACTTATTTCTTTTCCTCCAGCAATGCCAGCTACTTTATGTTGTACCTCAAATTCACACTTGTCCACATATTTGAAAACTCCATAGCTGGTTGTGTTTGTTTTGATTTTGTTTTTGTTGTGTGTTTTGCCCTTTTTGTTTTTGTTTTTTGGTGGGTTTCTTTGTGTTGTTGGTTCTTCTGTTCTTAGGTTTTTTGTTTTGTTTATTTATGGGGTTTTTTTGGGCATGTGGATCACATCCTTTGAATGGGATTCTTTTGTTTAGGTATATACACACATTCATGTACAACTCCATGCATGCATACCCACATTGAATTTAAGGTAAGAACTGGAAGTATTAATTGCTTGTCTTAAAATAATTTTAAAAAGACAATTATGCATGGCACACATTGTCTAGAAATTGCACAAAGAATAAAGCATGGATCTAAAATGAAATCTCTTTATATACCAATTTTTATATTTTTTTCAGAAGAATCTAAAGAAACAATAATCCATTATGATAAGGGAAAAAATATAAGTAAAATTGTCAAAGACCTTGATTTTCTTTATTCAATTTTTTCACTAAAAATAGTTGTGACTAATTTCTTCTCATTTTCCACGGCCCAAGTGTGTAAACAATACATGACCAAGATCCCAAATGAAAAACTTGTACATATGCACATAGAGCATCTTATTTTCCTGTTGGATTTCTTCTGGCAAGAAGAAATTTTTTTCTATTTTTTGGAGAAAAAAAATAAATTAAAAGTGGAGCAACCTGCCCTGGCTTGATGGGATACAACATGTAGGGACCCAACTTTAATGTACAGATGTGATCCGTGGGGACTTCCTCACTGTTTAGAAATTTATAGAGATCCATTAAAATTCTGTAAGTGGCTAGGTTTGGATTTATCTGCTGTGTTGCTGATATTTGTGAGATGCAGAATTTACTTTTTGCCTGTTAATTATGTGCTGTTCAGCAATCAAACAACTTTGATCCTGTTTTGTCTGAATTTGTCCAAATAAGCATTGTTTTTTCCCTGTCACCTTGATCCACAGAAGAACGAATCATTGCGCCTAAATTTTAATATATAACTGGGATTTCAGCTGAGGAAATTGGTCACCCTGGGGACTCTTCCAGTAGGCAATGGGACATCCTGGTTCTGGGTGGAGATTTATGTCCCACAGTGGCTGCACGATCCCCGTGGCATTGGGAAGAATTTACAGACACCAAGCCTTTAGGAAAATGCCTAAAATCAAGTGGCTGGATGAGTGCTGGAGTGTGTGTCTTGGGCTGGCCTTTTTCTGGGCTGGAAGAAGCTGTTACCCTCTAATTGGGATCCACAGCCTTGAATTTAGGAAAAGCAACTATTTGAAGATGACTACAGGCAGCCTTCATTTGCTGAATAGATCAGTAGCCAGAGACTTTGATCAGAAGCTGAAAAAACCTGGATCCCAAATCTGCTTAGGAGCATTTGGACATATCATTTTACGCAAATCACTTTATTATCAAAACTCTGAATTCCCGTATGGCTGGTAGACACTTTATTAACACTTATACAAATGAATTAAGAAATGCTAGGGAATATTCCTGACATTGCAACCTGACTGTAGATATGTTTTAATTGCTCATCTCTGGCAATGGATTGGTCCATAGTTTGTGTGGAAATTTGCAGTTTGGGAGGAGGAAGAGCTTTTTTAACATGCCTTATTGTAAGACAATAATCCCAGGTGCATTTACCATCCAAGCATGCCCATTACCTGTCTGCCCAAACCCTTTTATTTGCAAGGAATTATAATTGTTGGAGTGTGCTGAGGGAAAGCTGGGTGTTGTTTTGCACCAGGGAATGCTGGCAAGCACAAAAGCTGTTGCTAGACTGGGATTCCAAAGCAAGCATAGAGTGTCCCACTCTCTGCAGGTGCATATTCCATTATACCAGATCACCTTCGTAAGCTAAAACTTGCTAAAAAACATAAAGATCAGAAAATCACATCTATGCAGAGGAAAGGAAGGGAATCAGGGGCGTTCACTGCTGCCAAAGCCACCTGAGAGACACATTTTCTGTTGAGATTGTGAACAATCCTTTCCTGCTGAGAGCAGCACAAATAGAGCCTCGTGACAGCACAAACAGAGGGGTTCAGCAAAGCCTCCTTCTTATTGTTAACTCTACTCTGGTGAAGCCAATTTGTAACTGATGAAGATTTGGGTTTGGTGGTTTGGTTTTGTTTTTTTTTTTTTTTTTTGGGGGGGGGGGTGTTTGTTTTTGGGTTTTTTTGTTTTTTGGGTTTTTTTGTTTGTTTGTTTGTTTTGGGGTTTTTTGGTGCTTTCTGGTTTTTTGGGGGTTTTTTTGTGGTTTGGGGGGTTTTGTTGAGTTTTTTTTGTTGTTTGGGTCTTTTTTTGTTTGTTTGTTGGTTTGTTTTTTTGGGTTTTTTTTTGGTTGAAAGAAATCCCACAATAAAGCTTAGCACTTTGCACACGTTTAGGCAAAGTCATCGCTGCCTTGGTGATTTCACAAGAGACAGAAAGAGTGAGGAGCCAGGAGAAGAGAGCAGGTCAGGCAGAGGCAAATCAGTGAGACAGCCTGCAAAGAGCACGGCAGCAGTGGGAGTTCTGAATCGAGAACTAAACCTGAAGGTCCCCAGCACTCCCCAAAAAGTCATCAGCATCTTCAGCACTGACTGTCAGCCCTGCTGGCATTTTACAGACCTGCCCCGTTGGGGCCACAGATGATGGGAACTGAATGTTCATGGTGACTAAATGATCTTTTTACTTCTGGCAAATCAGCAGGGAACCAAAGAGGAAATTTGCTGATCGTTTGCTATTCTCTGTGGCAAAATCCATGGCTTCTCAGGCTGCCTCCCACCGTGAACACAAATTCATTTGAAAAACAAACAACATAGAAGAGGGAAAAATAGGCTCTTAATGCAAATTGCCTTGTACTAAGCAAATAAAGAGGCTAATAATAAGTGATAGCAGTGCAGACTCATGCCTTTGTCAAGAAAAATGAGAGTCTTATTGGGTATCATTCACAATTACAAATTAAGACATTTCAGGTATTTCTTTCTGTTTTGTGCAATTGTGGATTATTAATCTTCACTTTTATGTCCATTTTCAGGTCAGCAAATTCTCTTTGAATACCACGTAATAAGATCACCAATTGATTTGGAACTTAAAGTGTCATGTTTTCATCCCTCCCTCTTCCCTCCACCAAAGCTCCTTCCCACATCCCCACATCTTAGGTCAAGGCTAGATGATTTATGGTAAAATTTAATATAATTTATTTTAGGCAAAATATCTCACCGAGGTTTTTTTGAAGGTTCATCTTTTTAACTCAGAACCTGTAAGACAGGTCCTGTTGTGTACCTGAGAGGCCCTGTCGGTGAATTACCATTCTATTAATCACAAGACACAAAATGCTCCTGTTTCACAAACATAAAAATGAGATAGAAAGTAGACTTAGAGTTACAGCTATTTAATGAGGTACCACTCAAATTACAGCTATTTAATGAGCTACCATTCATCAGCAGAGCCGTGGTAAATGATTGTGTATACATATATTCTTAGGCCATGACATATGTGAGATAATATACATTATTTCTTGTTGCAGGACACCAGAGCACTGTCACAGCAGGTGCCATAGCTCACCTGGGGCATGATAACTTATTGAAAAGCAGTAATTAATGGTTTCCATTAGTCTGCTCTAGACAGCTGAGGTACTGAAAAGACATCCTTTGAAGAGCATGGGATTCACAAAGGAGGAATAGGCAGCCACGCATGGGATTTGCAGAAGAAATTCTGATTTAGACAGCAAGAAGAACAGTATGGTAACATATTGAATCAATATATTTCCTATAGTAGTTGAGGTGTGTCTGTATATTAATGGGATGATTTTCTATTACTATGAATAACTAATAATGCTGAAAAATACAGGTAGAAAAATAATAAGTCATTCCATGCTTTTCTGTGCAATTCCACATAAGTTAATGTATTGGATTTCATTTTTCTCAGGTCGGATGATACATTGCTGAGAGGTCCAGTAAAATTTACATTTAAAATCTCTGTTTTGCAATAGCAGCCATTTCTATACAGAGCATTAATAACTATTTTTTCTTGTGTGTCTATGAACAGGTACATTAAAGTCTAAGTGCCCAGATAACCTGTTGGTCACACTTGGCATGCATGAGGGAAAATATTTCTGGCTGATGAAGTAATCCTGGCTGTGATTTTTCTATAGCAGTGTTTTACTCCAAAAACCTAAGGGCTATTTCAGACAACAACATTTTCTCTTTCAAAGGTACCTCAATTCAAATACTTAATCTAAGTGTAAACAAGCCAGAAATACAGTCATCTATTTCTGTCCAAAACCTGTTAAAAATTAAAAACACAGAAGAAAATAAATTAATCTCATCAGTAAGGCCAGTGGTAGCAGACATAGCTGAGGTTCTATGGTCAGAAAACTTACTTTTGAAATGTGTGGTGGTTTATGCATTTTATTCAGGTATTGGACAGTCAGACATTTTGTAAAAATCTCATATTCAAATGTACTGAGGAAGTACAAGCAGGAACACTAAAGAAATATAATATTATATTTGCCATTCTAGCCCAGAAGATGAAGTCTGTGTTTCACCATGGATATTTGCGGATACTAAATGATTAACCAGTTTTAAGAGGAATCCCAAGATGTTTTATTGATGGACCAGCACAGGCACCCTTATGACTATTCACATCTTCAGTTCCTTTCACTGTGTTTCACTGAAACCTTCCATATGACCAAAGCCTTACCCTGAGAGTCCCAAGCAGCTATTCTGTATACAAATCCTGCCTTCTAGCAGATGCCAGGCCTTTTGATCTGCAGCACTGACAAGGCTGGACACTATGGAAATGTCTGAATGAATATAATTTGCCAGTTTGCCCCAGTTATGGGCAGTATATAACCCATTGTTATATTCCAAATTATTATTCACTGTGCCAGTGTGTAAAAAGTGCTGCCACAAATGCTCTTTATCTAAATAATCAAAATAGGCTTCAAGAAAAGGATAACTCTGGCAAGTTCAGGACAGAAAATCTAGATTATACCAGTAAGACAAATGGAGCCTGGATGTGAGTTTGTCCACAACCCCAGGCAAGGTTTTGGGCCATGACAACAAACATATTTTTGGAAATGTTTGGTATATGTGGTTGCACTGTTTTAGAATCCTTCTGTTCTTTCTCACGGAGAACATAGATAAGTTACATTCTTTCACTTTTCTAATCTCTGTGTTTGGCACCGGGTGTCATTTGGCTGTGGCCAATAGGCTTGGGAGGTGGACTTTTCACTGACCGGTAGTTGTTGGAGTATGTTAGAGTATAAAAACTCTTTTCTGTAAATAAACTGCCCTTCTCCGCCATACTTGGTCTGCTTGGTTTCTCTCAGCAAGCTTCTGCGCCAGGGGGATTCGAAACCACAGGTATAGAACAGAATTCCTGTGTACAATATGCACACACTGCCCTGAAAGAATTCAGTTTTCTTGTTTTCAGAGAGTGAAAGAGGTTTTAGCCAAATGGACATCAGCTCAGCCATGCTTCCTGGCATCAGAACCAGGCAACATGGCCAATTCCTTGCCAAACAGTGAAGAAATATCTACAGACTCCAGGAAAAACTGCACAGAATTCTGAGACTGCTGAAAGGTCTTAGCTTTAGCTGTGGTTCAGCTTTTATCACTGTTTTAGAGTCTTTGAGATTTTTTTTTTTTAAGTGTCCATGGTTGGTTAGGTTGGATATCAGGAAAAGTTTCTTTGAGAGGAGACCCAAGAGACCTTCTCTGTCCCCATGATGCAAAGGAAGACAGAGGAACAAGAAGTGTTCTAGGTCTTTGTCTAGGTCCTGAATATCCTGATTACTGCAACTAATATGCAGTCTGAAAGCAGATTAAATGGAATTAAAGAAATAGAGAAACTCAAAAAATTTGGTAATGCAAATCTTGGTAATATAATTTTAGAAATAAAAGAGCAGTGACCCTGAGGGGGGACTTTTAATATCAGTCATACCTAAGGCAATGGCAAATGATGGATCCCTCAGGAAGGGAGAGAGTTCCTCCTTGAATGCACCTGGCACATCACCCTCAGCCCAGGGAGCACTCACTGCCTCCACTGACAGTGCCTGACTGCACAAAAAGAAACACTTTTCAGCATTAAAATAAAGAAAATCAGTCAGAGGTAGACGGAGCACAGATCTGCCTCGCAGTGAAGAGGAGCTATTTCTGAAAGATTATTCTGCCAGGACTTTCTCAAGGTCTTGTTGACTTTGTGTTTCTTTACATAAATATTCTGAATCCTACACATACAAATAGGATATGACTGAGTACTTATGCCTCTCACAAATACAGGTTCAAAAGTATGTTAGCAATCCAATTTATCACAATTTGTTTTTTTCTACTTTGCATTGCTTTATAATTTAATTCCCTGTGCTATGTAGACTGATCTCTCAAAGGAAATAAAACCTGTCTTGACCATAACGGCCTATTATTTGCAGATTCACCTCTGAAATTCAAAGTTCTTTTTCCTTTATTGAAAATACTGATGGTGTATTTGAAGATACTTCCAGATTAAATTTAAATAGTAAAGAAATTACTAACAGTCCAATTCCCTTAATAACAAAAGGAAGAAAGTAGTTCTGACGTTAATTTCCAACTTAACTGATTAAATGAAATCTTGCAAATTTTATGAGTTTTACTCTAAAACAAAACAGGCAGATTTTAATGAAGCATCTCCTTCAGTAATAGCTATGCATTCAAAACTTATTAAAGAAGGAAGCTCTTCTGTAGCAAAATTAAATTAATTTCCATTTGAAAAGTAAATGGAAATGGAATGAAGTGAAGGACACCTTTGTCTTTTAGTCTACTGAAACTTCAGTAGGGTGACATTTCCTGACATAATTGCAGACACCCTGCTGGTATGCAATGTTGGGATCATGAATACTTGATAATGATGTGCAGCTTTATTTTTTAATATATAAATATTTAACTTTGGTTGTACTAATGTCAATGACAGCTCCCAAACCTGCCATTCCTGGCAAGTATCTGTCAAACTGTTAGATCACAGTCTCCTTTGATTGAGATTTTGCAGATAACTCATACAACACTTCCTTGTGCTTCAGTAAACTTATCGGTAGAAATTTTACCTAGATTTCCACATCTTCTTTTGATATTTGACCATTATTCCTTTCTCTATCCACTACAGTATGAGAGAACACTTTATTTCTTCTTCTTCTTCATTTTTTTCCCTGCAGTTGCCTTTATAAATTTTTACAGTTAAATTGTTGCTCTTGAGTTTTGTGTTCCCTCTTTTCCCAAGATTCAAAAATTACATTTTCTTCAACATCCTGTGAGTGCTATTTTCTAGATTTCTAGGACAATTTTTGTTTCTCTCCTCTGGTCTCCTCCCAGCTGTTCACAACTATTTTAGAGTATGTTGTGTAACACTGAGGAGAGCGTTTCAGCCAAAGCCACTGAGTAGATTAGAAGGATTACCAAGATTACTACATATGTCTTGCAAGATACAATTTTTGCCTTCATATGACCTAAATTGTTTTGGCACCCATCCCTTCTTTTTTCATTTTACAGATGGAAAACCTAGATACAGATAGATTATGTGAATCACCCCATTTCACTTAGGAAATTCTGAGATCTTGGAACTGAACATACATCTGCTAAGTCTGGAAGAAATTTTATATTCTACAAGCCATATCTGGGATTTCACTCAGCGTTGTTTCCCTCTTTGCCTTTCAGTAGTTTCACTGCTCTTTCTAACCTTTTCACCACTGCCAAAAAATTTCCTCTATGTCTCTGCTTCAGCTCGAGATTGTCCCTTTTATCGATACTAAAATTCTCAGAATGATTCATTTCTCTCTCAGGTTTCTATAACCTCACCCAAAATGGACTCAAGCATTACCTCTTTTATCAGCTTTTTCAGCTTTTGCCTATGTAGTGTTATTCTAAACACAGAATCATAGAATGGTTTGGGTTGAAGGGACTTTAAAGATCATCTAATTCCAAGTCCCCTGCCATGGGGAATTCCCCATTTTATTTATAGCTCATGGATGGCATAACAGAAGAACAAATTCTGATAAACTGAGTTGCTGACATCGTTTTGAAGCTCTGCTTGTGAAAGGCATAAGGGCTCAGCCCTATCCTATTTGTACGTGTAGAAATCCCCTGCCATGGGCAGGAAATGAGGAAATAAGATTCCTCTTTTCGGATATTTGGGAAGTACCTGCCATGTACTGAATGTTGCTGCAAGAAGCAGAAGATGTTTTTATCATTTGATTGTTGCCATCTGCCATTTTACGGGCATTGACTTTAGTGTGGTTATTTTTGCTTTATATGAGTGTAAAAAATACAGGAAACTTTATTATTCACAATCAAAAAAAGAGAGCACCTGCTAAACAAATTGCAAGACAAGGTGGGCATGAAAGGCAGAGTTAGAGATTGTTATTGTTCTAGTTATTTTACTTGCAAAAGCAAAACTGGACTAAATTTGTGATTTTTTTTTTTTTTCAGCTTCAGAAATGCTTTCAGCACATTAGCCAGTGATGAAATTTCACAGCAAAGAGATGCCTTGGTAAATTGTGAGGGAAGGATAGTATGGAAAACACAAAAAAGTTGATGATATGCTTAGGTCATAATGAAAGCCTTTATATTGGCTTAAATGGGATTCTGGGACAAGATACTGGAGAGACAACAATATGAAATAGCTCAAGTATTTATGGTTAAGAGGTTTTTTTTTTTCTTTTTTTCTTTTTTGTTGGGGGGGGGACTTTTTTTGTTTGTTTTCGTAAATATTCACAAAATGAAGCACAAGCATTTTTAAAAAAAATTAGATCAATTTTTCATTTGTAGTCTAATCATGGTAATTGAAGGCTAACCTTCTTTCCTTCCATATTTTCCTAGGCTGCAATCCAATTTAGAATTCTGTTATGGCACATGAAATGGATCATCTGCACTAAAATGGAGGCTGTGGTGATGAAGTGCCTTCCATTTTCCCCCACAACATTCTCAAAGATTGATGAATAAGATCCTCAGAAACAATTACAAAGAGGGAGATCCATCAACAGTCAAGAGTGACCTTTTTTTTTTCCCAGAAGTTTTTTTTCTGGGTCAGTTTGACTTAATTTCTAGAGTTTTGAGCATCTTCTCTTATGGACGCTTATTTACAAAGTCTCCAGTAAAACCAAATTAGCCATGACAGTCAATTTTGAAGGCAGTGTTTGACATGGAATAAAAAAGGCAAAATCAAATTGATGATTCCTTACATCCATTTTGTCTTCATTGCTAAAAAAGGGTTAATCGTTCTTATCATACTAGAATGGAGTTGCTCTCATTTCCATGAGATAAAAAACATAATTAAAATAATAATTTAAAGGAATTTTCATTTTTGTGGAATGAGAGTTTTAGGTTTCTTTATGCAGCTGAGAGTCCTCAAACCTTAATTTTTGAGAGCAACTTGTTCTTCTAGAGGTTTTGGCAAATTTCTTTCCACAGCTTCCCATACAGTTCTGCCTGCCAACCAAGAGTATGTGTTCTACAAATTTTCTGACAAGCTGTTGTCGTAATTATTTACTTAATTGCTTCTATTTTATATCTCTTTTGCCCATAGTGCCTAAATAAGGGCAGGATTTTCTTTAAAATGGAATATGGAACAAGGAAATGCCCTCCTGTGGTATTCTCCTATTTGTGCCTTGAAAGTAGACAAATTGCAGTGGAAGGAGCTCCATGTATTTTAGTGATAGCTCACACCAATGTAATGCACATAATGCTACGATAATCATCAAATCTCTCTATTTCCTAGATTTTTCAGGAAAAACCCTCAATTGTTCTGTCAACCCACACAACAAATTCCTCGTGTGGAAGATGCCTTGGCACGCCGGCAGACGGAAGGTGAACAGCACTAAAACAAATGCAGTGGCATGATGTAAAGCAGCAAGTTCAGAAGGGATTATTTTTCCTTTTCTTCAGCTCTGCAATGAAGTTTTTGCTCCAAAGCAAGCTAAATTTGAATGTCTTGGTTCAGGTGTTTGGAAAATCAAAAGTTCATTAATTTCTTAGATCATGTGTTTGCTACATGTAAAGTATTTTCCAAGTTTAGGGATTTAGGTGGTAGAAACAGAACACATAGAAAATATTAATATAGCCCAAATCTTCCTGAATGTCATTGAGAACTGAAGAATAAAGTTCTCCAGCAGTTTCATTTTGCCTGGATTGCAGGATGAGAACAGATTGTGTCTTTACTACTGATTTGTTTTTGGCCAAAACAATGGTATTCTCTCCAAAAGATTAGCCACTAGGAGTCAAGATGAGTATTTTCTCTCGCTGTTTTAATGAGCATTTTCTTACTGTGTGACATATTGTGATGAATCTCAGTAAAGCACTGCTAGGAGCACTTGTAACTTCAGGGGAATGAATCGTTATTGACATTGTAAATAGAAAAATGCATCCAATACACCAACATACAAACACATTGCCTCATGTGGAACTGGTTCCCAGCACAATAAGAAAAGTTTGGGTGATCCGTGGTATGTACTGGAAACTGGTCAGATATTCACAAATCCTGTATTTTCTTTGAAGTGGAAAAAAATGCTGTATCTGGCACCTGCAGGAAGGAAAGATGCCCTCCTTAATGGATAGAATGTACACATCTGAATTTTAACAGCGCTGAGAATGGGATCAAGTCAATTAAACAGCGAATTGACAACACAGTTCTTGACTGACTCAAATTACTCTTCATGGCTTTCCTGCCTGCACAGCTGCAAGGTGAGAGCAAGACACAGAACGAAGATTTTGCTGCCAGCAGATCAGTGGTGCAGACTTTCACCATGTGTTCAGGGGTGTCACATTGGGAGAGGTTGCATCTTTTTCCAGGGGATATTAACTCTTGTCTTTCTGACATGTCAAAACTGCTGCTCATGTTCTAAAAGTCCTCAGAGAAAGCAAAAGTAGGACATGGCAGTAGGCAACCTTACCCTCTGGAGGAGCTTAACCTTATTTAGAAGTTCATCACTGAACTTTTTTTCAGATTCACATTCTTTATTTCAGACATCCAGAATGACATCTGAGCTGCTCCTCCAGATGCTGTTTGCAGCCGATGAAGAAAAGACAGCAGGAGTTTGAGAATCTGTTTTATTTGTCCATGTTAGAAAGTATTAAAAGCCATTCTTTGTTCCATTGTCTAGAAATGCAACCTAAACCAGTATTTCAGAGATAAAGGCCCACATGCCAGATGCCTAAAATTAACTTCAGTGGATACCACCCAGATTTGTGGGTTATTTTATCTCCTGTACTGATTTTGTCTAGGGTAGAGTTAATTTTCTTCATAGCTGAGACATTTCTGGAACTATTGTTTGTGTGGCAACATCTCTCATCCAAGCCCTTCAAAGGCTATGTCCACAGATTAGTTTGAGTTCATATGTGTGTTTTTATCCTCTCTACCTTTTTTTTTTTTTTTTTTTGTTAAGGAAAAGGTGCCTAAAAATTTGAGTTTTAATGTGGTAATGCAATTAAAACTCAAACCACAGTTTAGGTCACATTGCAAGATGAGCAAACTAATCACTAAATGCTCATCTCATTACTCCCTCTGACAGGTCATTTAATAGAACTAGCATAGAAAAAATCCTTTTACAAGTAAGAAAAAATTAACAAAGGAATGCATCCCAGGATTCCCTGGGAAAACATAGAGTAAGAAATTTTCTCCAGGGATTTTAAGATCATAATTAACTAAAGTTGTTTCAATCTGTCAGACTAACTGTATCATCAGCATTAGCCCTGATCTTATAATTGTGACTGGACTCACAAAAGCAGATTTTTTAGTGTCAGTCATATTCCCAGAAGGATATAATTGGATCAAAACGAAGCTCATGGCCTCAATGGGCTTAATTACCAAGCATAAATGCTTTGCAGCCTTGATTAAATACCTGCCTACTCTTGCCCATATATTTCAGTTTAGTTCTCAGTGGAAACTCCTCTGATGCTTTCATTTTGACATTCTTCAACCTCCAGGCAGGTCTTCCCAAAATCTAATATTTCCTAACGTAGTGTTACCCTAAACATTATTGATATTGATTATGGCATGGGTAGGGCACGTGGTCTCACAGGAATGTGGATGATTTAGTGTCTGAATGCAGAGAAAAAAGGAGAAAAATCTGTGCAGGAGGAGAATGGACACTATGGGCACCTCCTGTGGCTCATATCAGCAGGACCAAAACTGCTCTCTTGAAAACTGTGAACATTAAGGCGAGGTTTTCACACAGGTATTGATTGGCATCCTGAAGAACTGTATCTCTGCCATTTTATTAGATGCAGAATATGTTCATGGTCAGATATTTTCATGAAAAATGGGTTAATGCATTTCCCATGTTTTCATCAGTTTCAGAGAGTGAGGTGTTAAGTACAAATCACCACAGATCTCAGGAGAACTCTGTAGTAATTCCAGAACTTCACAACCCCAATGATGAGCCTGCAGGGAACTTCCTTTTGCCTCAGAGGGTCTCCATAACTTTAAAATACTCCTGTGCTTTTAAATACCTCAAAATTCAACACCTACGAAGAAAATGCCTTCAGTGCCTTGTCTTTGCAGTAAAGCAATTAGCAGAAACTACTCCCACGTATGGGATGGGAAGTCTTAACCTGCAATTTATAATCTATATTTGGAAACACATAAACAGAGCGAACAGGGAATAAACACAGAAACAGAACTCTAACCTACTCATTTCATCAACTAATTCTTTCTGAAAAGAGGGTGTTGGGCAAAAACATTGGGGTGGGACCCTGACTCAGCTGCAGTGCAGCCTCCGTGCCTCATAAACAGTAAGTGAATTTGTCTGGGGGCTACCAGGAGAATGGAGGGATGAGCTCAGCTCACGTAAAATAACTGATGAATTGAGCACACAGTTATTTGTGGCTCCTCCACAGTGCTTGATTTGTGATAGTGATCTTTCATCCAAGCATGGATGTTATTCAGCCATGGCTGGTTAGCTCTGTAATTGACAAAATCCTCTGCTAAAAAGAATCTCTTATCTGTTCTTGCTGTTCTTTATTTGTTTTGATAGATATATAGACAGATTTTCTTTTGGCTGTGTGCACTTACTTTTATTTGTGTAGTGTGGTCCTCTTAAATTTGTATTGCTTCTGGTTAGCCATTGCCTTACTTTCATATAAATAATATCCAATTTAAAATTTTCAGATGTTTTAAATCAGACACCTTTTATTATTATTATTTTGTAAATTCCTGGTATATGCACTTGCACTTCTTATATTCTGAGTTCTTAGTTTTCACACAGCCCTCAAAGTAACAGAATGAAGAGAGATTCCATTCTAATTTATTTACTTTTTTTACTGAAAAGTGTTACCTTCTTTTGAACTTCTTTTAATTCTAATGAAATTGATCTTGCTTTAAAGATTTCCACTAATGTCATCAAGATGTCAAGTGGGAAGCCATTCCCAGTGCCCTGTCACTCCAGACCTTATCAAAGTCCCTCTCCAGCTCTCCTGGAGCCCCTTTAGGCGCTGGAAGGTCTCCCTGGAGTCTTCTCTTCTCCAGGTTAAAGAACCCCAACTCTCAGCCTGTCCTCATGGGAGAGATGCTCCAGCCCTCAGAAAATCTTCGTTTCACTGCTTTGTTTGTCAGCTGGAAACCAGGAGTAAGGTGTTTGTGTGAAAATAGGAATCAAAGTTTTAAATCTTCATCTGCTGAATGCATAACTCACCCTAATTTTGGAGTAAGACAGCGAATCTGCCTAGAAGTGGCTGAAGGAGGATGTGGTGAAAACACTGTCCACTCTTTGCAAAGTGACTCGGTCATGGGGGAACCTCCCTGGGAATATGGAGAACAAGACTGAGTGACAAAAGGATTCAGAGCAAAAAGAGTTGTCAAAATAGTGCTTAATTCCTAGAAACTGGATGAGCCCTGGAAATACACCTTGGTTCAGAGCAGCAGAGGCTGAGAAAGTATAAGTTCACTTGAAATCTTCTTAAGAAATATATTTTTCTGGAATAAGGAAGTCTTGGATTTGGGACATTTCCCAACACTTTCTACTCTGGTCTTGCAATTTCTTAGCACGTGGCTCAAGGAATCTTGTAGAATTGATATTTAATCTTTCTTTATTACCACCTTCTATCTCTAATGAGCAAGTTCTGAAAAACAGTTTTAATAATTTTCTTTAAGAAATACTTAAAACACAGATGATATATGTTTTTTTGGTTGAATGCTGTTGTGTAGATCTGGTCAGAACAGGTTTACCAGATATTTGCACGTCAGAAAAGAGAAGCAGGAAATGGAATAATAAAACAACAAAACAAAACCAACCAACCAAAGAAACCCCTCTCAGATGTTAGGAATTATATATCTTTAAACCAGTATTTGTCTGCATTTAGCTGGCAGTGTTTTGTTATAAAGACACCATTCTTCCTCTAGCTTCTGCCATTAATAATTTCTTCAGTCTGTTCCTGAAGTGAAAACAGTACAGACTTCATGGAGAGAACAATTGTTCTTTGTAGATGAAGGTTAAACTACCAGTGTAGAATTGCTTCCTACACAATGGGAGAAGTGAAAGATTATAAAATATGCCTCCTGTCAAGCAGACAGCCTTAAAGCTTCTTGGCTCTAAATGAATCCCTTGAATTGATAGTTTGGGAGCATGGCTTGTGCTTCATAGGACTCAGTTCAGTTATAAAACAAGCAGATCCCTCTTATTTATGCAGAAAATATGGAGAACGCAATTTTTCAAAGCATTTCTGAAAAAATGATGCCACTCTCGTGATATGCTGAAGATCGGTGTTCACATGGTAGTAAATACTCATCCCAAAAGAGCATCCATGTTTTGCTTTGCTTAAATTTTGGAGCAGGTGGAAGGAGAAAAATCAGAGGGAAAAAAATATCAGAACATCAAACTGTAATTTTTCAAGCCTAAATAGAAAAGTTAAAGAATTTGCTGTCATGAACAATTATCAGGCTGACTTCTTGTACTTACCAGCATTTTTATTGAAGTTACTGGAGTGTCTTCTAATTTCTACTGATCATACATTGCTGGTAGTTAGAAACGAAACAAACAAAATGAAATTCTAGGGCATTAAGAAGCATTAAATTAAATGTTCCTCATAATTTGAAATGAAGCCATTTTTTCAAGAAAGAAAAATATTTTAAAACGAGGCAATTGAAGATAATCTGAAGTAATTATCTGGAGATGGTGGAGTCACTGACCTTGAAGGTGTTGAGGGAAGATTTGACACAGCAGTAGTTGAAATGGTGGTGTTTGACTATCAGCTGGACTCAATGGTCTCAGATGTCTTTCCAACCAAATTGATTCCATGATACTGCAATTTCTGAACATTTAACAAAAATTATTTACTTATTGGCAGCCTTCTTTAATCTGGGGGAAACTGAATCTACATATCCAGCACCAGAAGACCAAATCCCTCAATTTTTACCTCTTCTGTGTCAGAGGTGATTGAAAACTAAGTATGGTTCTTGTACTTACACCCTGCTCTGAAAACCACAGAAGTCCACTGAAATTGCTAGATTTTGGTTGTGTACTTAGTGGATCCTTGGATCCTCAATTTCTGTCACATTTTGCTTTGTTGCAAAACTTAATAAATAATACTACTAATAATAATATATGACCAAAGCTGATGAGGAGGTCCAGCTTTAACTGGATTAAAGACTTAACCTGTCCTGCAGATTTTGCTGCAAAGGCAGAAATAATTAGTGGAGCATGTGATGCATATGTTATTGAGCTCATATTCGGAAGATTGTGGGATTCAATTTATTGATGCATGTCATTTTTTCCTTAAGGTAAGCCAAGGGGGAAATTTGTAATATTTGAGGGGCAGACCAAATAAATGTTAACTAAACTAATCTGGCATCAGTTTATAGAAATTATTATCACTGCTTCACTCTTTCTGAGGATGGCCATGTCTCAATAAAGCTGCCTTTGGGTCTGATGTGTATTTTCAACAACTGGGACTCAAAATGAGAAGAATGTTGCTTTGTTCTCTCTGTGTGTGCTGTGGTAACCACAATGAGGCTAAAGTTGATAGGTAACATTTATAACTCAGAAATAATGAGAGTAATCAGCAGTGGATACAGTCCCAGGTTATATGGAAGTGAGCGGTTCACCTTACGAGTCCCAGCTTTAGAGAGAAGCCAAAGTCCTTCCCTCCGAAGCAATTTTTATTCAATAAATCCCAGGATGCCCAATGTGATGGAAATTTCTCAGCGCCTAAGCCACAGTGAAACTGAGTGCAGAAAGCATCCTTCAAATAAAGCTGGTTCATAAAACAGAATAATCAGACAGCTGAGAAAACTTCCTGCAATATGAGTTCAGAGTGTTCCAGGACTTGGTGTTATAAAAAGATCTCTATCAGTGCATCCCTTCTTGCAGATAACTGGGGGGTTGTGATTCTGTAATGCACTCCAAAGTAGAGTTAATATATTGTACTACAATATACATTTCTTTGAAATAGCAATTCATGCTTCCTCACCCCTCCCTAAGTTTTATTTTTCCTTTTGAGATTATCGGTATGTATTTTGTTTGATTTACATATATGTTTCAAAGTTTTGCAGATGCTCAGCATTTTATTACACAGGTTTCCCTTAAAAAGGAGGAAAACAAATAAAAAATCCCCTTCTTGAGCTTCATTAATACATAAACTGGTAGTGCTGATATTTTGAAGTCCTCATTAATACACACATAGGAAAGATTGTTATTTAATTTTTTTATTAAATTACTAAACTATGTCCACAGACTTCCATCAAGGCCATTCTCATCTAACTGAAAGAAACAGTCTCAAAATCAAACCAAGTACATATAATAGTCAATGTATAGCCTTCATTCATGGCAGAGTATGAAAACCCCCAAAGTTAGCTCTGACAGAAAGAGGATGATGAAAGCAGTGCTGTGTACAGGTATTTTCTGCCTTGAGCTATCACAGTGATTCCTTTCTTCTAGCCTGGATTGAAAACACGATTGGCAGGCTTCTTCTGAAGTTTTTGTTCCTTGAGTCACAGCTGTGATTACACTTTGGGTAATGAAATATAAAATTTACAGGTAGGGGTTTCAGATAAGTAGCATTTGCCAATAGATGAAACAAAGAAAGGGAATTTACAAGCGTGGCCCATGTGTTGCTGCTTCCTTTGGTCTCCAGGAGAAAGTAAATTATTTTCTTTACTTCTGCATCTGCACCGTGATCTGAGCAAGGCCACCAGCTCAGGCTGGAGATCAAACCTCACAGACACGTGAAGTTCTGAAACTCAGAGGACTCAGGTCTTACAACCAAGCAACAAAGCTGTGTGGTTTGGGGTTTGTTTTGTGGTATTTTGTTTTTTGCCTGTGGATCTCCATATCCTTCCCAGAAAGGCTGCCTTTTGAAAGGCTGGATGGGACCTGAAGGACACTCAGCTTGGGCTGCTGACAGGACAGTGAGGACCCCTCTACATCCTGTGGAGAAAAACCACGAACACATGCAGCTGCTTTGGGGAATATGCTGATCTTTCTGGCTCATCCCCATAAAGGAGGCACAGAGATTGTTTTTTCATCTGTGTTTTCTGTGATGTGCCTTCTACATCTGATTATTTAACAAGGGCCTGGCAGAGGGGAGATTTAATTGTTACTCTGGGCTTTGTGTTTCTGAATGATAACTACCTCAGTTTTATGGACACAGCAGCTGATTGAATCACTTGTATATCTTTTTAGGTAGAGAGTAAGAGATAAATAATTTTTTGAAATATCCAGTTGGAAATTATTTCTAATTATTTGCGGAGGAATGGAGTTTTCTGCAGGAAACATAGGTTTTACTCTCTTATCTTTAGTTTCTCTTTCTTTCGCCCTCCCCAGGAACTTTAGGATTATTTTGGGGTACCTGGTATCACTAAAGAAGGTGTCCAGAGGCCAGCTGAGTGATGAGCTGTCCATCACACATGATCTTCTTTGTTTATCTCTTCAATGGCAATAGAAAAGACAAACTAAAAATCAATAATGTATGAAAGAACTGCCAAGCAAAAAAAAAAAAAAAAAAAGAATTTTACTAATTCACGATTCAAAGTGTACTGAAAGATAACTCTGATGAGCTCATGGCAATGTGGTCATCAAAAGAGTTTGGGAGAGCTGTTCTTTGCTTTAATATATGAAACTCAACCAAAATAACAATTAAGCTTCAGCTGCAGTAAGACCAGTGAGTCCTGTGGTATCCAGCGGTGACATTATGATCTCCTGAGAGGTTTAGACCCACCTGTGTCTCTTTGCAAACATCTACATTCAGTGTCATTCAGGTATTTGATGGAACCTGAGTCCACTGGAAATTCACACAGTAAATGTGGTGTAAATAAATGGTGCATTCTCACAACTGCTGTCTGCAGATCCCGTAAATAAACTCAGAATTTTAAGAAATAGTTTGATGTAATGATAGTTGAAAATGTGATAGCAACACAATAAGGATCTTTAGGTTTTTTTCCTAGTCCTAAGGAAACATCTTTGTGTTAAGCTGATGGGTTTCTAAGACTGAGGGTAGAGGATTTGCTTCCTGATGTTTTCATAAAACTGCCAAATGGAAGAAGGATATCAGGTAATAACTCGTACCTTGGCTTTTAAACACAGTCCAAGAACTTCCAAATCAGTTTCTTCACCTTTGCTTCTAACAGAGAGCAGCAACCCCACAGCTCTTTGCGGCTTGGCATTAATTACTCTGCCAATCAGTAGTGTCTCCTCATGGTCAGCAGTGTTGGGGATGGGTAGGATCCATTTCTGGAGATGCCAAACTGTTGGAATCCTGTGCTTTGTACCTACCTGTAATGTCAGAAAATCATGCAGTAATTTGTACATCAAATTGCTGCCTCATCTTGCCTGTACTCCAGAAAAGAGTGGGAGGGTGACAAACCCCCAGGAAAAGGGATGTGCACAGGATCTCCGAGCCAGTGGGTGACAGAGCCACCACTCAGTCTCATCCAGGTTGTTCCAAACCACAAAATCTGTTCACAAGGAAGTAGGGACTGTAAATACTGACTGAACCAACAACCCAGACTCACAAAGGCTTCTCGTTCTACACCACTGCTGCAGGTTTGACAACAGCCCAATATTGTTACTTGGGATACAGCACCATTTGGATAACTCTGTGTTTTGTCACTGAAATTTTCGTAATTGTAAAGAAGAAATGTTTCTCTCCACTTTGTACTCAGTGGGTTAAGGGACATTGAGGATAACTGGGTTGTTAAGGTTAATTATATTTTACATGTTTTTACTGAAGGCAATTTAATTTGGCATCACCTAGAGGAAAGAAGAAAGGACAACAATCAGTCATGGAGCATAGCTAAGAATATTCAGCTTTTCATTCTGCATATTGAAAGCTCAGTTGGTCTGTGAGAAATCACATTTCTCTCTGACCCAAAGGACATCATAAATAAAATAAAATAAAATCAGATTATCTTCTATTGTTGAATAACTCTCACAAGGAGAAAGGAGGAGAGAATTCAGGAGAGCAGGATTTTTTTCTGTATTACAATTTCTGACATCACTTTTGTCCTAATACATTTAATAAGTATAAATATTGAAATATTATATATAAGAACAGGCATAGTTTATTTAAAACAGCTGAGAAAACGTAATTTTCTTTAAATTTAAATAATTGAACAATGTCTTTTGCCATGAGTGAAAGCAGAGAAAGGATGCACACAGCCACCCCCTCTGTACTAAAGAGTTAACACTGTCAAAGTTAATTTTGTGCTTTTCAGATTGCAGGGTTGTTAAGCCAGAGCTGGGAAGGACAGATAATTTTTATGCCAAATTAAGGATGACTCTAAAACCTAGTGACCTTTAAATGGGATGTGGAAATCAAGGATAATTGAGTGGCATGTCTGCTAATTATTTAAAGGAATTAATAATTCAGAAAGAGAGAACTCACTCTGACCTGGTCTACAACCGGAGGGGCACATAGATGATTTTGAGGATCCATCATCTGCCTTGTGACCTCTACTTGAGGTATTCTAAATCCAGTCTAAAATATAAGGGATAAATTAGACTACTGGAAATTATGGAAAAGGTCAACTTGTAATTGTTGTTGCTGTGAGCCAGAGAAACTCAGAGCTGCCATTGAACCAGCTGGTATCAAGTAATTGCAGATAGGAAAGTTACTGCTTCAAGTGTGGACCGGAGTCACCCTGATCACAAAACTCTGGGGCAGTTGGACGTCTCTGGGATGCATCCTGGGAGTTCCCAGCTTGTTAACACTGATCCAGATTTCTGCCTACACATAGCTGCAAAAGATGAGGAGTTAGGGCTCTGTTGATGGACAAGGATTCATCTGAGCAGATATTTAATTATATATATACCTACACCTGGATTTGATATTCAAGGCTCCTTTTACAAGCAATACTGTGGAGGAGGCATTCTGTGCACAATTAATACAGTCCTGAGGTAGACGTGGGAATAGTTCAGATTAATTAATCAAAACAAGTGCTAATTTGTCTCTAGAGGTGCAAAACCCCCCATTGATTTGATCAGTGTTTTGAAGACATAGAACTGTGGATGAGAGTAGTTTTGCAGAAATTACAGATAGCATATGAGGACCTTGATAACATAAACAAAGACCTGCCTGGGACATGCAGGAAAAATTCTGCAGCCTACAGAAAAAATTAACCCTTCCTTGATGTTTTCATTTTAAACAGAGAATTTTGCTTGTCTTTTGTACATTAGTGTGGGGTTGAAATCAAATGGTTTTGGAACGTCAAGTTATGTTTGTACTTTAACTAACCTTGAATAATGTATTATGATTGTTCCTTTTTCAGTCTTCTTCATGATCTAAGTATTCTTGGGAAAAGTTAGCCAAGGTGTGCCACATGCTTAACAATAGTCATGAATTCCACAGCTTTTTGTGCCAATGACATTTAACATGTATTAAAACCTAGGAGATCATTTTTGTATTAGGATACTCCTTGGAAAAAAAGAGATTTTTCAGCTGCAGCATAGATAATGTCTATGTAGCATGATGAATTATCTGGGCTGAATAGCGGAGTTACCGTAATAGTGAGATTTTTGAGATAATTAATGTTGGTATTTCTGGCCAGCTCTTCCCCATGTTATGTATCCATGTCCTTTGATACTAATTTGGTGGGATTCAACTATAAATGAAAGTTTCTAAACGGAGGTGCCTCTTTGCACGTGCCTGTGTGTGAACTGTGTGTCTCAGCACAGGAGAGTGCACCCAGGCAGTGCCGTGGGATTTAGGGGAGCATTTTAGACACTGTGGATGATTCCATCTGACCATCTGAGCACTTCACAGACACAACTGCTTGTACTGAGGAGATGGAACGAGAGTTCAGACACTGAGATTATAAACATTTCGACATCTACTTTGAATGTCTTAATCTGGAAGTTGAACTGCATCCATCTACCCTTCTAGAAACTCAGTCAACATTTCTTCTCCTTGCAAGCACACATGAAAGGGGTGAGAAGGAATATTCTCTGTGAGGAGGGCACCTATGGAACAGTAATATTTACAAACACACAAAATACATTGCAGCAAGTTTTGTGAGTGTAAAGCTATCCACAGGTCAGACACAAGTGAAATAAAACCTGAAGAACAAAGAGCCTGTGTGTCTCATGAACTTTTCATGCCCATTAATGTGGCGGTTCTCCTTGGGGGACCATCTGAACTAACCCATGTCCTCCAGGGTTGCAGAAAAGTGAAACAGCCTGAATCAGAGTGCAAAACCCAGTCCTGCAATTTGATCCCTCACCCAAAGCACACAAAATCAATATGCACACTGTACAGAAGCATTACAAGTCTCTTTCATCTCATGCTAGCAAACCTTTCTCTGTCTAAAAGCAAAAGAACACACAGCCCCAAAGAGTTCTAATGAATAACTGCAGAGTGTGGATCTGTCTTTTGTTATCAGCTGCTGTCACAGAGGACTGTAATATTTTTTTTTTCCTCTCTCACCAAGGCCCAGGATTCATATTTCTGTTTCAAGTTTCTTTTATCTTAAAGCTTCCAAGTAGATATATTCGATTCATAAATTCATTCAGAAAAGACTTTTGTTGGCTCACGCTTCAGTAGCAGTACATGCTATTTGTTCAGCAGGAACAAATATTTCTCATAGACTGAAATTCAGTAACTCACCTTAAGGACTTTAGAGAAAAATATTGAAAGTTAGATTGTGTGACCTGAGGTGGGATTGGACTGCCTCTGCTCATATACAGTATTTTTTTGACATTTAAATACCTTGTTCTTTGTCCCAAAGCAGATGTCTCCAAAACTCCTGTCCCCGAAATTTTGCTAAATCCCTGCGATATGCGACTTAAGAGTGAGTTCAGCCATTACATATCAGCCATAAACAATTCTTCTTTTTGGGATGACTGAAGCACATGTTCTTGGGTTAGGATAGGGCAGACAAGTTTTATTGCCAATTATTAGGAAATGCTGCCTGTGAGAGCTGTGCTGACTTCATCACTGAAGACGCAGGATTATGCTGTGGGAACAGCTCTCTAAACTGGAATCTTCTATTTTGCAAACATTATTTTTTATCCACAGCAGAGGAAGAGAACCATTTACCTCTGTCCTCAATTAAAGTTATCAAAACTAACATCTGAATTGTACACCTCAGCTTCCCCTGCTCACTCACTCAAATTTCCTTTATCTTCCTCTCCACATGCTTCTGATTTTGTTTCTTTTCTTTTCTTGTTTCTATTTTGCTTGGACATTAAGTGTGTTGATCTTAAAACCATTATTGTGAGATGGATTTAATGCCCTGAAAGTGGTTTCTACTATTTATGAAAGATCTTTGTTTTCTCCTCCAAAGAAATGCTGAGCCTAGTACAAGCTTAGCATTGTCTATTTAGGGAGAACTTTTTTGCCCAGGTAACCAAGGGGAAAGTTTTCCCTCCTTTCTCCTGGGTAGTTTCAAAGCATGGAGCATGACTGAGACTCAAAAGTTACATTGTGAAATTTGGCATTGCTTCACCATAGGGAAAAAAAACCCCAAACCAATGACATGACTATATTTTAATAGGCATAACACGTTTTTAAAGGCCAGTAGGTATATGTCTTCCATTGGAATTTCTTCTATCTGGTCCTTCATGTGCGCCCAGACAGAATTACACCAGACAATGCAACCATGATGTAATTCTATCAGGAAAATGTTGCTTTATTTCAGTGAATTTCACTGAATGAGAAGCAGATAATCTCTCTAATTTTAGAGCATGTATGTAGGGCTTGAGAAAGCATCTACTGGATAATTCATTGCAGCAGAGTTACTGAAAGATTATGATTTATTTACTAATTTGAATTTTAGGTATCAGTGAACAGAAATAATTTTTTAAGGTATTCTGAATGTAGCTGTATTTGAGCAACTTCAGAAGGAGTAATGGCTGAGGAAGACAATCCTTAAAGAACTTCATTTTGCAGGTAGTAAAATGAGTTCTAATATTAAAATTGTCATAATGATAATTAACATGATAAAATGTTTCAATGAAGGGGAAAGAAATGAATAGCTGTGCTCCAAAATGCTGCTGCAACAAGATGGATATTGCTGATGTTGTCAAGGATTTGCTGTATAATAGTGATCTGTGTTTCTTTCCTTAGCAGAAAATAAGTACTGGTTTAAAATGACAAATGCTCTCCAGTAGATGCTCTTTCACATAAAGAGGATCAAGTTAAAAGAATAAATTTAATTTTGGTCAAAATTCTTGAAGCAGGCTGAAAAAGGAATGACTGTACTTAAACCCCAGGAAAAAACTCAGAGATCTGTTCCAAAATGTGCCACTTGCAGACTCTTTCTATTTAACACTGGTATTGGAATTTCCTCTCTTTCTGTATTGATTTATTATGTGAAAAGAATATTTTTTCTGCACTGCTTCTGCAAATGGTCTACAAATTTATTGAAGCAGGACCTTCTCTCACCATGTAAGTTCAATAGCTAAGATAACAGGATTAATAAGAGCTATTATGTGCACACACTCAGCTTTGTAACAGGAATATTTTTCAAATGTGATCTTCCCTGAATGGGGGGAACCACCTTCAAATTACCTGAATCTTCAAATTGTTCATGGGAATAATTCCTGCAAAAAAATTAACAGCAGTGGTGGCTGCTGGGCCAGAAGAACTATGAGATCTTGAAAAAAGAATGCAAATTAGACCAAATAAGACCCATATTAGGCATGGATCTAAATGAGTACAGCTTATGCTCCACTTAAGATAAATGAAGGGAAACAAGATACAAATCCTCTTTCCCCAAATGTTTGTAATAGCACCCCAAAAATTCCTATGTCTCTCTTTATAAAGAGAAGCCCTTAGAGGGTCAAATTCAAATGTAAATGTGTGTGTTTTATGCCTTTTGGTCAGGTGAGAGGTATTCCAAATGGCAACTGCAGGCATGGCCAAGATTGTTTTGAATTCTGGGGTCATCCCCATCCTTCCCAAGTCAATGGCGTGACAGAAAAAAAAGACAAGGATCCTTTCACTCTCGTGGCTTTCAAATTATTCACAAAAAAACCCAAAAAACAAAACAAAACAAAACAAACAAAAACAAAACAAACAAACAAACAAAAACCAACAAGAAAAACCCAAACAAAACCTGGGATAAATTTAGATAGAAATAGATTTTTGTAATAATAATTATAAAAAATGCAGCTTCTGGAGCTGAGACTTTACCATGTGTACCGAAAAGAGATTTTTCACTGTTTTGTAAAGATTAAAAGCATCCCTGAAGTTCAACAGAAATAATTGAAAGTCTAAATTAAATCGCAAAGTTAGAAACCGTCATCAACGACTGCAATTTAAGAGTAAATTTAAATTAGGTTGGGACAAGGCATAAATGTGTTTGGATAAAAAAAAGATTGAAAATTTGCTGCTAAAAATGACAATATATTAATCAAAACAAAAAATAAAAAGACCTACAGTAGCAGACTAGAGAACGTGATCAGGAGGGAACAGTGAGAATCTAGGTGATAATATTAATCTAGATAATGGAGAATTTAAAAAGCTAAAAGAGGAACCTTGAATGTGAACTATATTTAATTCAAACCCATTGAAGCAAGCGAAGTGCACGGGTAATGCAGCAGTAATGATGTCTGGAATGTGCAAAGACACTAATTGCAGTATTCTTTGCTAATTAAAGAACCTATAATTATAGCAAAAGGATTTCAAAAGCCATCTTGTTACAGCACTAAGACAATGTCATGTAAATGACTTCCTCCACATGTACAAAGGTGGAATTCCACTTCCACATGCACCAATCATAGATGCCCTTTACTAATTAAATAAACAGAATATAAAGTAGTGATCAAATGCCTTTATAGAGAACAGATATGAACAGATTTTTGTCACTTCTCCATTTTTTTGTGATCACAGTGTCACTTGAGCTGAAAGAACAACTCAACTGGCCCCAGCTCACAGACACAGGCCTGTAGTTTTTCTCCCATCTGTATATAACTTCCATTTGTATCTGAATTGATGCAGAGAAAGGGTTAGGAACTTATAACAGACCTTGAAAATTTTCATATATTTAGTTAATGTTTGTTCCTCCAGCCCCTTTTCTTCAGAGAGCAATCCATGGCTCTGTTTTCATTTTCAACAGCTTCCTTCTATGTTGCTGCAATTAAATCAGCGCAATGTACTTTTGTTAATAATGTCAGCAGTCTCATCCAGAAAAGCAAAGTTAGAGAAAAAAAGTTTTCATTCTTGCTTCCACTCGAGTCTCTGTGCTTAGCCCAGTCCATTGAATCAGCATGATTGACATGGGACATGCTCATAACCCTTTTAATTAGTTGATGAAGGCCAGCTGACGTAAAGGTCACTTGTGGGACATAGCATTAATGTCACTCTCTCCCTTGGAGTGAGTGACAAACAATTATCTCCATGCTAGGATTTAATTGGATTGATATCTAGCGTTTCAGCACTGGCAGCTGCCTCCAGGATGAATATTTTTTGATATATGCAATTACATGCCATCATGAGATTGTTGCCGATTAATGTCAGCCCTTCAGAACTGTCACCCAGAAAAGGAAATAAAGGCAGACGCTACTGCTCAGGCCTGAAAAGATAATGATGACCCTGGAGCCTTCAGTGTGGCTTTCTGATAAAAGCACAGCTTCTTGAACTACCTCAGGCAATGCATTTAAAGGCAGCCTGTTTTATTTTGTGTCCATTTGTTATATTAGTAATCTCAGCAGGAAAGACCTCACTCTTTTGGAAAAAGGTGTCGGAGGAGCTAAAGAGAAGTAAATGAGAACTTAATTGAACACATGAGAGTCACTTTCAAGCTTAGCAAGGAAAGAAAGACAGTGGGATCCAGCAAGAGAAATGCCTTTTGTCTCCAGAGTTTGAGCAAGAGACACGAAAGCCATGGTGGAAATTGTTAACTAACGATGTGCAACCACGGTGCAGTGAGCAGTTGATTGCCTTGGCTGGGAATGGAGTCCCTGCCACGGACAATCAGTGTCAATCTTTTAAAGGAATCAGTGTGGAGGCTTAATTTCAGAAAAATCTCAGTGATTGCCCTGGGTGTGGTATCCTGGGAAATATTTGCCCATGGATCTTCACAGGTAGGGTTTATTTGGTTAAAATTCTGTTGGCTTGAGAATAACACTGGTTTTGGCTTGAGTGTCTGGCACTTATTGAGTGCAGGTTCTCACTTTGCTGTGACTGGAAAGACAGAATATATCCCAATAAAGTGATGTGGGCACAACTTCCAGGAAATATCCTCTCCTCCCACACCATGCTCTTTTTTTCTTTTCTCTGGGTCGCAGGTACAACAGCAGATCCCAACCAAGCTTTGTGCCGACTCAGGAAAACGTAATTAGTTCTATGGATTAAATTTACTGCTGCCATTGCTATTTTCTTCTCCTCCAGAGAAAAGGTGGAAGTGCTCCATGAATCAGATTTGGGTTTCCAGTTACCAAATAGACACAGAGTGCTGAAGTCTTTTATTATCCTGTTCCACATTTCCACTTAATTTCGTTGAGCCTATTCATTCTTTCTTTTCATAATTTAAACATATGGAAGTGCTTATGTTTTTCACTGTGTTCTCCAACCCTTCCATGTATTCTCAAGGCTCTTCTCTGTGTTTTCTCAGTTTCTCAGTATTTTTTTAATCTCTTGATTGAAGATTGGAAACCATAATTCTAGAAAAGTTCTTGTCCATAAAGGCAGGGGTCACATCTCTCATTCTTCTCAATTGGCCATTCTTTGTAAAACCAAACCTATTTGATTACTGGGCCTTCATTTTTATGTGGTGATTTAAAATGATCCTTAATTATTTTCAAATTAATTTTGCCAGGGTACTTATCCTGTAGCAATAACTAACACCCCCATACAACATACGGGCAAGAACTGGTGTATTTGGAAAAAAATGCAATATTAACCCACTGTGGACAAGTCTTCTTTCACTCTTGCCATACAAAATGGGAGGGGTAACTAATATTTTTGATTTTTTTAAATTTATTTTTTAACTATATGTTACAAAACCAAATGTCCAATTGCAGTCTATTGCACTGCTGACCTTTCCTTCATCAGCCAAATTTTTTTGTTTTCTTAGCCAAGTACTAATTTAACTTCATGACCTTTTTTCCAATGTTGATTGATGTTAATTTTTTTACTTTACTTTACCTTTAATATTAATTGAATCCCTTGTCTGCTACTCCATTATTTTGCCCAAGATCAGTGTCAGACTACAAAGAAAATAATTACCTGTGTCATTTATCCTTTTAAAAAATGTTGGTAACTTCAATTCTTTCTTGTCTACATCTCCATTCCCATGTTAAGAAAAATATTTGCCTTCTAATAGTATTATGTATTTTAATTATCTGATATACAGTGTCAGAAAGACAGTTAAGATCATCTCACTACTTGAAGAGGTGGACAAAATTACATTGAAGAAAGAGATATATTTTTAATTAGAACAAACCCTGTACCTTTTACAGAAGTGAAACCAAGCAAACTGTCTACATTACACACCACCAATTTCTGTTATAATGTATGACCACGAAGAAAACAGAATTATTTTATAAATACTCAAGAAATGTCAAAATTTCTGATATGCTGAGATGTCCAATGAATCATTGTACAAGACAAACAACGAGCAAGTAACAGCGAATATTCAGGTGATGAAAAGCCCTAACAACCAACCAATCAGACTGGATTCTTGTCCAATTAAAGTTTTAAATTCTTACAAATTGTAAATACATTTAAAAAGAGGCAAATGCCATTTGTGCACCCTGTTCAGATGAAAAAAACCCAAACCCTGACAAACAAAGTTTTTCGAAGAAAATTATAAACCCAACACAAATCAATCTCACCAGGAGTAAATTCATTCATGTTAGTCAGTAAGAACTCTGAGCTGGGGAAGATGACAAAAATACACCTCATTGATTTTTCCCAATCAAATCTATCATCATTTCGTAGCACAATCCTATTTGCATGGTGTGACAGAGCAGCTGGTGCTGTCTGTCTTCTTGAGCTTCTTGGAGGTACCAATCTCCAGGATCAGCTTTGTCACGTTCTAAGATGGGAGATGAGGAAATATTGCTGTGATCTAAGTCTGAAATACATGAGGTACCTCAGGATGGTGAAGGCATTGAAGGTATAACCTGGTATGCTGTAGAGAGAAAATTACTTTCAATGGCATATAACTTATTTTTATTTCTTTGTGTATAGGAAGTCAAGGAAAGTCACATTTTCAACGTGGTTAAAAACTTTACACTGTAACTTCTAGGAATTAGCATACCTAAATCATGTAACAGCTGTCCTGGAAATATTCCAGATGTCATTTAAGCTTCAACACCTCTATTCAGCATTCTGCGTCCACAGTATTAGAGCAAAAGATCTAATATGGTATGATAAAAATAAACAAAACTTGGAAAACAAACAATTTTACTGCCATCTGAAACCATGCTGTGGCTGAGATTCTGATTTCTAAAGAAAAGACAGCAGTTTAAATTTAAAACTAGTTATCTTTTGTTGCTGTTGTTCTTTTTTATTTGCTTTATTTGCTTTTTAGAATGAGATTGGCACAGCAAACACAGGGATGATAATCCACAGTTAAAAATCTCATTATTTATTAATTATGCTTACAAAGATGTTCAGTATAATATATACAGAGTGGCCACACGATTTGGCTGTACAATTATTTATTTATGGAGTCAGCATAGCTGGCCCATAAAATTCAGCATTATGGTTTCCACTCTTAATTACTGGGAAAATACATCACTATGTAAACAACACTCTGTGTAATTCGTTTGACTGAAATCCACTGATTTCGTACCTCAAGATGTACCACTGCCAAGAATGTCAATGGAATTGCACATTTATATTTGTAGACAAGAACAAAAGCCCTGTGTTTTACTTGTAGCTGAAGAAATTTCAATGTTTCAGAGATTTTTTTCTGCGTATATGTGCAGCTGAGCCCCCAAAAGTTATTTGCAATAAGGTTTGGTTTGTATGAGTGAGACAAGAAGTGAGAGAATTGCATTACTTCCCAGAAAATACAGATATTCAAAGAGATCTCCCCAGCTTGTACCATCAAAGGACCTATAGCAATGACATCCATTTGTATCAGGTACCTGGCTTTCCCTGAATATTTACAGTGAAACAAGATGTTCCCATCCATTTTTAGATATTTGAAAAAAAATCCATCCCTCAAGGGGAAAAGAAAGAATTATGAGCTCAGGTTGTGTAATTATACATAATTGCTTTGACTCCAAGTAAGTTACATTGATCCACACTGGCTCAAGACCTTTCCACTAATATTTATGTTAACTTGTCTAACGCAGAGCCTGAAGGTATTTCTGTAACATTTGTTGTTATTTCAAGGTGTTGGCATGAATTTTAATGCTCATGGAAATCAAGTATCAATAATAACAGAGCAAGCAGTAGTAGAGTAGTCAAGGGAAGTTTCTCATCCAGGTGGGTGGAGTAGGATACAGAGATTATGTGGATGATTGTGATTAAATTTATAGTTAATATGGCATCTAAATACTGCCACTGAAGTATCCATATTTTTAATGCACAGTTGTATCAATGTACAATACTCAAATTACCATTTCTTAGTCAATGTTTTGCATATTCTTGACAGTATAATGACATTTGTCCTAACAATGCACATTTAAGACTTTCTGTCACCTTTCCATTGCACATCTCCCGCTCACTGCTCACTTATTTGTCATAATTTGCTTTCAAAGTGCAAGAGAGAAGTGTGAACTCTTCAAGGACCTAAAACACACATATCTTTAATAACCAGCATAAAATATGATGCAAAAAACTCTCTCTGTACACCTGAGGACTAAATTTAAAGCTAAGAAACAGCTTTTCATGTATTTTATGTATTCTTCATGTACCCATTAGCTACTCCTTCCTTTCTGCTTCAATTGTTCTCAGGTTGGTTCCAAATTTTCCTCTCCAGAGCCTTTGTAAAGGAACAGCAGGAACCTTTCCTCCTCAAAAAAAAACACCTGACAAAAAACTAATGTTAGGTGATTTATTTACACAAAATAGGTAGTAGTTCATGCTAGAATATGGAGCTTTTTCTCTCAAAAAAAAAAAAAGAATTTTAAAACCTCTTAGATGGCTGTGGCACAGATAAATACATGAATTATGATGCAAAAGGCAGAAAATTGAGGAAAATCTTTGTTTTCCTAATTAACAATGTTTGAAGAAGGAGGGTGAGGCAGGGTGTGTGCACGGCAGCTGATCAAAACCAACCATCCATGTATGGGATGAAAAGCTGTTAAATTCTTCTGGGAATATCAGTTAGCTAAATTTTGTAGCTAAATTTTGCTAAATGTAAACAGCAGTCCAAGTAAGAGCTGTAAATTAAAATATCTGTGTAAAACAGGCCTGGCTTTGAAGAAACTATTTAGATTAATGGGCTAGACCAAAAAAGCTTGTTAGTGTTTCTAATTTTGTGATATCTATTAATCAGGGGTGACTGTTTTCTGAACTACCACAAGCACAATTCCATGCAAATTAGTTCAATTAAAAATTAATTAATCAGCTAGTTGTTCCCTTTTATTTTTTCTTTTTGTTTTTTCCGTTTTTTCCCCCCAAGTCAAAGTTAGACGCAAACCTCCTTGCTTGGGGTGAAAATGTGAATTCTCTGATACAAAAATGAGAGCAGGAATCTGGGTGTCTTCAACCTCTGTGATACTTTGAGGAGCAAACAGAAATAATAACAACAGAGCATGAAAAAGCAAATAAGCTATACATTTGTATTGACCATTAAAAAAAAAAAAAAGAAGGTACAGTTTAATCCTAAATAAATATATTTACTGAGCAAATACAAGGACAATAAGATAACTCTCGTAAAGTGTTATCTCCAGAACAGACTCCTAATCCCCACAGATAATTTGGTCAGGCTATTTTCGAAATATGTCTATTACCAATACGGTCACTAAACACACCTATACTGGTAAAAAAAGCATGGCTCAAGGAATGACAGATAATAGCCCAGATTGTTCAGTTCTCAGTTTATATCCTATTTATGGCCAATAGCAACTAGAGGACAACATTGGCAAAGGGTGTGAGTGGTAGCAAATGCTAAAAACTAGTCATAATAGGCAATTTGAATATGGTCATCCAATTTTGGGAGGGAGGAGGGCAGGCTGGAGCATGTGGATGTGAATTGTTTCATGCTTTTCAGCACCTGGGTTAAAAACCAAGTCCTGGTTGCTTTTATTTGTACCACAGTTGCAGACAGTTCTGGATTTTTTTTTTTTATTTGCTTGCACTTGGGTTTTTTTTGGTGTTTTCTGCCAAATTTTTGCACTGCCTGTTTCAACAGCACAGGGTTGTTTTATAAAACCTCTCTGTAAGCACAACTGTGCCTAAAAGATGCTTTCCTGGCCCAACAGTGACTTTGTCACACTCTGATACAGCAAAGCTGTGCTAGCAGAACTTTTTGAATCTAGATGTGGCAATTGGAGATCTGATTAGGTTCTGGCAGTTATTGAAAAACAGAATACAGTGACCACTTCTAAAGAGTTTGCAGAATACATAAAGGGTGATTATGCTATTGTTCCACAAAGCAATTACACTGCAAAACACTGACACAGCCCTTCTCTCAGCAGACAAGGGTAAATTGTCGTGGTTTGTTGTGTGCTCAGTCCAAGTGAACAACTGTGGGGTCATAATTAAATTTGGCAACCTGGAAATTTTGGAGAATCAAAGATGTCTGGGAAAAGGAGGATGGCTTATAGTCCATGGAATTTTATTGTTGGACAATCTCTGTGCTGGAAAATGTGAAGATCATTATGGTGTAGCTGTTCTCTGCTTTTTACCAGCACAGGAAATGCCTAGAACAAAATGTGAGGATTTCAGAGGCAATGGTGTCTCTGTCACTGACAAATGCCTTAAAAAAAAAAAAAAAAAAGGAGAAAAAAAAAAAAGAAAAAAAAAAAAAAAAGAAAGTAAACCTCCTGTTCTGTAGCTGAACATGTAAAATATATAACTGATGGAATAATCACCTCTGTGATGAAATTCAGTAAGAGGAAGCACTAAAATTACTGAATGTGATTTCAGTCAAAGAAGGGAATTGAAGCTAAATTCAGTTAGGGTAGACCTGGTCTAACATGACTTCTGAACTTTCAGACAGAGAATTATCCTTGTACTCTCTCATTTCTGGTCATGGCCATTTATCTAATATAGTTATGAATTTAATCCCATTTATACAGTGTCCTGTACTTATTTGAACTATTTTATATTATATCATGTTTTATAAAATATTAAAATAATATTCCTAATTTCTGACTTTCTAAAATACTAAGTACAGAACAGAGATCTGCACTTTGCTCCAAGAGGTTTACAAGGGAAGGGAACTGATTTATGTTTTCCATATCTGGTACATGTTCTTTCTGCACTGGAGATTTCCAAAGAAATTACACAACTGAAGTAAAACTTCCTTTTGTATGACACAAATTTCTGCTGTGTTTCCAGACTTCTTCGCAAGCACTTTATCAGTGTAGAGGAGGAAATTAATTCCAGTATTTTCTATATCAAATATGACAAGTGCTAATAAGCTTGTCTGTTCAGAACATTTTAGATGGCTTAGAAGTAGATCTTATTTAGAGAATGTACCAAACTGACACTTTGCTGGGAAAATGATTTGTACTAACAGATGGTGGGATGGTTTTTGTTGCTTTCTCCCCTCCTTTCAGGCTCTGTATTGAGCATGACAGACATTTCAAGGCCAAAAACCCCAAAGGTTTCACAAGCTTATGTGAAATATTAGCATGAAATAGTATTAAGTAGGACCCAAATGTGCTGTCACTGTCCTAACTCCTCTTGCCTAGGCAAAGCCCTCTTCTGGAAGGTGCCCAGTGAAACACCAGCAGGAGAAATAAATTCCTCTATCAAGAAAGGTTGTTTTTCTGTGAGCATCTTGTGGAGCTTTCAGAGCAGATTTGGGCAGGTGTTGCTTCCCCATTAACTTCTGGGCTGAATTTCACAGCAAAATAACTTCAGGACTGGTTTTCTCCCTGCCCACACTGCCTCTGCATTTGGCTTGATGCCTTCCGTGGGAGCTGCACCTGCCTTGTCCAGATTTAAACCTAGCCTTGTCCAGATTTAAACCTGCCTTGTCCAGATTTAAACCTAGCCTTGCCCAGATTTAAACCTGCCTTGTCCAGATTTAAACCTAGCCTTGTCCAGATTTAAACCTAGCCTTGTCCAGATTTAAACCTAGCCTTGTCCAGATTTAAACCTGCCTTGTTCAGATTTAAACCTGGCCTTGGCCTTGCAGTGAGTTTTGTACCATCTCCATCTGCTCGGACAACTTTCAGCATTGGTGGGGCTGTACGAGGTTCCCACATCCACAAGGCTTTTGGAAATGACGTCCTGAGCCCTAGGGAGCACCACTGAGGATAAAAGGTTTTATCAGGGGTGGATTTGTTTTCCTCTTCTCTGCCTGACCCCCCCCACTGAACAGTGATGTCAGAAAAATCTGTTTTTCACCTGCCTATTGCATATTTGTGCTTTTTGTCACAGTTATGAAGCATTTCCTTTCCATATCTACAGATATAATCTATTCCATTATCTAAATCTCTCCTTCTGTGGAGCGTGTAACAATAAATAAACTTTGTGGTTTTGCCTAATCTGAATTGGATCTGTCACATCTGGAGAACTAGTTTACTGCATTTTTGAAGAGCTTATTTTTGTCTTTGGAGATGCACAAAGTAATAGAAAAATGTGTGTGAATAGTGAATGGCAAAATGCCTGGTCTGATTAACACAGACACACTGCACAGAAATTGCCCTGGCAAAACACAGTCAAAAGGCTCAAAATTCAGTGAATTTGGGGAATATGAAAACTCCCAGAATTCTGTAATGCAGTTGAAAGCAATCAGTCTTTGTCAATACAGAAATGCTCATTCAAGTAACTAGAATATTCAAAGGAAGGAGTTCCTTTATTCCTTTATTACTTTTTTTTTTTTTTAATTAAAAGAAGAAACAACTAAATAGGAATTCATACTAATAATTATCTTCTTGCCAAATAGTGTGCCTGAACTGGAAATATATAGAAATATATAGATGATGATAGAATATAAAAGAACTGTGCGGAGTCTTATAAAAGGGAATATAACAAAGGAAAAAAAATTAAAATTTTTCCTCCAGATTTTTTTAATTTCTCTTCTGGCCAGTGTTAAATTCTATTTTTTATCTTGCCTTTCCAGAAACTGTTTGAATTTGTAAAGATCAGATTATTGTAGACTAAAACTTTGTATTTTAAAACTAATTGCATTTGTACTGTTTATTATTCTGGCTGGTGAACTTCTTTCTGTCATTTCCCCTCCCATTGGGTTTGGTTTCTTTGCGAACTCTGTTTTTATTTTTTACTTCTCAGGATTAAAACTTCACACTGCTTGGTGTCTGCTCTTATCTCAGTAGTCTCCAGATTCCCCATGCTGTGGTCGGGAAGGCTGTGAAAGAACAGGCGGATAACATTATTTTACAATAAATACTTCGAAAGAGAATTGTGTTGACTCTCTGAGAGCCTGACCCATCCCACTGCATTTTTGTCAGCAAGAATTCCTCTATAGGTCTCAATTAGCTTTAGATCACAGCCCACGTCCATGCAATGGTTTCCAAAATCATGAGGACAAATAGATGCAAATGGTTTATGAGAGTTTAACAACTCATTTCATATATACAGAATAGAAGGAGGGAACAAATTAAGGCCAAACCAAACTGAACCCTGCTATCTAATAGTAAAAGCATTCAGTTCTTTTGGTCTTCAAAATGCTGTGTGCATACTGGTTTACACTTTTAAAAATGCCCACATGAAAGAAATGCTCATGTTCTTTAGAGGTGTGAGTGGCTGAGAAGGGAAATAACTTGTGGGGAGTCAGTGTCAGAGCAAAGATAAAGAGTCTGTAATCCCAAATCCTGATTTTCCTTGTTGCTTTCAACCATACTGCTTCAGCAAATTATTTTTAGCATTCAATTCAAATTACAAAGGAAGCACTTTAGGCACAAATCAGTAATTTAACAGAGTAAAATAAAGTGTTTTCTGCATTCAGGAGTCTGGACACAACACAAAACAGACAATGAGGAAGTCATGTATATTTACCAATTAATGTTAATGATTTCACTGTCTGTGAAAAGAGAAATACCAAGACGTAATGGGGGAAAAACTCAATAAATTAGCATGAAGAGAAGTTTGTGAAGAAGCTGACTTAGCTCTATCCATCAATTTTATAATACAATTTGTGACTTGATCCTCTGTGAAGCTTTGCTGTCTTTCAAGGCCTGAATATGCCCACTGCCTGTGCAAACCTTTCCAAAATCTTGTCTGCAATTTGATGTTATCTCACCAAGGAAAACCCACAACTTAATTTGAGTCTCTGGCATTTCTGATCAGATTTATAACTGCCCATTTATATTTGACACATTTTTTCTAGGTTGCTTTAGAAAGACAAAATATTTGCTAATTATGGGAAAAACAACTTGTCAAGCACCAAGTAGAAGAATTTCTCAAAAGTTTAGGGGAAACTGTTCTTATTAGAGCTGTCAAAAATTAAAATCATGAGGCAAAAGATGTTCTTTTAGTCTTTTGATGTCTTTGGGAGCTCTTGAAAAAAGGACCAAATTGCACTCTGGGATGAATTTCAAAATCAAGTTTGCAGATCTGAGTACATGACGACAGCTCAAACAGCATTTCCTGCATTTCTGTTGTTTGATGCTCTGAAATTGCAGTAAACTTATGAAAGTAGGGTCAGGCAGGAGACTGAAAATAATGTCAATACAAGGAAAGGGGATGCTGTCAAATAGCCTCAGCATTAGCCGTGGACCTGAACATGGAAAGAGAAATATAAATGTAGATATAGGACCATCTATTTATACAGTCCAGCAAATGGTTTGACTGCAGTCAATGCTGTTCCACAGGAAGATCTAGAAAACCATGTAGACTCAGGCAAGGTATGCTCTTTATTAAATCTGTAAAACATCCTTGACCTCACAAATTATTTTATCATCAAATAAAAAACTGATCTGTTGAAAACTAACCCCATCCCTGACACCCCAAGAGTAATTAATTTTAAGGCTCTCCAGCTTTTGCTCGAGCTGGACTCTTTTTCCTATGGCACGAAAATAGGTTGGAGTGGTGTGAAAGCAGAAATATAGGAAGTACAGGAGGGACAGTAACCCTTAACACCTCCTGGTGTTTAGACAAAGGAAAACTTGGAGAAGTCACTGTAGAATCACAACTTTAGCCTCCCCACATACCATTTAAACATGTTTTGTGTTTCTGAGAGCAATCTCAAGCACAATTATCATATTTACTGTTATCTATTCAGCAGCATAGGCGGTAGAAATTGCTTCTACCTACAAAAGCTTGCAGTGCTCACAAGTTTGGGGAGCACCTTCAGCAAGGAGAAGAGGAATCTAAATTTTACAAAGTTAACTGTGTTATTTTTTTTTCATTACAGAGGAAAACTACTTCCAACAGGAAAAGAACTCAAAAAGTTCTTTCAGGAAATTCTAGGTTTGGTTTATCCTTTTACCAAACAGCTAAATTTCAGCAGATGAAAAATGCCTAATGATTTCATGTCCTGAGTTGGACTGCATTTTAATAACAGGCTTAATGAAATTACCTTTAAAAGCAGAAGAAAAACTAAATATCTGTGGAAAGTGAAGAGTTTCTGTGAAAGATTTTGTTGCATAAAAAGGTAAATCATTGCTTATAGAATCTAACCAATCAATCAATAAATGTAAACAGTGAATTACCATGTGAAAACAAATTTAGCTGGAGTTAGTGACAACTAACAAAAAGATATTTTATCAAGAAATTAGAAAGAAACTCTTCAGTTATGTTTCTGAAGATCTGAGAAGTAGAGATGATCTTGAATTCTGTCTGCAAACCTTTCCCTTGATGACCCTTTAGAGGTTATGTTTTCAGAACTCCTGCAGCTGAACTTCTGACAAAATTGCTATTGGATTTTGGGTTGTCACAGCAGCAGTTCACGTCGAGCTGCCTTGCTCAGGAAAATCTGAGATAGGAGAAATATTAAACCCCAATTTCAAAGGTCCTGAGCTTTGGGACAGAAGAAACAAAAAATCAGAGCAGCTAAAGCACATAGCTATTGAGAATGACGTCCCTCTAATACATCATCCTACTTCCAGTGGTGGTGAACCCCATAAATTCTGAGAGATGTGTTAAAAAGAAGGAATAACACATCACCAGGAAAGTTTATTGTTAACTGCACTCAGCCGTTGCCTCTTGCTTTGAAACCAAATGTGTAATTGCATTCAGAGAGTTTGTTTATTTGAAGCTTAATGCAACAACATCTGCTGTGACTTTGCTGAATCTCACAGAATGCCAGAAGTGCTCAGGTCTCCCAAGGTGGAATTTGGTTACTGAAAATGTGATTATTTCCTAAGAAACATAAGAAGTGCTGGCATAAATAATAAAATAACTGCAGAACTGTCAGCTTTGTGTCTCTCCTGGTCAGCTTGAATAACTATTTTAATAATCTCTCTGCAGCTCTTTAACTACAGACATGGAATATAAAAGTAGCATTAGTAGTGTTAGACTTTATCTTAAATCTCAAGAAAGAAGCCCAGGGAAAGATTATGACAAGGATTACGTTAAAATTTTTTATATCAATTAGAATTTAAGGATCTCATCTGTGTTTTTGTCTTAGTAATATTATGCGGTATTTCAAGGATTATAAATTGTGGAGCTTTTAACTTCTAAAAAATTATATAACAGGTTGATATTGAGAAGGTTGCTGCAAATTTTGAGAATAAGAGAGATTATCATCTGTTAGAGAGAGGGGAAAAAGTGGCAGAAGAAGAGGAGTAAAGGGTTGGAAAAGTATCTTGGGACAGAATTATGCAATGAGTCCCTGAATTTCTGTTTCCTAGAGGCCCCTGCTGCACACCAAGGAGCTTGGAGAAATATTGGTGTGAACTGCTGCTAATCTGTGTTCCTTTCACTGTTGGTGCTGAAGTCTCCCTTAAGGAGCACAGGACGAAAGAGAGGAATGGCTCTTATTAGAGTCCATGAACACAAAATTACATTTCCATGATCAGACCCACGCCACCTCCCCCATTGTGTGCTGCCCATAAGAAGTACCTTGGCCTCATTGCCTGACTGAAACATGGATTTTACATCCAAATATATTACAGCAATAGCGATTCATAAAAATGAAGCACATTTTCATTATTGATCTGTTTCTTGGAGGGATGGCAAAACTGGTGCTGCATGTTATTCATTTCTGCTGCTTGTTACGTGATGCAAAATGTTATTTCTGCTTCTTTGTTTCCTTTGTTCTAAACTTGCAGAGCTGTAAATCACACAAACCTCAAATAATATTTTGTTTTAATATAACATACAGAGGTCTGCAAAACCAAAGGACTCTCACGTTCTTTTTTCTCTAACAAGACAAATAAGTTTTATCACGTTTTATGTAGAAAACCTAATTCTGTAGAGAAAGGTTAGACTGGGGAGGCACTCCTACAAAATATTCAGCAGTTTCCTGTAATTGTGGTGCTGAGCTCTCAGGCAATGCAGTGAGGCCATGGTGAAATATGGTCTCTGGAAGATACCTGTTGTGTAAAATTTAGGTCGTAGAGAACTCAGAAGACATATTAGAAGGGTCTAAGTCTTTTTCAGAAAGGCTTTGATGTCTTAAAATTCTGACACTTCAGAGCCCTCCATCTCAAAAACACTTTTAACAGTTAAATTAGCTTCAGGTTGTTAAATGAGTGCCTATGGATCTAATAATTTCTTATGTTAAGCAGATGAATTATACAGGCTTTAAGGGGGGGCAACCAAATAAAACCTCAGGAAACATATGCATAATCTGTTTTTTAATACAGCAGCATAAGGATATTGAATATTTTGGGTAGGGTAGGCCAGGGATTCTTTTTCTGCTTGTGCACAAACACTGAAAGTTTCTTTTTACAAGTGATTATTCTCACTACTAATCTGGAATATTTATCCTGCTTTTTGTACCTCTGTTTTACAGAGAAATCTGTTTAAGGAACCAAGAGCTCACTTCTGCAAAGTACATCTTGCTCTTATTGCCAATTGTTATTATCTCAGTGGGAAAATATAGCCCTGGGTACTCAGATGAACCTTCCCTGTGCTTGGAACCTCTGATTGCTGCTCCAGTTTTGCTGTTACAATAAACCCACACTCTAAAAGAGCTTAAAATGGGATGCAGTTTAATTGGAGACACCAATTCAATGTGCACTGAAATTAATGAGAGTTAGCACTGATTGCTTTGGATCAGGTCCTTTGAGTTTGGACTGATGAGTTTGGAACAACATTTCCATGTCATCACTTGGACTTGTTATTGGTTTGACAGATCTCCAGGGAAGGCAGCGCTGTGGGCAAACGACACAGCTTCATGAGAAACCTGGATCACAGCAAAACTCTCTGCTCTCCCTTGGTTAGAGAATTTGCAATTTCACCATGTGTGTTTATTTGTGTCCGTGTAGCAAATCTAATGTTGATAAAATAACTACAAAAGCTGGAGAAATGAGAATAAAACAAGCCCCTCACACAAGATATACATCAGATGCTTAGAAAGCACTGCTGGCTAAGAATAAAGTCTCAGATGAGAGAAATGTATTTATCATATCAAAAACACCCAGATGGAGCAAGAGAATGCATGCAAATTCCCTTATGAAATTCATATATTTGTTGAAATATCTCTCCTAGTGTCACATATGCCCAAAATGAATAGTTTTTCTACAGAAGACATGGAAATTAGGGTGAACAGCAGGACACTGAGACTTACAGATGAGAAAGGAAACTACTCATGGCAATCAAATCCAAAGAAGACTGAGAAGAAATCTGGAGGTATCTTGTCCACACTCTATTTCCCAATATTAAATAAAGTTTGATGGTAACAAGCACAGGTTGTGGAGGTTGAAAAGGGAGTGATAGCAACAGCTTCACTCAGGCAGGATCCCTGGGCCCCCCCAGAGGCAGGACACTGTTCAATGGATCTTGGATTGGTCTCAAGAGGATAAAGAGATGTTAAATGCATGACAAGCCAGCCAGAAAACAATATGACATCACTGTAATACATTAAAGAGATCGAGAGGCACAGCCTCCTCTGATCTGCTGGTCACACTTCCAAAAAACCCCTGAGAGGGTAAGGTGGCCCCAGAGACCACATCTATCCCAGAGCAAAAAAAATATATTTATAGAAACCTTCTCCTATGGAAAAGGAAATGTAAAATTGCCATGAGTTACCCTTGCAAGCAGGTGAGCAACTGGGAACTTAAACAAAATGTTTGTGATTGGGAAATGGTGATCGCCCTCCCAGTTCTATAATACAATCCCACAGAGGCAACCAGTGAATTCCAAAGGGGACAGGTTTGGGGTTGATAAAACACAGAACATTTGATACAAGGCACCAATAAATGGTAGAACTAATTGCCATTTAAATGGTAAAACTGCACCACAGTAAAAGAAAATACTTAGAGAAATTCAGGAGGGAGTTGCATTTTTGTATTGTTAGAAAATATATTTAGCATCAAATAGTTCAACCCAGAAAAAACAAAAACAAAACAAAACAAAACAAACAAAAAACCTAAAGCAAAACCAAAAAAACAACAAAAAAACCCAAACCAAAAAACCCACAAAAATCCAACCAACCAACCAACCAACCAGCCAACCAAAACAAAAAAATCCCAAAAACAAGCAACCAAAACAAAAACAAAAACAAAAACAAAAACAAAAACACAAACACAAACAAACAAAAACCCAAAACCCGTACTGGAGGAAAATAACGAATGCTTGGTTGCTGCCATAAATCAGTTTTTTACTGATGTTACAGAGCAGGCCAAGACCAGAACAGGCAGAGAGAAGATTACGAGAGAAGATTACTCCACACCTGCCTTCTCTAAGGACTTCAGGGAACATCTGCCACTGCACAGAGCTGCAGTTCATGGACTGTGCTAATTGTTCAGATCCAGTTAGATGGTGCTGAGGCTCCAAAACAGATAAAATAGCAATGAGGTCCTGAAGCCAAATGCTTCAGAGTGCTCTAGTAAAAACTGATTTGAGGGCATGGGGCCTTTTTATTTATTGCCTCATCAGCCCCGTGGTAAGGATTTGAATTATGTCAGTGACATTAGTTTGTCACTTGATCTGAGCCTTTGCTGTTCAGGTGCCAGAAAGTTCCTTCCTCGGGATCCGTTCCACCTGCACTCTTGAAGCACCCAATGGTTTCGTTGTCACAGTCACCTGTGAATGAAGCCCTGCTGGACAATGTTCTCATTTTGAGATCTTACTGCAAACATTTCAAATTAACAAAGGGAAAGGTAAGCAAAATAAACATCTTGGAGTATTTAAACACAAGACATAGAACAGGAATTCATGGTGTTAATAGAATCATTAAGGCTGGAAAGACCTCTCAGCATGTCAGGTCCAACCATTAACACAACATTGTCAGGTCCACCCCCAAACCACGTCCCCAAGTGCCACATCTACACATTTTTTGAACACTTCCAGGGACTACAACTGCCCTGGGCAGCCTGTTCCAATGCTTGACCATGCTTTCAGTGGAGAAATTTTCCCCAATATCAAATCCAAACCTCCCTTGAGACTTATTCCTCTTGTCCTGTCCCTTCTTACCTGGGAGAAGAGCCTGACCCTCACCTGGCTACAACTTCTTTTCAGGTGATTGTAGGCAGCAATAAGTTCCCTCCCAAGTCTCTTCTGCAGGGTAAACAACTCTCTCTTATTTTATCTCTATTGATGGGATATTTGTACACTTCATGAGTTTTGCTGTTTAAAAACCTGAAGATATAATAAACGTATCCCATGATGCTTTGTTGTACACTTCCATACTCCAAAAGTTGCCCACAGGTCCCAGATTCCGGTTTATACACTTTTTCTGGCATGCTTGATCTTCTGCTAGTTACTGGTATGGTATTTGAATGACCTCCTGGGAACAGCAGGGGTGTTATATACAAAAAAGATTTTAAAAAGCAGCAAAATAAATGACACAGTGAGCCCTTGTCTTACCCCCAAAGTTACTAAACTGTGTCATCATATAGACTCTTAGTTATTCAATACTTTCAGAATCTTCTGGATCTTTTTTTTTTTAAATTGAATTTTTACTCACTTTACCATCCATTTATTCATATTTTGCCAGATTTATATGACTCTGTGCTGTATACTGTGAAGATTTCCTCTCAGGAGGAATCTACTAAGACTATATTATTTCCTAGTGACACTGCTTTTTTCTTGTTGTGATGAACTACTGCCATCTGAGAGAACAGAGAAAAAACTAGGAACAAGTATTTTGTTTTACAAAACTCACTTTTGTTCTTTGCAGTTAGTCAATATTTTTTATTAAATTGTTATTTAAATATTATTATTTATTGAACTTTCAGGTAGAACAAATAATTTTTTTTATAAAGGCAGAAAAGTCTTAATCATGGTAACTAACATTCAATAAAACAAATGCTGTAATCTTTAAAACTTGTCAATATTTTACAGATAAATATATGAAATGCCTGTGACATTGAATATTTCAGGAGAAACTGTACCTCCTGTGGAAAAATATTGTTTTGAATGGAAATAATTTTTCCCAGAAAGCACTGAGAAAATACCTTTAAATTCAGCAGAAAACAACTTGTTTTTTCTTGTCGTATTTTGCAATAAATATTAAGACAGAGAAAAGAGATTTAACCCACAGAAACACTATCAAAAGGTGTTTTTATTTGAGAAAGAATTAATGCACTTAATTCAGTCAATAAATATGCCTACCTTTAGGGGTGCTTAAGTTTTGGGTTGTCTGCTTCTTGTCTTTACTGTTTGGAGAGAAGGCAAGCATGTGTAGAAGTTCCCCACTTTTATCATGACACCCCACTAAAATAAAATAAAATAAAATAAAATAAAATAAAATAAAATAAAATAAAATAAAATAAAATAAAATAAAATAAAATAAAATAAAATAAAATATAAAATAAAATAAAATAAAATAAAATAAAATAAAATAAAATAAAAACTGCCTGCAGGAAATGATGTGGTCGCAAGGTGACACATGTGTCTGTACCACTTATTAAAATTTTGACTGGAGCTGATTTGAACCTGTTTGAGAGGGGGGAATATAAAGCTTCACAACCAGCTATTTAAACTTCTTTTGTGAAGCAAAGAAAGGTAAGAAAATGAGAGATCATTAGGAAAATCCAGTCTTTTGAGTGCTTGAATCCACTGTCAAAGTAGTGTACATCACTGGAGGCACCTTAACTGTCTGTGTGTGTTTTTAGGTCATAGCTAATCTGAGATAATTGGACTAAAGTTAATTGAATTAGCCCACGATAGTCTGACTAATGGGACACACAGGGACAGCCACCGTGGCTCACCCAGCCCAGGAATGGCTAAGCTGAGAGAATTTGCTCATCTTTGTGAGCCCTGGGAAGAAAGTGTCAACCTTGGTGACCCTTCAAACTAGACAAGGCTTAAATGTATTCTACAACCAGCCCTGTCCTTTCAGAGTTATGGACTAGATGATTCAATTTGACTTTTTCATTCCCTGACTCTTATGACTTTCTGGGAATGGCTTCCCTCCGGCACCTTCCTAAATCAGTGTGGGACTGTGGCCCAAGACAGTATCTCAGAAGGGTTTCACAGCTTGCACTTGGTCGTGTGTCTTTTGTCAGAATAGCCAATATTGTGGCATCCAGTGACTCTTTTATGCCTGGCAGATCTGATAAACAGGCAGAGGGTGCTCAGAAGAAAAGAAACAGATTGGAAGCCGGAGGCTTTTGTGTTTTACTGAGCAAAACAGCTTACATCTGTGATAGGCCTGGGTTGAACAACTTATTGTGAGCAGAAGTGTTGAAATTCATGCTTATTTAGGACAATATCCATTTTTTAAGAAAATGAAATGCTTATTTGTGAAAAAAACCCCAATCTCAGAAACCTGTCAGCAATCCAATCCTGTGGCTCTTGGATTTATTTCTGCGCAGTGACCAGCACACTGGAAATCTTTTGACAGGAAGATTTCCGAATTGTTTCTCAGATGCTGTAAGAATGCATCCAGGTGTTACTCTCACCTGCTGGAACACCAGAGCAGAAAGATTTCCTGACTCCAAAGGTAAAAGTCACCTGTTATTGCAGGAAATCTTGGTGTCTGGCAATGGCTTTTCCAAACATTAGCTTAAAACCAGGCTGGATTCTTCTCTCTATTCTGACTCAATATCTCTAAAAATTCTTCCTTCCAAAGGTTGGATGCCATAATTTTGGTTTCATGTTCCATGTTATCCCTGAATAACTCTTCACCCTTTCCTGGTACTGTTATTTTGTGTTCCAAAATAACTTTGTAGGATGCACCCGAACATTTGTGTGCTTTTAAACATCCTGATTAATTGGGTATTAAACTAATTATGGGGAAAGAAGCCTGGAGGTTTGCTTTAGTAGCAGGGAGACAATATAAAATTCAGGCACCATGTACAAAAGTGTTTTCTATCATCTTGATTTTTTTGTTATGGGCAGTAATCTCTTTATATACACAGACTGAAATTTATTCTGCCACTAATGTAATCATGAAAAGAGAGTGGGGAGCATCGAAGGGGAAGAGGAACACAGGTTGCTGCTACAATAATGAAGGAAAAATGAGAAAAATAAGAGCAAATCACTATTTGGAAACACTGCCAGCTGATACAGTAAAACTGTGGAGTCTGAATTCATTCTGATTTATGGGAGAGGAACTCTTTTTCACAAAGTTATCAGACTAACAGGCTGGTATGCAGTCCTCCTTGGAACAGTAGAGAAAGGCATCTCCAAAAGAGGTCACGGTTGTCTTAGACATCTATCTCTGCACTGGATAAATCACTCTCTGGAGGTATTTTCTGTCTCAAATGAAAAGCAGAGAATGTCTACTTCTGACTAAACATTCAAGATTTGGAAAGCTGAAATTGCAGCAAAGCTCAGCAGAAAGAGTTAATATTTGCCTATACCAGCCATCTTAGATATCAATTTTTGGATCTTAAATTGTTTAAATTGATATCACCAACTCTCAGTTTCTCGGGCAATGTTACTGTATTGACAGGCCAGCTTAGATCCTACAAGAATATTTCTATTTTCCATGGAATACCTTTTTACATAATACATTATCACATTGGGAGCATGTGTGGGAAAGATCATCCTGTGCTTTTTGCCTGGGAGCACTGCAAGGGAATTTATGCCACTGCTCAATGTTCTGCTGCAAAAAACCTCATATTGCAGACAACTTATCAAGAGGAAACCCCTGAGTAAGACTTTTATAGCACTCTGCTGGAGATTTGCCACTGATCTGCTCTAGAAATACGATCCCAACACCAGAAGTATCCCTGAAAGAATTCTGATTCTTTTTTTTCCTTTCTGATTCTATCTATACTGAAGAAAAGGAAAAGCCCTGTATTGGACTGCAGTGGGAAAAAAAGAGGTTTCACTTTAATTATTCATAATGCAATTTTGCAGGAACTATATCATGTGTTTGCTCAATTTTTAACTGCTTTTAAAATGGAGAGAAGGATATTATAAGTGCATCTGCTGATGGGGTCTCTGTGGATGGGAGATGACTGAGAGGCCTTAGCTGAATCTGTATTCCCAGAAATAATTGCTTCATTACTTGAATGAGTTACCTTGAGCTGAGCTGATGTGATTCTCCATCTGTTTCTGTGCATTTATTGAACTAGTGCCACTGGACAGCTAAATGAGTAAGGAAGAGCTCTATGCACTCCATGCAAAAACTCAAAGAAGTTGGAGTCTGAAAGTGCTGAGAAGGCTGTGGCTTCTCCTGCTTCAGTCAGACAAAGGCAAATTTGATGGGCAAAGTACAAGGTTTATATCCTCAATATGTGAGCTCAATTTTCAGCATCTCCTCAGACTAACTCGGCAGCTTCAGGCGCCGTGAAACTGCTCCTGGCCTTCAAACTGCAGGTGTAAAATGGGAATTGTAAAGATGATGATTGGCTTCCATGTCACTATTTTTATCTGATTTAGGTTTTAGATTCAGAGTTTCTTCTTTGTTGACGTATGTAGCCTTGCACGGATATGGGCACACCACGTTGCCTGTCAGTACTTGCAGATAACATTTATTTAATAAAGTATGATTAATGTCAAGCATTTAATATACAATTTTTATGGGTTTTTAATAAGACCAATATCTCAAGGTCTCAGAAATATGACTGGATGGACCTCTTCTGCTTCAAGCTTCTCCTGATTTCAACTCTGCTCAGCCTAGTTGTGTATAAGGTATACTCACTATTACGCATTCCTTGGAATAATGGAAGTAGCATTGCAAAATGTTCTTGGACCTGTGGGATAAGAGTGCAAATGCAAATGCTGTGCCTCTTTAAATTGTCCTTTCAGCAAATTTTATTTTGCAGTTACAATTAGCGTGTACACCTTTGACTTATTTGATGCTTTCAGAAATCTTTAGATGAAGAGGTCCTTCCCATCTTTCCAGAATTTGCATTTTTCACTTTATCTCTGTGAAATAAAATAGAAATTTTCCCATCAACAGTGTCCAAACAAACATGTGAGCAGGTTGCTAAGCTGCAGCTCTCAGCAAGGATGGCAGAGCTGTGTTACAGAGCTGTTGTGATTGCCAGAGGATCAAAGCAGTCAAGTAGAGAACAGAATTTGTATAATTGACCCAGGTTGCTTCAGATAATGAAATAAACTGTGTGGTCAGCATCTGTATTTTTTTTATTGGCTCCTCGTTATTGATAAGCACAGAGGAGGCCACCACCAGCCTAGAAGTCTGCACCAACATGAGCTGACGATTTTTTCTGCTTTTAGATTTGTGTTCTGGAAATGGTTTGTAGCTGTTTGCTTGTGTCACAGTCCTGTCTGCTCACATCCTTAGAGGATAAGACCTTGCTCACTCGAATGTTTCACTAGAAATATTGGTGGTCACATCTTATTGTCTTTTTGGGGACAATTCCTTCCTTTAAAGTCCCATTCACCATCCTTAGAAGTGTTTTAACGCAGGTCTCAGTGTGGGGAAACTTAGATACTAAAAATATTGTGGCTTTCCTAAAGGATTCTGTGCATAGAAAAAGACAAACAGTGAATATACAGAATGAAAAAGCACAAATCTAATGGCAAATTCTCAGGTGGATTAAAAACTGGCATAGTTAAGGGGCCAAAAAGTAAGTTGGATAGATTGAGTGTCAAGCCAGGACAATAAATGGAATGTCACTGCAGTGCAAAGCCTAATCTTGTCCACATTTTGTTTTGACATGATGAACAAGAGGAGGAAATGCCAAAAACACTTGAACAAATAAAAAAGTGACGCTAGACTGGGAGCATTGATTGATACTAACAAGGCAAGAAACTGGATCAAAGTCGACCTTGAAAAATTGCACCAGGTTTTTTCCAAATGACTTCTGAAGTCTTTTATGGGAATGGAAAAGGACATGTAAGTCCTGGAGAGTCTAATTGATGTTGGAACTTTAAAAGTGCAGAAGTAAAGCTTCCAAATACCAATCATAGAGGAAATATCAATGAAGCTCTTACCTGTGTGATGATTATCACAGCTTAGAAGGCGTGGAATGGATGGCAGCAACGATGGAAACAAGTGAGAGAATTAAATATATAGACAAACAGCACAAACTGAAGATGTCAGTGGGAGAAATGCTGAATGGGGACCCAGAATCCATGAGCTTTGGTGTTGATTCCCTGATGGCTTTGCAGCTAGGAAAACCCTCCAACACACAAATCTCAGTACAGCTGGCAACAGGTAGACATTAAAAATGTCTGAGTAATACAAAATTAAATGAAAGAAATACAAAATCAAGCTGAGACCACTAACTGGCATGGAAATTCTCAGTGTGCATGGTTCCAGTTTGAGTCTGTAAATGCAGTCAGTGTTAGTTTTGGAGATTTTTCTGTCATTTTCTCCAGCTTTCAAAGAAGCAGGTAAGAACAACCTGTATATATTATATTCAGCTAAAGCTGGCCAGAGGATAATTTGATTTTGCAACAGCTTTCCGGGCATAAATGTTTATATTCAATCTGCACTGGAATAAAACCTAATGCCCTGGTACATTTTTGTGAAATGAATTTGGTCTGGAACATTGCATTTTTGAATCAGGACCATTCAGTTAAAATCTCTGAGTAAAGTATATGTCGTATCAGAAATTTGATTGTGGGACAACGTTGAATCTTAAAAGATACTTTTTGGGTTATCCAACTTTCGTGCTATCATGGTCAATGGGTTGAATAACATTATTCAAAACCAAAAAAGTACTCTCTTTTCAAAGCAAGCTATTCCAGACTCTGGATTTTATAATCATTGCTCTAATATTTTGAAGGAGTCTTCTGATCTCCAACCTGCCTTATTTACCAGCCAATTCATCCTATTTATTCTTTTATCTGTAATCACGTTTAGATTTCCTGCCTCTATGTTTTCTCATCAAGGGCAGCACCTCTTTGCTTTGCAACCTGTACAAGCCAGGAACTATTTATATCTTGTAAAAGGGGATGTCTGAATTTATGTGAAGTCACCAAAATTAGTCACAAATGGCTTTGGTTTCAGTGTGTGAATTTGGAACTCTCATGGTGCTGAAGGCTTAGCTTTTTTGTCTTTGTTCCTAAAAACTTCTTTGCCCCACGCCCAAGGAAATCAGAGCTATTAGTGTAATTATAGGACTGTAGGACCTATGCCACCCCTAAAAAGGACAAATACCAGAACTATCAGATAGCACACTGACGGTCTGGCATAAAGACAGCTGCAGTCAGTGAAAACCTCCTTGGTGTGCCCAGGCTTTGAGTCTGCCCTCTAACCCATGCCCTTGTGTTTAAAGGTAATCATCAGACACTTGTGCATTTCCTTGGACTCTTGGCTGTGCAAAGGCAGAGCAGAGCAAATCCCCATCTTGAATGCCTGTGGCTGGATCAAAAATGCCACAGCCTGTGACACAAAGCAGGAATCCAACAGGAACACGAGCTCCCAGAGCTGCTCAGAAAACCATCTGTGGTATTTTAATGGGCCTGAGCTTCTGTCAATGTCAGTGTGTCCCTGCACTTCTCTCTAGATTTATGTCCCATATCTAGTAGATATTCCCCTTTTGAAAAATATCTATTACTGCTTTTCTTATCTCACTCTCTATGTGCTTTGCTGCTGGACCTGGGGGGTTTATGTGCAAGTTTCTGCACTTCTCTAATGTCTGGCAAATGCCAGTTTTGCCTTGCGATGGAGACAAAATACTGTATTTATTTGCCATAGGTGAAAAGTAAATGTCTGCCTGACATTGTTGTGACATCAGAGATATTTCAGAGATATTTATTTGGAAAAACAACAGGTTGCTCTCCCACCCAAAGAAGCCATGTTTATCTTGAAATATCTGTAATGATCCTCATCATCATCATCGTCGTCATTCTCATCATCCTCACATGAAACCAATGTTCCATCCACTTGATGGACCTCAAGTAAAATGCTGTTTGGTTTTTAATCTGATATCTGATTATTCAGTGGCACTGAACATGAAAGTGACCTCCCAGTGGCTTTATCTCTGTATTTCCTCTGCTAGGGAGTTTTTCTTAGATCAACTATTGTTAGGAGTCTCATAGCAAATGTTTTCCCTGTTTTTCTCTGGTCAGTTCCCTGCCATTACTCTTTATTTTTTGCTCAAAACAAAATATTTGAAATTTCCTCTTAAATGGTGCTTTACACACTGCCTCAGTCTGGCTGCTTGGGTTACCTTATTTCAAAAAACACTAGAAAAAAGCAGCAATTCCTTTCAAAGAATAAGGATATTTAGAGTGAGACATAACATCTTTTGTTAAACCACCTGCTAGAACTTGAAGAAAAATATGAGATCTGAGACACACAGGTCCTTCCTCAGTTCTGCTTTACCTCTTCTTTGTACTGCTGAAAAATTCACAGAAATTTTTAAAGCATGGTGTAGTAATTAATGAATAAGTAATAAGCTAGTCTACAAATCCTACTGCTGGGCACAATTGTTGGCTCATATTATTATATCAAACATTGGTCTGAATTTTAAAAAGCATCTTTTGTACAATGAATATGTTTGAGGGTCAAAAGGGGGACAACTGTGTTATTGTTAATAGGAAGTGGAAATGGAACTGAAAACTATAGTTGGTTCATGTAACCTAAAATCAGAACAACATGATTTCAGCAGCATCAGAAAACAACTCAATGGCAAATAACTGTAAAGAATGAGAACTTTATTGAGTAGTGAAAGTCCTGGTAGGGAGGCAGATTTGCCTATGCTTTGTCATTAAGAAAAATTTGACAAAATACGCATATTAGTATTCTTTAAAAAGCTTTCTAGTAAGACTGTAAAATGTTTATTAATAATAGTAAGTTTTTAAGAATAACTGAAGTTAGAATGCTGATCACTTAAAAAAGAACTAATGTGACAAAAAATCAGAAATATACTATGGATTATATTGATATGATGCTGCGAAAAAGGTAGAGTAAGAAGTGGAGTTGGTTCATTCCTGTGTTAACTAAAATAGTGATGAAATCTAAGGATTATTGTTTACAAAGCACTGGGTGATGCTGAATCCAAGGGACTGTCTCTCCCCTAAACTGGCACGCTGTGTTATACAGCTTTGTAAATTTTCCTAGGTCATTAACCTAATCTAAATTAAAGCCAAAGTGAACACCGCACAGCATTTCTTCCCTGCTGCCGATTTAATGCCTTTTCATCCCAAATCCTCCTGGTGGGGACCAGGCCAGAGAGATGTCTCTCGCTGAGCAATGGCATGGGGAACATCCTGACTCCCTGAAAGCCACGGGACGCTTCCATGTGATCCACCTTGTGGACTTGGCATCCTTTCCCTTTCCCTCTCCTCTTTGCTGAGTTATTAAAAGATAAAGAGCAGCTGCTGCTGTAGACATGAAAGTTGACAAATTTACAATAGGTGATGCCACCTGTGCCTGCCTAATTTAATCACAGCCCAAACAATCTGCCATCCATTCACAGCAGGGATGATGCTCAAGAGCATCTCAAAGTGACTCAGAAGCAAGAGGGTGAGGAAGCAGCGCCGGAGCCGTTTGCTCAAACGCCCTCTTGGCTGCAAAGGAAAGTTTACAGAACATGGCTGGTGGACATGAAAAACCCTTTCCCTGCTTTTATGTGGAGCGGGGAAAAGAATGTGGTAAACAGCTAACAAACACCGTACCGAACACGGAGGCGCCAGATGGATTCATCTGCACGGAGTTATGTGCCACTGCGGATCCATCTGTGGCCGATGCTCCTTGCCAGGTGCTTGGCTTCCAGAGCGTTGGGGAGCCCACGCCAGGGGAGGGAGAAGCTTGTTTGTTGTACAGGTGGAAGTTTATTTTCTGCTGGTCCCTCATGGCCTCACCTACAGCAGCTTCATCTCCACTTCTTCTATAGAATTATGTCAGTATAATAATGCTGGCTCATCACTGTGATGCCACACCATGACTGTGCTTCCAAATTCCAAATATCCGCCTCACACGCTCTTAGGTTTATGAGTTTGCAAGATTTTGCATACAATATTTAGTTCAAATTTAATTAAAAAAACTTCTCAGACCAGAAATGAAGGCTAAATACACCTGAGTTTCTTGCAGGACTTAACTTATGGTAGAGAGGCAGCAGGAGTGTGATGGTGACCTGCTAATAAAAATGTTTGTGGAAAAATACCTCAGTCAAGTGTTGGTATAATTTTACTTATTTTATAAAGGATCTTCATATTTAGGCAACAGTTGAAATTTTACTTGTCTGCCTTAGGTTTTTTTGTTTTTTGGGTGGTGTTTTTTTTTTTTTTTTTTTTTGTTGTTGTTATTTTGCTTTCTTTTCTTTTTTTCCCAGTGAAGAATATTTCACCACAGAGAAAAATAAAGGGTAGGTTATTTCCCCCCAGTAAATATAGAAACTCCACAATTACACCTGGAAATTTTTTTTCTTTTTTTTTTTCTTTCTTTCTTTTTTTTTTTTTTTTTAAATAATGGTCAAAAACCTCTAAATATCCTACCTTTATTTGTGGTGAACTTCTCTAAAATTGATTCCACAGAATTATTTTAAGTTTTATAATTTCTTCATTGTAACCAGAACTAAGCAACTTTGATTAAACATAAAATAAGTTGACTAATAACTAATAAATATTTATTTTTAAGAGGCCCAGTTTAATGGGTTCTGATTTAAATAAGTAAGGAATATCTGTTTTTTCTCAAATCAGTTTCTAGAAATGTTTGATGCTTGGGCTTTTGTTTCTATTTTCTATGCTCCATTTTTCAGGGTTACTTATAATTTAAATTTACGGTGCTTCATTGGATCAAGGTTTAAATCAGGCTTTTAGCTTTGACCTGTATTTTATCAATTACTTATGAGGTTACAGGGAGGTAAGGAAATACAAAAATGTACTTTATAATACTGCATGATCGTTATTAGCTGAAACCCTTAAAATTTGTGGAATCTTGTGAAACCACTCACACCTTTTTTTTTTAGTTTTAATGGAAACTCCATCTGACCCGGCCAGGAAAATCTATCAGCATAGTTTTGACTGATATTTTGAAACTAGCCAACCTTAAAGTTTAAATCTCACAAAGATTATTCTCAGCTAAGAAGGTAATTAAAAATGTAGAGATCTCACTTTGATTAATCTACAAATAATATCATATTTTTTCTGCACTTTTTCAATATTGCCCTTTAGTAGTCTGGTCATAAAGCATCATATAATGAGTAAAATTATTCTAACACATGGGTTATGTTACAAAAGCATCCTTCCTCTTTGAAACCCCTCTCTTCATAGTCCTGCAGGCCCAGAAGTGTATTCCTAATGAATGAATAAACTAATTGAAGCAACTTCTTAATTCATTTCAGACCAACTTCTTAATTCATTTCAGACCATTTTTCTTCAGGGGATATGATTGTAAATGAACAGATCTAAGACTAAGAAAAATAAAGAATCACTAAAGTTGCTCTTCAAAGGCCGTTTACATCCCCTAGTGTATTTTTATGTCAATGCCTCTTTTCTTTCCCTTTTTCTGTTTCCACTGAAAGTTAAAACTCATAAACTAAATCTTTCAAAAATCTTAACAGGGAAATGTGTCAAAGCATCAAAACCCTTTGAAAAGGTTTTTGAAATCTGAAAGAACCTGAAACAGAAATTAAAGTTTAAAATGGTGTTTTAAGCCATTCAGTGACAGTAGGAGGTGTATGTTTGGAAAGGCTGAATCATGAGTGCTCTTTATATATACATATATATGTATGGGTGTTTTATATTCTATAATAAGAATGTTGAGCTGGGCAGATTCAGTCAAAACAAAATAGGAAAGTTTGGAGAACCAAATGAGGAGAAGGGCAGGACTTTTATTTAAGGTCAGATATTAAAGGAGTTGTGTCTCAGTTTTTAATTTGCACATGATGGTGATAACCAGGAGCTTAACAAAGCTTTCTTTTTTTGTACACTTTATTCTGTAAATATGCATTTGAGGGAAAGGGAAATCCAGAATAATCTGTATGACATTAGCTGATCAATTAATTATTTTGAATATTTTAAGCAATGGGGATAGAAAAGTAAAGGAAGAATATTTTATTCCAACTTTTTGAAATGAAAAGATTTGCCTTTTTTCATGTGTCTATTTTTCAGCCTACATTTGTTTAAATCTATTATATAGTGAGAAATTTAAAAGCAACCTAAAATGAAAAATAGAGAAAAAATGCTCCCTTTGGAATGCAAATTTTTAGACTTTCCTAGTGTTCTTTTGTCAATTACAAAATATTAAAAATATTTTATGTAATCCTATTTCAGTTTAAGCTGAAATATCTTTTTAGTTTTCACTATCAAATTAAATTAAAATACCAGATCAGCACAGTACTTTGCTTTTTGTTCTCTTTGATCAAAAACAGGTCCGGGATGTCAGGTCCTTAACTTCATGAACTGAACTTTTGCGAAACAATGGTATTTTCTAAATTGCCATGGAGTAAAAAATGGGAAACAGGCTTTGGGTTATAACCCATGATGAGCAATTTTTCTTAACCCCCTCACCCACCCACTCAGAGCAATTGTTTCCCGGAAAAGTTTACACCGAGCAGCAATTTTGTGGGTCAAACCAATCCTCCTCCTTTAAGTGCAAATTAACTTCAAATACTTCTGCGATGTATCTGGAATTTGGGGGTGTAATATACAGCAGAGAAGGGTCTGTGTGGTCCAGGTTGCTCAGACCTCAGACACTCAGTGTTTATTCAGAGTGTAATAGCTCTGTCCTCAGTCTGAGTCAGTCACAGAGAGCACTTACAGAGTAAGAGTAAAGGAAAATCTTCAGTCCCTTTCTGAGCATATTTATCATTAATATAGATTGGAAGGGATCAGTGCATATGATGGCATGTGCTACAAGGAGAGAGATTAGTTTTTCCTTCATATCCAGTTGAATATGCGCTGAAATGTGGATTATTTTTATTTTAAACCTTTAAGCAATGTACAAGCTGTGCAGTTATCCTGATTAAGTGCAGCAGCAAACTGGGTTTGCAAACCCTTCTTTGCACAGTCCAGCTCCTGGCATGCTGAACAGACTAATGAGAAAAATAACAGAGGCTTCACAATTATTTTCTTCCTCTCTGGCACCGGCTGGAAGAAGAGTTAATTGTTATTCTTTCTCCAGGGTAACTGTCAGCCCTTAAATTGGGACTGAAGTTACTGCTCGCTGAGATAATGGAAACAAACAGGGACCAGAGTTTACAGAAATTTGTATTTGTCAAATGTTCATACGCATTTCACCTGGAGTCTGCTGGGGACAGAGAGATGGGGAAGAGGCTTATTTTGTTAACCTCATATTTCTGCTAAATCAACTGTGGGCATGTGTTTTAAAAACACTTGTCAAGCCTGGAGTACTCACATGTCTGTAACACAGCTGCCATGAGGCCCTCCTGCTCTGATATGGATTTTGCTGGCTGTTGTCAGTTTATCCCTTTAACCTGGCCCAGGCTCTGCAGGATGGCAGGTCAGAGAGCTGCCCCCACACTCCTCAGCACCGTAAAATTCAAGAGTCTCTCCAAATATCCTCATACGTCTGTTTGCCCATTTAGGAGAAAACAGCAGAAGTTTTCAGAATTGTGCTCTGAATTAATCCCACTTAACTTCAAGCTCTTGAACTGATCATCTAATTGCTCGTGGTTTTCTTTGTAGGCAGTGAAAGAAGCTGAAAACTCTCTAGGAAAACAAACATTCTGTATTAACTGTCATGAGTCCTTTCCTGTATCTCTTGATATCATTGTGTGACCCTGCATTAGGAGATTAATTACCCATACAGAGTGGCTGGGACAGTGAAGTTTCTGGGATGAATAATCTATTTATTTTTATTTACATTATTAATCTCTAAAGAACCATGACTCCTATTTCCATGGGCTGCTAAAATACTGTAATTGTCACTGCCTCGTGTTCTAGTGCGAATGAAAATGCACAATATATGCATGTGTGCATAACCATGCAATTTTCCAATCAGCTTTAGTCATAAAGGGCTTCGTCAGGCCATCAAGTTGTGACCTCTTAAATAATTCTAATGTTTAAGAACAGAATTATTTTTCTTGATATTTTCAACGCAGATTGTAATTTCTCCAATAGCTGCAGACTCTTCCTAGCTGTGTCTCTTTGAAAATCTACTGAAAGCAATTTATGCATCGGCAAATAGTTTCCAAGACCAGATTTATAATCTGCACTAGGAGTAACTATGAAATAATGATTATGTACAAATAAGTTTCCAGAAAATGACTTTTTGTTTGCTTCTCCTGATTCTCCTCTTTCTGCAATATATATTCCTAATATATTTATCTTTTGTGGCTCTTTGCAATGATAAATTCGTCGCATCTTTCAATAACATTTAAGGATACTCTGTCTTTCCTCATTTTGTGATCTATTTGATTAAGTTTTTCACAGACTATACTTCATGCAGTATATTTTATTCTTCATCTTTTTACTCCCTTGTTTTACATCAGAAAATATTCTGATGGAATTACTTGAGGAAATAAAATACAGGTTGAATACAAAATGCTGTCTTTTTGTGGATTGCAAGGAAAGGTACACAAAGGTGACAAATTGTCTATGACATTTTCAGCAGAGCTGAAGACCAGAACATTTCAGATATCACAGATGGGTAAACGTGAATTTCCATAACCGATCAAACAAATCTTGACCATTTTGAGTGGAAACAGTAACTTACATGGGGACCTTAATCCTCATAATTTATGAAAACTAAGATGTAATTAGCTCTGAGCAATGAATAGTTGATTGAAAAAAAAACCAAATAAACAGAACAGTGTAATTTTGGCATTTAGTGTAATAGATTTTTGTAAAACAGCTCATTGTTTTTTTTACCTGACATTCTCCTGTCTGAATGACATGATTTGCCACTAATGAAGTAGAAATTATTCCATTTTTTTGTTTACAGATTTCTTCTATTTACAGCAAACTGTGCTAGCAAAGGTTAGAGACCAGTGCATTGTGTAAGGTGTTCAGCTTAGATTATTATTTTTGTAATGAGTCAGAAGAGAACATTTCTTGTGTATAAACGCAGGAGTCATTTCAGGAGGAAGGTTTTGAATCCTTGTTCCTGGAGTGAAGGAAGGCTCCTGGTTAGAGGGTGGGGAAGTGGAAGTCATGGAGCTGTGTGCTGGTATGAGGTAAAAAAGAGAAGGTTAGGGAGACTAGGTCAGCACCAGGGGTTGACTGAGACCCTTGGACTGAGGAGAAAGCAGTAAGGAAGCTGCAAGAAATTTTTCAGAAGAACTAGTTAACAATAATGTTTCCTTTCCCTACAGTCATAGAATTATAAAATCATAGAATGGCTTGGATTGGAAGGGTTCTTAATGACCATCCAGTGCCAGCCCTGCTGACATGGACAGGGAGAGCTCCCACTGTCCCAGGTTGCTCCAAGCCCTGCCCAGCCTGGCCCTGAACTCTTCCAGGGATCCAGGGGCAGCCACAGCTTCTCTGGGCACCTGTGCCAGGGCCTCACTGCCCTCACAAGAAAGAAATTATTTACTAAGATATAATCTAAACCTACTCTCTTTCGATTTAAAGCCATTCCCCTTTGTTCTGTCACTCCACACTCATAAAACGTCTCTCTCTGTCTTTCTTGGAGCTCCCTTCAGGTACTGGAAGGCCACAATGGGGTCACATTCTTATCTCCAGGCTGAACAATCCCAATTCTCTGAGCCTTTTCTCCCAGCAGAGCTGCTCCATGTCTCTGATGCCCTTGGTGCCTCCTCTGGACTGGCTCCAGCAGCTCCAGGTCCTCCCTGTGCTGCAGATGTGGACACAGCTCCGCAGGTGAGGTCTGAGCAGAGCAGGGCAGAGCAGAGGAGCAGAATCCCCTCCCTCACACCGCCCACGCTCCCTTGGATGCACAAGGACACAGCTGGGGTTTTCTGGGCTGCCTGTGGTGCCCTAAACAGGTTAGTAAAATATGAAGCAGACACAGCAGTTCAGAGAAAAGGGAATTTACCTCAGTTTAATAGGATCCTAGGTGCCCAGACTCATCAAAGGTGGAAAACACGCCAAGGAGGGAGCGATGAACCGGAACAACCCGCACAACGCATACTGGATTTTTATGGACTTCACAAAATTAGCATATCTACTTAAAATCCCCCAATAAGAAACTTAATAAATGGAGTAATTGCCCCCTATTCTAATGACCCCCTCCCAAAATGAGACTACAGCCTAGTTTACAAAAACACGTTTCAGAGAGAAGAGGTTGGAGCCTCTAGTTCTGAGATAATATGAATGTTTGGTCTTTTCACTTTGCAAGACCCCAAACTAAGCTAAATATCAGACTACGAGGGTTATAAACATGCAGGGCTAAAGTACAAGGAGTGTTTGTGCAGGGTACAAGGAGTGTGTATAGAGGGTAACAGGGAAGGGAAAGGGTATAAAAATGTAAAAAAAAGGTGTAAAAAGAAAATAAAAAAATCACCGGCATCACCTGTGCACGTGGCCAGCTCCTGTGCAGCCTCAGCCACAGCACCCCAAGCCCTTCTCCCCAGGGCTGCTCCGTCTGCTCACCCCCAGCCTGTGCTGATACCAGACCTTGTCCCGACCCAGGTGCACACCTTGCCCTGGCCTTGTTGAACCTCATGAGATTCCCAAAGATTTCATTTCCAGCAAGAAGCAGACTGGTTTATGAAGCAAAGCCCTGTTACATGCCCGAATTGTTTTGATTCTAAGCCATGCAAAAGTAAACTAATGTTAAGAATAATAGGGTTTAGTCAGGTCCTGAGAATTGTCTCAGGCAGATTTTCACTTTTTCTGAGTAGTACATGTGCAATATTCCCCCCTAGCCACTGTATAATATTTATAAACCTGTTGCATCGTTAAAGATATTTTAGATTTGTCTCCACATGTGCTGTTTTCCTACTCAAAAAGAAGTTTTACTTAGATAAAACACTATTTATGAAAGAAATCAAATGGCACTAGGGGAGTTCTGTATATGAGCCATGACTCCTAAGGCTCCAGGTCTTCAACACATAAATTTTAATTGGCTTATGTTGCCTTGTGTTGCCAAGAACTTTCTGCTGATATAAAGATCAAAAATTTTTTTTAAACCCTGAACTTATCCCCAAATGTAAAAACATTATTTGAGTTTAGTGTTTAGAATCCACAACACAAACAAATAAAACGCTACCACAAAACTTTAAAAGAACCAGATCGATACAAATCTTTTTATGGTGTGAAAGTCTCTTCTGTTTTGGTTTGTTTTTTTTTCTTCTTTTAACTAAGTGGTACCTGAAATATGCCAGCAAAAACAGGAGGATGAAAAAGTATGAGATAATGATAAGAAGATAATGATGCATGACATAGTAAAATAAATGACAAATTGTAAAAAATACAACAAGTCAATTACAAAATATAACCAGGGGTTTTTTTAAAATTACAGTGGAAAGAAAAATTAGTGGATTTTCATAAGAACATGCACAGATTAGCATTTCCAAAGGGAAAATCTTTAAATGGATTAGATGTGCATACTCACAGGTGGATTAACTACAGTAAATATAAAATGTCATTTTTGTTCCAAGTCTGTAATACCAAGAATATTGAACAAAAACTGTTGTCCCTTAACACAGAAAGTATGAAAACATCAATTTTAGCAAGAATCTAAAGAACAAACACAGCTCAGAGAGTAATTAATTATAGAAAGAGGATCATCCAAGCACTCCCTCTGTACATCTTATAGGGAAAGATGAGAAAAGAGTTTCCTCAGACTATATCCAGTTCAAAAAACAGCCTCTCTGGGAAGCAGGGAAGTCCATTAAATTTTAGCAGTCTATACAGACAAAAGTAAGTGGAGATAATATTCCAGAAAGTTCCTAGAGAAGGAAATTTTGAGGAAAACACTCATTAATTTCTCCTGGGCTTTACTGGTGAAGTCTTCAATATAGGAGCTCATCTGAAGAGGGAAGCCCAAAGGGATATTCAGGGAGAGACAGAGGGGTAAAGCAGTAGGGAAAATCAGAATTCACAGAGGAAGGAAGCAAGATGCAAACCCTACCACACTCTGCCATGGCTCCCTTTTGGAGTTAACGTGGAGATTATCACATCAATGTCTTTGCTGCATGGCCTGAGGAGCACAACTGCAAGGTAAGATAAGAGCTCTGCAGAAAGGATGCTTTTCCAGAGAATTTTCTGCAAATCCAAAAATTCTGAGAAGGAATCCTCTGATCCACTCTTTAAAATTTTATTAAGAGAATATCATCATGAATTTGTTTTCCCCTGTGTAATTTATTAGGAGATAATTCAGACTCAAATATCCCATTCTCCTAAAGAAAGTTTAGACAAAAACTAGCAGCCATTGAATATCTCATTTAGATTTTGACCCTTAACTCAAGTATATAATCTTTGATTAACCATGTGTATGCTCTGCTTGTTCTCTTGATAACTAATTCTTGAATCTGATTACTCCATCATCTGTGGCATCATTTCTACTCTGATTTATGGACTGTATTGTTTAGTCACAGTCATTGGAGCTTTTGAAGGAAGATGGAGAACTGAAATATTGCTATTTCAGTCAGGAGGCAGACCCTGAAGAAAAAGCATGAAAAAAGGAAACTGAGGTCTTTTTTTTCCCTTTTTTTTTCTTTTTTTCTGGTTTCTTGAGCTCTAAAGCATGACAATTTGAAGGTTTTCTTTGAGGTGCTTAATGACATGATTCCAGAAGCTATGGCTGTTAATTGCCAGATTCACAATAAAAATCACAAAACACAGCAACCCTAAACAATGGATTCACTTTCCCTCTACAAATTCATGTGATTTAGTGGAGATAGGAAGGGGAAAAATGAGTATTCATTTCACTTAAGTAACAGTTTTACAACTTGTGAAAATAAGCTGAAGCTGCCAGAGAATGCATGAAATTAACCTTTCCAGAACACAAAAGGTAAAGAGAATTTTTGGATTATAACAACTGCTGTATATCACAGGAAATGAGATATTTTGTCCCAGCAGAGAGCAATCTGATTGTGTAAGGCACTCAAGGTGATAAGAGTGGTAACAAAACCTCTCATGACAAATTAGCAACTGCAATAATATCTCAGCTCATCTGCAGCTCCAAGGCTGCAGAAGTTAAAGTACAAATACACATGTGTACATTGGATGGACCATTGGTGTTGTTTTACTGACCTCCCTTTCTGAATCACCAGAGTCCCTCTCACACCTCTGTATTCAACTCAGCTGAATACAGAAACAGAAGAATAGTCAGCAGAATACACTCCTGAAATGCCATTTACTCCTTAATCACACAAATTCAATGAGAAGAAACTGAGGTGGGAAATGAGAGCAGCCAGGTTACTCAGACATGATTTGGCCTTTGTGAAAGTGCCTTGGTTTTCCCTAATCACCTCCCTGCCATCCACATACCTCATGTCTTCCAGGAACACCCATTCCATGATTTTGCCAGGCACAGTGGTGAGGCTGACTCGTCAACAATTCCCAGGGCTCTTCTTTTTACTCTTTTGAAAAATGGATGTGGTGTATGGACAGTGATTGGAACAAGCCATGGTGGAATCTCCACACCTAGAAATGTTCAAAAGGCACACGTAGGTGGCATTTGGGAATATGGCTTGGTGGTGAATGTGGTGGGGCTCATTTATTGGGAGGTGGGGGTACAACTCCTTTTGTCTTCCTTTTCTGACTAATGCATTAGTGACACATGGCTCCACGTTGGGGTATGGACCCTGTTTATCCAAATGTGCCCATAATAATGTGAATAATAATTGTGCTTTCTGTTTTTCTCCAGATCTTTATTGCTTGGCCTTTCATCCACTGTGTGTTCCCTCATCTGGTTTTGAGCAAATCAGCTAATTTCCTCTGCTATTATGTCTGTGTGCTCTTGATGATATCTGCAATTGTAAAATCTAAATAAATGTGAGGCCCTCAGGTCATTAATCCAACCTGCCGCTCAAGAAGGGCTAATAAACAGTTCCCAGCCTGTGAGTCTGCACTGGATGATGTCAGTCCCAGGATTTTCTCTTTTTAAAATGAACCTCATGATGCTCCTGTCTGTCTGTTCCTCAAGCCTAATGATGTTCCTCTAATTGTGTTTTCCTTAGATTTTCCTTTAACTCATTGGCACTATAGATTTTCATGACAGTTACTTGAAAAAGAGAGGGAAGGTTCTAAATGTGTTCTCTGTTTCCTATTTTGTGAAATATTACAGAAAATACAGGTTTCGGAAAAAGGAAAGGAAGTAATTGTCAGGAGGGCTATGTGCAAGGTACTGGGGATTTTTGGGAACTGCTTGGTGCATTAGGGTCCAACCCACTGCCCCCAACAAGAGAACAGGACATGATTCAGAGAAGAGAATCTGCTCCTGTATGAACTCAGCAATCTCACAGTGGCAATTTTGCCTAAGAGACAATGGGAGTAAGCCCTACACACTCTCTCCATTTAAGTATCATCATTATTCCAAAGGCTAAGGAGTAATTATTATTGCTGGTTTGTCACATAAAGCAACCCATGCTAAGTGATATTATAGACACAGAGATATAATCTGACACACAATAGAACATAACACATTCACATCCAGATGGCCACTGATAAAGAGAAGGTTTTAAATACAGCCAGGAAAAGCCCAACCTCACTTACATGAAGATGTGATTTAAGCCTCTGATTTCTGAATGCTTATGGAGTAACGAAAAGAGGAACAAAACACTGCCAATATCCTTATCATTTATCATTAGCAGCAGAGAACTAGTAGTCAGAACCCTGCCAGAGCATTTATCCTGCAGTGATTGTAATTCTGATGGTGGGACATTTTAACTGCAGAAAAAAAATGCTGCCTTTAGAGACAACTAATCAAAAATATACCACAAATAAACATAGTGGTCCTAATGATAATTTCTGCTCAGCTCACAGCTATAATGAACATTTTGCTGTTAATGGATGGTGCTAAATGGAAAATAGAAAGTAAGGACTCAAAGGGAGGTTTTACAATTCAGAAAGCAAGCTCTGCTCATGCTGCTCTAAAGCCATAGCAGAGATATTCATCGCTGTGAAGTCATAGATATGATTGACAGCTATTTAGAAAGCCAATCCAGGAAGCTGCAAGGATCCTTTAATTCCACCTAAATATTATTTTAGTTACTGCCAGTTGTTGCAAATATAAACTAATATTCTTTTTACTTGTATCAGCTAAAGAGATATCATGATAGATTACACGAGTTATAGGAAAAAGCAGACTTATTCTGGCTTTGCTGTTACAGCAGTTCAAATCGCAAGCCAGCATCAGTATTTTTTCTTTCTGGAGTCTGAAGGAACATAAATATTAAAATGCAATTTGAAATTTCTGGCCAGGTCCCAGAACAGTATTGTTTATGCAGTGTTTGACAGTGCTATTCAAATAAATCAAGTAACAAATGTGTCATGATTACTGCTAAAGTGGAAACTGCAGCACTAACAACTATTAAGATAAATGATGCCATGCGTGGAAAATATTTTATGGGTGCTCTGCCTCTGTGCAGGGGTGTGCAGGCATGCACAATCAGCTGTCTCCCAGGAAAATTAAAACTGCATCCAGGGATGAATATTGCAAACAGCCAGCTCTGCAAACAACCAGCACTGACAGCATATTCACTTGTTGTGCACGGGATATAATAGACTTCGGCTTTGATTTTTCACTAAATCTTGGCTGCTTTTGGCTAAGCTCAGGGTTTGGGTTTTTTTTTTTTTCTTATTTTTTTCCCTAGCAGACAGACAGAAAGATTTTTGGCAGTAATCAGAGAAATACAAGGAGTTACTATAGTCAGCTGTCTGTTTCTTTTTGTAGCAGCATGTTGTTGTGAGATATTAAATTGTAATCAGAAGTAGAATTTAAGCTCCAGCAAGAAAACGGCTGGAATTAGAGTTTTAGGGAGGGAGTGCTCATGTTTTAGGCCCCATCTCCACAATGTGGATGTGTACAGCTGAGCCATTCAATTCTCTATATTGTCATGTGAGAGACACAGGCATTTTTAGAGAAATCATCTGAGCTATTTGAGGTGTTTATATTTAGTCAATGTCACTGTGACACAGACAGAGCATCTCTGAGTGCCTGTGAGCAATGTTTGCAGTGGTGTCACATTGTCTCTGTACGAGGCTTGGACCATTGGGTGTTGTTCTGTTGTCTCTGGCTGCATGAAGCCGATGGAACATGGGAATATATTTGTCTTTTTGGCTGTACAAGGAGCTTAGAAATGTCTGGTTTACTGTCCTCACCTTCTAGAGGCAGCAGGAGTGTGTCTGAGCCCACCTGGTGTAAATTAATGCAGATTTCAGCTGATGAGCATACCTAAAATGCAGGAGGCAAGTAAGTGATGTCTTGTTATATGAACCTGACATGAAAAAAATCAGAAATTTGATGGGGCTCATAGACCAATAAACACAGGCACACTTTTACTGTTGGTGGTAAAAGATCTCAAGCTCTGAAGTCTTTAAGCTGACTGTGCAGGATCTCAGAACTTGTCTGAGCTCACCTTGGCTTGCTCTGATTTCTGGTTGTTTCTCTGTAGTAACAATATCAAGACATTCCTTGCATGAGGAGCTGTGTTCTAGTTTAGCTTTAGATTGCAATGATAACAAATACAAATAAAATTGGGAAACTGAGGATAACACCAGAGTAAAGGGACAGTACAGATCAAGGAGGAATTTATACAACAATTTTAATTGTATTATTAATTACGCTTTCCTGTAATTATATATGTAATTACACAATCTGAACTAACTAGACTGTTAAAACTTTGATTGTACTAACAATAAAGCTCCATAAATATAGAATGCTGTATTTTGGCCATAAGAAAACTTTTAGTATTACAGGGTACTAATGAGCTTGGGTAATTAGTTATCAACAGCGGGTTTAAAGTCAGAGTAATATCAGCTTACCTTGTTCTATCCTTACCTTTAGCTTTGTAAATAGTAATGAGAGTAACACCCTCAGCAGAAAATTGATTAGAGTGTACAAAGTCCACTGGCAAAGTCTTTGTTTAGGACATTGATCATGCTGTACATTGTTTAAAGGGTTCTTGATGAGATTTGCACTCTTCCATAGTTCAGCAAAGTTCCTTTGGCCAAAAAGGCGAGAGTTATGTTTTGAAACTGATTTTGTAACCCAACAGATCAAGGTCCTGGTTGGTGTGAAGAAGTTGCTGCCCTCAGAGCCAGCAGCAGAGCTCAGGTGACAGTCTGGATATGCTGCAGGAATAACACAACCTTTGTGCCTGTAGAAGAAATTTCAGTTAAAGGCTGACTTTACCAAACGTAGACAGAAAAAATATGTGCACAGCTGATCCTCAGTGTCTCTACTTGTTACCAGGGTTCTATCCACACTGCAAAAAACCCATGATCACTCATAGTGGAATTGCCACACACTTCATCAGCAGAACTCAAACAAACCAGGCACAAACTTGTTGGGTACGCCAAAAAAAGTTAGGAGGGAGGAAAGGGTTATATAACCTTTCTGGAGAGTTTGAACACCATGCTTGTAAATAAAATTCTTGTACCTCTTTACAGATAAATGCGCCTATTAAGGCTTTAATTAAAGTTGATGGAGCATGTACAGAAAAAGTGAAAGAAAATTAGGGTGGCAAGAAACATCCAAAAATTTAAGTAGGCATTTGAGACCAGATGGAAGGCTGGGGAAGGCCAGTGCCAATAGACCTGACAGTCCAGCAGAAAGAGGTGAAAACTGATACTTGGCCTGCTTAGAAAATTCATTTGCCAAAGCAGGACTTCTGTAAGAGTGGGAAATCAAACCCAACTGTAGTGTAAGATGCCACAAGCCTGAGCATGAATTTCCCCTGCACTGTGCACTAAGTCTGGAAGTGTTGTTTGTCATCTTCATATGCTTTAAATCATGTGATGTTTTATCCTGTCTTAGGCAGATAACTCACTTTATGTAAAATGAATGGGGAATAGATCAAATAAACACTTTGTACAACAAATGTAATTAGTTTGATATTCACAATGTGTCCCTTGGTTGCCAATAAGGCCAAACAAGAAGAAAAGACTGATTTCAAACATGATCATGTCATTTTTGATGTCTGGAATCGGTTGCTCAGGGCTCTTTAAAGCAGCCACTTGTGTTTTAGAGTAATGATTAATCAGAATACTTTAAAGGCTGATGGGTAATTCAGTATTTATAGGCAGCTTAGTTTTTGGTCCCCATTTTACAGCTCCCTGATGTGGGATTGATCATTGTTCAGTGTAGCTGACCAGTGGAAATTAGTATTGCTGCAAATTTTCAGTCAGCTAATCAGCAAAAAATCCCAGGAAGAAAGAAAAGACATCCACTGCCTATGCTTCATTATGAAATGAAAAGTAATTATTTTTGTCTTGGCTGATTGCTTATTTTATATATATGCATATGCAAAACAGAGAATCAGACATAACATTGTGTCCTCTCTGCTCCCCAACTTATTGTGAGCTGTTTCTGGCTTTTTATGCTATAGCATAATTAAAATCAGTATAATATTTTGCTTTACATCTATTCAACTGCAATTTTCTGGTCCTTCAATATATTTTTCTTTCTCAGACTTATGAGAGGACATAGGAGAACTATTTGCATTATTACCCAATTGTCTTTTCCTACCCCTTCACCTCAGTTTCATATCAGATTGATATAAGCTCTTACTTCCCTCTTTTGTTGTTTCTGAAATAACACAGAATTTAAACATGAAATTTCTTTTCTTACTCATAGACATCGTCAGACAAGAGAGTCAGTTTGGGTGTGCTGAGGGCTTTCATGTGATGAGGTGCCCAAAATTTTTTAACTCTTTCAATTTATTTGTTTCTTCTAAATATATAGACTGTTCTATATCCACTTTCTATGAAGAAAAAATGACACTGTCATTTGCTAATAATGGATATCTGGGAAATACAGTAGCCCATAAGATTCCTAAGGAAACAGAAGTGATTTTCAGTTCACTTACAGCCTGCACAAAAACAGAATTTTCTCATTTGTGGGGGGAAAAAAATTACAGTGGTTTATGTTCTTTCTAGGGTCTGCTGCTCAAAGTCAGAAATGCACAGGCCAGAAGAACAGCCAGTTAGTGCACATATATAAAATGTGTTTTCCTGAATTGTTAATTCATACACCTGTGAATTGTTGTGGTTTCAACACGCAAACAGTCATTACCAAGAAACGACAGCAAAAAGCTAAAGACAATAAGGCAGCTTGCCAATATTGCAGAGTTAGAAGACTGGAATGTGAAAACCTTGTGCTGAAGGTTAATGTCACACCTTAATGAAATTTTTTTGAAGTTTATGACTAAAAAGTCCAGATGGTAAACCAACAGCTCAGGTGGAGAAATGAACCCACCTCATATCTTATAATAAGCCCAGTGTAGGGTTTAAAATGGCACCCAAATGAGTTTTCATTTCCAGCTCACTCATAATTCTATATAATGAAAGGTTCGATAATGTATAAAACCAATTAAATGCAATGCTGAAATCCTCAGAGTCATCTTTTTCCTATGATATTGAAAATATCTGTGGTATATTATGTATGGTTTTGTAAATGATATACATTTTTCATAGCTGCTTTCACTGGCAATTTTCTTCTTCTAATGGCTGTATAATTAAACAATAATGGGATATTTAGGCTTATGTATATTCATAGAGAAGCAGTCATAACAGAAAACCTTATAATTAACTATGACCCCCCCAAAATAGATTTTTGTTTATACACCAATTTTTATTTTTCACAAACCTTACTTCTTCCTGCAGATAATAACATTGACAAGCAATATAGAATATGAACTTTCGAATCCCCATGAAGTCTCTGCAGCTAAAGGTTTGTTTTCAGCACAGTCTGTATTAACTCTGGCTAGAGCAATGCCCAGGACTTGGACTTGAGTATTTTCAATGATCTTACTACACATAAGAGGGCACGTTATTGTCTAGTCCAAATATACACAGTGGAAAATCTTGGGAGATTTGTTTGATACTTCCTTTGCTGAGCCTGTGGTACAAAATTAGCTTCTTCAGTATTTTTCCCAGCATATAAGATTGTATCCACTCAAGTTTTGCACCATCCTCTCTCAATAGTATTTTGTGGTCTACCAGCTCTTGAAATGTCCAGTTCACTAGAAACTGGGATATTTCATGTTTCCACTCCTTCCCAGGGCTCTACAGAGAGGGACGAGCTCCAGATGGGAATTCACAGCATCTTGGATTTTCTGAGTTTAAATTATTAAGCTCATTACATTCAGGACAATTTTGTCATGTGCTTCAGAACACCCATTGACTCCTGTGGTGCCAGCATTTAATTCTCTCTCTTTTTTTGTATGCTGTACCTGAATTTGTAGGTGCAACCTTGAATTTCAAATGAATTTTCATATCATAATTATGGGTTGTCAACATTACCAGTACAAATTAACAATCTGAGTAATTAGTTTATTTTATTCTTTGTCATCTGTCTTGTAGTTCACTTTTTTTTTTTTTTTTTTTTTTTTAACTTTGAAATTACTATTTCCCAATACTTGTTTTTAGGGGCTTTTTCCTAGTACATTCCTTTTTCATGGATATTGTTGAAACTACAGCACTGGTGTCTATGGGCACAACACTTATTGCTTATTCCAGCTTGCTCCCATAAAGAAAAATATTCTCAACCAGCACAAGCAGAGATAGTCTGAAGTTTTCCACGTCTTGGTCTGAATTGTTGCTTTCGTGAAAGTTTGTATCAGGAGCCTCACACATGCATGGAGGAACACCTCTGATACGGAATTTGTAAGCACAACAGATACTGTGCTCACCGAGTGATCTGGAGCGTATTTTCTAGAAATAAAGGTTTGTATTATTTGAAAGATTCGGTTCTGTTATACTTCTTGTCTGACTTGAAACTCACCCAAACGGATTGGAAGTTTTCAGCTGAGGAAAGGATGTGAGATTTGGCAAATATATGAAATATGGATGAAGGAGGCAAAGAGAATGACATCACATAGGACAGAGGTTCCATGAGAGGCTTGGGAAAGAGGAATAAATAACAACTGAGCATTGTTTTTTTCTGAAACAGCAGCAAAGGCGCCAAATAAAACTTGGAGGTGGGAAGTTCAGATGTGTAAAGTTGCTGTCTTCATTCTACTTGTATGTAAAACTATGGAACTTTTACTGTTTCTTCCAAATGTTTGCAGGCGCTCAAAAATGCATTGGAATTTTTTTTTTTTTTTTTTTTTTAAGAAATCCAGTCCTTTCAAAAATTTTTGAAAGAAATTACATTTCACTTCAGCGCTGCATACGTGGATGGAATTATGGATGATCTATTCTCATGTTTTCAGAGGCTTGCAAAACCTACAAACATGCTGAGAAACATGACTGAGGACATAAGGTGTTCTTTTGGCTTGTTACTGTTTTCTAGGCTGTGATTTTCAGATGTAATAGATGAATGAAGATCCTGCTGAGTTTGAGGAGCCTTACATACATTCTTCTTGAATAAAAATGACATCCCACACTGCATAATGATATATTGAGGTTGAATTTGTTTTGTTTGTGGGTTATATTGTAATTTTTTTCTTGTTGCTAGGCAGGTTGGCTTAGAATTTCTAGTCAAAACATTTTCTTAACACTCAGTGAAAAAATTAGTTTTGGGGGTATTTGTGCATCTTGTGTTTTTAAAATGTGAGAGTGGAAAATTATTGCTTTAATCACAGTAAAAACCAGATTATTCTGGTCCTCAGATTTCTCTCTGGTGTCCCACAAGACTTGTACTGAGCCTGAGATGTGAACGTTTGCTTCTCTAGCCAAGGGCCCTTGGGGTGACTTCTGCTGTCATGCATTATAGACGTCTGGCTGCCGTGAGAAATCATTTCCATGGACTTAGAGGTGAGATTTGGTGAACTTCAGGGTGGATGATTCAGTGAGAGTCTTGTCTAGAAGGGAGAATTTGTGAGGTACCTACACTGCAACTCCTTCAGCTTATCTTGGTGGCTTTTGATCATAAATAGTTGGATATCAGCTGAGACGATTCGTCCAAAGATTTGTATTTCCTGTGGATGTTTTTAACTGGAAAATTGGAAAAAGGAAAGCCAATCCCAGTAAGGTGAAGGTAATCTTAAGATCAGATAGTCCTGCTTCTGATCTTATGAAACCGTCCTTTAAAATATAGAAATTTCTTTTAAATACTATCATTCCCCAAAACTCTAGTGATAATCACAATAATATCGTGTTCTACTGCATTTAATCCAGTAGAGTAGGGCTGAGAGACAGAAATTATTATTGGCTCCTTTAGCCAAGTTTCTGCTGTTCTTAGGCGATTCTTTTTCTCCTCTTTCTCATTCCTAATTTCAGGAATGTAAGAACATGAGGTTTATTTAAGCTGAAAGCAATATCAGGAGCCCAGAAAAGCAAAGCAATATGTGAAATCAAATGTGATAAATTGCAATGAAAAGGCTATGGTAGTAGTCTCTGACTCAGGAAAATTGAATTCTTAGGAAAGACAATGCAAATTAAGTCCTATCTATTGTACAGACCTGAAAAACTAAAAGATAGGAACAGAGATGAAAAATATATATTTACAAAAATCAATGCAGATGAGTTAATTTGGAATTAACAGTAAAATGTCCTCCATAAAATGTACTATGACATATATAAATAAATACATTAAAATGGAATTATGTATGTATTTTTGTATATAATTTTCTCTATGAGGTTGGAGTATGGTTTAGAACAAAAAATTTTCTGCAGTATTTTTAAATGAAGCCCAGAGTTACCATTTCCATCTAATGCTGTTGGGTTGTTTTTTCTTTTTTACTTTGAAAGAATTCATCAAAGTAGTTCTCCTTTTAAGCCAATGTTTATTTAGTCAATTAGTAATAACTTACAGGAGTGCTGGTCAATCAATAGTAAAAAAGGCACCAATTTTCACGGAGACAATATTCATAATCTTTTTCTCTGGCTGTAATTCAGATTGCCTGCTGTCTATGGATGAAATGAAATGTTTATTTAAGGAGAAATTACTCTTGACATTACCAACATGGTGGTAGAAATTATCTTATAAATCTGAGGAGCATTTTCATGGCATTTTTTTAATCAAAGGGATAATGGTATAACAATATATATATTGCAATCAAATCATTCATATTCCCTTCATTAAGATATATCTACTACTGGACATGTGAGAAAAAGTCTTTCCAAGCATGGTTTGGGTTTAGATTTCATTACAAACTTCAGTTTATGTCTGTATCCATGAACACCTTTCTGTACAGATCTCCAAAATATGTACTAAAACATGACAAGGGGGACTGTGAAGATCAGTGCAGGAATAAAGAAGTTTTCCAAGCAGAAAGAAAGGCTTTTGGGAATTCTTAATTCTCAAAATGTGCTCAAAGGATTTACAGATGTGGGGAAACAGTGCAACTCAATGAATTTGCTGGTTCTTCATTTTGTTCTGCTGGAAGCTCAAAGTGTGGATATTTTGGATTTGCCCTTTCTGTTTGTTGAGTGACTGAGCTCTTCTGTGTCAGCTTCACCTTTTAACAAACACTACAAAAGCAGAGGAAACAAGAGGTACTGAATTCCTTTTAAATTAAGAGTGGTGATATGAACAGGATTTTGGAGGCAGCTCAGAGCTGTTACCAGAGTTAAGAATGAAATACTTTAGATGCTGTCACATCTAAAGCCTCTGTGCTGGGGAAGTGTTGACTATTTAAGAGTAGGGGCAAAGTTTTGTTTTGAGTAGAGGGATTTGGATTACTCAGAGCACATTATAAACCTAAAGACACTCACTTTTTGTTCAGTTCTAAGCAGCCACCACAACTAAAAGCAGTCCTGTGCTTTGCAACAACTGCTCTCATTAGAAATAAGTCACCTCTCTTCCTGAAATTAAATCCGGCCATCAAATTAAAACATCACCACGTGCTGTGATGGTTCAACATCCTGATTCATGCCAGAAGTTACCATCAAATGGAGAGTAAAGACTATTTTAAGCACCTTAGTAGGGTTTGGATAACCCTCTGAGCAGCTTCACTTCTGGTTGTGCAGAAAATGTTGCACCAGCCAGCTCTGGTTTTAACATTTTGATCAAGTTTTTTTTTCAACATAGCTGAGCTACTTTTATTCCAATATTAAAAACAAGCAAAGAGCTCAGGGAGAAAAATGTTTTCACAGACTTTACAATTGGAATAGCAATATGTACAGATGTTTCCCTTTCAAAATAATTTGCAGTTTGAGAGCTATTGAGGATGTCTGCTATTGATATAAATTGTAGGTGGATGTCTTAGCATCAAAATTGTTATTATAAGAAGCCAGAAACAAAAATTATTGCAGCCCAGATAGACACAAAATTGGTGTTCTGAAGAAAAGCATTCCTTCCTTAAAACAACAATAAAGAATCCAGTGTCACTCATTTTTGTTCTCTCAACTTTGCTGCAAACTTTTTTCTGTGTGTATCTGTACAAAGCTGCACACATACAATTGAGAATATGAATAAATAGACCTTCACATTCATTTACATTTATACACTAACACGTGTATTGTGTGTTTAACTCCTTTCTTCCATAATAGTCTTCTTTTTTCAGTAGTTTTATTTTTCCCATTTGAGATATTCTAGTTAGAGACTCAGATTTTTTCCTGAAAATTCTCTGTAAAAAAATCAAAAGCCATCACAAATGCTATACTCCATGAGATAATCAGGCTTTGACAATGGTTGGGATCTCTGCTGAGGACAATTCAATGCTGTGTGCAATTCCTGGCATGGAAATAGATGGACCTAATAACTCTGTGCTCAAAAAAACCCCTCTTTTTTGGGGTCACTCATTTCCAGTTCTCCACATTGGCTTGTGAAAGGTCAATAACTTACAAGGTATTATGTATAGTCATGAAAAATATGAGTTTGATTACTAGAAAGGTGCCAAGGATGGTCATGGTTGGTATTTTAGGTTTTTTTCCTTTTCTCATTTCTTTTGTTTTGGGGTTTGTTTTGGGGCTTTTTTTTGTTTTGGTTTTTTTTTTTGTTGTTGTTGTTGTTTTGTTTGCTTGTTTGTTTGTTTGTTTGTTTTGTTTTGTTTTTGTTTTTTGTTCTAGTTTCGGGGTCTTTTGGTTTGTTTTTGGTTTTCTGGGGGTTTTTTTGTTTGGTTTTTTTTGTTTGTTTGGTTTGGTTTTAGGGGTTTTTTTTGATGGTTCTGAAGATTTATCATAATTCAACAATTTACTTCAAAATTTAAGAAGTCTTTGGAGAAGCAGAGTAACTTTTAACCCAGAAGTGCTAGAGGAGAGCACAGCTCACACAGTGACATTATGATACAAATCAGATTTTTTTAAGAAGGGCACGAGGTTCACACAGTGGTAAGGCTGAGCTCTAACAGCTGAGGAATTTTTCAGTGAGCTAGTGAAAACACAGATCAATCGTTCACTATTATTTTCATGTCGTGGAGATTCACACCAAATCGTGCACAGAGCTGTAAAAGCAGCACAGTACATCAAATGTGAGTTACCAATGTCATGTAGATAAGAGCATCATAAATCTGGTGCTGAAAGGGAACAAAATGCCACAAGTGATGGATCACTTCAGCTCTTTCAACACTGCTAAGAACACGAAAAACGACTGGGGGGAGAGCTGAAGGTTGGATAATACACTCAAATGAACACCCAGAGCAGCAGTGAAGAGTTCGCAGCAGTGAAAAATATCTTTTTGCGCTGAAGAAATCCAAGTCAGGGCACCAGGTGAGATCTCGGAGATTCCCTGGTCTGTCCCAGACAGTGCCTTGGGGTGGGACTGGGGGCAAGTCCTTTCTCCAGTGTCATCTCCTGATCAATAATATTGAGCTATGCGTGGCTTTTCCTCTAAAACTGCCCACAAAAAGGTCAGTATTACCCAATTCCAGTGAAACCAAAACATATCAGATATTGCTGAACTCTCTGTAAATATTTTTATTTGAGGAAAAGAAAGGGAGAGCACTCTGAGAAAGTTTAAAAACCTGATCACACTTATACGTGCTATGATGTCAGATTTTGATAAAATGTTTAGATTTTTTTTTTTTTAAAAGCATGTGAAACAATTATTAAAGTGGTGTCAATGTATTTGCTCTGCGTTTTTGCTTTTCTATTTTTAACTCTTTTAGAATTAGGACAAGACTTTTGTCTTTTCATGGCTATTCTCACATTATTATCATCAAAGATTTATTTACTTGGAACACTTATCCACCACAGCACAAGCTGAAAATAGACATAATTTCTTTATTTTTCCTTTTTTTACGATAATGGAATAAAAAGACATAAATTTTGTAGAGTTATATTTTATATGCTTCCAGGTGCTTTTTTTCACTCTTTTAAAAAAATGTATTCCTTTTTCTAACTTTTCAAGTAATTCTCCATTCAAATGATGAACTTAATTCTCTACTCCTTATGGCATTTTTATTGCCTGGGCTGTGCACGGATGCCTTCAACTTGTTGACATCTGGAGCATAAGCTATGACTGGAAAATGCACTTTTAGGATTGATGGACATTTCTACCTACATTATTTTTCATAAGTGAAAATTTCTTCAGCAGACATTGAACAAAATTGTTCTTCTAAAGATAATTTCACACAGGATTTGCTTTACAGATAAAATGAACCAGGAAAGAGATAAGAAAGGAAACTCAGAGTTAAGGCTAAAGATAATGAAATCCAGTTATCTAAAGCAGTTTTTTATCCTAACTCTTAATCACCTTTAAAAATCAGTGGATTATTCTGAATGACTCTGCAAGAAGCCAGAAACAAAAAGAACTCAACTGTGTGACACCTAAATTCCATTACATGCTGAGTCACGACTTAAAAAAAAATAATTAGGGAAGGTCAAATTTGAAAATGCTGAACACCTATGATTAAAAAAAAAATGTAGTATTGAAGCTTTAAAAAAATCTCAGCTCTGTCCCACAATGATGGAATCCAGATGTGGACGTATTGTGAATTTATAGAATGCCTCTTACCTTGACAACATGAATAAATGAATATTTCTTTTTGGAATTAGCATTTGTGCCACTGCCTGGTGACTTTGCACTTCTTTGTATTTTCTTCCAACAACAATGGGACTCCAAAAAGGCTTCATAATTTAATGCGCCTTTTTGTATTAAAAAAAAATACTGATGTCTACTTCCATTTTCTTTTTTTTTTTTTTTTAAGTTATATGAAATTATTAAGTATGTAATACCTCATGAAAGAACCATAGAACTGTCTCTAAGGACCTGAGATAAATACATTATGGGCCACAGATCAGAACTGATTCATCTGACATGTTACATTCCTGGAGAGTTAATAGCTTGGAAGAGTTGTGTGGTGTCAGAGTTATTTTAAAATCATCAAGGTCCTGCTTTTATTTTTTTTTTAATACTGATATTTAGTATTTCAGGTCAGAAATATGCAAGCCTAAGCACTGCTGGAAACAGGTCTGCTTGTAATGAAAATTCACTAAGAACATTCAGAATTATGCACTGTTTTATTGGTCCTGTCAAAACTGCGATTTCTAGATTACAGAGAAAGGCTAGAGAAAAAAAAAAAATAATAAAAAAGCAACTTTTAAAACCTACTGAAGCCAAACCTTTTAAATTGCCCCATCGTGGTGTTTTCTTTCCTGGTCACAGGCTCACAGTTCCCTTTGAGAATGCTGAGGAGGGGCTCAGCACAGCTGCCTCTGCAGCCAAAATCTCCAGAGGTGCGATAGAACCAAGATGTGTTTAAGGGAAAGCTCTGCTAAGAGCTTCACAGTCAATTAATTAATCATGAACTGGAAAGGAGTCAAGTGTCTGGAGACTGGAAGATAATGGGGTCTAAAACTCAGGAGATTTCCATCTAATCTCTGCCAAGTCCTACCCTGAGTGCTCGTGGTGCAAAGATCCACATCGTGTTCACACGTTTTGGGTGTGAAATGTTCTGTTTGAGCAAGAAAAAGACTGTCAATGTAAAATAATGAAAATAAAGACCTCCCAAAGACTGCTGGATTATTCCTCTGCTCTTCTAGGCTTGCCCCTTGCACTCTAAATTCTCTAGGCTTATCCTTACATTAGAGAGGAGAGAATTGTTTTTTCAGGCAGACCATTTGAGAATTGAAGCTAATCCAATTTAAATAGCCATGAAAATTTAAAGTAGCCATTAAACAAGGCAAGGTGGTGCCCCATGATCTTTTCATACCTTTTTGCTCTCTCTCATTTCCCACTCCTGCATTCTGACTTTCATGGGTCAGAGAGACTCTTGTGTCAACAGCTCACTTTCGCTATCCATAATACACACTTTTTCTGCAAACTTGATGCCATCAGAAATGTGATTTTCTCCAGTGGGAATCCTAAATTAGCTTTCCAAACAAACTGGTTTGGGTTCTGGAGTTGTCCCTCTTTTACTATCGACTGTAGATAGATTTTACTCTTTTACCTTAAATTGGGTAAATAAGGTTTGATCAACTGTTTTAACTGATAAGATGTGCAATTTCTTGTTTTTAAGAGTTTATATCTATATATATACACATAGATATATATACACATATAAGTGGATATAGATATAGATGATATAGATATATAGATATAGATTAGACATAGATATAGCTATAGATATAGCTATAGATAGATATAGATATAGATATATGGTATATGATATAGATATAGATAGATTAGATATAGATATAGATATAGATAGATATAGATATATAGATATATAGATATAGATATAAAGAGATATAGATATATATTAATTTTTATATATATATACACACACACATTCCCGGTGTCTAGAAGTTGTGGTCCTCATTTTGTAAATAAGTACAAAGCGTGTAAGAAGTCTTGAGGAATTAGATAAAAGGTTGCACTCATATCTGCTGTCCTGAAGGAGTGAGAGGTACAAAAAACTTATTTATGATTAATAACTCAAAATTTTTGTGTCATCTTGCCTTGTCTTAGAAACCTGCAGTGCAGAGCTCTCTCCAGGAGCTCTCTGCCCACATCCCTTCCATACTCAATCATTTGACCAAACCCAATTAGCTAAGAGAAGAATCTAATTATGCGAGAAGAATCCTGCCCTTAACTTAGCTAGGTTTAAGTTTTTAATACACCCCTGGAGCTGTCTTTTCATATGGAAAATCAGGGAGTTTCTGATCTTCACAGGTGTTTAGTAGAAGAGTTAAAAGTCCTTCTCCACTCTTCGTGTCCCCAGGCCAGGAGGAGCCACATCAAGAGACCACAGGGAGTCTCTTTCACCCTTCAAAACTCTTCAGAAAAGAAAATAAATCTAATTTTCACTTCCAGCATCCTAAGAATTGCTACACTAAAAGTTCTTTCCTAATCCAATCTCCTGACAGCACATTGCAGAAAACAGTTGAAATACAAGCATGAAATATAAGCAATCAGGATGTACAGAGTGACTGATTCAAACTGACGTGCCTCTGCCTTCCTTACAAATAAACAGATTCACTCTATTTGTTTCCGTTTGGGACAGAAGAAGTTTGGACTCTCAAAAATACCCACAGGACAGAAAGTTCATTTTGTTTCTGATGTAATCCTGTCCTGAATTCTGCCTGAGCCTCCTGAAGAGAATCCCTTTAATTGACTCCTTTTTGACAAGTCATATAGTTTTAAATTACCATACTGCTCTCACGTTGCTCATTAAATAGGAGATATGATGGTGAAGTAGATGCAGCTAATTAGTAATGAATAAATTATTTATGGCTTCTTTAAAAGATGAGTGACCTGAGAGTTAACATTGCTGGGGAATTATTTTTTAATTGGATGTGATCTTACTGCTCTTCACACTTCACCTCAAAGTTTTAAGAAGCCATTTCTTAGCTCAAAGATCTGAAAGTTCACCTGCCAGAAGTGGTGGCACAGGGCAAAATAAGGACACATTCCTGTGAACTGCCTGTGCTGGGGTCACTGGAACCTCTTAGAGCTCTGCAATAAATAATTTGCAGAATGAAATCCAAAACCACCAAATCAGCAAATAAATTAATTGTATGCTCAACCTTAAGTCTGGGACACATTTACAAACATAATTAAATGCTGAGGCATTTAAATCTTGTTTTCTTCCAGTAACAAGCAAAGAATTGCCACACTGAGACAGGCTATGGTTTTTTCCTGTTCCAGCATCCTGCTTGACAACAGCATAGTTGGATGGAAAAAGAAATAGTCATTATGCAGGCAAATTCTTCTCTGGGGACATTCTCTTTGCCATCAGCAGTTTATGGACTTTCTGAATGGCAGTTTATGCATCTGATTGTGTTTAACAGTCAAAAGGATGGACCAATTTTGCATGAATTTGCAGAATCCTTTTCTAGTCCATTTAAACTTTTATGGGAACTTCCTGATCATTTTCTACTTGTTCCTATGTATTTTTTTTCTACAATTTGAAGTAAAAATCACCTGAATATTTGTTAAACAATACATACATCCTCCATTAAAAATGGGGACATACTTTGCCTTTCTGTGTAGTGACTGAAGGTATGTAAAGACCAATAGTGATTTTTACTCCCTGCTGCAGCCCTACAGCATTTTTGTTTCTTCTTCAATTTCAACAGTTCTGTTGAAAATTTATATTTCTTAGTAACTTGTAATAAATTCAACATAATTTTTAACACAATTATATTATAAAAAATACTGGGTATGTGCAACATTCACATCAAAACTTTTTTACAGAGTCACTGAATGTTTTGGAAGGAACCTTCAAGACCATTGAGGTCCAAGCCCCTGCTGTGGGCAGAGACACATTTCACTAGCCCAGGTTGCTCAAAGCCCCTTCCAGCCTGACCTTGAACACTTGAACACTTCCAGGGATGGGACACCCCTGGAACAGACATTATTTTTTACTTTCACGCATGCACACAAATATTTTTCTTTTTAATTATTTTTTTTGTTAGTGCTGCTTACCAAACTCTGTAGTTTTATCACTTCTTTATCTGGTTATTCAAACAAGATTATGAAGTAACACCAAACATAAAGGATCCATTTCATTCAAATATAGTTGAGCTTTTGCAATGATTCATAATTTCTCTGGCATGTGAAAATATTGTCATTATTTTAAATACAGTTTAAAATCAGTATATAGAAGTCCTGTGTAGCAAATACAACACAAGGATTATCTTTTTCTCAATAACTGCAATGTCTCAAATCAGTTCAGAATCACAAAAATGAGCATATTGTATGTTTATTTTTCATTTGAATTGTTACTGTCACTATTAATATTTTAGACATGCCATAAATATTCCAGGAAGTAAATTTTCTTTATGTTTATAGACTGTGCAGCTGATGCATACATAATTCAAGGAGAAAAAAGTATCAATACTCAGGTGTTTATTAGAACCACAGAGTCAGAAAAACTCCATGTGCAATTTCTGTGAAGATTATTCTATATGAAGTTTATCTTTTCTCCTTTACTCATTTACCTTACTTGATTTAATAATTAAAGCTGACGGGAAAAAATCTTTTGCAAATCTGAGCTTTGAAATATTTATTAGAAGGGAAACAAAACATCACAAGAGATAAATAAGTGAAATGCAGAGATGAGATTACTTGCTGGAGTCATGCTTGCAGAGTTTCTAAAAGAAGAATGAATCTTTCCTCCTCCAATAGATAGTGTTTTCTCTACCACTTCTTCCCTTCCTTATGGAATCTCTCATATATTACATTTTTTCCTTTCTTACCACAACAAAACTGCAATGGATCCAGGGTTAATCACAGGGACAACTTTTGGTTGGTTGTGAAACCAAGTGTGCACCTCCTTTCCAAGCCATGATTTTGGCAGCCAGCTGTTCAAACAACCTTCTTTTTCCCCTCCAAAATGCTTCAGAAATTAAAACAATTCCAGAATAATCAATGCTTTAGTCTTCATCAAAACAGAAAGACAAAAGGCTCCTAACATTTCAAGCTGACTGTTCCATCCATTATGACTGTGTGTGCTTTTCTCCCACTTTCTTTTGTTGTTGTTTTCTCAATCTAAATAGAATTATTGCAACATCTGGCTCCTGCTACAGCTGTGGTCTTTCCAGATGTGTGGTATGCCTAGGGAATAACTGTTTTCTAGGGATTAACTGTCTTTTTAGCCTAATTATCCTGTTAAGAGGTTTGAAAGGGGATCCATCAAGCCAAGTCTTCTTGAAATTCTCTTTTTCCTAGGTGCATCTAAACATTTTTGTTATAAATACAACCACAGGCTTGAAAACAGATGTCAGTTTTCTGCCTGACATCCACTTGTGAAATGCCACCACTTAAACCATCTTCCCCTGTCTCTCTCATCTTTCACTGTGTTCTTTACCTCCATTACAGCGAAAACAGTTTTAAGTGTTATCAACCTGATATTGCCTCTGATCTTTCCAAGTGGGAAATCAACATTTTTTTTCCTAGTGACCTGACTCAGCAGTCATTAAGGATTATTTTCTCATTTAGTATCTCTTCTGTACCAAATGGCAGGTGATTTCCATCTGAACTCTGCAGTTAAGTGCACAAATGCCACACCTGGAAATACTGCAGGCTCCAAATGAGTAATCGAGTGCATCTGAATGCCTAAAAAATACTGAAGGGACTTGCCTAATACTCTCTAAGAAAGGGAAACCTTCCAATTTCCAGTTTCTCAACTGGGACTTTGTTGCAGTTACTCAGCATTGAGGAACACACAAGGACTGAACCCAGTCACCAACTTCCAGGAGCATGAAACATTTTTCTAAGATTTATTCAAATGCTACTTTCCCCATCAGCCTTGGCTTGAGTAGAGAAATAGACATTTTAAGAAGATGATTTTGGCAGAATAATTTTGGATTTAAAGTAGGTAAAGAAGAAAAGCTTGGGTAAAGAAAAAGCAAAGAAACCTCCCCAAATCAACTCTCTCATAACTGTAGGAAAGATTGTTCAGCCATGTCCATTCTGATTCCTTAAAATCATACCATATTGTCTTTGAAAAATAGAATATTATCCCTTTATTTTATAATGCTTTGAACCAATATTAAAACTGTACCATTTTCAACTCCCTTGAAACTTTACTCTGAGCCAATTAAACTTTACTGAGTCAATTAAAGAGTGTGACACATTTTCATGTGTTTAGAAAAACAAACTGTATTTCCCATAATGTGTTGCCCCTGTCCTCTAAAGAAAATGTGATGAATCACATCTTCAGATCTAATGTGTAAAATGCGTTTTGATCCCCAAATCTGAGATGAGAACAAACCTGAAAGCATTTGAACCTCAAACCTCACGTTGCCTTTCCTGTGACACCACATTACTACCTGATGTCAACACTCTTCAGAAATAAATTATTTCTTCAGTCAAACAAGTCAAGAAGTTTCTCCCCATGGTTTTTTGGTTTTTTGGGGTTTGTTTTTCTTTTTTTTTTTTACTGCTTAATAACTAACTTCACTCTCTAAACAAGGCCAAAACACATCCTGGTTTCCATCAAAAAGGTATTCAGAATTTTTTAACATATTGAAATATGCCAGCTTCCCACAGACAGAATACTGTTTTTTTAACTCACTTCTAAAGTCTATTTTTTGTAAAATGTATGAAAATAGTACAGAAGGTATGTCAAGTACAAGTAAGACAAAAATTAATAATTGTGCTGCCTGTACATAACGAAATTAATGTTTTCCTCTGACTTATTTTCTGCGGATTTTAGAATGACTTATTTAATGGATTTTATGATGACTGTCCTTGGACAGCTCACCCAAGCTACGTTTTACATTAGATATTTACAGAGATTTTCCTTCTGTATTTCTTTCACACTATACTAATATTTTATCATCACATGTATGGCTAAAATAAGAGCATAGAATCTCATTACACTTTCTATTTCTCAGTGTCTTTTGAAAAAAGTATCCTCCTCTGGCCACACAAAGTGAATCTAGTAGTTTTCTGAGCTGATTGCTCACTGCCATTTACCTACAGGGACCTTTACAGGAAAGGAACATGAGACTAAACTTACTGGAGCTGCAGGGCAGTCTTACATCTTCTTGTGTTTTCTAGCTCGCTGCCTGAAACGCAGGGTTCTGGGGAAAAAGGAAAGAAAAATGTTATTATGCATTTTTATCTCAGCTGTATAGTCACTGCAGGTCCTAACATTGATTATCAAATCTTTCTTCATTGCCTTACAATGGGAATTTAAATCATCTGCTGAATGACACATTTGTTTTTTACACATTCTGCTTTTTTCTTGAAAGCACAATGTTCTTCTATTCTCCTGATTCCAATAAGGAGCTACAGTCATGTGTCTTTTTATTTCTATAATTTCCTTCGGACAGACAGAACACGTGAAAAAACCTGTCAACTTCCTATGGAAGATTTTAACACCATAAAGTTCAGGATCAGCTTCTGGGAGGAGACTTCTGGAAGGGGAAAGGGCTGCTGGATTTTCAGGAAGACTTTTCAGGACCTGCCCTTCAGGGGAATGTGTTTGTAAAGAAGTCTCTGTGAAGGAAAAGGAGCAGATCCCACTCCTCAAACTCATGGAGAGTTGGACGTGAGGCAGGGATTGCAAACCCAGACTTAATTCTGAGAGAGCAACTGAAGCCATGGCTTGTTTATTCTACTAAAAGAAACCATATCTTTTCCACTTAAATATAATGAGGCAGGGATTGCAACCCACCTTTGATGGTGAATTGTCACCTGCACATCCAGGGTTCAACGCCATCTGACAGAAGTATCTTCAGAGAATGAAGATAAGACACTGAATTAATTTTGAATGGAGTTAATTCACTAAAATATCTCAGTGAATTTACCACAAGTAGCAGTTGTTAAAAAAGAAGAAAAAGATGTTATAGGGAAAAGGCAACACACATTTTCATAGGTCTTGACATATCTGGAGTATGAAATATCCCACAGAAAGATCTGGGATTTCCAATTGTGAGGACATTTTTAAATTGAAACAACCTTTGAAGATATCCTGATAGGGGGAAAATTGCATTAGAACTACCGCTGGCAAAACCAGACTGCCTCTAGATGCAACTTTTAGGATTTTTTGCTTCAGGCTCAAAGTAAATTCTCCCAAATTTAGTGTGGAAATTACAGCAATAAGTCACCACAGCTGATGATCATCAGTAAGGGTAAAACCTGGGATTCTGAAGATTAAAAGCAGCCAAAAAATGTTCTCTGCATAGCAAATGCTAAAATGCTTTGGATTTATTTAGAAAGTTTATTGGATACAAAGAAACATTTGGTGCTGCCTCATGAAAGGTTCTTTATAAATTAAACCTGATCTGAAGGCATCTCTCAACCTCCAGTTTTTCAAATTTAGTTTCTTTTTACAAACACGTTTTAAAATAAACTTTATTATTTAGGATTTTGGTTCTGATTTTTTTTAAACTCATAGTAGATCTATAGATGGAAACACATATGGGGAAGCAAGTATTTTCAGGGCTTAATAAAGATGTATTTTTTTGTTGTTGTTGCATTTTTATATTTTCAGAAGGAAGTTTTCTTTTTTTTCCCTCAGAAATGATGCAATGACATTTTTACCCTAAAAATTAATTTGAACAAATGAATTTGACACCAAATATTTCAATTTTCCCTCCAAAATAGTCTATTTAATAATTTACTATGAGTTTCAGTTCACGTGTTAGGTGTGGAGGAAACCAATCTCAAAGCTCTGGCTTTTGACAGGGAGAGAAACACATGCATGGTTGCAAGACAGAAAAGAAATATAATCAATAAAACTGTAATAAGGATCCAGATGTGCCAAGGGTTGAGATAAAACCCTTCTGGAAATAGCAGAAAGTTGTCCTACACTGAATACAGAGTTGGCCAAAGGTGGAGTGGTTACAATCCTGTTGTCAACACAAACGCAGAGAAGACCTCTCTGCAAATATTTTTTGCCACTTCAGATCTCCTCTGGGGAGAATAAGAAAATGCAGCCATTTTATGCCTCTCCCTCTTGTGCCTCTCGTGTTCAGTAGACTGAATTCTGTTATTGGTTATCTTTAAGTGGAAAATAAATGTTTTTCAATAGAATAAACAAGCCATGGCTTCAAGTTGCTCTCTCAGAACTAAGTGAATGCACCCATATACTTCTTTTTCCCCTATTTTTCCTTCCAGATTTTTTTTTCTTTCAAACTCTGCTCACAGCTCTATTTTTCTGGTACAGTAACCATTTCAAAGCACTGCCCGGAGAGCTTAATGTGCCTCTTGGTTTATATCATATTAACTTTCAGAAGGGTGAGTCAGGAACACAACAAGGAAGCTGAAATGAGGTTTGTTCGGTGATATTTATTCAGGAACATGGTGAGACATAGTCACACAGACAGTGGAGAGGCTGCCCAGCCTTTTCATCCTTGCAGACATATGCAAATCCAGGGAAGGTCAAATCGAGTTTGCGAGCTTCAGTTTCATCCTTCGCGGATGTTTGTCCTCATCACAAAATCCAAATGGAATGTAATTCAATTGAGTGGAAAGGCAGGAATAACAGGCATCACAAGCCTCAGTTAAAATGTGTTGGCAGCGGTATTTGGGAAGCTTGTAAGACATCTGCACTGGCCCTTGGAAAGCTTCTATCGTCAGGATTTCAGCCTATTCCGACCTAAAGCCTCATCAAATCAACAACTGAAACAAGTTTCAAAGCTAGGAAAAAGAAAGGAAGTGTGTAATTGACTGCAACAATACTTCCTAAACAGCAGAGAAACACTAGGAGAGAAAAAAAAAAAAAAAAAGAAGAAGAAAAAGCTATTCTTAAAATAATGTACTTAGAAGACAAACAGAGGAGAGGAAGAGGAAAGAGCACTAAAAAAATGCTGAATACACTCTCTCAAGAAAAGTACCCAGACCAGACTGGCTTGTGGGAATTTTTATTAGTTCTGAAATTAGAAACAGGGCACTGGGGTTGGGGAGAAGGGAGTGTCTCAAACCAGCTGCAACTCATTTCAATTAAGGGCTAATTAGCAAGTAAAGCCTGCTGGAAGTGGGAGAAGTCGATGTCCCTATATAATACAGAGCAGCTCAGTAAAGTATTTTTGAGCACTTAGATCCCTAAGTGCAGAGGGGAAAAGAGAAGCGATAAAATTTAGAAGAGCTCGAGTATTTCTCTAGGTATTTTCTTTCAAAATATCTGTATTTCCTTACAAATTCTTGTTCTATGAGTAGAAAAAGGTTTAGGATAAATGTCTAAAGAAGTCAGTTACAGAAATCTAACTGCCTAAATCTCTTTCTTCTTGAAATGTATGAGATTTCATTTTTCCCCCTTTTCTTTTTTTTAAATTTTTTGGTTTCAATAGTAGTTATTCAGAAAGTTGTACTTTATTGTGGTATGCCATAGAAGTTTGGCAGTTTTCTTTGGTGCAATAACTGAAAATGGCAGCAGTCTTCTCCTAATGCTGAGATATTTCTGTGTTGCCTAGGCATGTGTGATCTGCACCTCCTTACAAAATATAATGTAGTTCTATGTTTACAATATCTGCTTTAATCTTCGTTTATCTTAATCTAATCTCTTTCACATGTGAGATCTCAATATTTGCCTATGTGATAATTCCTATGTGCTGCACCAAATTCAGTTTATCAGGGGTATGAAAAAGGATAGGAAAAACTAATCAGGACAATCTCATCTGCTTATTTAATCCTTTGAGTTTTGCCAGAAAATAGTTAGTTACTTTTGTGAGTAATAACAGCAGAGGTATTCCCTGTCTAGGAATGGCATTGTGGTCTCATGTCTTGAGTTCTGTGTGTATGGACAAAGAGCAACTCACTGAGGTCCAGCTGTTCTTTATCATTCCACATGTTTTTTGTATGAGGATGGTGTGGATCAGAAAAGGCTGCATTATTGACCAGCAGTCAATCCCTGGAAGTGTCCAAGTCCAGGTTGGATGATGCTCTGAGCAACCTGGGATAGTGGAAGGTGTCCCTGCCCATGGCAGAGGGAAGGAAATGATCTTCAAGGTCCCTTCCAACCCCAACCATTTTCTATGAATTAGAATTTTTAACCTTAACCTTATCCAGTCTATCTGCAGACCAGCTGGGTGGAGAGGCAGCAGCTCTCAGGGATTTCTTTTGGTGGGAAAGATACCCCGTAAAAAAAATTAAATATTAAATCTCTCAGATCTATGAATGTGTTTCCCAGTATTTAACAAGATTTGGAACCAACAGATGGAGATAAGGAGGGTTTTAATGGCTGAAAAATGGCAGTTGCTCTCACCTTGCTAAAGAGGGAGGTGTCAGAAAAGAACATGAAAGGATATAAATCTCTTAAACTTTAGTTCTTTGGAAAAGTGTACAATAAGTATTCTTGAAAGTCAAAATCAGATACACAAGCAAAAGGAAGGTGACTGCCAATGGGAAGTGCAGATTTAAGGGTAAACTTTTTGGGGCTAAAGTTTTGGGTTGTTTTCTTGGGTGTCATTTACCTTGACTTCATCAAATTTTCAGTATGGTTTTCCATAGTATTCTTTTTGTCCATTATCTAAAGAAAAAACAAACCCCAAAACCAAACAAACAGGAACAACAAAGGAAAAACCAACCAAACAAAAAACCACAACCAAGTTACGAAAATAATTTCATAAGCAGTTTGGGTATTGCATCTGAATATGGGAATAGTGGAAATATGATGAGAATAAGAATTCATATTAAACACTATGCTTTTATAAATTACACCATTAAAGAACCGAAAAGAGGCCTATAGTAATAATCCATAGCATGGTATGTTTACTCCTAGTTTGCAGACATCTTCAAAGTAATATCCAAATAAGAAATAATACTGCAAAACGAAGTGGCAACTACCACTTGGAATAATAAGATTCCTAATGTGATGCCTACAAGTGACATAAATCAGAAATCCAAGTCCAAAGCTGGAGAAGTGATCTAGTTCTCATATTTTGAAAGCAGAGAAATTCAGATATAGTTTTTGTAGACAGGTCCTGGCAGGACCTCAGAACTTGGAAAATTACTTTGTCATTGTTGTTTGTTTGCCTAGAAGGAAAAGGAGTTTTTATTTTCTCAAGCTGTGAAACTGTCTGTTTAGAAGATGTGCCTTCTCATTAACATGAATTTTTTTCAGTGCTGTAATGAAGGGTTGGCTTCTGGCTATGTTAAACTTAATTATAATTGTTTTCATCCTAAGGCATTTGTATCTGATGATTCTTGTCTTATCAAGCTGGATAGCAGATGTATAATCAAATGGAAAAGTGCATCTAATGTTTAATTCATGGTAAAGTGTTCAATTTTTTTATGTTCTGAGTAAAATAACCTGTATAAAGTAATGTATTTGATTAATCTTTTTTTGTCCTCGTTTACTATATTTATTAGGAAACATCACATGGCTACAAAAACCTAATTTAGTTGAAGCTTATTGCCATAAAGAATTTATTTGAATTGCTACTTTGGGCAACCAAAATGAGAAATTTAGAATTTCATGTAACATTGTTGAATATGTGGAATGTCATAATTTTGATGAATTTTTAAAAATTATATTCAAAAAATTATGAAAATTTTCATAATTTTCATAATTTTCTTTCATAATTTTCTTGGAGAGGTATCTCCAAATATCATTTTATGACATTTGGAGATACCTCTCCTGGTTGTATGAGGGTGAAGCAAGTTCATAATAATGTTATGCTCTAGAAGCATATTTGCCAACATCAATAAGTTAGCTAAAATATAGTAATTAATCTTATTTGACTTTTTTTATCTAGACTAATTCTAAGGTCAATGTCATTACCTTCTCTAAAGTTTTACATAAATAAAGTTTTCATCATTCTTAGTAACGTTTATCAAATCTAAATCACCAGCTGATGGTCTGTGTGGTTAGGATAATCCCGATCACTTCCAAAACCTGGTCTGAGGTATAAAGGGGAGTTCAAACAAAATGAAAGGTGATGTTAACACTTCCAGATAAAATAGGTTTTTTAGTTCTTCAGTTCATAGTAATAGTTTTGTTTGCTTTAGCCTGATTTCAGCATAATCAGAACTAGAAAAAAAAAGAAAACACAATCTTCCTGCCAGCTTGGTTGCCAAATCTTTGATGGAAGCTGGACCTCAAGCTCTCCTTGCTTTTTTAGAACAAGGCTACAACAAGAGGTAAGCAAACTATGTCTGCTTTTTAGCTACTTTTTGTTTTATTAAGTAGCAGACAATAGGTATTTCAGTATTTTTATGATCTCTTTTAAACTGGCAGCCAGTTCTGGAAGCAGCTTCCTCATGAAGTTACGTCCTGAAGATTTATGAGAAGTTCATACACTGCACTGCTCCTGAGGAACATCACTTGGATAATCAGGATAAAATTTATTTCTCATTATCTTGAGGTCTGTTAGCAGCCACATTGACGGTCCGAAAGCTGAAAACATGAGGTGTGTAGGGCTTAGCTCTGGTGGTTGATATGGGTGGGATATTGATCAGTTGTTAGAATTCTTTGACCTCTGATGAGACCTTCAGCACTGCTCTTTTGGTCACTGTATATACAGAAAAAGTCTGGAAATACCTTTATTACAGAAACATTGAATGACAAGCTCGTTCTTGAGCTTAAGAGAGGCCTCCTAGAGACTGAGTGCTGAGTGCATAAAATTGCAGCTTAGAGTTACTGCCAAGCACCATTACTGGTTCAAAAGAGAAGGAAACTCTAACAGTTCCAAGAAAAAAAGGGAATTTGGGCATGCAGACAGAAGCTCTGTCAGTTTTGATTCAAGGGCAAACAATAATTCCAATCTGATTTATTTAGAATTTTATGTTGCTTTGCAAAATGTCTGTTATTAGGTGTAAATCCACAAGCATTCAGCAGCCAGATCTGCTTTTAAGAAGGGGTTTTTCAGGGGCAATGGGAACCTTGGGGAAATTCAGTAATGCAGCAGTATACTCCTGAAACTCTCACAAACCTCTTATGAAGAAATGTTCAGATCCTTGCAGCAAGTTTGATCAAGAGAGTTAAAACATCCCCTGTGTAAAGAAGAAACAACTTTAAGAAGTCTGGCTATGGACAGGAGATATTTTGTACATACATTTAAGGATCCCACTTTGAATATTTGGAATATTAAGCTGGCTTTTGGCCAAGAGGGTTGGCAAAGGTACTTCAAGCAGATATTAAGGTGCTCATTGCCTTGATTTAGCTTTATCCAGTTCTAGCTTTAAAGTATTTTCCCCCCATCATCCCCAATATGATTCAATGTCCTGTTTCATACACTGGTGGGACCTACAGAGATAAAATACCAAGGATTAAGTTCAGGACAGGATTGTATCTTAGGTAACCCTATCTTCCGTAGGAGTAAATCCAGGGAAGCAAGGGAAGTAGTGCATTTCTTCTGATTTATGGGATACATGGTGCATTAAAATGTTCTACAAAATGTATTGCAGTATTTATTTACTCCTACTGTTATGCCGTAGGATTTCAGTTCTGCACAGCTTAGGAAATAACTTTTTAATGTGTATCTGCAAGCAATTATGCCAACATCGCACATAAACAATTTTATTACAAAGTATTAAAATTAGAATTTGGAGAAACACTGCACAACTCCCAGGTGCCTGTCAACTTATACTAGTTGGAATTAATAATGGAAAAAACAGTTACAATGTTAATCCTATGTTTAGCAACCTTTTTTGTAATATTCTTTAATATCAAGGGTGGATATAATCTGTCTCCAGTCGGACAGAGGGAAAGAGAAGCCAGATTCCACCTCAAAAGTATTTCAACCAGTAAGAATTTTAATTCCTTTTTTATACTAATCAGTCACTTCTTAGAAGACACTTTTGTATTCAGTGAGCCACACTGAGTAGTGTTCTGTCCTGCTATTGACACAATGAAGATTTCTGACTCTCATTAGTATCTTAAGTGGAATGATCTCTTCCTGTTTAGAGTAACTATAGTGTAACAGTTGGTCTAGAAGATGGTCCCTGTTGGCAGAAATGAGGCTTCAAACTAACTTCCAAACTGAGTTATTTCTGAGGGAAAATTATGATGGGGTTTGCATTGACCATCTGAAGCCTTTCAGCAGCTTGGAAAAATGTTAAGTACAGATGTAGTCTTTTATTCAGTCCTTGTTGTGTTGAAGGCAGGAGTGGAGCTTGCAGTGACTTCAGATGAATCAGACTAGAACTGACTTTTCCAGATCTAAAAAGTTGCTTTTAACCTCTGCAGAGATTTTTGAGCTTCTTGGGCATCAAATTTGCTCTGCTTGTTTCTGCCCACGTTTTACCTACCATGTGTTTGTGAGCTCTTTTGAAGTACAAAAATTGTATAAATAAAGCCTAAAGCCATGAGATACATAGTTTGTGCCTCTGAATACACTGGAGGAGGATACCTGGGTAAAATTAAGCTTAATTGACAGCAAAACTACGTTTAAGAAATGCCAATTAAAGTTAGAATTAATGTTAGAATGCACTCCTGGTCTACTCAGAGTAGATGTGTGCCGTGGTTTATTTCTAACAGCAAAGCTCCAGTTTTATACCCCAGTTTTATACTCAGTAGTATAAACAGAACCATGTTTTTCCAACAATCTTAGAACTTCTGATGAAATCAGGTGAATGCAAGCACACTTTTGATTTATAAAAACCGGACTCCAAGCTTATCAGATTTTGAGGAATAGAATTGGAATAATCCAAGCTGGTACATGACTATCTAAGAAGAATTTAATCACAGCTAAATTTTAGACTAAAGTTCAGGGCAGCTTGGGGCTTTTTACAAGACATATGCAAAACTGCCTTGCCTCTAGGTTTAATCAGTCTGGAAATCTTTGTCTTTTCAAAAAAAGGCCAGGCAGAGGTTTTTAGTCACAGAAGATTAATGCATGCTATTGGGGATTTTTATATTAGTTCATTCTTCTTTGCTGTTGTCTGCAGTGATGTCAGTTGCTTGTGTTTTCAACCAGCAAAAGACAAGCTAAAATTACTGGTTGCTAAATATAGATAACTTGCCACATCACTTAGTTTGACAACTTATTTGTAATGAAGACCCCAAAGCAAAAAACAAAATGTTAATTGGGGCAGAAATGAAACCTTGCAATAATTTTTGCTCACTGCTTCTTAATTACAAATTAATAATGGGTAGAAAATATGATTACAAAGCCCAACAATAAATGAAATATGACTGTATTTAACTCTGAGGAGGGTTTTTCTCTCTCTGGATTCTGTTTAACAGACAAGGGTGACAATTTCAGGTAAAATATTCTGTAGCACAGGGATCTTTGTTAACAAAAGTTAAATAAAATTGAATTCCCCCTTTATAAACAGATTAAATCACATACGAGAGTCATGAGGAAAATAAATAATGGATGTTTTATAACCCTAGGTTGAATTCAACTTGTAATCAAGGTTATTTGTGAAGGGAATTCTTTAATTCTCTAGGAACTGGAATTCTATGTAGGAACTATTTTGTTTGTGTAGTTATGCACTAGTATAAGTACAAAGAGACATGGATTTGCTATCCATTAACAGAAAACAAAACTTGTAGAATTATATAAAATGTATAAATAAATACAACTGAATATATTTTATTTGTCTTAAGGATGCCCATGAATACAAACAGGCAATTGCAGAGGTTCGGGAAGAAATATTGCAAAAAATAATCATTTGCAGGTATTGGAATCAAATTGTATGATTTAGAAGTTAAGATACCAGCTCGGATTTTTTTTTTTTTTTTCATTTTCTACTAAGAGGGGTGGGGTTTTTTTGGGGTTTTTTTTTTGTTTGTTTGTTTGGGGTTTTTTTGTTTGGTTGGTTTTTTGTTGTTTTTGTTTGTTTGTTTGTTTGGGTTTTGGGTTTTGGTTTTTTTGTTTGTTTGTTTTGGGTTTTTTTGTTTGTTTGTTCGGGGTTTTTTTGGTTTTTTGTTTTTTTTTTTTTTTTTAAATAAATATCCATGTTCCATGAAATAATCATCAGGTAAATCACACTGGTAGAGGGCTTTCCCCTCCAGATGAGCATCCTAGCCCTTAGATTATACAATCATGATTTTTGCCAGAAACCCACTTTTACTTCTGTAAATGGCAGAGACAAAACTAGTGGTAGCAGAAGTAGATTATTGTAGGCTCCCTAAAGGGATGTGCTCACCAGAGGGAATAATGGGGAAATAACAAGGCTTTCTACACTAAATTATTTTGATACATCGATACAAAAATCATTCAGCATAACCAAACTAAGACTGATTTAAGAGTAAGACAATTTTACCTGTGCTGGATTTGCTTCCACTGCCCCTTCATTTTTGTCTCTGGTGCATTGGCCAGAATGGTCCTTTCTTGGTTGTTTCCTTTTCCACAAACATTTTCATTCCTGTTGCAGCTTCACTCCTGTCCAATAGACTCCTCTTTCCTATTAATCCTTCAACAGACGCTTCTACTGTAGCTTATTTTTATTTCAGAAATATTCTCACAATGTCCCTTTTAAACTTTGCCTTATGGACTGGTTTAGACATTGACATTTTGTTTCCTCTGCACACAGAATTTAATGAGTGAGAGGAACTGCATCACAATCATGGCTGTCTATGCAGATACTCACCTGAATAATGGCAATCCCATTAATTTGTCCCAAATAATAGAAAGGTCTACTAGCAGCTGCCAAAACTGGGAGTGTGCCATCTTGACTCATTCATTTGTGCTTCCACAGCTGACAGTCTTAGTCACAGGATTTAAACCTCATGCTCCGAAAATTCTCCTATAGATAAACTCCTATAAGCAATTATAAGATCAGGATAGAAATAGTATGACTGCTCGATTGGTGTGGTTTTAAGATATTACGATGAGGCAAATTAGCCCAGAGGAATTTTTTCTTTCTTTCTTGCAAGGCAGTGCTAATAATTTCCATACAAAGAAAGAAAGATACTCTTGGAAAGACTTTCAAGCCTTCAGGGTCAGAGAATGGTGGTTAATGTAGTGACAGGAACAGCCTTGGTTATAGGTAGCAAAGATACTAATACAGGATGTTACAGCAAGGCTATTTGTAGTAAATAGCTTTGCAATAAAAGCACAGCCTTTTGCAATAAAAGCAAAGAGTGGAGAGCAGGTGGAATTGTTCGTTGTATTCAAAGTGTTAAATGGCTTTTTCTAACTATTTCTATAATAAAAGCACAAAAATATTATTAATGTAGTTGTTAACTAAAAATTCTAAACTGCCTTTAGAGACTGTACTGAAAAAGCTAAATGGACTTTTCCATTCCACCTGTCTGGCATTTACACAGTGTTAAACATTAAATGCATAATTTTCACATTAACTGAAGGTTCTAGATCATGACATAGTTATAAATGCAAATGGATCCTATGCAGTAAGACATTATATAAACATGAATTTTATTGTCAGCTTAATCCATAGGCATCTGCTATGAATGCCAAGGGTTCACTTCAATTTTAATTCCAGAATCTACCTATCCACTTAGTAAATAAGACTGATCTATGCACATTGCATAAACATGAAAAATCAAGTTTCTATCCAGGGGCACACTAGTTTAAAGTTTGTTATTTTGTGGTTTTTCCTGGGAGCACAGAACTCATTTTATGACTTTTTTTTCTGTATTTTTGTACAGAAACTTAAAATTTGAACAGGACTCTCCTCAAACCTCAACTATTAAATAAAGATTCATTACAGGAGCAGGAGGAGAAATGGTAGGAAAATTGGGAGAGAAGAAGAAGTAGAAGTATGAGAAATTATTCCAAAGACTCTGAAGTATTTGGCCTTCACTGAACAAAACAGATGAGTTAAATTCTGGTGGTGTCTGTCATTATTGTAATGCTGAAAAATGTTGTAGGCAGCCATTTGGGCCTAAGTTCTATTCTTCCAATGCAAGGTATTGAGAAGAATAAACTCCCTCCTTCTCATCACAATTCTTTGAGGTGCCTTAAGTCAGACACACGCAAACACAGTCATTTTTAAAGACCAGGACTATCATTTCCAATATCCAGCTTACGGGAGCCTGAAGAGCTAGCTTTGAGTTGATAGTTGGACAGTTCATAAATTTTAAGATGTTCTTCAAGCCAAAGGTTAGCTCATGATGATTTATTCTCCTGTGCAGTTGGGCTCATGGAAATTCAACTAATGCTTCTTTATTAGGTCCAATAATTTTATCACTTAGTGGTTCACGTTCTGAGTATGTGACATTGAGAACACCTCAGAGGCACATTCAGAGCAATTTGTTAAACAATTTGTTTCCATTTTCTGTAGTTGGACACCCACTTGAACAACCTCCTTCCTAAGAAAAATGGAGTTATGTGAATTTTTTTTTTTTGTCCCATTTGGGGAAAATTTCCTCTGATATTGTCATATAACAATAAGACATATTAAAGTTGGTATCAGCACTGCTGTATTGTACAATGACAATCCTTGAGCTAAAGTTGCCAAGTTTTCCAGGGTCCTGGTACCCTTTTTACAGCAAGTTAAATCCAGTCTGTGCACAGTCACCATATAAGTAGAGGACTTTTTAAGACATATTGTTACTTGTGACCCAATTTTATTTGCAATGAGATGAGTACAATTTTACCAGTTATGTATTTTGAATACTGAAGATTCAGTTCCATCACTGAGCAAGGGCTCTTCCAGCAGAGTCTGTGTTATATATGTTAGAGGTGATAGTTATTTAACTTTCATTCACAAGGAAAAGTGTATTACCGTGCAGTGACTATGCCTCCAATGTAGCCATTTTACAAATTCCACCTGCCCTGCAGGCAATCAATTAATATGAACAGTGCCAGGCCAGGAAATATAAAGAAAAATCACTTAATAATATTTTTTTAAAAATTACTTATGTGTAATCTAACCCAATATTGACATACTCTAGATAAAAGCACTTCTAGAACTGGGTAAGAGAAGAAAAAGAGCAAAAAGGAGCAATAGGTACTGGGATTGCCCTGTACTTTTCAACTCACATGATTTTGACAGTCCTGGGGTAGATCTAAAAAGTTCTAGATTTCTATAAAGAAGAAATACAAGATTTTGCGTTCTTTTCACTGAGAAATGAGATTTACTTCATCACAGTTAACTGTAAATTTGTTTAATGTCAGCAAATTCTAATTTAATTTCTAAATGTGTTATATCTCTTTTGAAAGCAGTGACCAACTAGGGGTGAGGTTTCATTCCATGCTTTCAGTTTTCATTATCATACCACTTCCATCTCATTTTGGGAGTTCCTTTGCAACTTTTTTGAAGCAAGAATGAGTGACAGGACCAAAACTATTCCTTCAGTCTGCTCTTCTGGTTTCTGAGTAGTACCAGTAGTGTATGACAACAAACCTGTTGAATGCTATGGCAACACCTGATGGATCCCTATTTTGGGGGTCTCTGATACAGTGCAAACATCTGTCTGGTTTAAAGGCAGAAATTAGGAAGTTAGTGTTGGTTCGGACATCCTCTGGGATTAGGAATTGCATATTTATGCAATGGAAAAGAAACTCTTAACCAGTTTACAACAAGGCCATCACCAAGATTTTGAAGTCATCCCTTCCCTGTATTTCCAGGTCCTAAACAATCTTGTTTTAACTGCCCAAAGTGCCTGGTCAGGTTGTTTGCTACAGAATCTACACAAGAACAAGATAGGAAAAGGACTGTGTAATTCTTTGTCAATGTGTAAGCTTTAGTAGTATTTCATATTTCAAATGAGTTTGTAAAGCATTCAGAAAAAGTCTGTTCCTGACATGAAAATATGGCTATGTTTTCCAGACAGGGTGCTTTTCCACACAGTCGTACTAAGGGAACGGCTGTAGTGCATCAGATGGAATTTGCATCTAACCTTGTATTTTGTCACACAACATGAGCAGTGGAATAAAATGCAGGAGTGGGAGAAATCAGCTATGATCCTTCTCTGAGGTGTTTTCTCCTAGCTGGAGGAAATTTCTGTCCAGAGTCCTTCTAACCAGCAGAAGTGCCTTTACTCAATAGCCCACAGTAAATTATTTATTGTATTAATATCTTCATCGATTGCCTTTTCAATGCTTCTAAAAGTTCGATGCACACCTGCCTGTGGCAAGGGGTACTCTTTTAACTCTGCGCTTTGAAAATGCTTGTTTGGGATCTGTCTGCTTGATATTTCATTCCATTGAAAGAGACAATGAAAGACTTGTTATCTTTTTATCTTTTATGTGCCACTGATGGCATCTGTCATGTACTTCTCCACTTATCTTTTTTTCCAGGCTGAAAAGAGCTGGTCTATTATACACTCATCATGCTGATACCATCCTGTATCTTTGATCATCCTTGCATTTCTACAAGGACTTGGAGAGGTGCTGAGAAGCTAAATGACATTGCAGGGCAATTCCAAAGCTGGGTTTGCAGGTCCCTCTAAAAGGTCTTGTCCTACAATACATGATTGCTTTTGAAGCCACACATAGTACCTCAAACCAGCGCTGCACCAGCTGGAAGTGGCTGTAGCAGGTTTTATTTGAGATTATTATCATTATTACATTCTCCTTCCAAAATGCATGAAGCCAGTAAAGCACAGAGAAGAGATATAAAGGAAAGTGGGATTATAACCATGCTCGTGTTGCTGAAGGATATTAACATATTAAAGGCAAAAGTTGTTTCAAGATCTGACACAGTTAGAAGAGTAAGGTAGCTAGATCTGTGCATCTAATGCTTAGTACCTCTAACATTGCAAGGAGTGATAGATTTTATGGACTTTTGAACAGTCTAAAAGACACTTCAGACAATAAAATGCTTTGAAATAGTTTATTTGCATTTCTTAAAACCACTTGTCTCATCAAGAAGGACCCACTTTCTTCCTCCTTGTTTTGTATTTCACGTGTTGGTTCTCTCGAGCTAAATCAGAAACCATGTGGTGTTTTTAAGGATTGTCTCTGTAAACTTTGCCTTGCAGGCTGTAACCCTTTAGAGAAAGGAAAATGGACTCTTCTATGCAGGAAAGACATTTGAAAATAAGTATATAATTTGCTTTTCTCACCTGAAGAGGTGCTTTGAAAGCAGTGCTTGTGGTATAGGCTGGTTCTGAGAACAATTTTAAAGCCCTGTCCATCCAAGCCTATTTCTACATGCAGTTCAAACTGCTGAGTTCCAGCTGTCCACAAATCCTTTCTGCTGGAGTCAGGATGATTTTTGTGGCCTATTAAGGACTCTCTGCCTGCTTGCAAAAGATGTGTTACGTTGAGACAATATACATGCAGTTCTGATGATGCTCTCAAATGCATTCCACTTGTAAAACCTTTGTTTTCCCCCCTCCTGGTAAATGCCATGAGATCTGCTCTAGAAGAGGCCACACGAGCCATTGAAGACAAGAAGTGAAGGGTGGTGAGTTTGCTCTAAAACTGGTTGACCCTCTCACACCCAGAACTGCCGTGAATGTAAATGTAGGTCTTCCACGCACGCAGGGACAATTTTCACAGACATTGAAAGTCAGCTGTCCCTAGATCTCAGGACTTACTATAATACAAGAAAACCTAAGTTCCTCTTCTCGGCAGCCACTGGAAAGAACTCAGTGTTGGGCTATTGCTCATTTGCTGACAAGTCAATGGTGCTCTTGGAATTATCATCTGATTTCAGTTGACGCTTCTGGAAGGAGAGGGAAAACTTCAGGGAAAAAGCAAGGTCCTCAGCTGATACAAAAAATCAAGCTCCAGTACTGCTGTACTTCAGTAGCCTTAGTTTAATTCTGCAGAAAGAATCCTTTGGAGAAGATATAACAGTCCCAGGTACGATGTTTCACAACTCATTTTCCTGTTGGATTGCACAGTTTCTCACTAGTCTCAAATTAAAGAATTGTGCTAAAATATGGCAGAGATGAGATTCTGCTGGGAGACAAGGTCCTGCTCTTTGAACGGTTTGAGCACAGAATATTGGCTCTGGGAGCAAAGGTGCCTTTGGTAAAGGGATGTTACAGCATGAAGATTTGGATGTATAAAATAATGGGTCAGTTTTAATGGGCAAAGCTTGTGTGAATTAGTATCACATCTGTGGTTTGATATCGAGATCTTCTGATGTGGGCTGTGAGGTTTCTTTTTAAGTTTCAAGGTCAAAGTATTCCCAAAATTTTGTAGAATTAGAGCATCCTGGGATACAAAGCTGTTGGGTGTTTTTAATAAGCAGGGCAGTGAAATGTGCACAATCCAGCATTAGCTTAGCAGAGCCAACAGAAGCAGCGTTTGTATGACAGCTCACCATCGCTCTAAGTGATTCGTTTAGATGTGTAAACAAGTAGCTAGTAACCAATCTACTGCTTAGATATAGAGAAGTAGAAGATGTATATAAGTAGCCTTCTGATCTGTAATAAACGGCTTTCACCGATCACATTGGTCTGCGTGTGATTGACCCGTGCCCCCGCTACATAATGGTGACCCCGACTTGCCTGAATGAATTCGTAACGAATTGCTTGTGCACGGGGTGCGGGGAAGGCAGTCGTATTTCCCTGCAAGCCCCGGCAGGATGACCCCTTCTCAGGCCTGAACTTTCCCTGCAGTCCCGTGCAGGATGAATTATTAAGACGGAGCTCCGCGAAACGTCAAGACGACGTGGAATCTCACCGATAAGAGGTGAGCGGCTGCAGGGGGAGATGGGGCGGGACCATCATGAACGGGACAAGGTCCTAAACCTCCTCCAACTAATTCTCTCTAAGAGAGAGCAGAAATTTGATGCCTCGACTTTGAAAAGCTTTCTTAGCTGGGTGTGGGAGCAGGACTTGATATCGGGTGCTTCGGTAGCTTTTGAGATCAGCACCTGGGAGGCAATCGGAACAGCACTCTGGAATACTATAGCTGCAGGGGAGAAGGGAGTGAAGGAGGCTACAAAGTATGCTCCTCTTTGGAAGACCATAATTGATGTTTTGCGTGTTATGAAAGCGGAGAAACAGGCGGCTGCCGCTGCAGCGTCAACTCTCGACCCACCCCCTGCAGAGGCCCCACAGGCTTTTCCCATCAATAACTTGTTTTTGACCCAGCTGGACATTCCTTCGCGAGTGCCGGTTCTCCCCCCCCGATCTCGCCGCCCCCCTTCATCTTGTTCGCCCCTCCCAACGGCGACAGGGGTGGAGGTTGATGCTCCCCTCCCCCCGTCACCACCACCACCGGTGGCTGCGCCACTCCCACCACCAGAGGTGCCCAGGGCCGAGGCCAGGGTCTCTCATAGAGACTCCAACTCCCCATCCTCCAACTCCCGATCCAACTCCCGACCCTCCAACTCCCGATCCTCCTCTCAAGGCCCTGATGATGTCAGAGGCGAGGAGGGGGAGGGAGCACCCCCTCCTAGAGCTTTGATCAAGGCTGATCCTCTGACTCCTCCGACTCCTCCCGATCTGTCCGCTGTGATTCAAGATCCAACAAAGTCCCTACAGGCAATAACCTTAGATCAATCTCCTAAGGACCCTTCACCCGTAAACAGTCCGTATGTCTTCTCAAGCCCCCAACTGTCCCTGCGAAGTGCCCCCCTTGGATCGCAGCCAACGACTGCCATACCGGCAGCTTCCCCTGGCTATTCAGCCAACAAGCGTCGTGCAGCGGCTCCCCCCGCGCCTCAACCAGAAGCCATCGTGCCAGTAGCTCCCCCCCCGCCACCCTCATCACCGGAGCCTGCCAAGGCCAAGGACGCAGCCTCGTAGAGGCTGATCCCCAATCCCCCTCTCAAGGGGAGGTCGAGGCTGGTCCATTGACCTCTACTGATTTTTTAATTGTCATCCGAGATTTAGCAGAAACCTTGCAAGCGATACCTCTTAGTCTACCTGCTAGAGCTGCTTCACCCGTGAACAAATCGTACACCTTCTCTGACTTTCTCCCCTACTTGAAGATCTACTTTGAAGTTAACATCTCTCCCCCCGGGAGCTGCGCGGTGCTCACAGCTTCGACCCCCAACAACCTGTGCTGACAGCTCCCCCACTGCGGCTGCTTTACTGACCGTGCGACCTGTCCAGTTACCCTGGCAGAGCCATCTCGGGAAGCAGCACAGAAGAAACAGCAGTTACCTGCCGCTTCCAGTCTTCGAAGTGCCTTTTTAATTAGTGTATCTGAGTTGTATTTTGAATTTGTTTCCAACTTTTCAAAACCAGACAGCAGTAATGATAACAGCTTGGTTAAATGAGAGGGTTTAGGAAGTGTTTTATGTGTATCTTTTATGCTCTGAAAGTCTTGTGTAGATTGTTCAGTTACTCGACTTTTCCCTACACATCTTATCTTATTCCACAGAATTGGAATGTGAACTATGACATTCTGCCTTAAATCACGGCAGCAAGCCCCCTCTCGCTTTCTCACTGTGTATGTTTCCTTTAAGGACTTTTACAAGCTTTCTGTTGAAGTTCTAACATTATCCAACTCTGATAAAACTTGTTTTTTCCCACAGGAAAAAATTTATCTTGTTTTCTACCTAGCTTGGCACCACTCCTGCTGTTTGGCCTTCAGATTCCTTGAGCTGCCTGGAACAACCCAAATACTAAAACATAATGAAACACAGCACAGTTATATCCCATACAAAATTAGCAAAGTCCAAAGTGAAATTTTCAGGTTGTTTCCTCAAAGCATCATTTATACTTATATGTCGATGCATCAACTCGGTGGTTTTTTTTTTGGTTTTTTTAGTCTTATTCAGCATACATTCACATTGGACAAGATGCATAGCTACAGCAATTAACTTTAAATCCTGCAAGGCCTGACTCCCTATTTGTTATCTGCAGAAACTTTTAAGAATCGACTATAATTAGATCATAGTTTTCTACTGTAAAAAGTGTAGTGCTAGCTTTACCTATTTGCATACACAGCTTTAATGGAACAATTTAAATGTGACTGTTTTGCCATAAATACATGTGACAACATTTCCAGCTAGTACAGCTGCTGTGAGATGCAAATATGCGTGTTCTTCCTTGTCACCTATAGCTTGCACATGAACTTAACATCAGAATAGTTTAAGTCCTTGATGTCGTCTTTACATCTCAAACCTATTGTATTTATATTTACAGACAGCTGTCTTACCATCTGCGAATTAAGCAGGTTTTAGATGCAATTTTCCAAGATGTACACTATCATCCCTGTGAGTAAAGCTGCACCTCGAAAACATCTTAGTAAACTTACACTTATCTCAGAGGAGTACTGACTGTTAAACAGGCATTTTCAACACGACTATAAATCTACCACACTTTAAATTTCTTTCCAGTTAATCCTACCCTCTAAAGTTCTATGTTGCTGCTATTTCATTTACAACTCAGTTATTTTTCTTGATATTATTCGCTGATGTTTAATTGCTGTATGATGAATTTTCAGTAGTTTCTTATACGGGAGAGGTCAAAATACGTTGAGTTCTGCTGTACCTGAAACTCTCAAAGTGTACCCTTAACCTTATATCTAGTTTAGTAGGTTTAAAGATAAACGCTTGCAAAGGCATCCAGAGTGACTACTTCTCTAATTCAAAAGATTTGTTTTTTCTTTCCACAGGTATGCTGCAGCAAATGTACTAAGAATGTTGTTTGAGTCTTTTATGTATTCTGAGTTTATAAGTCAGACCTGTCAACTTTAAGTTGATCAAAATTTATGTAAAGTCTGTTGATTTTCAGTTCGATTAAGAAGTTAAATTTTAGTAACCTCTGAAAGACAGAAAAGAGAAAACAGATGCTTGTGGTCTAGTGAAGAAAATTTCCATGTTTGTGAGTGGTGTTGTTGTTCAGTGAATTTGTAACAGCTGGCAGAGGGGTGTAACTTGCTGCCTCAGAGCCAGAACTGGCAGAGTAGTATCCTGAGGCCAATTCTGTAAAGTATTTTGTGGCCTAAGAGTCAGTGGGAACTTTAGCAAAATCAAGTCTGCTTTTGTTTCCTTGTGCGTGTGTGTGAATTGTCTGTGTTAATTTGTATTTTGCCGGCATGTAAATCTAGGTAGAGGCGCCTATGAGATAAAACTTATTTTTTAAGTGCTTAACATTAATTTCTCTTCACTTTCAATTTATTGACTTTAAGCTCTGTTAGATTTATCTTAGTTTTAAGCAAAGTTAAATTTCTGTCAAAACATGCAAAACAGGACGACACAAAGCAAAACAGAACAAAAGAAAAAAAAAAAAAAAAAAAAAAAAAAAAAGAGGGGGAAACAGGGAAAAGAGTTCTTTACAGTTCTTTTTCTTTACAGTTCCCTTGCTATAGAGATAAGATAAAGTCAACTAAAATGTTCATGATAAAGATTTGGTAAGACAAGTGAAGATGTAATTTGTCAAATCCTTAATTTCATCACAAATCCTATGGTTCTGAATGTTCTACATCAGTCAATCAAGATAACTATTTATAACAACTTTTGCAGCTTTACCTTCTGTAGGTAACAGAGAAGAATGAACATCAATTTCAAATCATGAATATTATTAATTGTAAGATGCTTAGTGCTTCTCTCTTGTTTTCATTTTGCTTTACTGTCACATGCATAGATGTGTAGAAAACATAATCTCACTTTTTCAGAACAATTACTGTTACTGTATTAACAATTCTAGATGTGTTGTTAATGTAATGATATGAATTTACTAAGCTTTTGTAGAGAGCATTATCCAGAAGATATTATTTGATGCTATACATATGTATTTCTTTGTTCACAGCTATTTGTAGTTTGTCTATGGTACCATTGATTATTTAGTTAAAACTAAATGTAGTTTAGTTATAAGTAAGTGTAGTTATCTGTAAGAAGTGTGTTGTTTTTAAAAAACTGATATTAATAGAGACTTCTTTGTCAGATGGTTTAGAGACACCCTCTCAGTGAAGGCCTAGGCTCTGGCCAAGCCCTGGCCCTAAACTGATCGGGTACTGAATCTTTAATCCCAGACGTTTCTACCCTAAAACTGCAATTGGGTCATTTTGACTCACCAATTCGGCTTAATAAGAACTGGAACCCCTTTCAGGTAAACTTGAAAGCCTTGCCCGGGAAAGGTCTTCAGGTCTCGCCTGTGAAGTGGGACTCTCCAGTGATTGTAGACTCTGGGTAGTAGCTAATAGCTAAATAGTTAATAATCTGTGTACTTTTGAGATACTGTTCTCTTTCTCTTATGTATTGCACCTGTAGTTGCACCTGTTGCCTTTATCACCTTTGCTCATAATGCAAAACCCACAATTGAGTATGTAATAACACGTGATACCAAAGCTCAAGCAACCTGTTAACCTAGAGAAGGGAGTATGCATGTGTTCTATCACCAACAGGTTCAAAGCAATTACCTGCTCACCTGATCAGAATCAAGAACCGGAGTTCAGAAGAAACCATGGACTCTTTAATCAAGATTTGAGCTTGACAGAGACTTTAGAGCAACGGTGTATATTGTTTTCACAGTTTCAATTAACTAAAGTAGTACTTGATAGAGAAATTATTTTAAGTAACCGTATAGTAACGAGTTAAAGTAGAAAGGTTGCTCAAAGCTGAAGAATCATTGAGGAGCTCAAGAATTTGTGTAAGACAGTGTTGTTGTTGCTTTTGATAATAATAACTTTCAAAATGTTGTTTTGCTGTGCTTTGCAATGCTGCTCTATGCTAATTCACAGAGTGATAGAAAAATACACCAATCAAGCCTGGCTTGTGCAAAAAGAAAACGGGGGATATGTTGGGTGTTTTTAATAAGCAGGGCAGTGAAATGTGCACAATCCAGCATTAGCTTAGCAGAGCCAACAGAAGCAGCGTTTGTATGACAGCTCACCATCGCTCTAAGTGATTCGTTTAGATGTGTAAACAAGTAGCTAGTAACCAATCTACTGCTTAGATATAGAGAAGTAGAAGATGTATATAAGTAGCCTTCTGATCTGTAATAAACGGCTTTCACCGATCACATTGGTCTGCGTGTGATTGACCCGTGCCCCCGCTACACAAAGCATGCTGAAAAATGAACAGGTTTTCAGACCACACAGGCTTTCAGATCTTTTGGCAAGGATCACGTAATTTGAATGGGAAATGTTTTAAAACTAAAATTCTGGAACTGTCCTGGTGGCACGCATACAGGAACTTCTGAGGGAAGATTTAAGCAAAGGTGTACAGGTGACAAGACTTACACAGCGGGCCTTAAAGTTACAGTTCTAAAATAGCTGGCATTCAGATGCTTTTTATCACACTTGTTAAATATTTCCATGCTTGTCTTACATTGTGCATATTGAATTCTTTCTAGGAACATTAGCAGAACTTTGGGATCATGGAGACAGCTTTCTTGCTAGAGATACATCAGTGCTGCAATGTTTTAATAAAAATACTTGGTAAAAAGGTTTTTACTCTTGTTTTACACTGCAACACACCTCAGATACAGGAAGTAATTCATTACATGCAGGTAAACCCCTCTCAAATATTTTCTCAGTGCCGATTTCCAGGAAAGAATCCTCCTGAGAAATTAAGTAAATGAGACTAAAAGAACAGAGCAAGCTCTGTAACTGATTGCAAAACATCTCTTAAATTGAAGTAAAAAGAGTGTAGGTATTGGATGGTAACTAAATATACTAAGCTGGATGCTGTGTGTGTGTATAAACTGATTTATACTCCATGAAAGGACAATGCATAGAATCTGTGCATTAGTGCTTAATTGTGTTCTTCTTATTCACATATTTTCTGAACATGCTCAAAAACCTGGACTTGACAGGCTTGTGTGTGATATCAAAGTATATTTAATCAGATAGGCTGTGTGTGTTTGGCCATGTTTATTCCAGCAGTGTTCTTCCTACCTGTACCTCCTTCCATAAAGGAATAGGAAAAATTCATTTTTGGGGCAGGTTGTCCGAGTCAGTGTTGCCATAGAAACTCTAACTTCCAGAATTCTTTGTCTTCTCCATCTCAGATTATTCGTTTTCACTTTCAGCAATGATGCTGGTTCTGGATTTAACAATAGGCTTTTGTTTGTTAACCAATAAGAAAGGTTGTATAGGTTCAATGTGGAGTTTGTTAATTCACTTCTGTCATCCTGAACTTCCAAAACTCCAGAATTGAATATGGCAGTGCGTGAATGAGCCAGCAACATATACTGAAATATTGTTAACCTCAGTTTTTGTAGACATTCCCTTCAGTATGTCAGTGAAGTGCTAAATGGCAGATATTTATGAGATTTATAACATAAACTCCCTCCTTATCTGCCAACACACAGCCTTTTTCACAACGGATTTGATAGCACAGAGACCCACAGAGTGAAGCATCCTAAAATCACTCAATGCGTCTCAGACTTGAACTAATTAATTAATAATAAAAATCAGTTGTTTCTGTGGGAATGGAGTGAATCTGCCTAACCAAAAAGTCTGGCATGCTAAATTTTCATGGGTTTTTCTATAGGACAAGATATAGCCTGGTAGTAGCAACTGCAGTTCTAATAATCATTGTGCCTATTGATCAGTGTCTGCTGTAATTGCTTGGGTAAAAGGTTATCAGAAATAAATACCCCCTCACCCAAAAGAAAAGAACAAAACCTAAAAAAGATGGCAACTATGAAATATTAATATTTTAAAAGTAAGTCAGACTGTCTCACAAACCAGATTCCAGATTAGTTGCAAGAGGACCTCCTAAGAGAGAAAAAAACCCCAACAAACCTTCCAGATGTTGATGTTCTGCAGCCAAAATTGGTACTTGAAAAATCAGCCTGATTTTGTAGGATTTTGACTTCTTGACCAGTTACCCTAAAATAAATCCATCTGTCAAAATGCAGTTTACCTGTTTTTAATGACTGTGTCTTGAAAACTCATATTGCAGCTGTTTTTCTTGCTATCACGATGTGTTGGAGAGGAAAAAATAGAAAAGTTTATAGAAATTATCGCCTAACAAAGTATACTAGGAATGTAAAAACCTTTGGAGAAAAAACTGAAATAAAGTTCCAAGATGCTTATCAGGAGATAGCTGCAGGGAAAGATTGGCAGCCTATTGTTCTCACTGCAGCTCCTCCAAGGTAGATCCAAGAGTAGAAAAACCGGTTCTGCAAGGTCCAAACGTAGAGCAGCTATGGTAATCTGAAAACTCTCATAGGCTATATAGAAATGATGTAAAACTTGTATCTCCTCCTAAATTGGTTAGTAGAAATTAGCATATTCATCATGAAACCTGTTAACTATGCGAACAGAGCAAATTTTGCTCAGACTGCATTTTTCATTCCCTTCTTGCAACTTCCCTCTCCCCTCTTACCATGTGGGACCCCTACGGGGCTGCGAGAAGCCGCCACGTGGTCGGTCCCACTTCCTTACCTCATCTACTCAAGAAATAAACCCACATGCTTTGAAAATGGATGCAGAGAGTCTGGCTACATCATTGCAGAAGGAAACCAGGACAATATAACTCTAATATCTGGCGCCCAACGTGAGAACAAGCCGAAAACACGCCGGATCTTCCATCTGCTTCAGCGACATCTCTACATCCACGGTAACTCTCTCAAACAACTAAACCCCATCCGTACTGTGTCGCGAGCACAGCGATCTGCTTTGAGCAGTTCTTAAAAACCGCTGGAGCTCTTAAACTAAAACTGGGGCAATCCCTCGAGCACAGCCGGGCTGAAGCTCTAGAGGACTTTTTTTTATTATTTTTATTCCTGTCTTGCCGTGAAAATCACGGGCACTGAGCGCAGAACCGGCGCAGTTTCAAAAACTGCCGGCACTGAGAGCTCTAAGTGCGACATTAACCCCAGAAGTCCCGAGCACGAAAAAAAAACGTATCGGAGCTCTCCACGGACGTTAAACTCCAATTCCTGAGCACGTAGTTTTTTTCGATTTTTTTTGCGTTTTTTTCCTTTTTTTGGGGGGTCTGGCCATCCCCACCACCGACGGAGCTCTAAGGAAAATCTTTCCAGCGACACAAGAGACAATTACAAACTTTTCCTAATACCCATAAATCCACCCCTTTTCTGCAGAGACTTTTAACACTTAATTGCAAAAATACCTTTTATTAATGTATCTCGCCATCATCTAACCTCACCACAGTTGATTCCTCCTTCCGGAGCGCGAGTACAACTGTTTGCTATAAAGCCGCAAGCCCGCGGCACGATCCGCGCCGACCCCAGCCACCCCTCCGTTCCCCTGCGTCCCCCTCCCCTCCTCCTCCGGCGCGGCCGCCATGCCTCCTAGCATTGAGCAATCCCCACGTGCGCAGCCCGCACCCCCCCCCCCCCACCACGCGGTCTCTGTCCCCGCGGCTCCCCTGTCCCTTCCCCTCCCCTCCCCCCCCCCCACCACGCGGTCTCTGTCCCCGCGGCTCCCCTGTCCCTTCCCCTCCCCTCCCCCCCCCCCCACCACGCGGTCTCTGTCCCCGCGACTCCCCTGTCCCTTCCCCCCCCTCCTCCTCCTCCTCCACGGCCGCTACAATCCCCGCCTTCCCTTCTGCCGTGTCTGCGGCCCCGCCTCCCAAGCCCCCCCCCCCGCAGTCCGCCCCTGCCGCCTCCGAGCGCGCCTCTCTCCCTCCCCCCCTCCCCCCCCCTGCAGTCCGCCCCTGCTGCCTCCGAGCGCGCCTCTTCCCCCCCCTTCCCCCCCCCCCCCCCACGTGTCCTACTGCCCGCTGCCCGTTCCGGCGGCACGGACATTCCCTTCGCCGCCTCCCCGTGCTCGAGCCGCCGCAGTCCACGGCTCCACCATGGCGCGGGCGAGCGACCCACCCCCGTCCCGGTGCAGCACAGAAAGACTCCCCTTCCGCCTGCGGCAGCCCGTCCCTCCCCCTCCGCGAGTCCCTGTTTTCTCGTTCCCATTCCCGCACGAGCCACCGTGCCGGTCCCGCGCTACACAGCTCCCCTGCCGCCTCCGGCGGCATTCGCCGCTTGGACACCACCCGCCCCTCCCCCACGGCTCCACGACAACGAAGCACCACCGCCGCCGCCTCTCCCGAGACAAACGAGCCACACCGTCGCTGCAACGATCTCCAGCCTCCCGCCCCGTGTGCAGCACACCACGACCGTATCCCAAAACACCGTCGAAAACCCGGTTCCGTCCAGCACCCCTCTCTTCGCCGACAACTTTTCCAACCACCCCACCGAACTTTTACCGACCTCCTGCCGCTGCTATCTACAAAGCCATTCACGCCCCGACCACCACCTGAGGCTTCTTTCTCCTCACCGACCCAGCTACAACAAAAGACACCACCGTCTAACATAACAAATACTTTAACACACAAAATTTCCAACGATTCAAACCTAATAATATTCCTCTGTATCCTTTACAAATATCACCTATATCCTTAAATAACTCCACTTCTCCCCGACCATTCAATATTTCTTACTCCCCCACAAATCAAAAAATAATACAAAAAATATATACCAAATTTTACAAACCCTTTTATATCAACAGAGAGGGGGAGAACCCCAGGTTACACCTCAAAGAAAGCGACATAAAGCTTTGCATGTCTATAATTTTCAAAAAAGCTTTCCAGAGGGACCTGACCCCTTCATATGCTAATATTTCCTAACTACCAAAAAAGCAAAATTGAAATACAACCCCCCAAATTTGATTAAAAATTTAAAATCAAAACAAATACAAAAACCATACAGGTCTTGTAACTTGAGAGAAGGCATTTTCTTTTGTTTTCACAGGTACAAAGCTCGAAGAAATTCCAGCAAAAGTATGAGAAATCCTGTCACATCAGCAAGCAGTCGCAGAAAAAAGAAAAAAAAGAAAAAAAAAGAAAAAAAAACCAACAAAAACACGAGAAGCAAAAACCCACACTTGAGCTAGCAAAAACAACAAGAAAAATTGATCTGTCAAAAAAGACAGCCCGAGAACAAAATGAACTTTATAATTTACATGAATATATGTTATGATTTTTTTTCTTTGTATTAATTGTTATAATGAAGTTTTACTTGTAATTCAAATCAAAGACAAAAAAACCTCAATTACTTTAGCCAAGCTTGCAAACTCTAATATGACACAAAGCCCTAACAAACCCCTTACAACTTGTTTAATTAAAACATTAATTCTCTTCCATTACCATATAAACATAACTGTAAAAATTTTTTTAAAAATTGTATTATATAATATTATCTAATTATACTGTATCCATTCATAAACAACTACAAAACTTAAGAAATTTGGCCAACCAAATTACAGTAAATGACCCATCTTAGCTAGACAATTTGTTTGATGACTGGAACTTCATATCTTGGCTAAAGGAACTCTTTAAAATAAGTTTAATTGTGTTTATAGTAATAATTGTAGTGTTAATAGCTATTCCCTGTATACTTCAATGTGTAAAAAAGCTTATATCTTAGTGGTTCATCAAAACGGGGGAGATGTTGGAGAGGAAAAAATAGAAAAGTTTATAGAAATTATCGCCTAACAAAGTATACTAGGAATGTAAAAACCTTTGGAGAAAAAACTGAAATAAAGTTCCAAGATGCTTATCAGGAGATAGCTGCAGGGAAAGATTGGCAGCCTATTGTTCTCACTGCAGCTCCTCCAAGGTAGATCCAAGAGTAGAAAAACCGGTTCTGCAAGGTCCAAACGTAGAGCAGCTATGGTAATCTGAAAACTCTCATAGGCTATATAGAAATGATGTAAAACTTGTATCTCCTCCTAAATTGGTTAGTAGAAATTAGCATATTCATCATGAAACCTGTTAACTATGCGAACAGAGCAAATTTTGCTCAGACTGCATTTTTCATTCCCTTCTTGCAACTTCCCTCTCCCCTCTTACCATGTGGGACCCCTAGGGGGCTGCGAGAAGCCGCCACGTGGTCGGTCCCACTTCCTTACCTCATCTACTCAAGAAATAAACCCACATGCTTTGAAAATGGATGCAGAGAGTCTGGCTACATCATTGCAGAAGGAAACCAGGACAATATAACTCTAATAACGATGAACAAAGACTTTTAAATGAATGAGAACTTTTCCTTACAGAGGCCATTTCCTCCTGTGATTTTACATGTAAGCCATACCCAGAGAACTTGGACCAGTTTTTTTCTGTGTGGGTGTCCATTAAAATAAACACTGCTGTCCGTGTCATTTTATAACTTTTGAGAAAACTGTGAGAGAAATAAAGCTAAATACATTAACAAATTTCCATGATCACACTACTTGGAAGAAAGAGAGTGTAATACTCTGCTTCTCTCACTGGAGTATCCTAGTTGTCCAAAGATACAAAACCATAGAATTATTTAGGTTGAAAAAGATCTTTTAAATCATTGAATCCAGCCATTAACCCAGGACTGCCACATTCACCAACAGACCATGTCCCTAAATGCCACATATGTTCATCTTTTAGATGGCAAGTTCTTGTTTGCTTTCCTTTAGGTGCACAGCTGTCTTTTGGAAAAAGAAATTCCATTGAGATTGAAATTTTTGATGATATTATACTTTTTAAAGGAATTCAGCCTTATTTCAAATTATTTCAATGTTGGCTTCATTAAAAAAAAAAAAAAAAAAGAAACAAAAAAACAAAACACAAAAGCCCAACCTATTTAAACTCGTTCCCTTTGGTTTAACTTATTCATATTTAAATGGTCAATAACTTTACGCCTGAACTTTGTAAAAAAATGTTGGTATCTATCAATTTTACATTTTAATAAAAACAGGTGGAAAGTCACTGGTAAGTGCTAGTGTTGACTGGAGCTCTCTCTGAGAAACAAAGCATTTCGCAGAGAATTAAAACTTTCCTACTTCCAGAGATGTGTGTCTCTCTTTTTTCTGAGCACATGCATTTGGATGAGGGAAATCATGACTCCCTTCTCACAGCTTGAGTTGGTTGGACTGAGCCTAAAAAAAGCTCTTGCCATAATCCCCTCCTTGTTCGAAATATTTTTAAATACCACAACTGTGGGCTCTTGGGGCCACGCCAATGCTGTCTGGCAGTGCCTGGAAAACTCCCACCACCTTCCAGGGAGTTGGATTCACGGCATGGAGCCCTCAGCATAAGGAGCTGCTTCGTGTGGTGACTGTGCAGCTATGAAAGGGTTTCTTTCCGTATTTTTTTTTTTTAATTCCTCCTGATAAAGCCCATATCTGCTTATCACTGTACTGTGGAAAAGGACAGGCAAGTTCAGGTATGTCTGCTTGGCTAAACAACTGAACCCTTATGTCTGAAATTATGGTTTGTCCCACTGAATACCAAATATATGTTCAAAATGGACTTCTTAAGCAAGATATAGATTTCCACAATCATGGTCAAATGACAAATCTGAAAGGCATTAATCAAGATTTTTTGAATAATCACATTTAATTGTCTGTCTGCGCAAGCTTTTCTGCTCCATCTCAGTACAAAGTAGAAGTTGCATAGATGTATTGAAATCACTTTATATCTCAGAACATTTATGGAAGAAAGCTGTGTTAGTTTTTGGTTAGGCTTCTGTGTGAGTGTTTAAGTGTGGCTTAGTGAGAGAAAGACCTTCCCTGTATAATGTGTTTTATAGGTGATTACCTGGGGGAGATACAGATTGGTGCATGCTTAGGGCTCTCCTGAGAACAGAGCTGGCACAGATCCTTTGGGGTCTCTTTCAAGGTGTGCATATGGATTTTTTCCTTAATAAAAACCCCAAAACAACAACAAAAACCAACCAAACAAAAAAATTCTAACCAGCAGGCAAACCAAAAAAAAAAAAAAAAAAAAAGAAAAAAAGAAATCAAATCAAATACACAACAAATCAAACAAAAAAGATAAACCAAGAAATCTGATTTATTGGAGTCTGGTGCATGTTGCAGTGTTTATAATTTAAACAATACATTTAATGTTTTTGTGTTTATGCTGCTGCAGGGAAAATAAATATATAGATAACCTGTGAAAGACAGATGCCCTCATGTTTTCTCTTCTCTTGGAAACAAATCAGCATCTACTGACTATCCCAGCCCCTTCTTTGCTAGTATATTGGCCAGAATAGTTAATGAAACACACAGTAAAGAGTAGGATAACAGCAAATCTAACATCTGAAATCTTCTAAGTATCTTTTTAAACAATGATAGTTACCCTCATCGCACTTTGAAGCCCTGAGGTAAAAAGGACATAAATATAATTATTTGCTATTAGGTCTGTCTGCTTCAAATTACAGCAAAACTCTCAAAGACCAACTACCAGGTCCTATTTCATGTTTTAATCACCATAAACTGTAATGGGATTCATATCTGCAAACATTTATTGCGCTATATCACAAGGATATTTTTAGCTATTTTGAAGGCTGTTATTATGAAAAAAAATCGACAAAGGGAAAATGATAGCTGCTCTTAAATTAGATATTAATCTGGAAGCAACACTTAAGCTAAACAGTAAAGATAACTTTTCCTGGAATTTAAAATCAGAGCCTCTGATGTGCAATTAAAGCAAGGGGTAAAGTACTTCAGGTTTTCTTTCTGGTTTTGTCCTTTACTTGCCGAGTCGAGTATTTTAAAAGTTAATAATTGTGAGAGTATGATGCCTGAGAAGTCCAACTGGATGATCCAGTGTACGAAGGAAAGAGCATCTGAGATAAACAAGAATATGACATAGAGAAGCAGTGATAAATAAACCCAGCCCTCCTGAACACAGCATGCACACACAGAAGGAGGATAGAGGTAAACAGTGTGAAAATTTAAAAAATACTTGTGTTGCTTGACTGACCTATGAATCCAACCCTTTCAGGGCATTTGGTGACTGCTTTTTTGTGGATGAACTAAACAGGCTCAGGGACTCCTGCCATACTTTGTCCTCTCAGCTGCTGCATAACTTTGGTCATAGAATTCTCTGTAGAGAATTAAAAAACTCTTTTAACAACAGTTTCTAGCATTCAATTTGGAAAATCACTTGTGTGGCAATGATGGACAGTACAGAAGTTATCCTGACCGGTTGTGCTGATTGATGGTTATTTATCTTCACTATTCAAAAGTACAAATAACTTCTGCATTGAACCTGTCTGGTTTCTGTCTCCAGCTCACAGTCAGAGAGCACTTCTGGTCTCTCCCTGATAATTTAACACAGAATATAATCCTGTTTTAAAAGATGAATAAAGAACTTCCTCTGCCTCCCTCATGATCCAATCACAACATTAGAATGCAGTGAGGCAGGGAGGGACAGAGGGAGGGATGGACGGACGGACGGATGGATGGATGGATGGATGGATGGATGGATGGATGGAGGGATGGATGGATGGAGGGATGGATGGAGGGAGGGATGGATGGATGGATGGATGGATGGATGGAGGGATGGATGGATGGATGGATGGATGGATGGATGGATGGATGGATGGATGGATGGATGGATGGATGAATGGAGGGATGGATGGATGGACGGATCTGCCTATTATCCTGTGCCCTAGTTCATGCCATATGGAATTAGCTGGACTAGCCATTAAAAAGTTTGGGAAGCTGTCAAGAAGTGCAGGTTAGGTCTCATTCCTCATTCCCTGTGTTGAAATGAACACTGTTATAAAAAGAATATGTCTAGTGTTTCTTGTTCTTTGCCAGTTTAATATTGGTGGACAGGGCTCCTTATACTGAAACCTTCACACAAGAATATTCCTGAATAAAAGGGACAAAAGAAAATGCAAACACCCAGGACCAAGCAAACAATTCTGATGGCAGAAAGACAGTGAAGCTTTTTTCTTCTGTGTGAACATGATTTAGCATCTGATGTAGCCAAATTTCAAATAATTGACCTGTTGAGACAAGTGATTTGCACATAGTTGAAAGGACTAAATTTATCTGGGGAAAGACCTTTTTTTACTGTGTCTCTTTAAAATTTTCCAAATCATGCATCATGAAATACGTGTCATTTTCACAGCCTGTTCCCCTGGACATTTCAAAAGGGAAGTTGTACAACAGATCCAAGATCCATTTTCACATTTTCTCCAGAGAAATGGAGAGGTACAGTTCTGCTGACTTTTCCTAGCCTGGAGAGAGGAGCTGAACCAGGCTGTGGAGCTGCTGCTCAAACAGAATATTACCCAGCTCAGGCAGCTGAGAGTTGCAAAGAGCTTTTCTCTGGGCTGCACCACCAAGAGCTGCACTAAGCTCTTCCCAGCAGGACACAGAGCTGCTCAAAAGTCCTCTGAGAGTAATGTTATTTCTTAGCAAGAAGCCAAGATAATATTTATCACACATTCTTATGCAACCTTTTTGAGGTAGCCACAATTCTGTTACATAAATGTTTTAACTTTTTTTTCTGTTTTTTTCCCTATGACTTTTTCTTCTTGGTTATTAAACCTCCCCGCCCAAAAAAAAAATTCAATTTAACCTGATAAGGCTAAATAGAATGAAGGAAGAAAAGAATGAAAATAGAAGCAACTCCTGTGATATTTTAAAGTGAATTCAAATATTTAGTATCAGAAAATACCGAGGGTGGGAAAAGCTCAGGAAAGGAAACATACATAAGAAGGACTGAGAGAAAATAAATATTCTCAATACAGCATACTTCTTTCACGGAATTAAGAAATAGGAGGGGGAGGAAATAGTTGAACCTGAGAGGTGCTGGATTTCTTTTTTTTTTTTTGCCTCTCCTGAAAGGTATCTAAAATTTAATTATTCTTTTCTTTTTTTCACTCTTTCATTACCATTGTGCCTTGAAAGGTGCCAAATCTCCTTTCAAAACTTGGCTTCAGATGTATTATCCTGATCACCTGATCTTACGTGACATTTGCTTTGCTTTTAGTTTCCATTTATTTTTAGCTGTGAGTCAAAGTCTACAGTTTCACAGTATCCCAAAGTATATGAGAATTATTCATGAATATTTGCTGAATGAGCAGTTACTCCTCTTTCTTTTCCTCCATTTGCTTCCCTGTCTCCTGCAATATTTTACCACAATAGAACAGAGAGGAAGTTCTTGACTCTTCCAATTTCTATACAATATTTTGGAACCAAACGTAACTAGTTGTAAATTCTTAAAAACAACAACAACACCAAAAAAAAGTTGTTTGTAAAAGAAAAAAAATTGTCAGATTTTCTCTTTGGATAGGGAGTGCAAATTTTCTTCTTATAGTCACAAAATATCCTTGTGATATTTTGATGGTGACCAACATTTTTATGTGCCTTGCCAACAACCTTTGGTAGGCAAAGAATAACTTGAACTATACAGCACATTAATCTAACTTAATATATTCTTGGAGAATTCACAGAGACAAACTTTACAGTTTTTTACATTTCCATAATTTTCAACAGAACTGGGGCTCTTAAAGACCATATGTGTGTGTGTGTATATATACATATATACATATATATATGTTTTTCCTTGACACTATTTCATTGGTATTTCTACAGACATTTTTATCATCAGCTAAACTTTCTCACAGTGGCTGGGTAGCTTCCTGAGTAGTTAAATATAGCGTATTACTGAAAATTAAATTATTGAATTGAAAGATTTAGTTATATTTCATATCTTCTTGTTCATCACACTACAGTAGCACTATTTTTCTGCTTGATATTACAGCTCCGTGGAATGAACTACCATACCCAGCAACATGAGAAAGAATCTGAGCCACCAAAAATATTTACATGAGACTTTACGTTTCCAGGACCAAAAGCAGTCTGAGTGTGTTGCTTTGAGGTCTGTTCAGGCCTGTATGCCAAACCTTAAACCAGCAGCCTTGAACATAAAAATGTTTTTTTGTCTGTTAGGCATGAATAACTTATCCCAGATGTACTGAAAATTGTGAATATTACAAGAAGTGCAAATCTCTGTGTTGCCTGTCCTAACTTTAAATTGTTGCAGAGAATCTGTTGTTGATTGAGTGGAGCATAAGCAAGACTAATAATTACCTTTGTCTCAATGGCACTGCTTTTGTTTTGAGAATTGTTCGACTTCATCCATCTCCAGCCTCGATATTTCATAGAGACTGCCAGTTTGGAATTCTGACTATTGCTGTCTTTCATGTACATGTTGTATCCTTCCAGGACTGGAACCTTGATTTACATATTTGAACAATATAATTACGAAGGATGTTATCTGGGTGAAAATGTGATGCTGCCAAATGTCGGATAATTTGCAAACAACACCAGTTCAGAGCGTCTGCCTCTTGAGTATTTTTGGAAAGGTATGGGGAGCAACCAATTGATGATTAAGAGACCTCCCAATAGACAAACTAAACAAAAGGTAACAATTTATCCCAATGTTTTGGTTCACTGCTGATGAATTTTCTTAGCATCTGCTTAAGTGTTTGATTAAAGTATTCTACAAGCCCATCTGTTTCTGGCTGATACAAAACTCTGTGTGATGGGGGAATTTTTAACAGCTTGCACACCTCATTTAACAGAGAAGACATAAAATTAGTGCCCTGATCTGTTGAATTTTCTAAGGGTAAGCCCACTCTGATAACAGCATTAATCAATTCATTAGCTTCATGTTTTGTCAGCTAAGACTTTATGGCAGCACTGTGGGGTTTGAATGTCCAAGTACCCCTTCCATGATTTGTTACATTCCTCAGACAAGAAAGTTGACTAAATGAGAGTTACGATTCAAATTAAATTTTCCTAGTCTGGCAGTACAACATGATATTGAATAAAAAATGGAGAGGACATGCTTAGGATGTCTCCTACACATTTTCTCATTCCCATGGGGAACTCTAACTCCAGATGTCTGCTGGGAATGCAACCCAGTGGAGAGGAAACACTCCAGGAGGTTCCTGGAGTGTGTGGAACTGGCTGGAGCTGCTGTTTTCAACCAGAGAAGGACTTGTGGGTGATATGATGGTCAGAGGCCCTCTTGGGGCACAGTAATCACAAAATTATAAGAGTCTGGGATTTCTGGAGACACAGGGAAGGCTGCCAGCAGAACTGCCTTCGACTTCCAGATGGCAGCATTTGGTTTGTACTGAAGATTTTTGAGAATCCCTTGGGAGGCAGAGTCCCTGGTGAGGTAGTCCTGAAGGGCAAAGGAGTCCAGGAAGGTGGGACATTCTTCAAGAGGGAACTCCTAAGGGCTGTTCCCAGGGAAGGTCATGGAGCAGATCGCCTTGAGAGACACCACACTGCAGGTACAGGACAAGCCCAGCCAGTGTGGGCTCGGGAGACGCAGGTCATGCTGGCCACCTTGATCTTCTGGGACAGGGTGCTTCACATGGTGAGGTGAGGGAAGGGCTGTGGACCTGATCTACTTAGACTTTAGGAAAGCCTTTGGCACCATTTCCCACACAGTTCTCCTGGAGGAACTGGCTGCTCACGGCTTGGATGGGTGCACTGTTTGCTGGGTGAAAATGGCTGGATGGCCAGGCCCAGGGAGCAGTGGGGAGTGGAGTCACATCCTGCTGGTGGAGTGTCACAGCTGCTGTCCCCAGGGGAACAGTTTTGGGGCCAGTTCTTTTTGATCTCTTTATTGATGATGTGGAGGAGGGGATCGAGGGCACCCTCTGTCAGTTTGGAGATGACACCAAGCTGGGTCAGTGTGGATCTGCTGAGGGCAGGAAGGCTCTGCAGAGGGCCCTGGACAGGCCGGACCCATGGGCTGAGGCAAATGGTCTGAGGTTCAGCACGGCCAGGTTCTGAGTCTGCACTTTGGCCACAGCAACCCCTGCAGAGCTCCAGGCTGGGGCAGAGAGGCTGGAGCAGCTGCAGGACAGAAAAGGACATGGGGGTGCTGATGACAGTGGCTGAACACGAGCCAGCTGTGCCAGCTGTGCCCAGGTGGGCAGGGAGGTCAATGGCCCCATGCTTGTGGCAGCAGTGGTGTAGCAGCAGGAGCAGGACAGTGATTGTCCCTTGTGCTGGGCACTGCTGAGGCTGCACCTCAAACTGGGGTTCAGTTTTGGGCCCTGCTCTCTGCCAAAAGAGAGCTCAGCCACCATTAAACTTTGCTGTGGCTCCTACCATGGGGCCAGAGAATGCACTTAGTGCTATTTTATTTACTGTTGTAAAAAAACTCCAAGAATTATGCTGCTGTGCTATGCACTCATTCTGCAGGAAAATTTAAAAAATCTTCCCCTGTTCCAGTTTCCTCTGTAAAGTTAATGTTGTGGTACTACGATTTTTATAAAATCTCAGTTATAGGGTGTCAAGGTAGTGATTTTTCCTTTGCAAGAGTGCATTTCCAGGGTGCATAGAAGGTGACAGCCAAGCCTGAGACTACCACAACCCCAGGCCAATGTGAATTTCATTGCATGCAGAATTCATGTTCCTGTGCTGCTGTTTCCATCAGCAGGAGAGCTTTGTTCATCTGTTCTATTTGTACGGTTTCTACACAGGGGTTCCCATCTCAGGTGAAGCCCTTAAAAAAGGCTTTAATGTGAAGAAAAGCATCAGTATAAACATTATTGGCAGGAGGTGCCTGTTGGGGCTTCCAATTTATGGCAGCAGAAGGAAACTCCATCGGATTTGCTCAGTCCTTTCTACAGAACTGCATTAAAATGGATCTTTTTCTTCAGGAATTTCCGCCCCATGGGGCAGAGGTGTGCCAAGGAGTCCACACCCTTAGGATGAACTTTTCTGCCAGCTCAGAGAGTGTATAAATAGTTTAGAAGAAATCAAGGGCTTGATCTTGATCTCAGAAAAGTGGGCATATACTGAGCTCACAAACTGTCACTGGCAGGGTTTGAATTAGGGATGAGCTTTGAAGTTCTAAATCCTGATGCTGGGCAGAAGCCTGTGAGCAGCAGAAAGAACTGAGATATGGGATTTTTTTTTTTTTTTTCTGGGGTCCTTCCTGAAGTAGAAATGGAGGTATCAGCCCCATTTACTTACAGACTCAACCCATATATATTTAATCTTTACACTCCTGTAAACTTTACAGTATCAGACATGTTTCCACCAAGAGTGAAAGGACAATATCAACACATTGGGAGGCTGGCAATTTTTCCTCTTTCCTTACTCTGTTTCCCATTGCAGAGCACAGGCAATTCGAGGTCTCTTTCTGTCAGAGCACACACTGATATTTCGTATGGTAATACATAAATCTGTACATCTCTTTCCCATGGTGTGACTGCCATCATTTCTGTTGTGCAGTAATCTGAAAGCAGCCCTGGTATCCCTTCATTCACAGGTTTTATATTTCAGATGTTTTCTATCTACATTTCTCCATCTCTGCTGAAGAATAGCCTAAGATTAAATAGAAAGATGTTGGCTTTTCTTCCACTATATGGATATTAAATTTCTGCTTATGGAAATAAAAATAATTTGACTTTTTGGATAATTTTCCCTTTTTTTAATACTTTTAAATGAATAAGCAGACAAAACAAGATAGTCTCTACACTGAAATGATGCAACTATTAAAACTATTAATCCCACTGTTAGAGCTTTTCTGGATTTTCATTTTTTCCTTGTGTATAAGAAAATATTCTAGCTAATATGATCAGCCTGAATAAAATTAATTAGTCTTATTTCCTATCCTATGTCATATGTGAATATTTGCCTTTTCCTGTAATTATGAGACATAAAAAAGCATAAAGGTTGGATTAGTAATTGAGCTTCTGGAAGCCAATGTGCATTTTCTTATGTAAATGCAAATAAGTGTGGATCTATCACCCTTAATCAGCAGGAGCCCTAAGAGCCTTGAATGGCAAAAGGACATTTCAAGACTGCTGTGTCTTTCAGATTGTTATTGTGATCATCTCCTACATGTAATTTTTTTTAATCAAATTGCTTTCTCTAACTTCCTTAGAAACTTAGGGAACATTTCCTTTCCCTGCAACAAAATCCTGAAGGCAATGATTGGAGATATTTTCTCTTCCTATCAGTTGCTGTTTGTTGTTTCAATATTCAGCTGCACAACTGAGTTCTCAAAGCAGCAAGAACATTCACTTCCTCTAAAACTGAGGAAATTTTCTTCACATCACAGATTACAGAAAACTGAGAAATGCAATAATAAAACTACTGTGGTTTAGGCCCTTATATTTGTGAGTTCCTCAGAATAAACTCAGAAGTTTCAGGTATTCCCTAAGTTTGAAGTTTCCTAGATTTTAAGGCATTGCAATTTCTCCCTCAAAAATCTGGTGTTCTTAATGAGGGAAAAAACAGGATCAGGCAACTTGACTGTGTGAATCCATTATAGGAATATTTCCCAAATATGACATGCAGTTAAAAATCTTGTTCTCTACTTGCTCATGGCATAAACATTTGTAGGTATGTTTGTTTCAAAGTGGTGTGGCTATTAATGATCAATGTTATTCATGAAGCTGGAACATTTTCAACAGCACAGAAACTTTCTGAGTCAATAAAGGTCCAATGGGTATGTGAGATCTTTCAGAAAGATCTAATAAATTTACTGATTACTATTTTCAGAACCACTGTGATCAGGTTTTTCTGTGATAGAAGGTTGAGAGAATACAATTATCTTCTTCAAGAAAAAGAACTGACTGAAGGAATAAAATCTTCAAGTGCTCAGATTGTTGTAAAGAGTGACAGAAATATCTGCTCTCTGCATTGAAACAATTAGCAGTGAGCTTCAGCTTCTGCCTTAATGTTAACAGAGATTAAACACCAGGAAAGCCTGTGCAAAAATACTACAGCATTCTTAACTGGAGTTTCAAAAAACATTTAGAAAAACATTTGTCAGTGAAGCTTTAGGTCTAGCTGGTGCTGTTTGGTGGAGAGAGCTGACTTCTAATGATGCTTTCATGTTTGTCTACAGCTCTTTTCTGCAGATCATGTGTTTTTCTCCTTAAAAGAACTCAATTTATGGTTGAATTAAAATAGATATTTTAAATATATTTAAGGTAAGTGTGACATAACCGCAGATGAACATTCAGCTGTGGAAACAAAAGTAACAGAAATTAATAAAGTAGCAAACATACACTGGAACCTATTCAGAGTGCGCCTCAAATCATTACAGAAAAAGTCTTGGAAGTCTTTACAGATGATTCTTTGTGTAGTTACAATTGAACAAACAAAACATAAAGAGATTTAGAGAAGGTCTATAAACCAAACTTGAAACTTTAATAAGATTGTAACATGCTTTCCTGTCTTAGCCTTCTGTAGTACTGTTCCTTCTCCATTATCTCAACTCCAAAAATATAGCCCAAATGGAAGGGATCCAAAGAAGCCTGATGAAGTTCTTGAAGGTATGGGAAGAATGCTCAGTTTTGAGGTGAATGATCCAGGATGTTACAGAATTATACAGGGTAATGAATGTCAGAGAGAAGATAAATTAAGGAGTCCTTGTTCGCTTTTTCTTCTAATAAAACACAGGGCTGTGTGTTAAAATATTAAATCAGTGTGAAACCAATAACATGAGCATGACTTCTTGCATGTGACATAATTACACTGCTGAGCTCATCAATTGGTACTTACTGGAGGATCAAGCCTTAGAATTGTTGATTTACAAAAAAATAAAAAAGTCTTTGCTAAAGGCACCACCTAGAGCAGTAAAAGATGGACAATGAAACTATTGGGATTTGCCATAATTCAGGCTCACAAATATACCTGGACTTATTTGAATTCGAGTGAGGGTAGGTTTCAAAGTCTTTGTTAGGATTTGGCTGCCACAGCCATGGAGCTCCCATTTGTCATGACCTTTCTCTGAAAGGTGTCAATGTCAATGTCAATGAGTCAATTCTCAACCCCAAGACACTGCGGTTGAGAATCTCAGAGTTGCTTGCTGTAAAAAGTCAGCAGCCTCACCATTGTGCTGAATGAGACCAAGAGACATAAAATCTCACTGTTTTGTTTGTGCATCTGATTTCTCAGAGGCTCCCAGCCTTTCTAACCATGATGCTTTGTCTACACCTGCACTGCGTCACCAATTCTCCAGCAGGAAAAAGCACTTCATAGTTAGGTGCTCTTTTGGTCAGAACAATGTCCTTTTGAAACCAAGATGAAGTGATTATGCCATTGATGATTTCTGTATCTAGTGCATGATGGATCTCACCTGGTTTCATTTTTATAAAAGTTTCTAGAAGTTTCTATTCAAAGCCTGAATTCCCCTCTGTGGTCAGTGGCCAGAGGGAACTCCAGGGCAAGGCTGTTAAACCTCCTCCCTCAGCAGTGGCTGAAACTTAGATAAATTAAACTCTATTTGAGTTATATTCAGGCCTGAATGACATGAAAAGAGCTCTGCCCAGATATCTCAATCAACCAGTTTGTTCAGTTCTAGACAGCCCTGAAATTAGTCCATTGCATACCTGACCTTCTATGGATGCTTCCAAAGAAACAGCAAAGTTGTCTGAAACCAGATTTTCTTCAAGAAAACCTATTCTGCCACTCAGCAGCAAAATATATGCTCTTCAGATGATGTGACGAGCAACTGGAAACATTATTCAGCAAGCAGGGTCTTACAGAACATTAAAAAATAAAAACTGCAGAGCCAGCTGCTGAAAGTGTCCACTTGGAAACACAAAAGTGGAAGAAAAGCATTGGACATTTCCCAAAATGGGCTGTTCTGCTTGTAAAACTACATTTTTCAGCTTAAAGGCATTCTTTTGTAACTTTACTACTTCAGATGATTGAAAATGAAATATTCAGCAGGTTTCCACTACAATCTTGTAACGCATATTTCAGAAATATTACAACCCACTTTTTGATGGATGAAAAGAAAGCACCTGAACACATCCTGAAGTCTGCAGTTTGTAAATTCCTAGTTCCTGAAGTTTGGTCTCTTTTTTATGTCATTGGCAATTATATCACCACCATCTGCTGATCAAATAGCAAACACAGAATTCCAGGATGACAGCATTGCCTGTTACGAAGTTTTCCTGGCATGTCACATTACAAGAGAGTCTTTTTATTGGTTCTAACATCAAACAGTAATAAATTAGACTGCAGAGGCTTTTGTGCTCATTTTTCCCAAACCACGTGCTCGCCTCATGTTTCATTGCATGGGTTTTCTTTGCTGAAAGGGAGTTTTAAACATGCATTTTCTTCAGCTGAAAAAGGAAAAAATGCTTTACTCTTTCATATTTTAAGTGTAATTTCTGATCTCAGGTGTAGGCACCCCTAAAAGTTAAGTTATCTGACATCAAATGTTTTAGAATCACCTGGTAGGGATGTCTGTGTCATCTCTGAACACAAAGACAACATATATGACTAAAGATTTACTATTTTTATTGCCTGTATGTCAAGTGAAGAGACTTCAAACTCAGTAACAATAATAATGCACTTGGAGTCACTGAGATATTTGTTGGTGTTCCTGATAACCTTGACTCCAACTGGGGAATGAGTTTGGTCTTAGAGAGTGACAATTTTTACATTTCAAGGAAGTCAGGCTATCCCAAAAGGTCAGTTTTGTGCCACATGGACAATACCCTCTGTATCTACAGAGGTGCTGGCAGGTCTGTCCTGCTGTGTGCATCAAAGCAGTTGAGATTGTGATTTATATGTCCTTCTCTCTGTAGCACCACAGTTTTGGGCTCCTTTTTGCTCTATATTATCAACAGCTGTAATTGTGGGAGCAATGTGAACAGTCTGAGAGAAAGAAATACGGTTTTTACTTAATTCAGGCAGAGGAAGGAGTTAAAACTCTTTCTTCCTAATCACTGGAATATTATAACAAGCCTCAAGACTTCATCTTGCCTTTTGAAATTCAACCTATGTCATAAGCCATCTTTGGAAAAAATTCTCTGGAAGATGCTTTGGCACTAAAAAAAAAAGATTCCAATCTATTTCCTCCACTCTTTCTTTTTGATTGTCTTTAAGTGACCTCCTCCTAAGTATGAGTGACCTCTAAATTGATAAATTGAGTTAACTGATCTTGAAAAGCAATAAACTTATTGTTTCTATGCTGTTGGTGACTTTGTTAGTGAACTCAAAAAAGCCCCACATTGAAATTGATTCAATCTCATCAATAAAGGGTCTGCACATGAAAAAGCTCCTTAGTGTTGTATTTCTCAAGAAAATAATATTCTTATGGTAGCCTTACATATAGCTCAAGAAATGAGCAATTTTGTTTGGAAAACAGGCTTTAAGCAGCAACCAGCAAATAAAGAATTGATACATCTGTTATCAAATTTAAAAGAAAAAATAAAAATGAGTTAGCTGTTATAGGACTGCAGCAGTTCATCTTCAATCCACAGGCAGACGAGAGGGACTTTTTACAAGGGCTTGTAACAACAGGAAAAGTGACAATTGTTTTAAATGTAAAAAAGGTAAATTTAGATTTGACCTGAGGGAGAAATTTTTACTACGAGGATAGTGAAGCACTTGAACAGATTTTATATAGAAATGCTTGTTGCCCCATCACTGGAAGAGTGAAGGTCACATGCGACAGGACTTGGAGCAGTCTGGTCTGGTGAAAGGAGTTCCTGCCCACAGCAGAAGGGCTGGACTAGATGACTTTTAAGGGTCCCTTCTGTCCCAAACCATTCTATGATTCTATCATATTCAGTCCTGTATCAGTCAGATCTATGTTAGGAAAAAAATATAATTCAATTTTATAATGAAGTTCCATCTTCTAATGAAAAAGCTTGAGGGTGCCAATCTCTGGTTGCTGGATGAAAACAGTTTCCTACATTCCATAGTGTCTGGATGGATTATTTTGCAGCCCAGCATCCTTTCGATCTGCTTTTCTGTGGGTATGTTAAGCTTCTGTGTGAATAATATATCTGTATTGATGAAATTTCATAAATACAAATGTATTTTGTACTGCAGCGGAAAATACTTTTTTCAGAGATTTAACACTTCGTACTCTGCAGAAAACATTTTGGCTAAAGACATTGATGGGTGAAAAAAAGAAAAGAAAAAAAGGAGGCAGACCAAGTTTTCATGACACAAGACTGGTTAATAGAAAATAAAAGGACTTTTCTTCTTAAGTCGTTTTCTAGCAGAGTTATCCAGGATATTTTGTCACTCATAGGAACTGCTTATACATCTTTGCAGCTATACTTTCACTTCCTATTACAACTTGCTGCTTATTCTGGTTCCTAATACCAATACTGTGCTGTGCCAGCCGTCTTTTTTTTTTGTCCACCTTTTGGGATTTCTCTGATCTTTGGCAATTTTATCTCAATGTTTTGCTCTCAGTGCTTTGCCAGTTGTCTTAGAATAAGAGTGTAGCCATTGTCAGAGCAGCTGGTTTTGTAGGCTTTATTTTTTATGTTCTTTCCTTTCATCCCCAGTGACAAATTGTCTCACCCTTTCCTCCGACTCTTGGCACTGTATTGGCTTCCAAGTAATGTGGATTTCTGGGATATCTGTCCCCCTGATGAATGACGTTTCCCAGGATGAACAGCATGTAACTCATACGAAGCACAAATAAGGACACACAACTCACCGCAGCTCTTTCCCGGATCACTTTACCCCATCCAGCTGCTGCATCAAGTGCTCAGAGTGGATACATCAAGATGGACAGCAAAAAATGCATAACCAAAACAGACTGGAAATGTAAATCTCGTGGCAGTGATTTCACTCAGCACGGTGTATCATGTCAGTGCCAATGGTGCTGAAGGTTCAGGCTCAGAAACCCACTTTGTACAGTTCTGAGTCAGAACAATTTATCAGCTCCTCCTTCAGCTCAGGCAGCACGAGAACCTGAACCTCACTCACCTGGGTCTGAGTGCTCTCAGCACATAGCCACAAAGCAGTCTCAGAAACCCTCACAGAGCAAATTCCTTTGCTGTTTGAGGCAGCAGCTCTGTGAACACGTGGCTGATTTCATGGCTTGTGTATTTTCTCCACTGTTTTTGTAAGGACACCCACAGTACAGAGCCAGATGTGTTTAGAAAAGGGGTCAGCATTTTGTCCCAGAGTTGGCGTCTCAGTGACAGGACAGTACCCCTGGGAGCTGTCATCACCATTGTGCAGTGGGGCTGTTTTCCTAACTGTCTACAGGAATTTTTTGGGGGGCTAGAACAATTTTGTTGACTCAAGGCAATTCCTACATCAAAAAACCTTTTGCCTTCTCAGCCATGTGATCCCTGTCTGGGAATTTCCTAATTCTCCTTCACTGTGACAAGAAACTTGGGTTCTCACACTGTGAAAAGGCAGCTGCTGCAGGGGCCCGCTCTGGAGTGTCCAGCTCCAGAGGATAATGTATTCTGTATTTTACCTAGAAAGGAATGGGGGAAAATACATTTTTAAGGTATCTTTTTTGTTGTTTTTTCATTTACTGTAAAGACATCTACAAAATAAGAGCTCTGATTGGTCACTGAACTCTTAAATGGCTCATGGACCTCCCCACAGGGCTCACACCTCTGGTCTTTGATCATTTTATGTAAACATCATCTCTAGATTGTTTAAGACAAGCTAAATCCCACAAGAACAGAGAAAAAAAAATAGGAATATAGGAATATATTGTCTGGTTTGTGTGTTAATCACAGCCCATCAGCAGATCAAGAGCTGGATTTCAAGCTTTACATAGTGCCAGGGTCATTTTGGGGCTTGGCAGTGTTGACTCCTCAGTGCTGTGTACGAAGCAGCTGTTTGGGATGCATTTCTTTCACTGCATCTTTCCACTGAGATATTTAAATTTATGATAATTTACATTTAATCAGGTTTGCTGATATTTGAGTATATGAGTTTATCACTCTGCCATACTGCCTGAATAACATTAAGTTTGCTACAGATTTAGAGAACGTGGATAATTAAATAATTCATGTTGCCAAAGAAAAACAACAACAAAACAGCACACCCTAAAAAATGTGCTACAACACCAACCAAACAAAAAACTTCTTCAAGATTTCAAAACTCTGCATTCAGACAAAAATTATTTTCAGATACTAGTCATAAAGAGATATAGTTGTAAATCGGCACCTAAACGCATCAAAACCTCAAAAAAGAAAATGGAAGTTACTCTCAAAGTCCCAATACATTCTTTTCAAAGAAAATAGTCTTTTAATTTTATTGAGAAATCACTTACAAATGTATCCAATACTTTTCACATTCTTTGCATAATCAGAGCTCTTAAAAATTTAATCAAACCACCACCTGCCTCAAAAATTCTTCATAAAAGTATTTAAATTTTAAAACACAATTATCTTTCAAAAGCACTTGAGTCCTTCCAAATCCGTAATATGAAATTGCTTAAAAAGTACTATGGATGCTCCAATTAACACAATTATTCAGCAAATGAATGAATGAGCAATGCACCTTTCAGGAAACTAAAAGCAGTATCAGTACGCTGTTTCTGAAAACATATATCTTTTGATCTCAGCCATATTTTGAGGCTGTGTGTCCATCCCCACATGTTTTAAGGTCCTTCACTGCAGCCAAACCACGTATATTAAAGGATTTAAATTGTCTTCTCTGGGTCTAATTCCTGCAGCCATATATCAATCCTGACTCTGCAAACTCAGTGCTTTTCAACTAAAACCGAATTTTACACTGGGCACTTCTTGTCAATACAAATATAAGCAATGGTGAGTGCTGCTTAAGAGGCCCAAATACATCAAGCAGCAGCTTCTGAAGATGACAACCAATTTCACCCCTGTTTTAACCATTCAAGGTAATCACTAAGGCACAAATGAGCCATGCAGAGCTGTAATCCCACCTGATGCAGGGATTGTCAAAGAAAAAATGACTGATAGCTACCCCTGGCGAGAGCATTCAGCTCCTTTCACTCTGGGTATAAGCAGGTTATGCCTTTGATGGTTTGATAGTTCTGCACTGCTGCACGTCACCGTCAAGAAAACCTCTTGAACATGAGGGTCAACTTCACTGAGGCCAGAGGAGCAGATTTTTGTCACTGTTTTCAGGATCTCATTCAACAAAGAGAGAAATGGAAGGAATATTTTCTTAGGGAAAAAGTTGTCTGTTCAAAATTTGCCTTTTACTTTTTTACCATGTCCAACAAAATCTGGGTGTTCTCTTTGTCATTAAAGAATAATAGAAAGACAGGGGCCATTGTTTTGTCTAAAGTTTTAGCTAAATATTGGTTTGAGAGCCTTTTTTTTCTTTTCATATGGCAAGGATATGGTATGTGATACTTAATATTTGCTTTTTTCTGACGATTTTAAGTTGACTTGAATGTGTGACATATAAACTAGAATTAATTGATCAAAACTGTCAGATCTGCATAAAAAGCAGTAAGAAATAAACTCAGTTACAAGAGTATAACGAAAAATTACATGCTATGACCTACATAACATGTATTAGCTGCCAAGTAAATTACAACTAACATGAAGACACTTCTTGGGAAACTGGAAATCTGTCTTTCAGGATAAAACTGAAGGTACAAACATTTAATGGGCAAGAAAAATATGAAAGACCCCCAAATATTCAATGTAATACCCCCAAATATTCAATGTGAATGTTCATTTAATCTTATTTACTCTTTCCATGATAATGAAAGGCAACTCTCCTGCTGCATGAGTAAGCGAAGGATATTAACTGTAGAAAAATACTAAATAACCTGGAGATACCTTTTGGAAAAATCTGAATACTGAGTACAGGGATTTTGCCTCTGTCAACAGCAGGGAGCCACTTTAGTTTCTAACATAGTGTAAAAATGTTTTAATTTCCACAGTACATGGCTCCTGTGTTAACCTAGCAGTGTTATCAGAGCACCAGAGAAAACACTTTGGTACATCACGAGGCATTTGAAGGAGCTGAAATTTTATATATGTAAATAAAAGTGTGACTGCTTAAAAAAAAATCTAAAATACCGTTTTTTTCATGAGCCTGTATTATTCTGTGTTTTTAAGCTTCAAACCAATACATATGTATTTTATCTGATGATAATGTCAATTGCAATATTATTTTATTAACAGCCACTGTATTATTATGGCAGCACATTACAAAATTTCAGAATATTATAGGCATAAATTGCCACCTAGTCAGCACATTTGAGGTTAGGTGGATGTAATGTTAGTCACTGTGCTCTGGACCTGGCTGCAAGCTTTGCCCTGATTTAAATTCTCATGAATTGCTGCCTAGACCTGAGCCAGAATTTTGCATGTAAAAAGCTGCGTAAATCTTAGTAATACCGACAGCACAGCAATACTTTTATTATACTTTGCACAAGTGGAATCATTCACACAGGTCCTGCGAGGCCTGAGCACACAGAGAAGTCCATTAAAAATTAGCATGTTTAGTCTGCCTCTGTGTCCTTGATAGTCCTGCTGTGGTGGCACATAAAGGATTTGCTTTTAATTATCCAACTGCCAGCTAAAGGCTGCTAATTCTGCACAGGGAAAGGCGTAATGGCTGTGTTGGGAACAAGCTGAGTGAGCTCCCCACTCCTGCTGGAGGGAGTACAAAGTGATATTTGGGCCCAGGCACAGCAGCTCACGGTAATTTGGTGGTTTTGCTGCAGCAGAACCCTCTGAGAGCTGCACAAGGGCTGGGAATGGCACAGGGTTTCACATATGGCTGTCCCCAGCTGGGAGCTCATCCTCTCTATTCTACAAAAAACCATTATTTCAGTGACTTCTGAGTCAAATCCAGGCTCCATGCTTCTGAAACTCTAACAGCAGCAGCTGATTTTGTCTAGGAAAATGGAGTTCCAGGTCCTTTTGACTGTCACGCTCACTCCAGATTTAATGTTAGAAATACTGGTTGTCAGCATTGTCTCATTTTCCCTTTTTAAAAATATTAAAATTTAGCAGAATATATCTCTGAGTTCATCGGATCTATTCAGAACTTGACAAAGGTTCACCCAATTCTTAGCAAATGTGTCCTTCCACACCTAAAAGTCACATAATTGGTGTACATGTATATAAACCAATAGAACTTAAAATTTTCATCGCCTTCAGTTCACCTTGAATATGAAGTCTATAGACCTTTGAAAAACAGGGAGAAAAGTCTATGGATTTATCAGAATTTTCTAAAACTGAGAACTAATCCAATTATGTATTATTTTCTTTCCAAGCCATTTAGTTAAATTAATTAATTTTTGCCTAATTTAAGGACTGAAAACACAGATGAAAGTCAATAAGAATTAATCTCTTCCTAGAAATGGTTCTGTGTGCCTAGAGAAGCAGTGATGTGAGTATTCTTTCATAGCATGAATATTCATAACAACTGACTATAAAACAAATGTAAAATGCCTATAAAAAACAGAGACTAAGATGAAGAACTTTAACATTTCATGTCCAAACTATTTCCTTATTCCTGACAGCTGATCTGTCCACAAAGAGAGCAAATGGAAGAAGCAATTACTGTATTTTAACACACAGGGCAAACACTGTCCCAGGAGGAAGATTTGGCTTCTGTGAGGTACAAATGGAGCCACCCTTGTCATCTGAGGTTTCTTTCCAGAAAATAAACATTGTCAGCTCCAATTAGAGCTGGATTGTCACAAGGGTTCAGTTTGCTCACTGCTGAGCATCACGATGGCTGCCAGGCTTTCTACTGAATTCCCAGCCTTGAATGAGCCCTTGAGGGTCCTCTTTGGGAGTACAGTCAGTCACCCCAGGCAAAGAACCCTTGGATAATAATAATAATAATCATCATCATTATCATCATCATCATCATCGTTAGTTAAGCAATTAATTCTATGAGCTTTCTATGAGCTAGTCATCAGGAAAACTCAAAGAAAAGATGTGAGCTTGGCCACCTCAGCAGGTATGAAAATGTCTCCCTCTTTTTTATCATTATCAGATTTTTTATTCCCAGAGAAGGTTCCTGGAGGTTCTGGGCTTCTTTCTGTCTGTGAAAGTGATTCCTGAAACCAGGTTACCTGAAACAGAGGCTAGGCAAAGTTAGGAGAATAAAAAGAGTTAGGTTTGTTAAAGGCCTTTAAGGTACATTTAGGGCAGATAGAGCCTACTCCATAGGCTACATCCAAAATGGATGGCAAGTCACGAGTTCTTCACATTTTATAAATTCTGTCTACTAACCTTTCGGGGCTTAATCCTCTAACCACACCTCCAGGTGATGATGTCAACTTCCCCAAGCTCACTCCCCCCAATTCACTGTTGTTGACTTATTTTGGGGCTCTGAGGCAATGAAGTGTCCTTGGATTTTCCAACTGAGAGGAATTGTTTTGTCTAAAATGCTGGGAACAGAGGTTTTTAGCACTACTATATGGAGTCCGGAGCCACACACCAAAACTACAGATGTACAAAAAATAGAAGCTAAAAATCTTTAAGGCATCAAAAGAACCCACAAAAATTCATGCACATGTTACATGCCTTTGAGATTCGAGAGAATCAGTCACCCAGCTTTTGCAGAAAGAACTGCTGCCTGCATAGCAAGGCCAAATTTAATCAAGCTAGATATTTTAGCAAGAGATAAGTTAAAACTTTTCCACTGGAAAAAGATGGATTGAATATTCCCTTGGGAAAAAAGTCAGTCCTTATGAATGCTATAAGAGGGCAGGTGCCTCACCTGAGCGTCAAAAAAAGGCAGCTGGCCTGAAGAAAAAAGGATCTCCTATCCACAAGGACAAGAATAAACCACTATAATCTCTGCAAGTTACTGCTTTGTAAACTTAGCTTGATTAGTGGGAAAAGGGGCTGTTTCCCTGGCAACAGCATTTATTAGCATAAAGTAAATATAGTATTTGTAGGAAATATTCTAGTGTGTGGAGATATAGAGTAACTGGATTTCTTTTGGCAATGGATATTTAGAACAAAGCTATCCCTCCTATGATATCAATGTAGTAAATTAGGTGCTATTGTGACTTTATTTTTTCCTAAAGAATTCTCAGCTCTGCAGTGTCATGCTGTAAAAGTCACTACTCTACCAAAGTCAGAACTGTTAAAAACAAAAAATGGGAAAAATAAATACCCTAGTGAGCAATAGTTCAGTGAGGAAGTTAGGGAATCAGACACATCATTTACAAAAGGAGAAAATAATCAATTTAGAAATGGCTAAACTGACTGAAATCTTATTTTCACATCAATAGCTCTGGTCTCGAATCTGATTTTTATGCTGCGCGAGAAGCACAGGGAAAAGAAGCACTCACACTAAAGCCAAAGTTTGGCAAAAGTTTCTCCATGCATTTCTCAAAATAAATGGAGATTTCTGTTAAAGCAAGTGGGGAAGGAAAAATTCAAGGCTCTTATTTGTGCAGAAAATAGGAACCTCTTTAGGACATGTAAAGGCTACACACACACAGAAATTACAGTGACTGTAGAAGATTAAAGGACAAATATGGAATGGGAGAATTAGGATAAATTAGGCTTATTGAGCAGGTGCACCCACCTGTGTCTTTTCCCATGCAGAATTTAGCTCTGCGTGCACCAGGTGTGCTTTCTGCTGCTCTGCCATGTCCTGCTCACGCTGCTGCTTTCTCCTTCTGTGTGCACAGGAATGCTCTGGGCTGGTGATGGAGGGTTTGGGATCCATGGAAGGTGGTCACTGACTCTGAATGGCAAATTGTCTTCCCATGCACTGAGGACAAAGGATGGAAATATAGTGGATATAATTAGAAAGCTAAAGGCTCTGTTTAAGATGCATTAAATAGAAATTACTGAAATGGATAAAGGTATCTGGAGGATGATTCCGAAACTTCAGAAGGAAGTGTTGGCTGGAGAGATAAAAGAGTATTTTCCCATCCTGTAATGATGTACATTGTATAGCAATGCTGCCCGACAGGTGAGCCTGACACAACATCCAGCAAGAATTTCCAAATCCCTAATCAAACATTAGACCACTTTAATTAATCATTGGATCATACAGCACTTGATCCCAGCAGAGTTGCTTTCCAGAGGGAGACAGTGGTGAATACCAGAGGTGCAGCAGATACTAATTTTTTTTTTTTCCTTGGAGCTCACCTGGGACAGGAGGAAGGAGGGAAAATTTGTGGGGACGGGAAAATGTTATTCTCTGCAGTGAGTGGGATCTCTCATGGCCTTGTCTTACCTTGGATTCCAGCAGTGCAGGGCTGTAGAGCCCAGAGTGATACACAGACCTCTGCCAAAGCTGGTGGGATCCTCTTTGACTTTGGGCATGAACTCTGGAGATAAATAAATGGAGAATTTGGGGGAATCAAAATTGGCTGTAAGCGTGGAAAAAGCTGGCAGCTGCAGAGGGCAGTGGATTGCTTGGGGTAGGGAAGGATAAAAAAGCCACATCCCTGTTGCCCATTTTATCCATGCCAGGGCTGAGGAGAGCCAAGGAGGGAATGGGAGGCAGCGAAACAGGGGCTGCACTGGGAGGACTGCATGGATGCACCCCTGGAAACAGCTGTCCTCTCTGCCAAAACCTGCCTGCCTGCAGAGGGGTCAAAACCAATTTTTGCACACCCCTCCGAGAAATCCTGAGCCACTTTTAAGTCAACAGGGGCTTAGACAATGCAAAGGAAAGAAAAGTAGAATAAAATTCACAAAAACCACTGCTTTTCTTCATGTTAAAAGTACTCAGGAGAGGAGGATGAATGTAGTCCTAAATAAGCTCGTGTTCTGGGATGGAGGGAGAAGGATGGACTGTAAAGATCTTTTTCTGACTAAAAAGGTGATGTATGAGCTGATGAGGTAGCACATTGATTTTATAAGCCACTATTTTGTTTTGCAGTTTCCCTTTTCAGCTTTTCTTTATTTCATGCAGAATGCTAAAGGAAATAGATACACACAAGAGAAATTACTTGTCTTGCCATTGCATCTCTGCTTCCAAGTATGCCATATTAAAATGGATTTCCCTTTTCCTTCGAATAAAACTTTCAGATGGCTAAAAAGGAGCATTTTAGCTTCAAAGATAATTTTGCTGAATTAAAACAATGATGCAGAGAAGCTCCATTTAAAAACCTTTTCTCTTTGAACACATATTTTCAATCTGAGAAAGTCTGGAGTGTTATGTTTTTCTATAAAATTACTCAAAATTTAACCTAGTAATTAATGCTACTTTGCCAAATGAGTATTTGGGTTCAAAGCATTTAACTCTGAACAAATGTACAGAATTAATTCTGCTTTAAAGCAATGAATGTCTATTTTTAACAGGCTTTTTTTCGTACTTTCCTTGGTGTTACCTTTTTTTCCTTCTCCTTTATTATGCAGTCAATGAGTTAGAAAGGTTACTCCAAAGTGTCGTTACCCAGAAAAGGTTGCAAGATGCCTTCATAAGAATTCTACTTTTTGGTAGCATATAATTAAGCTGATTGGAATTATTGTTCTGAAACTCCAGCTCTCTGAGATGCAGCTTCAAGGCTGTTGAATCTGCTCCTGAAAAATTTGCTTTTAGACGAAGCGAATTCTTGTCTTAAAAGTTCTATACTATCTACAGTCTGCACCATCGCCTGAGAAGGTCTTGGGAGGAGGCAAAAGGACGAGGAAAATATTGTTTTTTATAAATGAAGTAGAAAAAATTTTTTTATTTAACTTAGTTTCTTTAAATAATAAGCAGTAGAATAAAGAAGCAGTCTAAAAATAAACAAGAGTTTTGAGCAGCCCCATCATCTCAGCCCAAAGCACAGAGTGTCTGAGTAAATTAAACAACTTAGCTTCTGCCTAGCACATACAGGAGGGAGACATTATTCATCTCATCCCATCCTGAAAGGCTGCTAGATTTTGGGCAGATGTTTGAAGCAAATCATAGCAGTCACTGCTGTCTGAAGAACGCTCAGTCCCTCTCAGACAAGATTAAGCAGCGTCATTTTGTGTCATTTACATATGTTGTCACTTTTTTCTCATTAAAAATGGAACTTCAAAGGAACTCAAGGTGACAATACTCACTTTTCTATGTCCCATGATCACATGAAACAGCTGAGATCCATGGCTTTGGGTGTTCCTCAGAATTCTTATCAGTGACCACTGATACTTTAATTGTGATTTCAGCAGGGAATTTTGTTCCTAGGTGACAAAGTTGTTCACTCTGTCTCTAGAGCTAAAAATAGTTACGGCATCCTCTCCTAAAGCTGACTGGTTTTCACCACAGAGATGGTGAAGTTCAGTCTTGGCTTTGTGATTGCCATTCACAAAACCAAGTGTTATTTAAATACATCATATTTAATATCTTCATCTGTGAGCTGATTGCACTGTGTACCTTTCAGTTTTACATCAGCAGTATTTCTGCTTAAATATTTATTTTCTCTGAAGGAAGCAGATACCTAAAGGGTTGTAAAACCTTCTGCCTGGCCTGCTTAATACAAAAGGCCACAAAAGGCATTTTTTAATCTGAAAAACAAAACTGTTTATGCTTCATCACTCCTAATAAGACCAATCCACAGAACCACAGAATGGTTTGGGTTGGAAGGGACCTTAGGACCATCTCGTTCCACCCCCTGCCATGGGCAGGGACACCTTCCACTGTCCCAGGTTGCTCCAAGCCCTGTCCAGCCTGGCCTTGTACACCTCAGGGATGGGGCATTTTCTCTGTATGTATAATAGTGTGTTAATTCCATTTGTTTTGATGGAATTCTAAGTTTGATGGTTCCATGGATAGTATTCACTGGGTTGATGTGGTGGTTCCACACCCTTGGTGACCTCAGGCCAAAAAACCTGCTGGAATGTCCATGTTTTTGGAGCAGGTCTACATATTGGAGCAGAAAGTACTAAAGAAGCAAAATCTGCCTCTTCCATTGAATTTCCCCTGATGGTTGTATTAGACTCCAGCACATTTCACTATCACAGGTAAAAGCATGAAGTTGAGGACTATTGAATAATTCTAATTTCCCCCGTGTAACCTAATGGTTGAAGAATCTGTTATAAATAACTTTATCAATACCTGGAATGGAGAGGTTCATATTCACTGACTGCATTAGTAATCTCCAGTGGGATTGTTTGTCACCATCTATGGGCAAAATGTGATGTAGGGGAATTGGTGTCTGATTGATCACTGCTTTCCTGTGGAATTAATCCCCTGTGAACAATTTATAACGCTTATTCAAAACACGCTCATCAACAGCCCTTTTGAATTAACACGGTGTAGGCTTTGAAGTGATGATCAGCTCTTCAAAGGAAGGATTGAGTAAAGGTGCTTCAGTTGTTTAGCATTAATCCAATGTCAAACATAGTCCCTGAAAATCATGTGGCAACATTTGTTCTTTGATTAGATATTTTAACCACAAACATATTTTGTTACCTCTAAACAACACATAGACATAAGAAGAATAAAAATTATTAACAAACATATTTTGTGCTGGTGTGATCATGGTTTTTTTTCTCTGACAGAAGCTGTCACTGAAGCTTCTGCACATGAAAACACCAATCAATAGTTTTATTTGAAAGAGCATATGTGTGTGTTCACTTTGGCTTTGTCTCCTCTGTACTGAAATTTAAGTACTTGATTATTGTAGGATATCACACCAGGATTAATGTATTAAGGAAAATTTCGAATCAGGCATGAAAAGATAAGAGAAAAAATTTCTAAGATCATTCTAAATATTATGAAAATGAACTTCTAGGGGGACACATTCAAATTTCTCTATGCATAATTTCCATAAATATCATAGTAATTGGAGGCACATAACCCGAAACATATTTATCTGCTTTAGTTACCAAAGAAAGTGTTGATAGTGCAATTGAGGCATTAGAAATAGTCACAAATTTTTACGACACTGTAATGTGTTGAATATTAACAGGATAAAATCAGAAATATTCTTCTTAGCTGTTTCAGGAGAATGATTCACTCAAATGTAAAAATTAACGGAGTGCCAGCTTTTGAGGTTTTTACTCCTGTGATTTTTCCTGTGATCCATTAATACATACTTTGCTATCAGGTCTTTCTGCACTGTTCTTGAGTGGCACAATGGGAATCTAATGATGATGCTATTTCTAGCAGTCAGCTAAATCCTGGGCACCACCTGGAATAAGGTGTGGGTCCATGATGCCACAGTGCTCTATTAAAAGTGTTTTTCTGCCTTAGTTCCTCCCCATTTTACCTCCTGCCCAAGTGTGGTTTGACTAGCAAGGGCAGTTCCACATCTCCAATATTTTTGTGGACCACTGACCACAGAGATGGGTAGAATAAGCCTCTGAGTAATAAGGTAGAAAAAATTCAACAACTTGGGCTTTGGCAGAAGACATGGAAAGAGAGAAGGAAAGAGAGAAAGAGAGAGAGAGAGAGAGAGAGAGAGAAAGAAAGAAAGAAAGGAAGAAAGAATCCCATCCTCTGAGAGTTTTGCTTGTCATGATAGCCTGTAACATTTCAGTTTTCTCTAAACTCATATCTGTTGATATCTATTTATGAACAATTTAATCATGTTTGATTTCACTGATGAATATGTAACAAAATTTAAACAACACAAAACTCAAAACCTCATTATTCTCTTAAAAGTAAACTGTTTCATTCTAATTAAATATATATTTTCAACTAACTTGGTAAATCTAGGGCCCACTGAGAATGCTGATGAAGTTCAGCATGGGTCAGAGTTTGCCTTCTGAATCCTTAGGAATAAATGAGCTCTGAGTTTTGTGAAAAGATGAGAGAACCCATATAAGGAAATTTGGAAATGTACCACTGTAAGTTACACAACCAGATAATTGTTTATAGCCCATGTAATTCTCTTATTGCATTTCTAAATGATGAAAAATGGAAGATCTTCTTGCTTCCCTCATCTTTCTTTTTCTCATAACATTGCTGAAAATATTTTGAGCATAGGTTTTTTCATTTTTTCCTAAGATGACAGGTTTGGTTTTGTAAGAAAAAACATTGGAAGAAATGGAAAAGGCATTGTTCTCAAGACCACAACATGAACAATTTAAAAATAATGTAAGTGCTTTCCAAGTGAGAAAACAAAGGAAGATTTGAAGAATGAAAACAAAAATTAAAATCCTGCAGCCACATAAACACAGATCTTTCCTGTCCCACTATATATATATACACTCTAAGAGAAGAATACACCATTACTATTCTCACTACATTACTGATGAGGGATTGTTTCAAGAAAATGAGACTTAGGGAAGATTAAACCATCCAAGCCAAGAATTTTTTCCTGCTTTCCTGACTCTCTTCTGACTTTTCTGTCATGAAACATCTTGGTTTTCCTTGGTGATAGGTTCTACATACAGTGGAATATCTACCAGTTCTGTGTAGGAAATCCAGCTCATGAACAAGGTATTGAATGATTTCTCTGGAATAAGATCTGTTCCAAATAGTATTTTAACACATCAGAGAAAGCCCTCAACTCCACAGACCACAGAAACTAAAAAACTTTCCATAATTTATTTTCCAATACTATGAGTGGTAACTTTTTCAGTGCTCGGCAAAGCATTGTGATTTACATTAAATTCAGCATTTATCTAAAACGACTTGGCAAGGAAGTGAAAACTCCAGCAAAGCATGCTCATCATTGAAATACAAACAGTAGCTGGTTTGGAAAGCAAAAGCTCAGAAAATTGTGATTTCTTCCATGGTGCTCTGCTTTTGCATTCACATGAATGACCACAAGCTGGGAGTTGCTCTGCAAAACCCACCCAGAGCCAGTGCTGCTGGTCCTTGCTGGCACAGCAATACGGTAAATAAAACATTTGACAATATACACCCACTCTGCTTCCAGGCACTTGTCTGCAGTGTACTTGGAAACTTTTAATCTCCCTCTTTAAGGTAAAGATGCCCTTTCACTTGTTTAAAATGAGCTGGCATGTAATTTGTCGTTCCGCTCGTTAACCCAGGAGGCAGCCAATTCCTGTCATTTCAGATACATCTGAAGCCAGTGAAACACAAATGGGATTTTTGTAGTTTGCTGGTGGCAGTTCTGCATTGCCCACTTCTACCGGAATTTACTTCTGGAATTCTGATCCTGCCCAAATGATTTTACATTAATTGCTCTACGTTTTTATGTACATTTCTTATATTCAATTTAATGTCAAAACTATAGTAAGTTATATTAACTTCAAGTTAGTGGTTGGTTTACTTGATTTATGTACACTCTTGTTTCTGCCTTTCCTTTTTCATCATATTACAAAATAAACCTTGCATTATACACTGTATATTTTTTTCAGAGCCCTTGTTCCCATGTTCAGCACAAAATAGTTATTTATCAGAATCCTTAAAACAATGGGTGTGCCACTTAAAAATAGAGAAATGTAAAAGAGACGGAAGAGAAGGATCACTGGAAGCTAATGGAAGGTGTTTTGGCTAAGGAAAGGCATAAGTAAAAAGTCAATTTTAAGATTTACTAAAAAACTATTTGTTATATGGAATCCTTGGGCAGTTGAGAGGACCATATCAGTGTGGGGAGACCAAACAGGATGCTGTGGTAATCATATCTGCAGTGGGATTAAACAAGATGATCTCTAAGTAATTACCTTTTGGGAGAAATTGATGTTGATTGGGATTTTTTTTCTGTAATTCCACATAGTTTCAGGTTTTCATCTTGAAAATTCATTTCTATGGGAAAATTACACAGTTCTTTACATATGAAACTAGGAATGTGGGACATGGTAAATACCTTCAGAAATGAAGAACTCAGAGATCAGTTTCTGACATAAACTGTGGTATTAAGTCAAACCAAAGTACTTTGATCAATTTGACAGAAAGCGTTCACCCACCACAGACACAACTCAATTAAATAGTTGGGGGTTGTTTTATAATGTGATTACAGTGACTTTTTCTCAAATGTTTTAGCTGTTGTCAACTATTTAAGTGGAAAATTTCCTTCTTCAATGCACATCATTCTAAGATAAATTCTGTCTAGTTCCAGATGTAACCTTTTCTTTACAGGAATTGTGGCATATATTACTGTGGTGAAAAAGAAATTACCTTCACAGTCATGCACACAACAGCTTCAACAAGGCTGCATATTTCAAGATGTCAGTAATAAGTCTTGAAGCATCACAAAATAACCATTTGTGAGGTTGTTTGGGTCACCAGTGATGAAAAGTTATTTCCGTTGGACAGTTTTTTGATTGCCTGTGTGAGCTGAGTTGATGGGATTGATCCAACACATAGTGGGCAGCGGTAAAATGCACTTCCAGAACTAAGGAGTGTTTCTTAAAATGAGAGATGAAGAATCCCAGGGGACAGAGGGAGAGGACCAGGGGAAAAAATGGATAGACCTTGTAGGAACTTAGCAATGATGTGGAAAAAACAACATGCACTCTGAATAACTGTAGGAGCTTGGATTACTTTGGGGTTTGGATCTATGACTGTAAGTCATACACCGTATAAAATTACCATATATTAAGTGTCACATACAGATTTGTGGTTGGGAGAGGAACTCAAAAAGAAACTAAGACAGTCCAAGCTGGTGGTCGACCTAGGAAATACCCATCCCAATTGTTTTTTTTGGATTTAAAGGCCAGATCCTGCTCTAATACTTCTGCATGAAGCCAAATGCACACAAACTGCAGTGACATCAAGATGTAAAGAGTGACATCACTGCAGCATTTATCACCAAATGCCTAACAGGAAGGGAAGGACCCCTTCATCCAGCTAAAAAAAGGAAGCAGTGTGTCTGTCTGCATGATAAAAGTCTGTCTGCATGATAAAGAGTCTCACTGTGAATGTGACACATCTTTTCAATTAAGGGAGGGTGGCCTCAAAGGCTGTTATTGATGGCATCCTGCAGATTATTTTATTACATCCAGGCCCTTTCCAGTGTGAGCTGTTCTTTGCATATGTACAATTCAGAAAAAACATCCTTGAATCAATAATAATTTCAGAACTCTGAAATATATTCAGTGATCTCATTCCAAAGCTTTCTCTGGAATACATATTTATTGCATTATACCATGGACAATTAAACTTAGGATGATAGGCTTGTTCCCTCATCTATTCACATTATCTAACTGAAAATGTTTTCTTAACAAATTGCATAGCGAAGATAAGCCACAATTGTTACTCTTACAAACTTTATGTGCTTTTTGTTTTCATACGTGACCAGATGTGCTCTGAGTTTCATTGTTTAGCAACTGATTTCCTCCTTTCTCTCTGTAATCTATAATCAACAGCTTGCAAGCATCAAATACAGAAGTTTTCAATTTGTATTCACTTCAGTGAAAAGTAAATGCGAAGTGCTTCTAGAGCAGAATATTACACTTTGCCTAAAAGTAAATAATTACCCAAAGAATCAAACCTTTGAATTGCAATCTTTAAAATTTGCATGGCTGGGTCAAAAACCAGAAAATAAATTTAAAGAAAACCCCAAAAACCCAGGAAACAACAAACCCAAAGATTTAACTTCAACTCTAGAAGAAGTAAAGTTCATCTGATAGTCACAAGATCATGAAGTGTTTTTATCTGTGGCTGCTGCTGCAGTCAGCTGTGTTTGGGGGTGTGAGATGACTGGAGAGGCAGCAACTTCCTATACCTGTCCATTGAATCCCAGACATAATTCCAATGCAATCCTACCTGGATTGCTGCTAGACTACCCAGTACAGGGCTTTACATTCTGCAAGTGTGAGATTAATTTTGTTAAAAAAAAAAAAGAAAAAATTCTTTGTTATCCTAAACCTACAGATTCTCTTCTTGCCATTGATCAGCTTTACTTTTTATGAAACAAATCACTCTGTGACCTGCCAACAGCACTTTTTGTAGTCTGTCAAAAACATTTTTTACTACAATTGTGGGGTACTTTCAGCTTTGCAATATTGTTTCCTTCACTCCTCCTATTATATAGTTTTTTATGGGTTGCTTTTTTTTTAGAAAAACTTTTGTACTTGTAAACCTATGAAATGCTGGCCTTGTCAGATCTGTGGAGAAAAAATAGTTCTGTACCTTGTCTCCTTTCACAGCAAGAGTCATGCTAGATATATCTAAAGTAGTGATTTTCAGCACACGCAAACACAAAAAGTGAAACCTGTCCTCTTCTCTTGACAGCAGGAATTTAGAAAGCAGAATACAGCAGAGAAATTCTGCCTGAGTGTAACAAACATGTAGATCTGACCTTTGTCTTTTAAAATGAAAAGGTAGCATTGCACTGTTAGCAAGAGGCAACCTATGATTTTTATGCATGTGCAGTTAAATGGGAAGAGCTTTCAACGAAAAAAAAAACAAGATCTGACAAATTCCTAGGCTGCTGTTACTTTTGAAAGCAAGTATTAAATTATTAAAAGATGGTGCACTGTTGCTCACAGATTAATACATATTTGCTCTATGGAAAAAAGGATATTCCCCCTAGTCTAGCCTTTAAATAAGACTTCAGAAACATAGATTGTAATCTCCAGGAGCAACTGATAGCTTGGAAAACTTTTCCCTTATGATTGCAGCAATCAGCCATGGCTGTGCAGCACTTACAGGGTTGAGAAAGGTATCTTTTGGTGCTAGGTCCAGTGTGTTATTTAATGTCACATCTGCTCCTTTTCCCAGCAGTTAATTTCCTATAAATGGGAGATAAATCAAGGTAAAAAGTATATTTGCCAAATTTAATAGTTCTGGGGGGAAAAAGAGAGTACTTTACAACATCAGAACTGTGTGTTTCCATACTAATAAGGATTCAGAAATGTACATGTGACAATGCCCAAAGAAATATAGCTGTAATTTGTTATTTTAGTCAGTCAGTGCTCAGTCACCCACCAGACACAGAAAGGGAAGAGCAAAAAGAACTTCAGTATTTCTTGAATCCCTATAACCCCTTTGTTTCCTAACATGAAGCAGTATGAAGATTGCCTTCATCTCCACTCCTAAAGATTTCTTGGGGTTATTCTGATAGTCAGCATGAGTGAGATGAAAATGCATTGGGGTTGATAGATGAGTATTGTGGGTAATACCTTAATTTGTGCTGGGAAATAATCATAGCATGTGCTGAGTTTGGGCCTTCTTACCCAAACCCCAGAAATGACCAGCTCTAGTGATTCCAACAATTGTTCATATTGCAAGACACAGTAAAAAGTTTATGAACTGAGCTTCAGGTCAGGTAAAAGTTGGAACACTTCATATTTTAGGATTTTAAGAGTAATTACTTGGAATTGCTTTGCCACACCCGAGAACTAAAAACTTTGTCATGACTGTGGTTTCCTACCAGCAATCACCTCGTAAAAAAATTCCTTTATTGGTGTGTCATACTGCCCTCTGCCTACAGTTTTTATGGTATCATGCTACATCTCTTGCAGGAATTAATCCAAATAGTAGAAATTCAGAAAATAAATAAATTCTTTCATTCTCCTTGTATCTAAGACGACATCCGGTGGTGAAATATTACTTTGTACGTATGGCTCTGAGCCATCCATACGCAAAGACTAAATTGCTCAAAGAGAAAATGTCCTTGCAGGGTTCAAAGGTCATTCATGATTTTGCTTTGCCAGCACTGAATAGTTTTAAATGGCTTATTAAGTCCTGGAAAGCTCATCTGGAAGACAGCTCATACACATTTATATTTGCTGATGATTTCCGAAAGGAACATGAGAGAGAATAACTTTGTTTCATTACCATATAACCTCCTTAAGAGAGAGCTCTCAGTGACTTTATAGCAGTAACTGTGATTAATTGCAGCTATTGAGAAGATCAATCTGACAGTTAAAATAACATTTGTTTTTCACCCTTTAATATTTCTCTGTGAAGAAGTCATCCCAGATATCAGAGCAATGCCATGGCTGTGCATTCTGCTCTCCCCTGGGCTGTGAATGTGAAGGTCTACCTCACAACACTTTGATGACTTTTATTGCCTTAATCCTTAAAAAAACTCCCAGCAACATGAAAGGTCATGTTTCAGTTTTCCTTGAAATTCACATATTTATCCTAGAGAGATTTAGAATTAAAGCTGGCAAATCGTAGCTCTTTTGGGTTTTTTTAAAGTATTATTCATTCCTTTGAACACAAATGAGAATGGTAAAACCAAAGAAGAGCAAACAATAATTTAAGAAGGATAATTAGATAAATTTCACTGGAGGATGAAAAAGCCGATCCTTCTGAGGAAACTTTGCAAAATGTGAGCACCCACAGGTCTGCAGATCTGCTATTCCTGGAAGTCCCTGGCACTGAAGCAATTTGAGCTGCATCTTTAATGTCAGTTCATCATGAAGAATTTCTGTCTTTGCACCGTGACAAAGCCATATAACTTTTTTACAAAGGGGAAATGTCAGAAAAGAAAACAATTCTGTGACAATTTCTTCCAGGATAGAAAAATGTCGGTGTATTCCATGGGGAATGTCCTTGTTTAGTTCATTCAGTTAGGCAGCAAATCTTTGCTGTCCTCTACATTTTCCTCCTGCCTTGTTGACGCAGCTTTTCACCCAGAATGTTTATGAAGACTCACAATGCATCCAGATTTTGTCTTGTGTTTTGGATGAGGATTTTGGGCACACAGCTGATACCCCCACACCACCAAAGGGGAGCTCCCAGGCTCTCCTTAGGACAAAGCAAGAGAATTCCCTTTTCTACATCACCACTGCAGCATAGCTCAGAGCGAGGAGAAATGGGCACAGTGGCAATGCCTTGGCTAAACGAGGATGAATTTTGTTCATCTGCATTCCAATGATTCTGCTCTGGGGTGAAAGCCTTCCTCGAAAATAAAGGATTTGCTGGTCCTGAAAGTTGCCTTCTACAAAACCGAGAGGTGTTAGCAGATCACAGGTTCAACACGCTGCAATTGCAGATCATTTGGCATCAATGTGAGCAGCAGGCAGCGTGTGACACGTTCAGGTGACAGACAGCTGGCAGGAAATGGATTTGGAAAGGAATTCCACAGCCCAAAGTGTGGAGCTTTGTCATAATCTCATCTGGCATTTCAAAGTTCAAAAGCCTGGCAGAGCCTTCATTTGGGGTTTGGGTGAAAAACTTGAAATTCCTCTAATGAGTAGCAATACAAATAATTTTTGTTTTTTCATTTTTCTTTCCCTCCTTTCACAAGTGGAACTTTTTTTTTTTTTTTAACTTAATCCTTTAAAATCTTAGTAAATAAACACACAGACGTACACTCATTTGATCTCAAAAGCAGATTTTTAAATGAGTGGTATTTTAAAGAGAATTTTTAGCCAAAGTGAAGTAATTTCTTTTTTCCAGATGGAAAATGCATTACATCCCTGCTCCTGCTAGATCTTGAGGCTGTGGGACATAGTTCAGAAAAGCTTTGAAAAACTCAGAGAGTTGGAACTAAGCTTTAATGAGGCTTTAAATGAGTCTTAAGTTATAAGTGAATGGAATTCAGAAGACTACAGTCAAAGCATGATTTTCTGTTTCAGGATTTGTCTTTTCTTGCTATTCCTTGTTATTTGATTCTTTTATGCCCAGTGTCCTACATACTTTGGCTCATATGTGCTAAATATTTTAATTCAGAGTTCAAGGATTTAATGGAAATTTAAGTGGAATATAGCCAGATTGTTCAGCAATTTGAAGGATTAAGTCTTTTTCATATAGCCTACTTCTCTTTATTAGAGCACTTACACTTTTTTTTTTTTTTTTTTAATACTAGTATTTTGGAAGATTGATGGGAAAAATTGTATGTTTGGTAGCCAAATTTCTGTTCCAACTGATGCCTGCCTCTGAAAAAGTTTCTCTAATAATTTACAAAATGCAGAATGTGGAATTTCAATGCTTTTTATTCTTCTCAATTTCCCAAACCACTTACCTGCGTTTTGACATCAAACAATTCAAGCTTTTCTTCCTTCTGAGAACTACAACCTCAAATGCTTTTAGAGCCATCAAACCAGAAGCTTGTTTTTCAGTGAATCGTTCTTCCAAATCACAGCCCTAGAACTCTTAGCCAATGTTTATCCATTCCTTATTTGCCAAACAACATATCATGAGCCTCAAGAAGATTTAGCGGAACACTGAGGATGCAAAAAAAAAAAAAAAAAAAAAAGTAAAAATATTGATAAGGAGTTGGCAAATCCATGCTTTCGTTTAGACATATAAGATAGACATATCTTTAGATAAAGAATCGTACTTATAAAAATTGTGGCAGGCACAATTGTGAGGGACAGGAAAACTACATGGCCAAGTAACTCAGTAAGGTGTGAGGTTCAAATCTTTGTTTAACCCCTCTCCTCACTTGCTAAGATAAAATATGTGTGAAGAAGCTGCCCACAGGCTGTGAAGTGCAGGGTGCTACATAAAACAGAACTGAATTCAGATTATTTCGCCCAAGGAATTCAAGACAGAGCCTCCACACCTTCAGTTTGCAATAGGGACAGACTCATAGTGTGAGAGCAGAATGTCATCGTAAACATGAAGGTTTTTGGCTGAAGACCAGAGGGAATTCTGGTGATCATGGACTTGACAGGATATTCAAGATCTCAGCAATGTCAAAATGACAGATCAAGACATTTGAAGAGATGTGTGGATACACAATATCTTTGAGATCTGAATCCTTAGTGCACACTCTTAAATGAATAAGTGACTGGTTGGGCAATTTCACCTTCCTTGAAATTTTTAACATTGCCCTTCACATATAAAACCATTGATATTGGCCTTTTTGTGGCTTCTCTACCACTCAGCAGTGAGAACAGGGACACACATCTCAAAAGAGGTGTTATGGGAGCAGCAGCTCTTTTAACACAGGAACCCACATGCAAAAATATTCTCACATTGGCAGAGCAGTCAAGGAAACCTGTTACCAATGACATTGATAGTCCAAATAATCTGTGGATGGAAGTTCCAAAAAAAAAAAAAAATTAAAATGAGTAGTTGGGGGAAAATGAAAGTGAATTTAATGTACTTTAATGAAAGTTTCGAAGGGTAAATTGTAGTGCTAAGGCACTGATTTTTTTCTCCTTTTTTTTTGCTATTAGACAAAAACAGTGCTATGATTCTTTTTAATAGGTTTTAGAAACATCTGTTATGATACCAAACAAAAAGGTACTTAATCTCAAATGACACAGAATTTTCCATTTAGAATGCAGTTTGCAAAATGAATACTAATCTCTTAGAGAATAATATGCCACCTTTACCTTATTTATTGCAGACATATTGTCATTATCAGCTATGCTGAATCAAGGTGACATCATATGGGACTCAGTGATTGCTTGCGGTGTGAAGTAATCAAAGTATATTCCTTTGGATTATTCTGTGCTGAAATAAATTCAGAGAAAAGCCCTCTCTCTTTCTTCCCTTCTCCTTTTCACTTTCATTAGGTCATGAAGGCTGATGACCGTTGTGCGAGATGATAGCTGAGCAGGACATCTTTCTTCCTAGTCTTTATTACTTTCATTGCTAAAAGACATTTGGACCACAGGACCAAGTAAGAGCTTTTAGCTAACTCTGGTTTGTTCATGGAAAATATCCAGATGACATGGTGTCGAGCTATGAGAAAAGATCAGAACACTTTACCTTCCAAGGTCTGGAAAGATTCATGTCACTCAACCCAAGACATTTGCAGAAGCAGTTATAAGTTATTGATCCCTCACTGCTGTCCAGTGGCTCCTCCAGTGGTGTACAACTCCTCACTCTCATCTCTCCATTTCTTTTCCCCAAGAAATAATGTCTAAAGTTGAAAAAAAGCCCAAGCCAGCAGAACCTTTCCCTGCATCAAACCATCTGTTTTGATTTTCAAGATTAATACAATTACTTTCTGTCCGCTCAGTAGCATCAGGATCTGCATTAAAATATTATTATTATTAGTTAAAATGTGATTCTAAGTGATGTAAGACATTTTATGATTTAAATTCTGTCTAAACTTCCCTGGTTTATGTTCCAGACAGTCCATAAAATCTTATTTTGATCCCAGAACCCCTTTTTAGGGATATTTTAGACTAATTAAACAAATACATAAACTGGGTTTTGGTGTTTAGGGGGATGATTGGTTTACAGGTAGATTGTTTGTTTATTCTATGACTCTCGATTGCGTAATTTAAAGCCATGGCAGAGAAAAAGTTTTAAAGAGTTATTGAGATTTACTCTCCTTTTGTTGTTCTACCTTCAAAAATACCTGATATATAAATACCCCTGAAATCATCTCCCTCTCAGAAAGAAAATAACACGGTGTTTGAAAGTAGTTCTAAAGGACAGGGAGAGAAAAGAAATGGCAAGAAGACCTTTCATATGTAAGTATATTTTTAATATATATGTCTCTGTGTACCCATAATTCTCATGCCATTTTTGCATTGTACAAGGTACTCTTATTGGTTTGTAAACATATTCATGTCAGTACACATATATGAATGCGTTTAGAAAGACCAGAAGGCCTGCACTGTGCTACATGTGTCTTTGTTATTACAAAGTGACTGGTACATTATATTTATTAAAAATCAATATGTCTTTTACAGATACATCCCCAAGCCATCGCTGTCTTAATGTTCTGCCTCTAAAGAACAAGACTCTCCCATTCAGCCAAAATACAATTTTCTAGCTTGAACTCTTGGACTCAATTTGTTTTTAAAGAGAAGTCATCCATAACAGTAATAGATATGGTGGCAGCTTCTTTAAAATGAAAGAAAAAAGTCTATTCTGGAGATTTAAGACAAAAAGATTAGAAAAGTGCAGGAGTAGAGCACAGTGCGCACAAGCTTATTCTGCTTAATTTCTAAAAAGGTGTATGCATGATGGTTTAATGTAACATAACTAACTGAAGTGTCCAGAATTGATGAAATCCTGAACCTTGCACAGATTATATCGTCAGTTAAAAGAAAAAGGTGGATGAATATCATGCAAAGGCCTCCACATTCCTCTCGGGAGCTAGTTTGATCAAATGTTGGTGCTGCATGAAGGGAGCGCTGCTGCTTTCAGACCTTGGAGAGTGCTCAGCGGGTCCAGTGCAGAACTCATTTTTGGATGGGACTATAACACATTCTATATTCTTCTATTGGATGTTCAAGTTGGACATTAGGAAGAATTTTTTCATGGAAAGAGTTGTCAGGCATTGGAATGGGCTGCCCAGGGAGGTGTTGGGGTCACCACTCCCTTGAGGTGCTCAAGAAATGGCTGATGTGGCACTCAGAGCTATGGTTTAGCTGACAGGGTGGTGCTTGGTCAAAGGTTGGAACTTTCCTTGGATCTTGGAGGTCTTTCCCAACCAGAATGATTCTGTGATTCTGTGATATTGCTTTGGTCCATTTCATACAATTTGATCAAATTCCCAGCAGCAGACACCTGAAGACAAGTGTAACAACAAAGTAATTGTGCAGAGGTACTTTCCCAAAACACTCCAATTTCCAGCAGTCTGTGTTGCAAAGAAATCCTCTGACGGATTTTATTTCCATACATTTCTCTTTTTTTTTTTTTTTTTTCATATTTATGCAAACACTCAGCATCCAAATACTTTGGGGCAAAGAGTTTCTCAGCTTACATGTATTTAGACATCTGTGTATTAAATTAACACATTAAGCTAAAGCTGTCAGGTTTTCAACGGCATTTGCATTATCAACTTGAAGCTCAGGCAGGCAACTTCTTAGGGTTCAGTCATAAAGGCAACTTCTTAAAGTGGGAATTGCAGCCTCTTAAAATGTGCAAGCTTGATAGGTGGACTGTCCCCTGTTAATTCTGGGAACAGCTATTCCACATGCAATTGGGTTAGTAGTTCACTCGTCCCAGTTTACCCATCAGCTTCAGTTTGTTATTCATAAGAAAAAGTTTCCCAGCACAGCAGGAGTCTGGTTGGCAAATGGGGCTCTTCCAAACTGTCACTAGCTGAGTAATAAAAGGCTGACTGAGTAATTGGTCCCCAGCCTCTGTGCTGAAACTCCCAGTACATCCTTTGTCAGGTTGGAAATTGGATTGCAGGCCTTGGAATTAAAGAAGTAGTTGGAAGAAGATAAATTTTAAGTATTATTGCCAATTCTCTAAGGTTTCCCTACTGCTCTGTACCAACACAGCACTCCAACTTCTAAATTTCTTGTGGATCTCTGCTTATCATGTCACAGAGCTCTCTAAGAAGTCTAGAAAGGCAGGAAAGTTACAGTACTTGTGCAAAATTACTGTAGGGTAACATAAAATGAACTCAAACAGGAGACACATTGAAGGGAAACGGTTGAGGAAAGATTGCCTCAGTCCACACAACCCTTTGTAAATGTATCTGCATCACTGGGAGTAATTTTTTTTGTGTTGTTATTGTAAAGATGGGGAAAATACTGTCTAGGGACTTTCCAGTGTCAAAATACTGAGACTCGTTCAGTTCTTTGTCCAGTTTTTTGTCCTGACTGGAAGTTTTCATTGTCATGAAAGAGGAATATAAAGGCAGCAAAAAGTCATTAACCCTATTGACCCAATAAAGAAATACACCTTTGGGTCCATGAGCAGCTGACAAAGAAAAAAACCAACAATTCTTCTCCAACCTACAGAACACTAATCAAATGTAAAGCAAAAGTAACTTTTGTGCCAGAGGGTTCTCTCCAGTAGTCTAAGCATCTTCAGTAAATTCCCTACATGCTGCTCAGTTAAGTTCAAATCATCAGAATTATTGAATATGACAGAGAAAACCATCCTCATCTTGAAAAGAGCTGCACACTCCTAGGGGCTGTCGAATTCGGGGAACAGAAGTAGTGCCAGGTCCTTCTGGTGCCATCCCACTGATGTCAACAAGCTTCCATCAGCATATCTGACAGCAGAATTTAACTCCTCATTTTTATGAAAAAGAAGTCTTTATGGTAGGATCAAAAAGCCAGGCCACTGCATGCTGAATTCAAAAATGTCAGTCCCCTAAGTATTGAGTGTAGACAAAAGAATCATATGTGGATATAAATGAAAAGTCATATTTAAGCCTTAAATTTTTTCAGACATTTAAAGAAATGCATATTATGACATCAAAAAAAATACTTGCATTTAAGTAAAAATTTAGCAATGTCTTAAGGCAAAAATAAAACTACAATAAAATAGATGTGTCTAGGTGCAACTATCACACAAATGGAAAATAAGCTGAATATTTACAGCGTTCAGTGTACTGTGAAATCTTCAGTGTGCTGAGTGTTTCATGTGTAGATTTATGTGACTGTCACTGTATTCAACCAGAGGCACTGAGGCTCACCTGAGGTCAGAGACCAAGAACAATAATCACAGAATAGGTGTTTATAGAATAGATGGATAGATGTTTCATCCATCCCACCTTGGAGAGTTCTCAACCTTGATAGAAAAGGCAGACAGGACCACCCAGAAGATCTGTCTCAGATCAGCTTTGCAATCACTGCCTGGTGGCTGTGATCCCAAATCCATTGTGGTGAACTCAGACACACCTGGTGACACTCTTCCCTGGCATTGTCAGGATCTTCTCTAAGATTAAGTCAATCTTTTTAAAATGAAAATTTTCAGGAATAATTCCCACTGGAGTTTGGCATGCAGGAAATTCCAGAGTTCACTCTGAGGTGTCTGGCTGAGTGCAGCCACTCTGTTTTGAAGGGGAAAACAGCTTGCTGCACAGGCACTGAACACTCTGAAGTTGGTTCCTGATGCCAAGGAGTGTTTGTGGTGAAGTCTAATTTTTTAAATGTTTTCATAAGTCCCTCGTTTCCATTTAATCCATTCCTACATCAAAAACTTATGAGACATCAATAAAATGCAGAATAAAGGACCATCACTGCTCCTGTTTGGGGTCTGACCTGCAGATTGGCCTTTGCAACCCTTAACAAGTGAATGATGCATCTTAGCACTGCATACAAAGTGCATAGTTTTGTCACATCAAGCACTATGTAACCAACAGATATAAAGGTGAATTATTTTTTGTGAAAAAGTATTTGGATGGGGGCTCTTAAGCCTGAACACGCTCATAAATTTGTCATTATGGTAATATTGATCCACCAATCACCTGGGCAGAGAACAGAGGAGACCTTGTCAGGTCAAGCTGTTTCTAACATTATTAACACCAGAGATTCACAGAAGTCAGACATTTGATTCCGAGATCCCAAGAAAAAGTGGGAATATTGACATGCTTACCCTTGTCTTTCCCTAAGGAAGGTGCCTAGAACAGTGTTCCTGATGTAGAGATTTAATGGAAATGTGTGCACTGAGCTTTCTTGTCCAAAGTTAATAAAGGTGAGGAACAACCTGGAATTGGGTGCTCTGATTTCCATGCTATAAATATAAAGAATACTTTTGGTTAATTTCTAGACCTGATTTTTAATGCTTTTTCTTTATTATAATATTGCTTAATATGTGTAAGATTTTTGCATGCGTGAGCCTCGTTGAGACATAAAATCAAGATATTGGTCATTTACCATTATTAACAGTTCTATGCCAATCTGAAAGAATAATTTCTGCTTTTTTTCCGCATCAAAAACATCCAGCATGATTAATTACACTCTAAGCACCTTGTCAGCTATGTAAACTATTTCTGCTTGATGCCTGTTCCTAACAGTTGTTTGGTCTTGCTCGGCGTTTGTAGAGCAGTTGAATCCTACTCCAGGGTGTCCTCCAAGAAAAACAAACAGGCAAATGAACCAACAGAAAAAGGTGAGCTTTAATTTTTTTATATGCAATTCGACTAATCAATTAATATTTTTCCTAGATTAATGAATCAATTTTTGCAAAATCCCATCAGATATCAGACTCTTTATCAATTTAGTATGAGAATTCAAGAAGAATATTGTGTTCAGTAATCTTAAACCTATTCAGAATGTCTATAAACAGAAAAAAAAAAAAGCCTGACCCAAAGCTATTGAGAACACAAGAAACTGTATCACACTGATCATAAGCTTGAGCAGGAAAAAACAGCTAAATCTGAAACTGAGCCCACTTTTGTAATGTTCAGTTTTATGCCATAGACTCAGTTCCTGAAAAAAGGAAAACTGCACTGAAAAACTGCTCTAGGATGCAGCTTCACCACATTATGGATGTTCTGGGTTTTCCATGGGAGAAATATCTGAGTGTAGTCAATCCTGGCTACACGATCAGGATAAAAGGTATCTTTTTGCACTTGACTCCACCTGGTCTAAATTTTTCCAAGAGAAGATATTGCAAGGCCTCTTTTGGAATGTATTCTTTCTCTTCTTTTGTTGTTTTGGAAGAAATCCTCAAATTGTTTTTTCAGAGCTTAATTATCTTTTCCATGGGGAGTCAGTCCCTGTTAATTATTGTGAAATGTCAGCTCTGTTTGAGATGGTTGTAGGATCTATCATTTTGGTCTTTCAAGGCAGGATTATCTTCTCTTCTTCACTTAGCACAGAAGCTGCTAAGCCCACTACAAAATCAGAAGGTGTTGGAAGCATTTTATGTTTAAAGTGACATGATTTCATCAATTTTGAATGAACGTAGCCATTGAATTGAAGACAGACATATTGAGATATTTTCTAGAGCCATAGATATCCAGAATTATTCCTGATAAAATAAACAATTAAAAAACCTATAATATTTTCAATAACAAAGTATAGGAAGGAAAATGTAAACTGAGGAGTGGAAATGCCATAAATCTTCCCAAGGATATAAAATATGATTAGACTTTATTTAAAAAAAAAATTTGACTAGATGTTAGGAACCCAATGCTTTCCCATAAAACATAAAGGTTTGATGCCATTAGATTGAAAATAGTTGATTGATTTCTATTTCAGTACAAGACCACTTTTTTGCCTGGTGCATTCAATTGTACCAGAGATTTAATGTGTGTTTTGTAAGTTACAGCAAATATTTTTCAATGGGATATTAAAAAAAAAACAACCAACAAAAAAACCCTCAAAAGCTGGTCATATACTTGATGTAAATTATTATGGTTGCTATCTTCTTATGAAAGATTTGAAAATATACTGGATTTAAGGATTACTTTAAACAGAACCAAATTTTCTTCATTATTTCATTGAGAATTCTATTTTTAATCCCAATGTCAATGGAAGTTCTGTGACTTTTTTTTTTAAATTTGATGCATAGTGTGATGAATTCTTTTGGAAAAGAAGCAATTAGTAATAAATAGCTGGCATCCCATAGTGTGATGCATCAATTTAAGGCAGACATGGTTTCTGAACACATCATTCAACTGAGAAAAATTTCTTTCTCCCATATGTGCTCCTTAGATACGTTTGAAATGCTAAATCATCTATTTCCAGAAAATGTCAGCAAGTGTTTCCGACATACTTCCAAAATTTATTGCAAAAATGAAAAAGATATTACTTAGTAATATTACTTAGGCTATTGTTTAGGAAGTTTGGTGTTTGATCCTTTTCTATGCTTTTCACTCTTTCTGTTGTATGTGATTTAGAAAGTCTTCTATTATTGTACAACACTACAAAAAAATCAACAGTGTCATGTTATATTTATTTTTAATCACAAAAGAACACTATTATTCTGTTAGGTTTGGTGTGAAGGTTTTGGTCTTCTTAAAATGTCTCCTCTTGACTCTGAGGAAGTTCTTCCTCTGTCATGTCTCACACTCTGTGTGCTTTTTATTTTCAGATTAGCTTCACCAGCCATTTTTCAAATTTGGGAGCAAATTCTGGAAAATTGGTAGGCAATCTGCCTGGAGGAGGAACAACATCAACAACATAAATTTTGGTTTTGACAAAGAATCGCCAACCCATGGAATAGTTTATGATGGAGAAGACCTCAGGAGGTGTCTAATCCAACACCCTGCTCAAAGTCAGCTCAGCTCTGAGGTCAGACCAAGTTTCTTAGGTCCTCTTTTAGTCAGGATTGAAAATCTCCAAGGCTGGAGATTGCAAAAGCTCCTTGGGCAACCTGCACCTCTTCATGACTGGTCATATAGTGAAAAAACTTTTACTTATATCTTGACTGCATCTCTCTTCTTTCAGTTTCTGCTCTTACCTCTTATCTACCCACCAGACCTTGCTGATGTGTCTGACTTGTGTCTTCTGACTGACTCAGCCTCTATCAGATCCATCCCTATCAGATTTTTCCCTTCTTCAGGCTTAACAAACCCAGCTTCCTCAGTTTCACCTCATGGGCTACATGCTTCAGCCTTCCTATATTATTAAAATATTTTTAAAATTAACATTTCAGAGAGATCTCTTCAGAGTACCTGCTCATTGTGATCTATTTTTTAAATAGAAAGATGCATTGTTCTACCCACAGGTGATATTACTGTCAATAAGTCAGAGATGGTAACCATTTTCTCTTGTAGATGTTTGAGTGCATCTCATCTGTGCACTCTAAGATTAAGCCTTACTCTACACCCCTTTAGGATTTTCCTGGAGACTCCTTCTCTGAGATTGCAAATTCAGTGTGCAGAGAGTAAATTTACAAGTATTGCTTTTATGGGGAAAAGTGTTCTCATGTTCACAGCAATGATAGTAATTCCCTTCACTTTACCCTCTTTTAGATTAAATAACCTCACTTACAGTTCATGACCCTGCCGTGTTCTAAACTGACTCGTCCCTCCATCACCACACTGAGGATATAATCCACCACCTGAAGGGAGCTCTGCACATGTTAAAGGTTTCCTTTACTGAGCTGAGCATTCTGCCATCCATGGAAAATAAATGTTAGGGGCAGCTCTGATTGCTCACTGCCCACTCTGGTTTGTTGGTAAAATATTACCAGCAAATATTGCTCTCTATGTGCCCCTTGGAAACACAAAAAGTACACGGAAAATTCACCCACTGATCCACTGATCCAATGAATTGAATCTTTCATCCTTTGAGCAAATATAATTGAATTGGCTGTTATGGTGGCTGTTTTCAATTATTGCCTCAGAATTTATTGGCTTGTCTTCCTGCTAGAGACCTTGAGAGTTAGGCAGGGAATTCTATTAGTGACTGCTTTTAAGAAAACTGTTGTGGTAGGTAGTCTTGGTTAAATTGTAATATTTGATGTAATTGTAGTTAAAAGTGCACCTTGGCCCATTGCCATTGCTGAGCAGCAGCTGAAGCACCAGTCACGGTGGTCTAGAGAACCTAAAATTATGGTAGGTAATTATATTTAAACTATTGACTATTATCCCTGATCAGTAAAGTCCATTAGGTCTAGAAAGTTTTTTGTCCCATCCCAAGGTGATAACTCAAGATGTGACTTCCTTACTTGCAGTGGTGATAAAGCATTACCACCATATGGTGGGGTAGAGTGGAAAAAAAATAGAGAAAAGTCATGGCACGGCAGTTTCAGGGAATTTGTGGCAAATGTACACAATGTAGAGCTGGGCCTCTGATTTTGGTACATCCATGGGAATCCTTCTAGAAAGCTCTGCTGGATAAATGCTGGCAGGGATGGCTGTGGAACCACAGGAGATCAGCACAGGGCAGCAGCTGAATGCAGTTCAGGGATGGCAAGGGAGCTCTGTAACCTCAGCTGCACAGTCCAAAGGCTGCAATATTCTGGGGATTTAAGCCAACTAATTTAAAGCTAGTCTGGGCATCTTGCAGACCCCACTCACACACATGAGCAGGGACAGACAGACTTTTCACAGAAAGCACCTGTTCCATCTTGCTTTTGCTGCTGATGGCAAGACTGGAGGAGAAATACGTCCTGTGCATCCAGAGCAGGCTGTGACCTTCACTGAGAAGAGACGCTGTGAAGGAAGCAGGGTGTGAAATTGGAGCTACCTGCTGTAATTCTGCAAAATTAAAATGAGATGAGCAGCCAGAGTTCCCAGCCAGCTCCTTGCAGATCAAAGCTGGGCTGCTCTGCTCCAGCAGCTGACAGGCACACGGTCCTGGAACAGACTCGCGAGCTGACATCGCTTTCCTGAGAAATGCCATCCCCTTGCAAAGCTGCTGCCCTTGATAAAAAAGGATCAGAGGGTCATACTCCTCTCCCTGCTGAAAGTTTATTACACAGGCAGATGCTCAAGCAAAACTTTTTAGAGGATTTGCTTCATCTAGTATCTATCTCCTGCCAAATGTCCACTTTGGAGTGCCACCTGAGTTGGCATGTGTTGAAGCCAGGACTGCTTTTTTTCTTTTCCTTTTTCCTTTTTCTTTTATTTTTCTTTTATTTTTTCCTTTTTCTTTTCTTTTCTTTTTCCTTTCCTTTCCTTTCCCTTTCCTTTCCTTTCCTTTCCTTTCCTTTCCTTTCCTTTCCTTTCCTTTCCTTTCCTTTCCTTTCCTTTCCTTTCCTTTCCTTTCCTTTCCTTTCCTTTCCTTTCCTTTCCTTTCCTTTCCTTTCCTTTCCTTTCCTTTCCTTTCCTTTCCTTTCCTTTCTTTCCTTTCCTTTCCTTTCCTTTCCTTTCCTTTCCTTTCCTTTCCTTTCCTTCCTTTCCTTTCCTTTCCTTTCCTTTCCTTTCCTTTCCTTTCCTTTCCTTTCCTTTCCTTTCCTTTCCTTTCCTTTCCTTTCCTTTCCTTTCCTTTCCTTTCCTTTCCTTTCCTTTCCTTTCCTTTCCTTTCCTTTCCTTTCCTTTCCTTTCCTTTCCTTTCCTTTCCTTTCCTTTCCTTTCCTTTCCTTTCCTTTCCTTTCCTTTCCTTTCCTTTCCTTTCCTTTCCTTTCCTTTCCTTTCCTTTCCTGTCCTGTCCTGTCCTGTCCTGTCCTGTCCTGTCCTGTCCTGTCCTGTCCTGTCCTGTCCTGTCCTGTCCTGTCCTGTCCTGTCCTGTCCTGTCCCTGTTTCCTACTTACTTTTTTTCTCTTTTTTCTATCTTTCTTTTTTTTTCCTTTTTTTTTTTTTTAAGTGCACCATACCATGCTTATTTGATTACTTCATAAGCTGTCTTTTAAACACACATTTTTAATCTCTCTGTCTCTCTTGAATTCTCCTGGCCTACCCCTCAGTATCATCCTGACACCCGGAGCTAGTGTGACATGCAGTGATGTGAAAGCAGCAAAAAGGGCAATGCCCTGTTCCTGTCGGATGACTGCTATGGACTCTGCCTAAACCATCTCCACAAAGTACTGTATCCCCACAAAAATTCTAAAAGGACTAAAAAGGACAAGTGAAGTTAACTCAAATTTTGAAATATGCTGTCCCTGTGAATTTGATTCCCTGCTGCCTTGCTACACAAGAAGATAGGAGTCAGGCCCAGGCTGATTTCTGGCTTTTACTGAGTGTGATTCTTGGCACTCCTCGCTGACCTGCTGCAAGCTGATTTTGGCCTTGTGCACTGTGTGAGGAAAGTGAGGACTCTTCAGAAGTGCTCAACAATATAAATCAATCATAAATGATAAATTTGTAATGTGTGACAGCACAAATCCACGTGGTGTTAAATCTTTGTGTAACTAATGGGGTAAATATACTTATTAACCAGGAGTCTCCCAGTGCCCTGACAAGAGTATGTGATGAATTCTGTGCTAACAGGTTATAATGATTTCCAAGTTACCACATAAAGATGTATTTCTAAATTAGATATTACATAGGCATAAAGACTCACACTGTTTTACCCAAATACTCACAGCATTTTCCTCTACATATCTGCAGCCAAAAATGTTACTTAAACATATCATACAGGCATCACCTATAATTAAAATGAAAATGGTGGCAAAATTGATATGGGGTAGTTTTTTCTTTTTCTGAGAAGCAATAAATTGTCATTTCTGGTTTACTTCTGTTACAAAATCAATCCAAATCAGTGATAAAAATAATCTTAGTAGTCTACATATAATTAGAAATTAGTATGTGTATGGTCATTATTTGATTACTACAACAGTCCAGGGGAGGCTCTCTTGGAGACATGTGTGTGATGCTATAGCTGATGGGGCCTTCCACAGCTCATCTAACTTAGGAATGGATATTAGGATGATGGAGGATGGTTTTAAACTGTCAGAGGGAAGGGTTAGATATAAGGAAGAAATTCTTGAGACTGAGGATGGTGAGGCCTTGGCACAGGTGCCCAGAGAAGCTGTGACTGCCCCCTGGATCCCTAGAAGTGTCCAAGGCCAGGGTGGATGGGGCTTGGAGCAGACTGGGAGAGTGGAAGGTGCCCCTGCCCATGGCAGGGGGTGGAATGAGATGAGCTTTAAGCTCTTTAAGGCCCCTTTCACCCAGAACATTCTGTGATTCTATGATTCACAAAAAAGTAAAGTCATTTAATTTGATTTCATTACAGCTACAGATAGGAGACACGAAATTACCAATCCCTGTCAATCAACAAGTTTTTTGTTGCAGGGTGTTCATTTCCCCTGAGAAAGCCTAAAACTGCCCCATTTTCACAGCACTTTTGAATCCTGCTGAAGTCCTGCCTTCACTCCCAGCTATCCCTCCCCTTACCTCTCCTGCAGAGACTGACCAGGAGGTAGCCACGGAGGATGCCCAACACACAGACCCTTGGCAACAACCAGGCTCTGCTTCAGCAGCAACGCTTACATGAGGAAAATGTTACTAAGGGTTAAAAAAAAAAAAAATTATCTACTTTCCTCCTCACCTGTAGGGACAAACCACACATCACAGATGAATGCTGCAGCCAGCCAGGTATGAAAAGGGTGAAAGCAACTCTCATCACTTCTCTTCTGAGCACTGATGCTTTCCAAGCAATTACAACTCACATCCTTCGGCAGCCAGGCATGTGTCCTAACCACTAGACAGAGTCATGATTCTTCTCACTCTTTCCCTTTAGCTTGATGAATCTTTAATTCTTTCATTAAAACTGGATCAGCTTCAGCAAGAAGACTTGTCACAGTCTCCCATTTTGGTGACTAAATTTATTTCCATTAATCTGTTGCTAGCAGCTTTTTACTGCTTGTGGCTCACTCGCTCACTTGAAGAAGTTTTTGCTGACATGATTGTGTTGGCTGTTCATTTGCTGGTCTGTCCTTGGGTACTGGCACCTGATCTGTTGACCAATTTCATCAAGCTTGAAAGAGGGATAGAGGTTTTGCAGATAATTGAGTACTGAAAAGCATTATAAAGATGGGCAGGTGGATAGAGAGGGAAAGATTAATCAATTTGGCAAAAGGAAGACAAGGCAGCGCTCGTGTCAGCCTTTCTACTTAGCACTGGGATTGTTTCATGTTGCAGCCAGGCTGCAGCTGAGCCTTCCTGCCCCTTGTGCACAGATTTGGCACTCGGTGGTGGGAAGAGCAGCGCAGTGAATTTCAAATTCCAGCAGATCAGGGAAACAGGGGCTGGTTCTTCTCATGAAAGAAACTCTCTTTTCCTTCAGAACCGCATGTCCGCAGAAGTTAAATGAGACAATGTTTTTTGTTCTTGTCTGTCTGCTACTTCTCTCCTGTTCTTACAATGTTTATATAAAGTCATGACCATTTAACTTTGTAAGATTACTGATAAAAATGGTGATTCAGTAAATGTTCTTATTATCACTTTGACCTTTAACAGAAAATAAACCTCCCAGTTGGATTCACAGCTCTGCATTTATCAGTACTTTCCTACTCCTTCAAAAAGAAACAAAAAATGATTAAAAAGTATATGGAGAACTTGGAAATACTATATATTTATTGTAGGAAGTACCATAAGCAATATTTTGAAACAAAGCCCAAACCACTCAAGGTTCACATTTGATACCCGAAGTAGAATTAAAGAGAAGGAAAGAAAGGAAACATGCAGGTAGGAAAGCAAACATTGCTTTGATAGGAAAAAAATGTTCAAATACCTCATCTTGGGAGGAAATGTTGATAATCTCTGTCCAAAATTTGGTCATGTTTTCCCAAATATCTTGAAATGTACAATGATTTACTCTTCTCTTGTCTGCATCTCCCTTAAGGACCTGGGATTTGACATTTCATTTTCTCCCGTACCAATGATCACCCCATTAGATTCTTCATTTCAATAAATTTAATTTTCATTCATTCCTTCAGATATGCTATATGGTTGTTACCCAGGTTCATTTATCAAGTGCCAGAGCTATCTTGCCTTGCTGATTCTTAAATTATCCTAAATACATCTGTACCCTGCCCCAAAAATAATTTAATTTACTTGTTAACAAAATTTGGAATAAGAGGACCAACCAGTCAATTCAAATGTGAGTTTATTTATGACTTTTTGGTTCAGTCATTGGGAAGGTGGATAAAGGCTGGTCTGGCTCTCTGCTCTCTCTGGCTCTCGGTGATGCTGTGCTGTTTGTTAGTGCACTGATCTAAAAGGGAGGTAAAAGAAAAAAAAAAGAAAACTGATCTACTTTAAAATGTGAAAAACTCATGTGATTACAAAAGCAAACGACGCTGTTGCTTCAAATCAAAATTCACTTTTAGTAAGAGCAAAAGGCTGGTTGAGATCCTCAGCAGCTGAAACAAAGAATAAATACAGCTGAGGAAAACCAGAATTCTCCCTGAAGAGTACAATCTGTTCTTTGCATTCACTGATTTTTATAAAATATAAGGTCCACACTTATTCTAACCCTGTCATTTAGTGATGTGACAATTAACCTTGCCTTTAATTGGGAAGTAAAAAAATGCCCACTATGAATATTTCATCCCAGTAGGAGTCTTCATTTCGGAAGTGAAAAGAAGTGACTGTTCTTGACATTTGCCATGAACTTTGTCTCTCACATTTCCATAGTAATGGTCTCCACAGCGAGCCATCAATCTCCACAAGATCTGAACTCAGAGAATTAAACAAAACCAAAATATTTTAAGAGATCAGGAAGTAATCTTGAAGAGAATTTTTTTCTCTTATGACAATATATCCTAAAATTGTCAGCAGCTGAAGGAAAATGTAATTTCTAGATAAAACAGAAACTTTGCTGTTCTTTACAGTTCAGGATAGATTCTGACCCCTTCTGATGCTGATCTGACTATTCAGAGCAATATGTAAGTTCACTTTCTTCCTTAGACGAATATATTACTCAGCATGAGAATATTTTCTTAACATTCCAAATTCTGGCAGACACCAAATAAAAGAAGGCAATACACTACATTAATGAAAGAACAGGTAACTACATTTTGAGAAGAGTAAAACTGAGTCTCTATACAATCAAATAGAATATACTGATATAAAAAAAAGTAAATGTTTCTTAAACTGCTACTTTTGTGTAAGTAGCAAAAAAAAGATGAATAGGATTATTCTGTTAATTCACTAATAGTGGACTAGATTTTTATTTTATTTTAATTTTTGGAACACTAGTTCAAACTTTGTAATTCACCAAATTAATTCTTACCCCTTCAATTAGGTTTTTGCTGAATTTTCTGTGACTTCCAGCAGCTGTGAACGTCTAGCTAAAAAGTAACATCATCTCTTTTTCACCCATTCCAAGGAGACAATTAAAGTGTAGTTATGAACTTTAAAGAAGGGGAGGGGAAGCATGAATGACCTGCTGGAAGGGAAATTATCCATCCTCACCAGGAGAAAAAAGAGAAATAAAAACCATTGAGACACCTAGTCCAGCAGAAGGTGTCCCTGCCCATGGCAAGGAGCTTGGAACTAAATGATCCTTAAGGTCCCTTCCAATCCAAACCATTTTGGTTTTCTATGATTCTGTGATTGTTTGGAAAGAAAGAAATTACTGTCCTTTTCTGAGCATTTTTTTTCAAAGATCCCTGGACCCCAGAGCTGAAAATGGCAGAGTTTGGAAATGTACAGCTTGCATAACAAGAAAGAAGAAAGGAAACAGAAAATCAAAATCAAAGCTAGGCCCCTTTCCATTTTCAGTGTTGTCGAAAGCAGCCTAGTTCATCGTGGATATAAAATAACTAACTAAATACAAGATATATCACTTTACTCTATTTTGTAAGAGAGGGAAAAGCAGAAGAGGCAGAGCAGGAAGGTTTTGCCTTCTCTAACACCTCCTGCTGTGCCTTCTGGCTTCCTTTGGTTCCTTGGGCACTTCACATCAGCTGCTGTTCCTGCCACTTCATGATAAGACTATCTTTGTTAGCTTATCTCCTTGGGGGAGGAGGACACTCTAGCTCAGGTTTCTCATTCAGAGCCAGGGGTTACAGATGTAACACCAGAGCGTGGACCAGCAAGGGGAGAGCAGGACAGGTGGAGGAGGGATGCTGAGCCGTGGAATGAGAAGGTAATTATAATTTCATAGAGCAAATGGGTTATGAGAGGAAAGAAGCAAAAGAAAGTTTGTCAGGAAATCCTGGGAAATAGGAAAAAAAAAAAAAAAGGTGTTTTTTTTTTCCTGTACAACCATGTCAGAGGGGCCAAACTGTAGGGGGTCTAACCCTTAGGGGTAAAGAACATGCCTTGAAGTCAGTCTCTGAATATAAAATAAAGACTCAAAGACGGGTACATCAGAGAAAAGTAACACTCAAAAATATTAGCATGACCTATGGTTATGTAGGTCTGATTTTTATATTACAATAATAGGCTGAACTCCCAGTTGGGTACATTGCTAACATACATTTAAAAGAACAGAACTGATAGTCCTGTTTTACTAAGACACAGTGGAAAAGAGTCTTAAACGATTTTGTAGACAAAAGTTATTTCACACACCCCAAAGGTCTTGTCTAATACATCAGTATTCAAAAAGACAAAAACTCCCAACCAAACACAAACTCTCCCAAAACCAAAAAAACCCAAACAAAAATTCAAAACCTTGTGTGGTTTCTAAAGTACAACTGGAATTTTAAAAACCCCAACTACTTACTTGAGGGTATATTAAAAAAAAAAAAAAGCATCAGGAATAAGAGAGATAGTATTACAACTCTTCCAAGATTAGAGAAAAAAAGCCCAGTTTTCACAGTTGTCACCAAAGGAGTCTGTGCAAGACTTGTGTTGTTTGACTTGTGTTGTTGAAATATTCATAAGCAATCCAAAAAAGGGAACAAGTAGAGAAGTGACAAAATTTGCAGATGACAGAAAATGATTCAGGACATTTTAAACTGAAATACATGCAAGAAATTGCAGCAGGTTTTCCTGATGATGGGTGATGAAGAGCTACAATTGCTGATAGAAGACAGTTCTTGTTAATTGCAAAGGCACACACACAGGATGGAAATTCTTACTGTACATAGAGGCAAGCACTAAATTAGCTTTTGCCAGCCTGAAAAGGATCGAAGAGTCACTGTTCATGGTCTCTTCAGAAATTCTGCTCAGTAATTAGGAGCTGTCATGAAGGCAAATAGAACACGGTTGTTAAAAAGAGTAGAGAACAACACGCGAAAATCATTAAGGAAAAATGTTAAGAGAAATACAGTGTCTTTGTGACTGTATAGAAATTCTTTACCTGAAAAAGGAGATGGAATTTAAAAAAAAAATAGACAAGAGCAAAGTCATGAAGAGCCTTCTCTATAAAGAAGTATTTTGAGCAATTTTGCAAATTTAAGCAAATATTTGCAGACTTTTCAGATGAGAAAAGTGAGGAAGAGTGTGATAGACATTAACAAAATCATGAGCTGCATGGAGAAAGAGGAATGGTCAGGAGAAAATTATAGCATTATTCTCTTTTAAAAACAGAAAAACAAACAGACTGGTCTGAAACTGATAAAAATAAACCTTTTTTTTCACCCAGTATATGATCAGACAGTGCAATTCAATGGGATTTTCAGAAGGCCAGACAGTAAATGGTTTCTAAAACAGACACATTTGTGGGAGAGAGTTCCTGTGGCCATTGCTATAAATCCATCCTGCACCAGGGATTGCAAAGGACGAGAGAAGGTGGAGGGACACAGCACTCCAAACACTGCTTTGGTGTCTGAGCAGGTATTTCATGTCACAGCTTAGGACCACAAGCAGAACTGCACATTTCAGCTCTTTCACCACGTGTTGATTTAGTGAGCAGTATGACAGAATTCCTGAAATGCTGCCCTGTGTCTCTAAAGGAATTTCTTTCCACACAACTATTCATTAGCTGTTTGTTTGTTTATTTAAGGTGTGTGAAAACAGTCTTTAAGTGTCAAAGGGACACAGCAGATGCTTTTCAAATCCATTAAACTCCATGCACCAAATTCTGCTTCTCCTGTGCTGTCAATGACCTGGAATGGAAAGTAAACCAGTTTGGGGTGATTTGTTTTCTTTCTGTTTCAATAGATTGATTAGATATGTTGAACTCTAAAAAGCTCCCTTGGCAAAAAATGTATTCTGGTTTCACTGTCTGCTGCTGTTTTGTCTATCCAAATATATACTTTCAGGTTCAATTTCATGGACCCTTGAAAAGCTTTTAAAATGGTAGTGATGAGTACTGCAGCTTTCCCTGGCCTGCCCTTTCTGACTGCTTGAGTAGATATTAATCCTGTATTTCAGGAAATAGTAATTCCTCTATTTTGTGAGCAGACTGAAGGTAAATTGACAAATTAAATTCTCCATGTATTTTGCAATAGAAAAGTGCAATGCCTAGTGAATCCTTACAATGCCTCGAATCCCTCATAAGTACTTGTAAACTGTGATTTAATACCCTCTTAACTGCCTTTCACCAGTCTAAATGTGTTCAGCTCTTGAATCCCTTCCTTGAAAGAGTCTTTCTGTTTGGAGGAAGCTGGGAAATTGTTTAGATAAGCAAACGAGTGCTCACAATGGTGTCTCAGCAAACTTTCTATTAGTTTTTGGAAAGATTCCAGATTCCAATTTAAAGTAAAGGGCACCAGACTGAGCTGAGTGGGGTAGAGAAGGGAATTAAAAAACTGATTCAGCTGCAACAACAAATATAAGTTTGACCCAGGATTTAGCTTTGGCAAGGTACTCTGAGCAGTTCCCTTAAACAGTTTAAGGAAGAATGGTTTATTTTAACAAGTTCCAAGTTCGAATGATGAGCTATCTTAGCACTGGGGTTGGTTATCATATTTACCAGGCACAGAAAAACATTGATTTAGTAGATGTGGCACGTTTTGCATGTAATGTGCTATAATCACACAGTTTAGTGCTTCCTGTACTGCAGGGAATTTTGCATACAACGAATGTTCCCTACCAGCTCTCCTTTCTGTTCTTCCCCTCCATTCCCACCCCATGCCATTTCAAGAATAAATGTTCTGTTATTTCTGCAGCAAATTAAAGAAGTTTATTCTTTTTTTTTTTTTTTCTTTTTTTGGCTAGTGTAAGCAGGAATGCTACAAAATACTATATTCGTCTTAGATCTGCTGTCTTAGTATTTGAATTCGCAGGAAATCAACCCTTGGCTTCAAAATCCCCGATAAAGGCTTAAAGACACACACAGCTCGCTATATACAACCATAAACTCCGTGTTTTCTAACAGCAAAGATCTTGGCTAACCTCTTTTTCAACTGTGTTCCAAAGTGTCTATTAATTTAGATGATTCAGATCTGTGGCTTTCCATTCTCCTTGGAAATAGCATAACTGTTTTCTAAATCGTAGCCAAACTGCTTTTATCATTACCTATATTTCTTGTCACCAGCACCAGGAACTGGTGTTCCAAGAAAGAAATCCCAGATACCACTGAAATGAATGGATTTGCTTCTGTTCCAAGAGAAGGCAAAGGGAATTTCATTCCAACACAGCACATCAGAGGCAATCAGAAGACCAGGGGCATTGAGTTTTGGCCTCTAATTTGGTGTGACCTTCTCTCACTTCTTTCAGCTGTTCCCTAAATTGAAATCAGTTGGTAATTATTGAATGGCTCAGTCCTTTTATGTTCATTTTTTTCTCTCTCCCATTTCACAAATGGGATCGATTGTTGCCAAATGATGCAGAGCTGTTTGGAGTAAGAGCCTTGGCATTAACAATCCTGGCAGTCCTGTCAGATTTGTTTAGTTTCTCTTCTAAACTCTACATCCAATCCCAACTTCATGATTTGCCAATCCAGAAAGCTTAGAAAAACTCAAACAAAAAAACCCACCCGGCTTTGAAATGCTTTGATTTTCTTGATATAATTGTTTTCATTCTGATTCATTCACTCATTTTACTTTTTTTTCCCCTAAATTGTTAAACTACCTATGTTGCCTATGCTCCACCATGTCCATGTGCCACCCAGCACATGCTGAGGTAGCACAGACACTTTGGCATAACTGTCCTGTTTGCTGTGCCTGCAAATCTCTCCCAGGACAAGAAGGTCATGTTAAATTCAGGGATCCAGAAGAGTTCAACTCCTCTGACACCTTCCTTGAAAAATACCTGGCACTGAGATTAAAACACTGGCATCCACCAGGGTCTGATGCTCCCCAGTGAAACTGCTGTGGGGGAAACACTGAAGATGAAAGACCTGGCTGGACAAATCACAACTCCTGCAGACTTCATGGTACAAGCTGGAAAACCTTTGAAATTGGTCCTGCTTGCAGAGAGGTAACATGTTTTAATTGTGTCAAAAGAACAGTTCAATCATTGCTTTATTAAACCACCTGCTTTGAATAGGTTGGTATATTACTGGCTGGTTTCGGGATGTAAATGTGCATAATTTCTCTCCAGAAAGCAAGCTACATAAATAAATAAACAAATGAAGGATTTAGGATTAATGCCTTAGAAAATTTGGGGCTAATTCTAAGAGATTTTGAAATGGCCATTTCTATTTATCTGGATGGATATTCAGCTCTGGGAATCCATGCAAGATCTCTGTCAATCTAGGATTTAGTAAGATTAACCTCCTTTCACACCAAGTTTTTTTTTTTGAGACTGACAGCTCCTTTTTATCTCTTTAAGCTATTACTGCCACTTAGTAGGAGCTTTCTCAAACAGAAAATAACAGCTTATTTTAATCCCGATTCAGGAAAAGTCAACTTTATACACTCACTCAAGTTCCATAGAGATCTAATTAGAATCCTAAAGGCCATTCTGAGTAGAAATCCTGGGTCAGGGACTTCATAAACATCTTATAAAATAGTCTCCCAATACAATAATATGGAAAAAAATCAACAGTAAAATCTCAAATAATGGCATTTTGCAATTAAACATTAAAACAAGGCAAACAAATATCAGAATGTATTTTAATTGTATCCCCTTTTCTTGACACTAGCAATTCTCATCTGATTTGCATTTTAATAATATCTATTTGTAAGCATTGGAGCATTTTTCTGAGCACATTTCTGAGCTAAAGGCTGCCTAATTCTTTCTGGTTCATCTGCTGACAAGCTCCTTTGATTTGACTGTTTTTCATTTAGCTTTTCCAAGCAGGAGCAGCCATGGTTAAAGCAGGCTGATATTCCACTGTTTCAGAGAGGATTCGTGATTTGGGAGACAGGTCAGTAACCACTGGAAAGCAGACCTGTGTGTGTTGAACAACCAGAAATCCAAACAGCAATAATAAGAGGTACTGCAGACAGGACTTGGCTGAACTCATCTCCATGTGTGATATCTTGCTTATGTCAGAATTTTATTTATGAGCACAGAAATTTTGTATTCTGCTTATTGTTCTTATAGAGAAAGAAAAGAAAGATGAGCTTTCATGTTTGGGCAAGTTTGATTTCTGGTGTAACTTGGATAATCTTCTTTACTCCTTCATGTTCTCAAACACACTGTATGTCTTTAACTCATCCTGTGTCTATTTCATGCATTTATAACATTTTCTCATACTGCACTATTTGCTAAAATCCTCTTCTGTCATCTCTCTGAGTTCTGACAGACAGGAGTTTTGAAACATAAAGAACAAAAAAAGATTTAAAAAGCAGTTTACACATCATTAACTTTCTACAAAATTAATGAGCAAAAGCTTCTAGACATTTGTAACACAGCAACCATAATTAAGTTATGCTCAGTGTCGACACAAATATGTCGACATATATTTGTGTCCCTGAGCAGGCTTTACTGTGCTGGTCTTTTTTCAGTACACATGAAAGTAAATATATGTGAGGCAAAAGCTATACCAGATAAAGTTACAGCCTGCAGTAGAGGTGAAAAAAATGTGAACAGATAATTAAAGAAACGGTTTAGGAAAGACATCAACCTTGTTGGGTGATGTATGAAAGGTAATTTCTGCATTGAAAGAAATATTTTTAAATATTCACATAAATTTCATGTCTGCATGTAAAGATCTAGGTCTCATTGTCTTTCCATTTTTCCTTACTTTAAACAGTGACTTTCTGTTTGTACACTAAGAAAATTATATTTGGCCAAACTTCATCTAAGTGTTTTGCGAAATGAGTCTCCAGTTCTGCAGTGACTTCTATTCTTTGATTCCTGTAGCCAGCTGAGGAAGCTAATAAATATGTAAAGGTGATTCAATTAAAAATGGCATTGAAAAGCAGGAAAATATAGAGTTACATGAATAATTTCACACCCAATGAAAAATTGTCAAATTTTATCAGCTATCCTTCTGTGAAATGAGAATAGCATCTTTTGACAAGTCGAGCAGCAATACATAGGCTAAGAGGGCAGTTTGTCCATCCCGTTGTGTAAATACACCTGGAAAGCAGAATTATGGGGGAAAAAACTGTAGGGAACTTCATATAAAGCTTTAATCCTGGACAGGTCTCATCTCTTTTGTTGTTTAAACATTAGATGTATGAATGCATGCTAGGATTTGGGTTCTCCCAGTAAAGGGTCCATCACACACTAGCATGGATCTTTTACACAGACTGGGGGAATTTCCCTCATATACCTCTTTATATTTTATCTTCCAACAGTTATAAAGGAAACATGGGATAATTAGCTCAGATTTACTCATCTAACTTTTAGATGAGTCTGGGCTTGATTGATTTCTCCCTTCACCCTCTACAAACTGTTTCTGGGTAACTCAGAGTACTTAGCATTGTCTTTGGAGTCTGAACAGGAAAGTATTCATTGACAGAGAAAGAGGAAAACCATCATTTACCACACCATTACTTATTTATTTCCTTTCTTGATGTGTTTCTGCTCCCCAGTTCATGGATGCTTCTGTAATACAGCCCAGCAATGGCATACACATTTTGGCTTTTATTAAATGTTACTGTTTCATGATTTTTTTTTAAAATTCAGATACATGAGGGTATTAAAACATGAGTGGGCACTGTGTAAATGCTGGGAGGTTTATCTACATGGATTTCAATCAGAGATTAAAAGAAAAAATATCGTGCAGTTTGATAATGACTAAAATCAAGGAGAAGCATTTTCCCTTGACCATACATTAAGAAAGAAGAAAGAAGAGGCCTTGTTATAAAGTACAAAGTATATGTCCAAGTGTATTAAACATAAAAAGTGCTTTTTAACAGAGAAAAGAGCAGAGAGTAAAAATCCATGTTCAAGAAGGAAGACTTGTTGAAGTATAAAAGGGCAATTTGCCAAAAGAATTATGTTTCTGAAGGAAGCAGTGCATGCCAATTTTTAATCCAAAGCAAAATGTCTGTAGCCGAGGTCTTAGCTTCTGGAACAAAGGGATTGTATGCTACATAACACTTGTAAAACAAGCAAGTAATCTCTGCACACGCCCGTGTAAGAAATGAATGGAACATCCCCAATTTACAAATGAGTAATAGTGAATCCTGAACATTTTTAATTAGTTTGTTCAGTTCCACTACAAGGAAGCCAGAAAAGGAAAAAGGATGGCATGGTAATAAGACCCTGTAGTAAAAAGAAACCCCAAACTCCCAAAGAAACACTGTATACATTCTTCAGCAGAATAAACCTGTTATTCTGTCATTCCTAGACCTCCTCCACACTTTCATGTATGTGCTTGGATGAAGCCCTTATTAACAAAATTAAATATATGAATTGGCTTGTGTTCTTCTATGAGAAAGAAGTGGGACAGGCACCAGTCCATGCTGTGGGTATATGAAGACAGGCTGAGAAAGTTTGGGTTGCTCAGCCTTGAGAAAATGAGGCCCCAAGGAGCCATGTTAGCACTTTCTGTGTCTAAAAGGGCTACAAGAGAGATGGAGAGGGATTTTACAAAGGCATGTAATGATAGGACAAGGGATAATGGTTTTAAACTAGAAGAGAGCAGATTTAGATTAGATCTTTAACATTTGGGATTGGTGTGTACATTCTTCAACCCTGAGCCATCGCTGCCTGAAAAGACCTCAGTTAAGTCCTTCAGTGCTGCAGACAGGGTGTTTGAGTGGCAGATTTGGTATGGCATGCTGTCAACACTGGGATGTAGTGTGAGGTTTTGACACTATAAAATGAGCAACTTTGTTCCCTAGAGCATCTCTTGGAGTATATGGGATTAGGCGGAATTATCCAATTAGTTTGAAAAGACTGTGCTAAACTGGAATTATATCATAGAATCATAGAATGGGTTGGTTTGGGTTTTGGGAAGGGACCTTAAAGACCAGCTGGTTCCACCACCTCCCACCAGATCAGGTTGCTCAGGGCCCCATCCAACCTGGCCTACAAACACTGGGTCATTTTGAATCTCAAGGCCAAGGTTTAGAGGAGCACAAAACTCAAGGCTGCTCTGAAATTTGCTGAGTTAATTGCAGGCACAAACCTTGCAGTTGGTGTGAAAGAACAACCCAGCATTCAAAAACATTTCTCCCTTGCCAATTCTGAAAGAATGTTCTCTTTTCTAAATGCAGTGGCTTAACATTTTGCTGTGGTGAAAAACGTAAAGGCTATTTTTGTACTTCGGAAGAAAACAGCTCAGAGTTCACTGCCAATTCCAGCCCTTCGGGGCATTCTTTTTGCCAGTAGCAGTTTCATAAAGAGCCTTGGCTTATCTCCTCTTCACCTCCACAGTGTATGTTGTTATTGCCAGTCTGCAGATGAACTCAGCTTTGTCTCGAGAGGCTGGAGACTCCACATGAGATATGGATAAAAGGGAAAGACATCTCTTTTTGAGACCTATATGTGATTAATCACTGGCTGATATTCCCTGCACTTATTTATAGGGTTGTTGCATAAGACTCCTGACTAATCCCCCTGAAGGGCTGTAATTTGTAACAAAGTTGAAGTGAACAATATTACTTTAAAACAAAACAAGTACCATATAGGAGCAGAAGCCAGTAAATACACACAGGGCAGATCCTGTGGAAGTAAATTGATAAAAATTCAATTTGATGAGGTTAATTGTACTCAGAAGGGCTTTTCCTGCCTTAAAGAAAATCTGTTTTGGTTCCCTGAAGATATGGATAATTCTTAATGGAGTCCTGTGGATAATGGAATATAGTTCCTTTGTGGCCGTTTCTGGCTTCTCAAGGTGTGGAAAAGCCCTAAAATAAAAAAAATTCAAAATTCTCTACTTCTAAGGCATAAGTACTTCCCAGTGCCTACCTCTCACCTTTCAATAAAATAAGAAAATGCGAATCTATCAAAACTATGGCGTTGCATTCATGACATGCACAGCTGGCTCCCCACAAAGCAACAGCATTACACATGACAGATCAGACAAAAGTTTTCCATCATTTTAGAATGTACTTCTTACCTAAATGCTTCTTGTCAAGAAAAAAGTCTTGATCACCTGCCTGAGGGAAATCCAGGAATCTATCAAGTTTTGGGATGACAAACTTTTAGCTCTATAAAAGTACATGCTCTCTAGAGGTCACATCCCTGGGAGGTAACATGCCTTGGTCTAACTAGAATGTGCCCCAAAGAGCCAAGAGCAGGTTTATGGTTCCTTGTATCTCTCATAGGCATGCAAAGGAATGTGTTTTCAGAAAAAGATTCATCTGCCTTTGTGAGTTCAGATAATATAAATGTTTTGTGGTTAATTATTATTATTTTTCAAAGAACTGTGAATAAACAGAAACATTTTTCGTTCCTCATTCCCAATCTGTGTATTATCTTCTTTCAAGTGACACATCACACCACTGTACTAGCTTTTCTGAAAAGTGAAACTGGATTTTTCAGAATGATTATTTCCTTTGCAAACCATATCCTTTCCAGAAGTAATAGGTGTTGAAAATACAATTTACCCATCTATCACAAGCCTTGCATGCACACCCAGGCATGTGGTTAGTGCTCAAGTCCATTCACAGGTTCTGACTTTGCAAGTAATGATGATGCAGCATAAAACTCAGTCTAAATAGGTTTTCCTTTTTCTGCTTGACATCGGCTTTTAAATTTTCTTATAAAACCTTCTACCCTACCACAAGCATACAGAAGAATGGATCAGGGGTTCAAGATTCTTCTTGATACAGAAGACAGCAATTCCTAGACTTAAAACTATAGAGAGGTTTGGAAGTTTTTTTCCAGACTTCACTATCCCTGATGGAAGGGTATTTGAGATACCATCCAATCTCACCTAATGTCTATTTTACGTCTGTTCGCTGACGTTACTCAAGCTTATTCTATGCTCTGCTTTAAAAATTCCCCTCTCATCAAAACTTACTAACAACACATACATTCTAGCTCAATTTTTAATTTCAATGTCTAAATCCAAATAAAATTTCTGTGTCCTTTGATTAGCTAGATTACTCATTTTCCCATTCCTTTTTATATTCCACATTACTGAATGTAGGTAATTAGAAAAATATTATATTCATAACAAGACTGAGCCAATGATTAGGAGGAAGACTGTTAGTGCTTTTCTATGGCAAGGGAAGGTATCTCACTTAAGGGGTCTTATATTTTACAACAGCAAAAAATTGGATATGACTTTGTACTTTTAATTTGATTGTCTAGCTTTAAAATGGGTACTGCCAAGCCAAGCATGGACCCAAACCTTCCTCTTTGTCTTTAACCTTATTTCTTTCTACTTCACCTTCAAGGGAGCCATGAGGCTATCGCCCACATACTTGGTTTGTTGTCAAACATTATGTAGCAATTGTAAATCACTAACATGAAAGAAATTCAACCTCTAGGCTGTCAGTGTTGTTAGGGTGCCTCTTTTATTGGATTTGGGTTTTTGTCAGGTGTTTTTAGTGTCAGTGGGTTCCTAACAGAAGTCGACATCCATTGCCAAAGCATTCTGTCTCTAGAGGTGTTCAACAGGACTCTGGATGTTGCACTTGGGGCTGCACTTGAGGCGTGATTATGGTGGTGCTGAATTTAGAGTTGGACTAGAAGATCTGGAAGGTCTCTTCCAAGCTTGGTCATCCTAGAATTGCCCTGTCCCTGGTGCAGGCCCTTGAGCTTGTTGAACCTCAATGGGTTTTTGCAGTCCCACTGCTCAAACTTGGCCAGGTCCCTCTGGATGGTCCTTTCCTTCATTTGTGTCACCTGTCCAGCTCAGCTCCCTGTCAGCTGTAAAGGTGTGAGGGATGCACTCAATCACACTCTCTGTGGCATCGATAATGACATTAAAGAGCCCCAGTGCCATGGCAGAGCCCCAAGGGACACCCCTCATCTGCCACCTCCACCTGCACATGGAGCCACTGCCCACAGCCCCCTGGCTGTGTCCGTCTGGACAACTGCCCCTGCCCCAAGTGGCCTGGCCTTCCAAGCCAGGGCTCTCAGCTCTGGAGCTCAGGATGTCGTGCGGGGCTGAGTCGAGAGCCTCGGGGCAGCCTGGGCACAGCAGGGCCACCAAAGCTCCAAGGGCAGGAGCTGTGTCCTGTGGGGCAGCTGCTCCCAGCCAAAGCCGAGTAGCTCTGCTGTTCCAGGCATGCTGGGTGTGGCCCTTTGTGATGCGGGGCCACATCAGCACAGGGACCATTGTGACACCACAGGGTGACACTGCCCTGAGCCATGGAGATCAGCTCCCAGCAGAGCCGCTCTGCTCGCTCACGAGGAAGGAGCTCCCTGGAGAGCTCTGCTTTTGAGGTTGACAGAGATGGCAATGGAAGAGAAGGTGAACCCCAACTCTTGGGGCAAGCGCCTTGAGCAGGGCACAGCCCCAAGCTCTCAGAGCCTGAGGGCTGCCCTGCCCCGCAGCACATCCAAGGAGGCACACACCGTGCACAGGAGCCGCATTCCTGTGCGAGTCTCCCGCATGGCCTCCGCCGGGATGCACAGGCCCAGCCAGCGGCCGACAGCCCAGCAAGGCCGGGAGCACAGGATTCCTGCAGTAGGAAGCACCACATTCCAGGAGACCCATGGGGGGCACAGGAGCCGCATCCCTGTGCGCGTGTCCCCCATGGCCTCTACCAGGATGCACAAGCCCAGCCAGCGGCCGACAGCCCAGCAAGGCCAGGAAGATAGGATTGCTGTGCCTGCTCCCGTGGGAGAGCAGGACCCTGCACAGCCATTGCTGCATGAGACAGAGCCTTCCCAGGAGCTGCAGACAAGGAGCCTGGGAGGTAGCACCACATTCCAGGAGACTCGTGGGGGACGCAGGAGCCGCATCCCTGTGCGCGTGTCCCCCAAGGTCTCCGCTGGGATGCACAGATCCAGCCAGCGGCCGACAGCCCAGCAGGACAGGACACATGGCAGGCCTGGGTCAGCCTCCCCGGGCAAGCAGGGCCCGGCACTGCCATTGCTCCATGAGACAGAGCCGTGCCAGCTGCTGGAGCCCAGGAGCCCAGCAGGCAGCCGCACACGGCAGGACACCCATGTGGGGCACAGGAGCCGCATCCCTGTGCGAGTGTCCCGCGTGGCCTCCGCTGGGCTCCAGAGGCCCCAGCAGAGGCTGACAGAAGAGCAGGAGCGGGCACACGGCAGGCCTGTGTCAGCTCCCCTGGGCAGGCTTCCAGGGACATGGTGCCGCAGGCAAGTGACAGAGCAGGACCCAGCAGCATCCTGTGCGCAAAGGGGGAGGCAAATCCTCCCTGACACATCTCTGCCACTGCCTGCAAAGCCTGCAGAGAATCTGAGTACCCTGTCCCAGAGGGAGCCCCCCCAGGAGATGAACACGAAGCACCCGACCTGGGCAGAGCACACACTGCCCCTGCTCAGGGAAGCCAGCCCACTTCTCCTGGAGCTGGAGGAAATCCCCAGTGAGGAGACCTTCTTGGGCTGGCTGGAGGAAATCTTCCCAACCCAATGTGGGGCCTTGGCCAAGGAGGCACAAGAGGAGCAAGATAACAGCCCCCAGGAGCTTGGACAAAGGAACAAAATTAATGACAGCAAGCTATTCCAAGAGGAAGATGAGGGACACCAAGAGGTGTCCCAAAGGGAAGATGAGAATCATGAAGAAGAATCCCAAGGAGAAGAGGATAACAAGAATGAGGTGTCCCAAGGGGAAGACAACAATGACAAAGAGCTGTCCCAAGGGGAAAATGACATCATCTACATCCTCTGGGACATCCTCTTGGGCCCAGTCAATGAGCAGCACCCCAACACTGCTGCCCAGGAGGTGCCCAGCTGCCTCAGCTCTTTGGGCCCTGAGGTGGGAGAAGCAGAGGCAGTCGCTGACATGCCCAGCATGGCTTCTGCCACAGCCAGTGCCACAGACTTGGAGCCAGAGGGTGCTGCCCCTGACAGAGCTGCCGAGGAGGCACAAGAGGAGGCCATGGCAGCTTCTCCTGCCTTTGGGGATCAGGTGAGAGCTGCAGGGGCAGAGAGCCAGGCAGCTGCCCCACACAGCCCCTGCAGCCAGGCCAGCCCTTCACCCAGCTGGCCAGAAGTTCATGGCCTCAGCGGGCAGCAGGTGGGGGCAGTGGCAGTGTCAGTCCTGCCAGTGCCAGAGACCGAGGAGGTGACTTCGGTCGATGAAGAGTGGAAACGTTCTCTGGGCCAAGACTTGTCCCTAAAGCAAGGTGACAGTGATGAAAAACTGCCACGGACCGAGAAGATGGCTTTGGCTGAGGAAGAGTGGAAAGGCTCTCTGGATCAAGACCTGACCCAAGAGCACTGTGACAGTGATGAAAAACTGCCAGGGACCGAGGAGGTGGCCTTTGCCGAGGAAGAGTGGAAAGGCTCTCTGGACCAAGTCCTGTCCCAAGGGCAAGGTGACCGTGAGGAAAAATTGCCAGAGACCAAGGACGTGGCCTTAGCTGAGGAAGAGTGGAAAGGCTCTCTGGATCAAGTCCTGTCCCAAGAGCAAGGTGACAATGAGGAAAAACTGCCAGGGACTGAGGACGTGGCCTTGGCAAATGAAAAGTGCAAAGGCTCTCAGGACCAAGTCCTGTCCCAAGAACAAGGTGATAGTGATGAAAAACTGCCAGAGACCGAGGAGGCAGCTTTGGCTGAGGAAGAGTGGAAAGGCTCTCTGGATCAAGTCCTGTCCCAAGGGCAAGGTGACAGGGATGAGAAACTGCCAGGGACTGAGGACGTGGCCTTGGCCGAGGAAGAGTGCAAAGGCTCTCTGGACCAAGTCCTGACCGAAGAACAAAGCGACAGCAATGAAAAACTGCCAGGGACCAAGGAGGTGGCCTTGGCAAATGAAGAGTGGAAAGGTTCTCTGGATCAAGTCCTGTCCCAAGAACAAGGTGACAGGGACGAAAAGCTGCCAGGGACCGAGGAGGTGGCCTTGGCGGAGGAAGAGTGCAAAGGCTCTCAGGACCAAGTCCTGACCCAAGAGCAAGGTGACAAAGATGAAAAATTGCCCCAAAGGGATGACAAGAGAGACCAAGAGCATTCCCAGGTGACAGGGGACAGAGAGCAAAGCCTGAGCAGTCCTGCAGAAGAGCAGGCACAGGCCTCCCTCAGGCAGACACAAGCCCATGGCCTCCGTGGGCCGCAGGCTGTGCAGCGGCAGCGTCCCTCGCGCTTCAGGCGGGCGCTCCGGGCTCTGAGAAGGCTGTGCCGGTGTTCCTGCATGGGGGCACGGACTGAGGATTAGTGCCCTGCTGCCAGCCCCAGGCCGGGCCCCAGACAGGCTGGCTGGCCCCTCAGCCTGCTCAGCATCCCACGGCAGCGACACAGGTGGAGAGCCCCAGAAGACAGGAAGCCATTGTGTGTGTCTCAAACAGCCACAGCTGCATGGCTGTGCAGTCAGCCAAGCACTCTTGGTGAGAACAGACAAGAGCTGTTGGGAGTAACCCAGCGCTGCTGGGAACAACTGGACATGACAAAGAAGAAACTGTGAGTGGAGAAGGGGTTCATGTGGAGGAGGACAGCACCTTTCTAGGACAAACATCCTTCTTCTAGTCCCTGGAAAGAAGCACAACACAGGACAGCAAAAAGGCAGCAAAGAAGCCAAGAAGAGAGTGTGGACTGTAGGGCAGAATGAAGACCACTCAAGAGCCCTGATGCCTCCAACCCATTTCTAGAAAGGTTTGAAAGAACAGACTGGATTCTGGCAACAAATTTGCATACAAAACAAGAAACCTTTCTTCAGGGCAGGGAAAGCCCTCCATGCAAAGGACCTCCCTCAAGCCTGGGAAGTGCTCCCAGGACCCTGGACATCCCATCATCTCGATCAAGGCTTGAACCAGGAATGAGACCACCATCATCTGAACCGACATTGGAACCAGGAATGAGATCTGCATTGGCTGAATCAATGCTAGAACCAGGAATGAGATCTTCATTAGCAGGATTGACATTGGAACCAGGACGGACATTTCCATCAGCAGAATCGACACTGGAACCAGGAATGAGATTCCCGTCAGGAGGATCAATGCTGGAACCAGGACTGCTGATCTCTTGTTCTCTCTCCGTTTTCTTCCCCCTGTTTAGCTCATCTCTTCTTCTCTCCCTTCCCTTTCCCCCTAACCCCTTTGTCCCACACCCCCATGCAGGTATAGATAGGGTATCTTAGGGATAAACATAGTCATAGCCATATCAACTATGTAACTAGCTAATAAAACTTGGTGAGTTTTTGCAGACTGTGTGGCTTTTGTCGTTCCTTTCTGTGGCGGGCCGCCCCTCTGCCTCCCAGGCCGATGCTTTCCCGGGCTAGCATATAACAACATTGAATGGGCGTCACAGCCTCACCTGGGCAGGAGAGATTCTGGGTATGCCTCCGCCTCCCAGGCCAGCTCCGCCCACCTTGGGAGCTGGGACCGCCCCTGGGGGTGGGGGGTAAGGCGTGCTCAGGGCTCCAGATCCGCCCATCCCTCCAGATCCTTCTGTTCAGTTATGTATGTAATTGGTTGGTTTGAATTGTACCTCTCCCTCTTATGTTGCTATTGGTTGTATTTGCATGTACCCTCCCTCTCCCTCCTTCTCTGTTGGTTGCACTTCCCCATACTTAACTGGCTGCCCCCGGCAGTCATTGCCTCCTTTTCTCCTGTACCCCTTCGGGTGCAGGGGAGACGGTTGGCCCTCTCCCTGCTCTCCCTCCCCACCACCCTCACCCCTTACCCTGATCACGGAGAGCTTAGGGAGAGAGCAATAAACCTCCTGCCACCCTTTGTCTCGTCATCGTCTTTCTTTATTTTTGACTACAACACCTTTCAATCACAAACATTTACAAATCTTGGGTGCTTCCTTCCCCTTGAGGGTGGGTTCACAATGGGGTGGCTTCACCATGGACACACTAATCAAAGTTCTACCTCAAGCAGTTTTTCTCAGGATGCTTTTGGGAATCTCCTGGATGAGGTTGTCCCAGCTGGCTGGCATTGCCAGTTAACATCCTGCAGGCTGCATTGCCCCCAAAGGACAAGGCCACTTGGTTTGGAGGTGACCTTTGCTCCTTTACCGAATCATTCATTGGTGTTGTCATCCTGGCTGTAAATTCATGGTGGTGGTCTACCCCCCTAATTTAAACAACAGTAATTTTGAAACTGGTATCAGACAGTGTGCTGTTATGCTGTTTTTCTGGTATTTACTGATTTTTACTTTTTCAACAATATTATATTAAAATATTCAAATCAATTCTCCCAGTCACACAGTTTAAATCACTCTGCATGTTTAATAATTTATCATGTAAATCAATGCAAAGAAAATGAGAATTTGGTAGAAAAGCTTTCCAGAATATGGGTTATATATTTACGGTAGTAACATCCAGGATCCACTGAGTTTGTGGACTGAAAACTTCCAGGAAACAGTGTATAAGATTAATATAAGGAAGAAAAAAGGCAATATATTATTATCGATTTGTGGATCTTTGTTTTTCTTCATGAAAAATATAAAAATGTATCTTCTTTTGGTCCTATCCTCACTGGAAAGGAGTCTAAATCCGTTGTAATCAATGCACTTGTGAGCTCTACTTGTGGTCTGCCCATTTACATAAGCTGAAAGTCTGACCCCCTGCTCCACAGAATGAAAGAACCATCAGAAACAAATGGACTGCCATCAATTTACCAAATGAGAGCAACTTGTTGATTGGAAAATGGAAAGAGATGGCCAAAATAAGCAGGCCTGGCATTCAGAAGGTTGGAGATGGACAGTGTAAGATCAACAAATTCATAAAGTACAACAAAATTTCGCTGAATTTCAAACTGTGGGGTGAGCTCAGTAATTATATAAAGATCACTTGCCGGATTGCTCATAAGAAATCCATTAACTATGACCACTAAATGAAAATGAAGTTCAATGGATGGATTAGATCCTACATTTTTTCCAACAGATATTTCTTTTCCTTTTTTTGTTTTGCAGTTTGGTTTTTGCTTTTGAAGCAAAAGCTTATGTTCTAACACAAAATACATAAAGAAAGGTGAGAATAGATAAAAGGTACAGCAGTGGATATTCAACCTGTGGGTACATGTGTGTGCCTATTGGGAATTCATGCTCAGCTAAACCTGGGAACACAGAGCTACAGCAGCCTCAAATCTTTTGGGCTACTGGATTTGGCAGCCTCTATGATAATATTGGATTGGATTTCCCCACCAAATGTCGAGATCGTGTCTCTGGTACAGCCACTGGGCACATTTTCAATGAGGGCCTGCATTGTCCTGACTGGAGGTCACAGTGTACTGTCACGTAAGGGGTTCCACCAAAATCTAAATGTTTCACAGCCGTGAAATGTTTCACACAGTCAGTCCCATCTTTGATGGGGCAGTAGAATTGAAACATCCTATTTTAACATTGTCAAAATATTTGTCAATGTTGTTGAAAATACTATGAAGTTGGTTTCCACATCTTGTTAAAACAAATTACCTAAATGCGTTTTAATATAAAAATGTGTTTCAATGTGCGCTACCTAACATAGTACAAGGTGCACTGAAGCACAATCTAATGTCTCAAATACAATGAAATACTTTCAAAGAGTTCTGAATTACACATTTCAAATTTATTTCTTGGGAGGAAAATGCCTTTTATATTCCATGTCAGAAGATTAAGAGAATGACCACACTCAGCCAAATGGAAGATTGTTCAAGTTTAATAGTTCCTTAGGGACAGTGGCCATAAGTAAATACCTACAACTAGATTGAGGTGACTACACAAGAATATCCCATTTCTCTCTTTGTGTTTAATAATTTTCAATTAATTATTCCTTCCTCATCTAATCTTTCCAAGACAATAACGTTTGGGAAAAGTTGGACTTCCAAAAAGCAGTTAGGGAGAGCTTTCATAAAGATTTGGGGGATCGCAGTGTCTCTTGTGTCAATTCTTCTGAGCAATGTGAATTGAGGAACAGATCTGTGACATCAGCTCACCATTTCTTTTCTTTCCCTGAACTTTTCATCACCCAGGTCCCTGGGACATTTCCAGAGATTGCATGTCAGTACCCTTTTTTCCTTTTGTAATATATTTTATAAATCAAAATGTACTGTGAGATGCACATAGATTTCTTTCAAGATATTAATATGAGATATAAAGAAATTAGGGGACCTCTTTAGGTCACAACTAAAATCTGTGGTACCTGTGGTGATTCAGCTTTGAGTTCTCAAATCCCACATTACTGACTGGCAAAATACACCAAAACTTCCTTACACCTGGCAGTCTCAGCTCTGTGTTATTGCAAGAAGATGGAATGTGGAAGGCACCAAGGTGGCTTTTAACTCAAATGACTCTTTATCTCTGTTAAAATTAATCAATTTTTTCTTCAAGTATCCAGACAGCAATCAAACTGAATCCAGAGGAAAAAAAAAAAAAAGAAAATAAAAAATCTTTTCTATTACAGAATGGGATCTAGAGTGGACTACCTACTATCTTATTCAGAAATGCTTTAAAATATTTAAAATCTATTTGGCTGATTCTGCCAGAGAGTCTGGGAATGCATTAGGATATAAAGGTATTTGTGGTCTGCAGGGAATAGTATAAAATGGATGGCCACCGGTATCTATGAATAACTTATTTGTCACATTCGAGTCATAACATTTCACAGCCTAATAAGGAAAGATGTGCAGTTTTATATGTTTAATTTACACATGTAAAACTGAATTGAGCATTTCTTTGCATATCCCAGCACCGTGAATAGCAGTAGATTTGTGATAACAGCATTAGCTACAGCAGGTTCATGAATTACTATGTAAAGTATCCCTGTATAATTTCAATACAGCCCATTTTTCTTCTCCCTCTTTGTTGCTGCTCTAAATTCTATCTGGGAAGCTGGAGACTAAATATAGCATTCACTATGCCTTGAACGGGGAGGGATGGATGGACTGAAGATGCTTTTGAAGATTATATATCTATCATTTCATGAATATCCATGTTTGTCTCAAAAAAAAACACTGTATCTTTGGTTATTCCAACAGAACTGTAGGTTTTGCTAGCCCTGGATCACTGTGTGGGAAGGAAAGAAGTTCTCATAGAGTCAGAAGGAAAGCGTCAGGATTAATACTCTCTTCTCTTCTGCCCATCAGTGTTTCCCTGGTTTTTATAATCTTTTCGTAGGCACCCTCAACTATTCAGAGGGCACAGGGGTAGAAAGGATATTTAAACTTTTACGACCGTCTTCCACACTCAGGTGGTCAGGAAGGTTAGGCACAAGGTGGATATGATGTTGCCAGCTCTGAGGGGTTCATTTCTTTTTTGAGTCCTGTATAAATTTTCCAAAGAGGTCAGGAAGTGGAACATGAAATCCCTTTCCTAGATCAGACCTCTAACCATTAGGCTAAGGTTTTTCTATATCCTTTATACACTACCAGTGGAAGGGCAGCAATTAGGAACTTTTCCCTGGAAGAAGAAGATAGAAGCTTTAATCTCTTTAATCGCCTCTCACTTCTTTTAAAAGATATATGTTTAAATCCATAATAGAGGATGGAATCTACACTCAGGAAACAGAAAGTGAATGAGTTCTTATTCACACACATATTCCCTGTTTCTCACTTGTTATATCTGAGACATTTTCCAAGTCTCTGGTCATTTCACAGGGTGTAGGGGTTTTGTTTGTTTGTTTTTGTAGGTTTGTTTGGTTGGTTGGTTGTTTTTCTTCTCTTGATGTACATTGCTCTCTCCCTGTGTTATATTGACCACTTGTGCTATCAGATTTTGGATCCTGTGCCAGCTGCTTCCAACATGAGGCTGAGAGTCTGACTCTCTTCTGCCACTACATATTCTGTAGGTACTGAATGTGACAGCGCATATGAATTTATCTTTTGTTGTCAAGTGCCAACATTGCAGACAGACTTGTGGCACAGTGTGAGCAATTTTTTTCAGGGAAATGTCTAGAAAAAATAGGAGAAAGCACAGAAGAGTCGGGAATTCAGTGGAAACTCAGGTATTCAATGCAACCTGAGGTAGCTCTGTCCCTTTCCCAGGAATCATGCCTTGAATTTAACATTTTCTAAGAATAAAATTGACTGAGAATTTGCAGTTAAAGCTTATTTGCATTTCATAAAAGAATGGTAAGATTGGTGTGAGTTTTGGTGGTCTCCTGGTGAGAAGCAGGAATGTTTTCAATCAACCTTTCAGGAAAGATGTTTAGGAATCAGGATACACAGAGGCCATCTCTGTGAGGAGGTTTTTACATGGGAACTACTCAGGACCCCCAGTCCCACAGATCAGCTGGTGCCTCAAATTGCCAGACCTCATGAGAATGGGGAAACAGCTCCCCAAGGAATCCAGGCTGGCCAGGCAGACAGGTAACCCAGCAGAGTGAAATCTGTGATATCTCTGTGACAGAGGAGATGATCTTGCCAGTTTTTAATGAATACTGTCACAAATTATGCTATTTAGCCATTTGCTGCTGATTCCTGAGGAGCAGGTGTGACTTGTCTAATACAAAGGCTTGATATTTCTTATGTGTTTCTTTTTTTTTCAGTCTATTTGGTTCTTTCAAGGAATACTGAAGGATGGTAATTTTCTTCCAGGAAAAATTTGCAGATCTGAATATCTTTGGTAAAATTTTATTTACTTCTTTTTTTCCCTAGTGTTCCCCAAACAAAGAAATCTGGAATTGAGACCTGTGTTGATAATTTCAGGCATGATTTTGTTGGACTTTTTGCAAACTCTTGGTTTTTATCATTTTATAATGCACTCTGTCATCAGTTTGTAGTCTTCACTAAAGAAATAGCCAGAATTAGAGAAGATCTAATGGAGACTTTGGTTTATATGGAGAAGAAATACTCAGACATCTCCTAGTTAAAACTGACAGAGATTTATAAAAGAAAATAAAATGAACCCTGTACTTAATGGTTTAATCCAAATCCTTTGGGATTACAAGGAGATGTTCATGGGGTGATATTACACATCTGCTGAATGGGGATAGAAGGATTTATTAATTCTTCTGCAGCATCTGGTTCTTGCACACATCAGGGAATATAACAGGTCATAGGTCTGATCCAGTATAGCATCTCCACTGCTACACAAAATTTGTACAAATATATTAATTCTTTCTTTTCCAAAAGTCTATTTCTCAATTTAGATATTAAAACATGAAAGAACAGTGATTGCAACATTCTTAAATGCCAATTGATAACAAGAACACCTATTAGACAGTAATGTGAAGATCCATATCTAATTTATCTGTCAATTATGATGAAAAAATAACATAAACAATTAAGTTTTAATTACGTCCATTAAAATATTTTAAGTGAAACCTACTTGAAAAAGATGATTAGGCTTTAACTGAGATATTTCAAAGCAGCTAGAAGTTACTAACCAACCCACTTTCAATGTGTCAATTAGCACAGTTTAGCTACTTTCTTATTGATATTCAACTGGTTTTTGAAATGCCAGCAAAACACTTTAACGCATCTATATGCCTGATAGGTTAATAAAATGGTAACAGATTGCTTTCCAATGTATAATTTTGAGTTAATGACATTATATCTAAGCTTTCTTCAACAGCAATCTAGTTTTTAATTACATTACAAAAGAAAACTTGCAATATTAAGTCTATAATTAAAATCTTAATTGAGTCAGGATGTCATAACAATAAAAAGGTTGTTGAAAAGTGCATTTATTTTATTATTCATGATTCCCTATGTTCCCTTCAAAACAGAAATAATATACATATTCATGAAATTCTAAATGAATGTTATTTAGAATTAATAGAACACTCTACATTGAATTAAATTAAAGAAGGGTCAGGTGATATCTATACTGCCTCTGTTTACTAAATAAGCATTCAGTGCACCATTTTCCTGACTGCAAGAATTCTTAATTTAAGGAACACATAACATTAACCTAGAACAAAATTGCTAGTTTTGCAAATCCTGATTTTTAGCTTTGTGTGTCCAGCTGGGAGCAAAACAAGACCTGTGGGAGATACAGGTATGAGATCCTCCTGTCCATGGCCTGAATAAGATCTTCGAAACACAGCGTTGATGAAACCCATTGGGACATCATGGAATTATCCCACCCTTTTTGGATCATTATCCATCTTATCTAAACAAAATGGAGCTTTAAGACAGAGAGCAGCACCAGGATTAATGTTCTGTCTCAACAGCTGTGGCATGGGGAGAGTGTTTCGGTGCTGATGTTCACACTGGATTTGCCAAGCATGGACAAGCACTTTGAAGGCATTCCACTGCAACAATTAGAGCTATTTGTATAAATTACTTGTATTTCACTCCTTTGTCATCAGAACACTTGTGACATTTGTGTTTTGAAGACTGGAAAGTATAGAATGGGAATCGAGATTTTTCCTAGCGCTTTAGCTTTTTGTTCTATCTGTGCCTAAATGACTCATAAGGGTTTGATCTTTATGCATTGTTTTTCTTTCTTCTCTTTTCCCACCAATTCTAGTTCATGTAGCCAATCTCAAAAGGAGAGATATTCACCCAATGGAGTGACCTACATACTGAATAAATTAAGCAGTATCACATAAGAGCCTGGGTATACAAATCTGTGTGATTACAGGTCATTGTGCAATGGCTTTTGCAAATCAAGGATCAGCAATGCAATTTCCATAATTATCCTGGAATGCACTTCCTGGTGGGTCTGAGGGTTTAGAACTCTGGACACTATAGAAATTAATTTCTGACTGCTTCCTAATGAGAAATATAATTTTCACCATTCCCTTGGAAAAGACAAGGATACATAATGCTTTTTAAATAGTTTCACAATTTGTGGGATTTTGGTTTGGCAATTTTGTGTGTACTGGAAGACATAAAGCTGCATACCTAGCCTACACTATAATTTCCTATTTTCCCCTTTCTGAAAGAATAAAAAACCTGAATTTTTACAGATCAGAACCAGATTCCTCTCAGCTTCCATCAGAACACATTTTGCTGGATCTCCTGAGGTTCACTATTTGAGCTCTGGATGGCCTTGGCCAATCTTTATTTAGAATTCAAATGCGGACATGGCTCGTGATCCAAAGTAGCAAGTTGATGAGCTCTTGTAAAAGCAAATATACTTCTTTTAGTACTCCCTGCAGTTCTGAAGTCAGCAATTTGAAATGAATGGAAATCTATTTGGATTGCATGGATTTTTTTTTTTTTTAAATAAGTCCTTCTGATATAAACAAACTTGATTCCAGCAGATTCCCCATGGCTGTGTGTTATGGCACTGGGTGAGGAATAAAATGGTTTTCATCATCTCTCTATTGAATCTTTTTTATTTATTTCATTGGAGAAATGAATGAAGTACTAATTTTGGCATGATAATAAAATTATACTTCATTGCTTTCTAATCACAATCTAACACAAATTTTGCTGCAGTGGCAATAGAGGTTATCTCTCTTATCTGTACTTTAAACAACTTTTAAAATAAATATTTTAGATATTAATCAGCTCCAATTCTCTTTCAAAAGTTCTGATTTCTCCTGTATATGCCATTTTTAAGAGGCTCTCCTTCTGAACAGAAGCTCACAAGGCTCTCCAGTGATACATTAAGATACAGCCTGGGAGAACCTCTGCTTACTAAATCATTTACTTCATTATTTGCTGTTCTCATTTAGTGAAAAAACCACCCTTAATTCCTGTAATACAGTTAGTAGTTTTAGGTTATGCTGTTAAAACATGCTGTAAATTGATAATGCTTGAATATTTGGATTTTAACCTCAGTGTCTATCAGCATGTAGTAACCACATATTATTTTAATCAGACAGCATGTCCTCTGATCCAATTCATATTTTAATAATCCAGAATTCATCCATGGGACAAATGAATATGAGATAAACCAGAGAATGAAAAGATAAATAAAGCAATAATAAAACAGAGGTAAAGACATTATGTAAATTGCACTATTAGCTTCATAAATCTGAAGATTTAGATTCGATTCTCCTTCCATCCATCTTTTTCCCCTTCTGATTTCTTGCTGGTTATGTGATTTGTATAATTTTTCTCTCACTGGAATGCAAATCATGACTCATCTAGAAAAACAAGAAAAGCAGTAGGATTCAACTCACAGATTATAACACTGCAATTTAGGTGACTGATAAAAAAACTCTACATTTGTGCTGTGACTGAACTTATTCTTCTGTGTAAAGAAAGTGAGAAAGAGTGGAGTTTAAGCAGCACCAAAAGCAGTCTGGGTTACACAGCAGGAAGAGCTTTTCCTCTGCAGAAAAAGCAGTGGATTAGGACATTATGGAAGTTTCTGCAACCTGTAACTCCATGTTTCTAAGAACGACTTAAACAAATGTTCATCATGAACTTTCATGATTAATTAATCTTATCTCTGTGCCTAGGAATGTAGTCAGCACAAATGGCTGCTTCAAATTCCATCCTACTCCATTTTCTGTGATAAATCATTTAAAAACATTTACTTTTTGAAAGAAATATTTTGCAAGATACTGATATGAAAAAAATTTAAGCGGTAAGACCTGGTGAAAAAAATAAAAACATGTATTTAAAGTATCATCATCCAGGAGTCTGCATCTGAAACAAAGACATTCAAATGCAGAAGAGGAAAAAATAGACAAGAAGGGAATCGTTTCCTTGTATCAGTGCCTCAGACAGGAAACCAGGACAGGCTACTCATAAAAACAGGTCAGACAGGCTGGACATAGTGATTCATCTTCACTTACTTATCAATCTATAAAAATTAGTGTCAGAATGATATCAGGCTGTGAAATAATTTTAACACAAGAAAGCATAATTATGAGAGACCTCAGTCATAAGAGTGATAATCATGAATGAATTATAATAAGATCAATGGAGATCAGCTTTTTATATGGGCAGAAAGAGAGTTTGGAAAAAATTCCTAAAAAGTTAGTCATGCCAATTTTCAATTTGAAAATTCAGGTGACGGAAGATATTAGGAGGTGGAGAAGTGGTGGTAAGCTGGATGGAGAGATAGATAGATAGATAGATAGATAGATAGATAGATAGATAGATAGATAGACAGATAGATAGATAGATATAAAATATATATATTAAAATATATATATATAAGGATATATAGATATATAAAAAGATATATAGATATATATACATACATATATATGCACATTCACCATCTCTGCTATCTGCGATATTACTCTCATATTATGCCACAGAAAATACATTTCTACAGTTCCTCAGCTGCTCCCAGCTCTACTTGAATCTACCCCACTCCATAACTCCAAGACAGTGATTTAAGGCTGTTTAATACAATGACCAGCCAAATTTTATTTAAAACATTATATTTTTTTTTTTCCCACTAGTCAGGCATGGCTGGCACCTCAAGATCAGAGAGACTCCTTCATTTCTGGAGTCAGCTTCTGGTCTAACCACCATCCAAACTTCCAAACAAGGGCTGCTCAGGAAGCAGAAGCAAGTGTTAGTGTTCCTTTGTCTTATTACTTTTTATACTTTTCCCTTGATGGGTCACAATTAGATAAGTAGAGGCAGCTAAGAGGCTGTTTACATGCAGCTGGGGAAGAAGATGGGGAACAGATTATTAAAAAAAAATCAAAGCAAAACAAAAATCAGGGGAAAAATTTATAATCTCATTTACTCTTAAGAGAAAAAAAAATGATAAGTAAAATCTATTTTTCTTTACTATTGAAAATGTAATTTTCTTCTGCTTTTGAAAAGGAGAAAATAGTTATTTGCTTTCTCTTTACTTTTTGAACCCTCAAACCATTTTCCTTTTCCCTTTTATTTTTAACATGTTTAGAAATGGAATTAATGTTGATTTCAAGATTTTAATCAACTTACAATTTCTTCCAGTGAAATTTTTTTTTATAAAAATGCTTCATTCATCTCTGTGTTGTTTTATAAACAGGCAGATTTGATACGACAAGCCTAGAATTTACTGCAGATCAGCTTCAACCCCAAATTCCATATTGTCAGTGAGAAATAAAATCTCCATTGCACTCAAATATCAGCTCAGCTGGAGTATGTTGTAGTATTATTATTGACTTCATAGGTACCTCTTGAACAATGTATGGTGACAATGATGACAACCGAAATCTCACACTTGGAAGTAAATTGCCTTAATCCGTATTAAAGTGCTAATTATTTGATTTCTGAAGATGGCAATTATGTACAGCTTCAAGGATTTCTGTGTCAGCTGCAGGTAAACACTCTTCAAAGACTCACCACAGCTCATCAGAAAAAATCTCCTTGGTGATACTGAATGCTCTGTTGCAGAACAGATGTGTCTCACCATTATAAATCAATATATAATATCTAATTAGATAGGGTCTTTGAAAACAATGCATTTTAAAAGCAAACAGAAAAGTCCTTTGTATGTGTAATTTAAAACTCAAAATATTAAAAGAAAAAAGGGTTGAATTGAGTGTTTCAAAACATTTTAATCAATACAAATCTCTGCACTCTTCTTAATACACTGATTAGCATTTATGGTTTTCATGCAATGATCTGAATAATGACATTTCTGCATGTCAAATAATCTGTCCAAGAGATTATTGTTTTCTTCTTCTTCTTCAAGAAGAAAACACCACATTCTACTCCATTACAATAGTTTTGAAATATTATTTTATATCTTTTTTTCAGGAGGTTGAGGAGGTTAAGGAAGAAAAATAAAGTACAGACAATTTATTAGGAAGTTACAAAAAGAAATTGAATTAATTTTCCTAACTGCTAGATACTATTACCTATAAAAAAGATATAAGGAAAAAAACGTCCTTGGCTTTATGATCTCTACCAGTGTAAGTAAATCACTGAATAGTCCTGTAATGAAATTATGCAAAAATACAAATTGAAGCCATATTGTAAAACTATCTTTCATCCGATGTTGAAATTATTTGATGTCAGAAGTGTATATTCATCTACCTATTAAAATTTTGATTTTCAGGAAACAATAACAATTAAAAGTAAAATACACCTTAAGAAATTATCTAACCTTCTTTCTTCCTCCAAGGACAACATCTCAATGGTTCCTGATTGATGGCTTTTATTTGATGTTGTACATGACAATGTTACCACAATATCCCAAAGGATTATCAGCCTTTCTCCCTCTCCTCCCCTGCACTTTTATTGCAATAGATATTGTAGGGTATTAGGTAGTACAGACCATATGGGACAAATACAACAGGAAGAGAGAGGTGAAGATACAGGGCTAAAGCCAGGGTTGTGTGTGTAATTCTGATCATGGAAGAAATTCTCAGCAGCTGGGGGTGGTAAAAGAGGATCTATATTCCAACACTTACTGTGACATACAGCCTTGATTTCAGTCTGTTGGATGAGAACGAGAATCTTTAATCACATTTAGCAACCAAAAATTAAAGTATAAATCCACCAACATAAAAGTTCCTTTTGAAATCCCAGCACCCAGCTTTTTACTCTCTCATATGAAAGTTTAATTTCAAGTGCTTTGATTCAAATGTAATATTTTCAAAAAGAGAAAAGGAAAAAAAAATTAACTGCATCCCCCAAGGCACACGCAGTAGTTAATCCAACAACAAAGCCATCCATCATGAGTGATCAAGTGAAGAGTTATCTCATCAAAACCCACAATACAAGGAGATTATTTCAGTCTTTAATTAGAGCAGTAGTGAAGAAGACAAGCCAACAAAATATCTAACTCATCCCATTTAATCAGTTCCTTGGAATTAAACAAAAAGTCTCACTTTCAGTCTGGCAAAGGCATCAACTTTTAAAGAAAGACATTGCAACATGTATTTAATTTAGCAGTCAAGAAAGACAGCAGTTTTACAAATCTTCATTTGTATTGTTTCACCTCCTTTCTCCTGTTTGGGGGATTCTTGTGGGTGGTAGGATCAGGTTTTTAAAATATCATTCTGCACATTCCTACATTTAGCATGTCCGATGTTAGAAAAGGTTTGTGGGCAGAACAAAACTCTTGTCTGTCACCCACCTCTTCCCCATCTGTGCCTCGAGGGCTGAGATGCATCATTTGAGAATAGAATAGATCGTGTAGGCAGAAGTTTTGGGCTCAGCAGATCCGGATCAGCCCATGTTTTGCCATTTTGCCACCTTTGACAAGTCTTTCAGCTGCCACTGTCCCAGGTCGAGAGCCAGAAACACGGATAATGTACAGGATTTCACTCCAGATCATGTAGGAGCAAGATCTTAGAAGAGGTCTCACACCACCTGTGTTGAAACTCATCAAGAGGTGAATATTTTCAAATAAAACGAGAGGATGACACAACAGAGCTCTGAGACTGAGGCGCCAGCCTGGATATAGTTATTATTATTATTATTATTATTATTATTATTATTATTATTATTTCACTGTGGCAGTCTACATGCTGTGCAAATTGCCTGGCAAGGTGTGTAGGGAGTTTGGAAGGATCTGGGTGTGACTGAGGCGGTTAAACCTCTCTGTGTATGAAATCCATGGGGATTTTCCCCAAATTACATAGACTGTGTCCATAATTGCTCATAAAACAGTGTGAGGGCTTGGGCTCGAGCACTGACCTGTGATTATCGAATTCAGCAGCTCTTAGCACAATCCATAACCTGGGTTACAGCAGGCATCACTGAGCACTTTCTGGGATAATACTCATGGAAGCATCAGTGGACAGTGATCCCCCAAAAAACCCAATATGGCTGCTATTATCCTGTATTTGAAGGAATATCTTAAATCACTCTGAATGTGGATTGGATTTATGCCACAGGCTTCAGGGGTGGAGCAAGGACCTTGGGCTGATTAATTTTTCTGTGTTCATTTTTTAAATGAGTTTATACTGAATTATCTGTATTGATCAGGAGACTTTTCTTACCTGATGATAAAAATGCAGTAAATTCTCATGTTTGCCTACTCTCCATCCACTTTCCTCTGCATTTTTTGCTAGGAATATTTGTGACATATTTACAAACTGATGCTGAATCTCAAACCAGGCCCTGGAACTAACAGACCATAAATGGCTGGTTAACCTTGAGGCTCTCAAATGGCAGACTCTGTGAGGGCAAATCCTCATCACCGTGTGTTTTGTTGCATCATTGAAACTCCACAAACTTACACACCTACAGCAATTTTGCTCCACTATAAAATATTCCACTTTTTGTACAGGAATGAGGTTCTTGCTAGTGTTAAGTGAAACTGAATTGGATCAGGTAAAAAGTAGGTTGTGAATAATAGAAAAACTCTTTCTTTTTTAGTAGTTGTTGGATGAAAAAAAGAACAATGTGAACAATAACTGACCTGGTGACTTCCATTGGAATGGGAAGAATCATGTCTTTGAGAAAATGAAAAAGGAATAAAAAACCTAACAAAAAAAAGGACAGTTTTAGAAGAAAAAGTTAAGAAATGAGGAACTAGGACAGTCAGTGGCTCTGCCTCAGCTGAAGTATGCTCTAATGACTCCAGTGACACATAATCAATTTATGGGCTTTGTTGTATTACTTTCGCAGACAATGCAGATATCATCATTTCCATGTCCCCTGAGAATGGGAAGTATTATATTATATTCACTCAAGAGTGCAAATGCCAGCAAAATTTGGACGCCCTAATTCACAGGAAATTAATTTCTGCATAGTTCTACTCAAATATTTTGTCTACCCAATAGTTGTCTCTCATAATGACTTTTTTTTTTCTTTTTTCTTTTTTTTTTCTTCAATCTTTGGGAAGCCTGTTGAGATACCAATGTGATCAGAACTGCAAAATCAAATTTTAGAGGCTTTCAAATTCTGTTTCTACTGAATGACTTTCAGTGGTCCTTGCCAGGTCACAACCTAAATTTCTTAATACTCTCAGAAATCACATGTTAAAGGGATTTGTAAACAGGGATTTACTTTTTCACAGCCCAAATATACCTCCATAACTGAGATTCAGCTCTTTTGTGCTTACCCTAATAATATCTCTGCTGATTTCAGTAGAACTTCACCAGAATACACCAGAATGGGGGAATGCACCTTTTCTTCTTTGTCTTAGAGAAGCCAGGGAATAAATAAGGAACTGGAGAACTATTAAGATTTTGATGCCGTTTTTTCAGAGTTATTAAAAACCTGTATTTTGAAAGAATTCCAGAGAGATGTAGGTTTCAATTCTTTCATCAGCCAAGATGGTCAATTACCATTTTCACAGATAATGTATCCTAAGTGCCTAAATTCCTGATCAATACTCCCCTGTCACTCATTTCTATTCCTGATCAGTCACATGTTGTTAACTGGCTCTTCCTTTAACAGAACTTCAAATAAGAGACTAGGATTTGTATGGTATTAAAGGATAAATAAACCTTTGTCAGGAGCAGCAGGTGATAAATAATGTACAACTACCTGTGGATTCCTGAGACAACAGAAGTTGTCTTCAAGTCTTTCAGATCTTCTATAAACATTAAGGTTGAACGACACTGAGAGAGGAATAAGAAAGTTTTAATCATGAAGAATGCAGCATTTAGTGTTTTGGCAATGATTTCCATAACACATAAAATACATATATATAATATATATAGTTATACCTATAAAATGTATAATAGTTAATATGGTATAATTTATATAATAATATCACTTAATAATAATAAACACTATGAAGGAGGATGGGGAAAAACATGACACAGGCTTCAAAAGCAGAGAGATTTGGGTGACTTGGACTTGCATATTTGTGCATACGTTATTTGGGAAGCAGGCGTTGTGATTAACCTCAAATTACATAGAATTCTGATGAATGCAAAAAAATCTAATTATAAATTATTAATATTCAAGCAGGAGGTAACTCGTGCTTCCCAGATGAACAATTACTGACTTTTCTGTGGCAGAGGGTAAGGACCTTAAGGAAGGAATTCTGAGTTTAATAACATCGTAAATCTTACCATCATTTACAATTTATTACATACGTGCAGAAGATAATAAATAGTACTGGAAAAGATGTTTGCATCCAAGCATTTTAAGAGTATTGCTCTTCCATTCAAGTCAAAAATTTAATTTACAGACTCTTTAGAAGTCTAGTAAAATTTCATAATTCTGTTTCCTGTTCCCATTTAAGAAATTGAGCTCCAAATTCTCAGTTTTAATGCAGGGGTACAAGAAAAACAGTCTCTTACTTTGTGAGCAGATGGAAACCTAAGACTAACCTCAATTTCTATTAAACTTATCAACTTCTCATACTTGAAAGAAATTTGCAGTATGACAAAGTCATTGTGTGGTTAAAACCACAGTTTAACAGAATAACAAGAATTGAATTTGGCTGGTGTGTTTTGTGCAATGACAATATGGCAGAGGTCTGGCTCAAGGGGCCAATTTTAAGTATGCAAAAGGTCCAGGGTTTGAGGAACCATGATGGTGGAATATGGGCTTAACCTCCCTGGAAGTGATGGTGGCGAAGAAACATCCTATTCTCAAAAGCACAGGTGTCAAATCAGTGGCATTAATGAGATTTATTTACGCACAAATCAAAATTCCAGAAAAGGGAAAGACTTTTGCACAGATCAGCCAGTGCAAGACGTGGCTCCTCGGTTGGAACAGAGTATTGTGATACAATAAACCAGGGAGGCGTTTGACTTTCTGTGAGCCCCAGAACAAAGCACCTCTTGGAAGGTCTCTCTGAGCACAGGCCTCTGGCCACCGCGAGGCTCAGGATCCACAGGTGAGCTCTGGGTTCTCTTGTCTTCAGAGGAGTCTCGTTGAACTCTGACTTAGCAAAGTCAAGAGGTGGAAGTCAGCCTCTTCATTTTGAAAAATTGGTCCCATGGGTTTTTATTCGTATTTTAAGATCTACACAACTGTTTGAAGAAAGAAGAGGTGAGAAGGGCAGAAAACCTTCTTTTTTCTAAAGGGTTCTTGTACTTATATCCAAGACTACAACAATAGAAAAGATGAGAGATAGGATGCCCCTGACTGATAAAGCTCTTCCTTTCCTTTAGATGTCTTCCAAGTCATGTAAAAACGAGACCCACCAATTCTTAATTCTTTGGGACACCTTTTGAACTTGTGGTTTTCAGATCATGAATTCTTAAGAGGTGTTGCAACTAGGCTGAAAATTATATTTTGGCGATGTCTTGCTATCCTCCCTTTACCATGACTGATAATATGAATATATTTTTACTGTCTTCCTCTTCAATCTTTTCAGTTGTTTTTTTTCTTCTTTTTTAGTTAACATGGAGTATTTTAATTTCTTGTTTTCTCCAGTTATACATCCAGTTTTATGGAGCCGCTCATGAATGTTATATGATGAATGGCCAACACTTAAGAGCTTGCTTGCAGTTTTCTCTCAGGATCCTCCAATCAATGCTACAACAACAAGCCGGTCACAGTGATTGCCTCTGATGTCTCTAATTACTCTTTTTCCTGAGTGCAAGCAGGAAAACCCCATTTCTGCGGTGGAGGAACCCAGTCACACCCCCTGTGATCTGGAGACATACCTTCAGTTGCCCTCTGTGCCTGTCCACTGTGAGAGTGCCTTTCTTAAAGGTATTCATTTCTCCATCTTTCAGTGGGATAGGAAATATGTACATAAATCAGCTGGGAGTCAGTTTCCAATCACAATTCTTGTCCTGCTTGTTTGCTCATTTTTATTAGAATGGACCTATTTGCTGGAGGAATCTCATAGGACTTGGTACAAGTTGTGCTAGCTAAAATCTTTTCATTGAAATCCATAGCAATGGATATAGGTGCCTATAGAGAAAAAAAAACCAAACCTATTATTTCAGACTTTTTGGATGTGACCTTTACCCTCATGCATTTTTGGAGGGATTTATGTGTCTTAGGTTTTAAATAACAATGAATAGACTTTGTTGTTTGTAATCAGACTTCCTTATTTTAAAAGATAGAAATTATAAATTCTGCTTTACATTTGTAAAGGACATGATTCTTTAGCAACAAAATAGAGAGAAGGGTCAGGAAAAGATAATGAATTGACATGGTCCATGGAAGTAGAGAAAGAAATGAGATTCTATTTAAACTTAACAAGTTAAAATACCAAGCTGCACTTGACTGTCCAAAATGCTAAATTACAATTTTAGAATCAAGTTTCTCAAGTTCCCAGTCTCCTGCACAAGCTGGTTTCCCTGCATGGATTGATCTTCCTGGATACATCACTTCTGGAGCATTGTGCTGTGAAAATACCAATTACAAGCTGTTGTTGGACTTCTTTGTTGGAAATAGGACATTTTTAGTGGAAATGGTGAATGAACCATCAGATTTTCTTTGCAGAAGCAAACTCTGCCCAGCCTGATATTGAAGGACTTCTTGAAAGGAAAACTCCTAGGACTGACATTTCCTATGTAGGCCTCAATTTAGGCAAGAGGCTTTACGCAGGCCAGAGCCAGGAGAACATCCTGTCTATTCTACCCTTTTATGATGATGTTATCTTCATTATGCATCTCACTGCTGCTGTTTGTTGTTGCTGCTCTTGTTTGGATAGACTTAGAATATTATTTCATAAAACAGGGTATGACCTGTGCAGCAGCTTTTACCTTTATTCCCACGTGGAAGAATCAATACACATTCCAGCCAAACTCTCCAGGCACATGAACAATTGCAAGTTGCAGTCATAATGGTGGGAAATGAGATTGCTTCCCATTCCTGCAAAGTAGTACATTTTGCAGTAGATACAAGAGTTTATATAATAATTTGTAAAAACCTCTGAATATTAAGAAACCTAAAAGGGTAAAATCCTGAACCACATTGAAGACATATTGTGCATTCCCCTGGTTTAATGAAATCAAGATTTCACCTGTTCTGAATAAACCTGATTTTAACTTAGTTGCAAAAAAAGGTTGAGTTCTCATCACTCTGACACAGCAAAGTGCCAATGAGATTTAAATTCTTATTCCATTTTCCTTGTTAGAGATGTTCAATTTTATGTACGCTCCACTAACTAAATGCTTCTCAAAATACTAAACAGATTTATTCATGCCATTTTTACAACTGAACATTGTTTTGGTTTCTTTTAAGAAGTGTTGAAACTAAGAACAATGTTCAGATAATCCTGCTGGTCTTGAAATCAGCATATTTCATACATATAGTTGTATCATCCTCATGGGGAAATGGGTGCATGGAAATCAAGAACCAGAGGAAGAAACCCAAACTCCCTCAAACATTCATTTTAAAATTTAAAAAGTCCTGACATTCCTACAGGACTTTGGTCAATTGTCTTCTTGTTTTGGTTTATATTATAAATGAAAAAGATTATAATTTTGAATAAGAAAATGTGGTTTTCTAAACAAAATGTTGCATTTGAAGTAGTGGTTCATTATGCAACAAAAAAGTCCTAAGGCTGGGAAGAAATGTTAGTGGTGTATTTGAATTTGCATTTTTGCTTAAAGCCTGAATAAGAAATATCTTCTCTGCTTTTCTAAAATAGGTAGAGTGAAGGTAATGATCCATACTTGAATAAAAAGTATGTACAATAGCTAAAGAACTAGTTTAATATTAAACTTGGTGCAATTAATTACTTAGGCCTGAATCCAGAGTTAAGACTTTGGTCCCTAAAAGCTGTGAGTTGAAGCATCAAACTCTAGAGTGCCTGACCCTCACAATGAAACCCAGGACGCTCTCTCAGGCATTCAGGGTTTGCACAGAGTGTTTTGGAAGACTTGAGTCAGGAGTTATGGAATTGCAACCTGGCCAAGCTAACCTTATGGGCAGCTCAGCAACAGGGAACACAAAGGGCAGGGTAGATGTGTAAATTTTCTTTTTCTTACAAAAGCAGATTATTATTATTATTTCCTGTCTTTCACAAACCTCCCCTCACTCTCCTGGTTTAACAACAGCTGCAGACTGAAGCCTGCCTTATACCAGTACTCCCTTTTCTTGTTGGACAACTCATAGCTCAAGAGCTGCAGGAATCTTCTTGAAAGCTTTCACTATTTCTGCACATATCATGCCATGAAATGTGAGGAAGGTTTTCTGCCAGAGCTTCCCAGCCATTTCTTGCTTAGGTTCTTATTAATTATTGCAGACCCCATGCCATTTGTGGTTCTGAATTTTTGTGGTTCAGCTCTCTCAGCTGCAGATAAATTTATTTTTTAATAGCCCTTAATGAAGAGTTTCTGATTCAAACACAGAACTAAGAGAGTTGTAAGACTTCCACAGCTTTTTAATTAAGAGGAAAAAACTTATACTAGCTGTGGGCTATGGGTGTAATATATTAATGTTGGCTTTTGGTTGTGCCCATATTAGAACAGAACTGAGTCATGTTTGATCAGTCTGGAGATTCACAGTTGGATTCTTTTGGGAGGGAGAAAGTGTACATTACTAGCGGGAGTAAGTCTGTAGGAGGCTGTTAACTATAGACAAAAATCTCTGTGAATAATGATTAAATAGCACCTCGGAAGCAGAAGGGGTGCCTCAGCCAGCAGTGGCCAGAAAGTGAGGCTTTGCTCATGGTTCTCATCTGGAATTTTGAAGATTTCAGGCTCACGTTCCTGTCCCTGCCTCCAAGATGCAAATTACATCACTGTTTTTTCCACACCCCATTTCCTCTTGTTTATAAAAAACTCTTTTTCCACTGCTTGCTTGTTCTGGCCTTTTTTTCTCTCTCACACAAACTATTTTTCTAGCAAACTATGGTTTCCTGTTACAATTAGTTAATTGGTTCCTCTACAATTAGGTAAATAATCCTTAGATGCTGGTTTTACTTCAAACACTGTCCTCAAAAAACATTGCTACTGTGTACCAGAAATAAATCCATGCCAGACAGAAATTGCAGTGCCAAGTATAATTAGTCTTCTTTTTGAAAGGCATTCTTTTTTTCATGTGTTATTACAAGATAATTGATTCAGCTCTGTAGAACCACTTTTGGGTCCTACACGGTCCACAGAGGCAGATGTAACACCAAACACCATTCTCTGCAATGGGCATAGTTCAGTGCTGTATTACAGACAAGTTTACAGGGTTTTTTTCATGTTCATCATGACTGGGATATAAAAGATTAATAATTACAATGGCTGGGAAAAAAAGGATAATTATGCAAATTTTAACCTTGTGTTCCTGCAGGGAAATACCTTTCCTAACTAAGCACTTTAACAGGATAAACAAAGCATTTTCAAAGAGGTCCAGCTAGCAGCCTCATCAAGTAATTCTATGATACCTTCATTGTTGCTAGTCAGTCCCTCCAGAAAGACAATCTCTTCTGTTTTACACAGTATTAACTTTTTATAATTGAAATCTTCCTTCCAATGTGTTTGTTAATAATAAGGAATCATTAACATGTATTTTAATGAAATCAAAAGATTCTATTTTGACTAAACAACTTCATAGACTCTGGCCTCCGCTGCTGGATTTTTATTTTGGTGGCTGTGGACAAAACCAGAATCCCTCATAGGAGGAACTGAGCCGAAAGTCATCCCTAATGTGTTATCACATAAGGTCAGGCTTAGCAATGAAAGCTAATGGAACTCTCTCTGAGAACAGGAGCTCATTTTGTACTAACTTTCACAATATGGACAAAATCCATCTTTCAAAACATTCGGCAGACATCCAGTGTTCCTACCCAGACTCGTTCCTGATGGACTTTTTTTCCCACTGTGTGTGCTGCTGAGATGTGTTTTGCTTAAATGGAAATTTTGCAACTGAGAGGATAGAGTAAGATGACTTAATTGTATTTCTGAAAGGGCAGATTCTATTCTAAAGCAGCTCTATCACACTTGAACAGGTTTTTTAAAAAATGAACCATATTTCAAATTCAAGTTCAGTACTGTATCACAATTTATTCTCCTCTTATTATTCCTCTATAAAATTAATTATTCTTTACTGGTTTTAGCATATTTAATCCTTGGTTGGTATGTCACTGAAATTAACCCAAATCCATAGATGCTCTTTCATGTCAAGACCTCACAATAATACCTCCACCTTCTTACAATCAAAGTCTGCAGTACTTACCTAAATACTAACTTTAAAAAGGAAGAATCACCTGTGGTCTGTGGTTCCACTTCAGAATTTCCTTTGGGGTGTTTTATTTAAATCTGCAGGAGAACAGCTCAGCACGCACAAGGTCACGGCCATGTTGACCTCCTGATTGAGGGCAGGAATAGTAGAGAAAATTCTCTGTAGGTCTGGCAAAAAGGGAGTTCTTCAGGAGAAAGATTAGTCGTTTGTCCTCACTCCTTTAGCTATTTGGCTAGAAAGATTATGCTCTCTCTCCAGCTGGCTAAAAAAAAAATGTGTGACAGTAAGAAGTTGAGGTACTGTGCCAGTAATGGCCTTAGAAAGTAATTTTTGTATGGGTGGTCTGAGACAGACTAAACTCGAGCAGGATGAGCACAAGGCACCTCTGAGCCAGGAAGGAGTTATTCCCCCAAATGTGCTCCTGGTGGAGAGAAGATTCCAGGCTGCCTTTGCCTCCTGCTCTCGGTGATCCATGGCAGGGTGGGGAGCTCCAGGGAACCAGCTCAACAGGCCAGATCCTCGAGATCCTTGAACTCTGAGATTTTGGATATTCCTCGAGGTTTTTCTCAGGGATCTGCTAAAATCAGGCACTGACATGAACATCTCAGTCAGGAATCAAGTCCTGCATCTTTCCCAAAATCCTGAAAATATGAATGATTGATTTATTTATAATATTTGCACTAAATGCAGAGCAGAGGTCTCAGAAAATCAGGTGCACTCTGCATATTTCAGAATCTCATTAACCAATGTTTTGGGCTCTTAACCACCTCTTTTGATTTTAAGGCTTCATTTTGCCATTGTTTTCCTAACCACCTTATTATTTTTGAGCCTCTTTATCAAAAGAAACAGAGAGGCTGGAAGCTTTGATATTTGAAATGAATTTAAAATAGGATGAGTTTAGTTGTCCCTCTCTGCTCACAGTGCTTTCAGTTCTCCATTTCATTCACTTTTTAATAATACATGTACACATTACATCGAGTTATGAAAGGCATTTGGAAGAATCCTTGTTATTACTCCTCTATAATACAAAAAACAAACAAACCAAAAAAAAAAACCCACCAAAAAACTTGCATGCAAGAAGAACTAGAATTGCAAGTAACTTAGACAATGCACTTTACAACACTGAATATAGGCACATACAGCCTGAGGTGTTGGTTTCATTAATATCTCATTTTTCTATGCGTGCATTTGTCTTGACAGTGCAAATTAATGTTCTAGCGGTGGTGGGTTCTGATGTATGGCAGGAAAAAATACAAGCAATCAATACAGCTTATAAATATTGAAGTGCTAGCATATGAAACAACAGGAAGCACTGGAATAATAAGACCAAGAAGAGAAAGAAACTTATCAATATCAGTACAAAACCTTTTAGTTATCCTATCATTAGTTCCTCCTATTGTTGCCTTTTGGTGGGTCTTAAAATTATGAAGTAGACATGGGTAAAGGGGTAAAAGGGTTTTACTTTGGTATTTTAATAGGATTCCAGGTGTACAGCTTTTTAAAGGTGGAACACGCCAAGATGCACATTCCCATATAATATGTATACAATTTCTATGGATTCTGCAAATTAGCATATCTGTCTAGGATTTTCTAATAAGAAGTTTAATAAATTAAGTAATGTTTCCTTATTTTAAAGAAACTTCTCCTAAATGAGGCTAGAGCCCAGTTTACAAAATATGTTTTAGAGAGAAGGTTTAAACCAAGGTTAAAATTTCCAGTTTTGATATAGTATAGAGCTCTTTGGCTTCTTACTGTGAATGGTTTTTCTGCCTTGCAGAACTCCAAAACTAGAATATCAGACTACAAAAATTACAAGCATGCAGGCTAAGGGTATAAAGAATGTATAAAGGGTACAGAAAATTTAAAAAGGATATATACAAAATATATAAAAGGGTATATAAAAAGAAAAGGCAAAAACCATCAGGCATCACTGTCATGCAGCAAACTCAGTTCTGAGTGTTCGAAGCTGTGCTGAGACGCAGAGCTCAGCACAGCCCAGGCTCAGGGGAAGCTGTGTCTGAACACAGGCACTGCTCACTGCTCGTGCTTTTAATTGGCGTTGTCCCCGACACAGCAGCGCCAGGATGCTCCTGCCTTCCCTCTGGATACTCTGCTAGCCAGGATCCTGCCCTGGCTCTCCTGATCAGAAAAGCAGTTTGTATTCACTCCTGGATCAACTCATTAGTATTATTTCATATCTTACTCCTTTTTTCATGTTTCTCTGCCTTTGTGCCTCCCTTTCTCCCCCCCGAGTCTCTCCCCAGATAAACTGTGCAAAATTCTTGGCTGTGAGGGTGCTGAGACACTGGACCAGGCTGTCCTGAGAAGCTGTGGCAGCCCCATCCCTGGAAGTGTTCAAGGCCAAGGTGTCCCTGCCCACAGAATTATAGAATCATAGTATATTAAGGGGTTGGAAGGGAGCTTAAAATACCCTAGTTAGTCCTGACTTCCCCTGCCATGTGCAAGGTGACCTCTCAACAGTCCAGGCTGCTCAAGGCCTTATCCAGCCCTGCCTGGAACACGGCCAGGGTTGGGGCATCCATGGAAGAGCAGCTGGAACGAGATGATCTTGAGGTCCCTTCCAACCCAAACCATTCTATGATTCTGTGATCCTATGAAACAATCTATCCTAATCACTTTTGTCCCCATTGCTACTTCCATACGCTCATCTGGTATTTCTGGTGTGGTTACCTAGCTAAGCTGATCTTGCCTGCTGTAATTAACTTGGTTACCTAGATGTTCCAAAAAGGTTTTATTCCTAGAAAAGTCCCAAATACTTCCCTCACATTATCTAAGGAGTTTGCCCGTTTATTGACATAACTTCCCCTCTAACCATCTATGAAACCCTGCCATCCCTCACAGCCCCTTCTGCAACTTCTGTCAGCATCTTGTATTATCCTGAGATAATTCTGTGTGTCATATCCAGCAATTTATTTGTCATTTCCACTAGTTTTTCATGTCCATGTCCCATCCCTGACAATGTGAATAAATTAAGGGAAGCAAACCCGATTATTCCTGATGAGACAAGAGATGTAGAGCAGCCTGGGAATGTGTCCAAGGGCTGGCGCTGGCAATTTTCTCCAAACACACACACATGATACATTCTGTGCCTCACAAACCTTGGAGCCATGGAACCTTCCACTCACTCATCCTGCCCTTCCAGGGAAAAGGGTCCCTCAAACCCAAAATCCAGCCCAGGCAGCCATATCCAAGCTCCTCAGAAAAGCATTTCCTAATGTGTGATTAGGGAAACCCCTGCCCTGGGCTTAGAAGGAAAAGCAAAACTCATAATTCAAAGGGAAATGTCTGATGAAAAATCAGTGAATAAACAGAAGAGAGAGGTACTTTTCAGCATTTCTCCTGCTGTACATCCAGTATGAAGTATTTGCTTCATGCCAGATGCTGATAGCCTAGGACTTAGGCACAAGTTTCTATTGAAGAATTCCTCTTTTAAGTGATTTGCCATCAGACTAACTTTATGCTTTGCAACATTATGACCTTTTTTTTTTTTTTGAGGAATGGATGTGAACTTGAGGCTCCCATAAGAGATTCTTGGAAACTGCAAGCTTGACAACCAATTTCTTTCCAGTGTGTTTTATATCTAAAACATGGAAAATAATAAAGTCTTCAGGCTTTTTTAAAAGCAGGAGAGAAATTTAATGACTGATCATTGACTCTGCAAGATGTGACTTCTGCATCACTGCTGAGAATTTCCAACCACACAACTGAAAAACTCCCAGCAAATCTCTGACCTGAAGCTTTTCAGAGCAGATGGTCTGTTGCCAGGAGATGTTGAGGCTTCCTTCTTCGAGATGTAGGTCTGCTGTCACTCAAAAGTAAAGAGATGAGTTGGTGCAGAGCATTTTACCCTGAGACAGCTTCCCAAAAGGTCTCCCAGAGCTCCCTGTCACTCTCTGTCACGGTGTTCAGCCAAGAGAGGGTGAACAAACGCAGCAGATGAGAATATTGTAGCTATAAACTAGAAACCGCTATTTTCTTCTTTACATACTGTCATTTTTTCCTGGAATAATTTGTTTACATTTATATGATATTGAAAAATATCAAATAATATATTTCCTAAGGTTGTTCTATTCTTCTCTCTCAGAAATAAGCAGTAATTGCACTACCAGCCAGCTTCCAAGGGATTGATGCCAATAATGGAAGCAGCTGTATTTTTACATTTTGTTTAATAAAATTGCTTTTATGTAAAGGTCTGCTATTAAACATTTGATAGCTTCACACGGGAAAACAAATCTCTGGTACAGAAAGGCAATTATAATTTGAAAAATTATTGCCATAAACTTTAATGTTTTTCAATTTCAATCTATTGTAAGGCAAGAATTTCTCTAGAGCAGTTGCATTCAATGTTCCATCATAAAAAAGAGTAATGGAATAAAAAATACTGTGTGATATATGGAATTTTATGACAAAAGGGCAAATCCTCCTCAAATTTCTCTCTCTATAGTCATCCCTACCTTTAGCCTCATTAGTTGCCATGAAAGATATCTCAAGTGCCTGTAAGCCCAAATAATTATACACCTGGTTGCATAACTTGCTGGTAGAAGCTGCATATCTAAACATTGTTTGTGCCTTGGCCTTGCAGCTCATTCATTTTGCTGCTGCTGTCTTGATATTTATGTGTTTTAGCTAAACTTTGTTGCTAAACACTGGAGAGAACTATCACAGGAGGTGATTTAACCTTTTCCTCTCTTTGACATAAGATACTCAGATAAAGGCAGTTCTGGTTCACTCCTGGGTGACTGAGATCAGGGGAATTCCTACTCTGGATAATTAATTTCATAGAGAATCATACCTTCAATAATCTTGACATCGTTAGTGTTGCTCAAGTCTTACACAGCACTGAGATAAGGCAGGGGTTCAATTAAATCAGTGAGGAAGTAGCTATAGGTTGGTATTGGGAAGAAATTCTGGGAAGCACTGGTACAGGGTGTCCAGAGAAGCTGTGGCTGCTCCAACCCTTGTTTGTACCAAAGTGCAAACAAGCAAATGGCATGACATGAGCTGAAGTGCAGGGAACTGGACCAAAGCTTGCCAAATTGATCCTCACTGAAATCGCAAGATTTTATTTCCTTTCATGAAATGAAATTCTTCATTTCATTTCATGACAGTGTGAAAAACGAGGTTCACTCTCCTGTTGAAATTTAAAAGTTTAATAAAGGACAATAGGGGACAAAAACAATAAAGCAAAGAGACAGCGCTGGGTGCTTGGCCCTAAGCCAGGAAGCACACCTGCCGTTGAGGGAGTCGTCTTTAAATACTCTTTGTCAGCCTTGTGCTTAGTCATCATGTGTCGGCTTTTCTCCGGGGTCTTCTGCCTAGTCATCATGTGTAGGCTTTTCTCCGGGGTCTTCTGCCTAGTTATCATGCATAGGCTTTTGTCCGTGGTCCTTGCATCTGGTTGTGGCTGATAGTCAGGTATCGGTGGCAGGTCTTCTCTGTGCTGTTCTTTGGGTGTTATCCAGTCAGGCAGGTAGTATGGTTAGTAAAGGAAAGTCTTTAAACTACTTTTATTAGTTTTTCTACTATATCGAAATCTAGTTTATAACAGAAATTAAAACATTGGTTATATATTTCTATCTTTATGACAAGATCATTTCTATAAACAGAATAAAATCCTACATACAATGAATATCTGTGAAAAGCCAACACTATATTATTATGCATTTATCACAATTACAGAATAAAATCATACATACAATGAATATCTGCGAAAAGCCAACATTATATTATTATGTATTTATCACAACAGGAAATGAAATCCCAAATTCAGAGAAGAAGTGTAACAAGCACTTGGGGCAGGAGATATGACCAAATGAAAGGTGAGCGGAAAAAAGGGCACAATTTGCAAATGGAGCGAATACAAGGCAATGCATTGGGATGAAATAAGGGGCGGTGAAATATCTGGGAAGTTGCCCAAATTCTAGGGGTTGAATTTTTGAAATCAGAAAAGAAAGGGAAAAGTTGAGACAGGAGAAGAAGTTGAGAAACAGAAAGGCTTAAAAAAAATGGGAAAATTTGGCACCAAAGTGAAAACAAGCAAATGGCACGGTGTCCTGTCCCTCTATAAAAGAAAGGGAGAGTCGGGGAGTCGGTTTTGGTGATTCCTGTTCCCCTTTCCCCTTCCCCTGTTCTTTGTGAGGGGACTAGGCAGGTTGTGCTGAATAAACAGCTTTTTCCACTTTCATTCCAGAGCCTCTGCTGTTGTGGGGAGGGAGTGCCGGAGGCCTTTGGTGTGGGGGAAGGTGTTCTGTTCAGAGCACTTTCCACCCAGGAAAATTGTCTCTAACCCGAGACAAGTACCCCAGGCACCCCGTCGGGGAGAGTTCGGTGATAGGAGAGCCAAGCACATAAAAGCAGCTAACTGCGATAGAACCGCAGGCATTTTCCTTTGGGTTCTTGGAGGGAGAGGGGCTCGCCTGGAGGGTCAGCTCTGCCCCCCTCCCCCCTTGCATTTTCTTCCCTGCGACCCTGCTCCTTTCCTGGCTGTCTGTGCTGTCTGCCTCTGTCCTGCCCTGCTTCGCTGCTTCCCCGGGGCAGCTCCCTTACCACAACAACCTCGTGCTCGCTGTTTGCCCAGCCCAGAGCCACTGCTGCGGCCTGCACCCTGCCTGCAATTCCTGCCTGCACCCAGCTTGGAGCCGCTGCTGCTGCCTGCACCCTGCCTGCAATTCCTGCCTGCACCCAGCTTGGAGCCGCTGCCGTCTGTGCCCAGCCCAGAGGTGCCTGTGTTATAGGTTAGAGACAAAAGCCAGGCCAATTAAAATAATTTGATTTATTGAGCAAGCTACAGCAAGCAAAAACAGCGCTGGGCGACCAGGGAGTCTCCGCTCCACCAATGGTTCGCGGCCACCCCTTCTAATGTCTCTAGTTTTATAGCCTCCTTGACCCGGTACACGTATATCTTCCGAGAGTACTCTGCGTCGGCGCGGGCTGTTGCTAGGGGGTCTTTTTTCTGCTTTCTGGTGGTCGTGAGGCTGAAGGCTGTAGTCTTCCTCGGGGGCGGCTCATGCATTGCTTACTTCACTGGGTATAGGTCATCCTGACCTTACTTCGTTGTCTGTTCCCTCTGTTCTTGCTTGGACACCTGTTTTTCTTGGCCTTGCTTAGCTTTTTGTTTGACAAGACTTGTGAGCTTCCTGACTCAGTTTTAACTGTTTATTCCCTGGCTTGAGCAAGATTTGATTAACAAACACACATGGTTATTTATCACACCTGCATCCTGCACAGAGCGCGGACCCGGAGCCGCCTGCACCCGTGGCCATGGCAGCTTGTTCCTGTTCCTGTTCGTCGCCCACGGAAGGCACACGCAGCTGCTGCTGTTTGGAAATCGCGCCCAGCCTGCCACGGGAATGACGCAGACTCCTTGCAGCTGGACGGGGCAGGCTGGATGGGGCTTGGAGCAATCTGGGATAGTGGAATGTGTCCTGTGGCAGTGGGGTTGGAACTTTGGGATCTCGAGGTCCCTCCCAACCCAAACCAATCTATGATTTTATGAAAGAAGGTGTGAACCTCGTGCAGTTGTGCCCTGGGAAGGCAGAGAGTCTCTGGCTGTTTTGTTCTGATTAAAAGTTACGAACCGCTCCTCCTGGAGGCACTGAGGGACAAAGGGTACCTTGACCTGCGTGAAACCCCACAGATCGTGCAAGGGATTAGGGCACTGCTCCAAACCAAGCAATATCCCCGGGATGCAGAATGCCTCTGTGCTCCTCTCCCGCCCAGAGCCCACCTGTAACATCTAAATCTTTTTCGGTAGGTGACTTCAAGGTGTTACACTTCACCTATTTTTGACCTGCTGACAAAAAGAGAAACTGGGGACTCCATCAAAGCAACTGCTGGGCTAGAAATCACTATCTCAGACAGCCAAAGGGAGGACTGTTTGAAAAAATCAATTTCTGTTATTTAAAAGTTAAAACTGAGTGATCAAATGATTCCATGTTCCACATCCTTCCAGTGATGGATTGGCACCAGCTTTGAGTCACAGTCCAAAACCTTCCAAATATAAACCTTCCCTTAAACAATGGGCTAAAAAGAGGGAAGAAGTGACAGATTTGAAGGCCTTTCCTGACTCCAGTGATGATAAAACTTCTGATCTGCTGTAATTCATCAGAGCAGTTGAGCAGATCCTTATGTTCAAGCTCGCAGGCTGGCACCCTAATTTCAATGGAAGTTGCATTTTATTAAATACACCAACTTAAGTGTTTTGCTGGCTCCCAGCTGGACACAAATGCATCTTGGAATGACTGTTAGGGTGTTTCTGTAAAAGAAATCTGTGACTAAAATTGTATAAACTGGTCTTCAGGATGCCAAAATAAGATTTATTGTGACCATGAACATTCTTCTCTTGGGAACTCATTTTCAAATTCAATGAAAAGTATCTTCATTATAGTTACAAGATCTTATTTTGATAAAAATGCATTTATCAAGTAAAATTACATTATTTACAAGTTTTGTTGGGGTTTTTTCTTTCTGTTGTTGTTGTTGTCGTTGTTTGTTTTGAGGATTTTTGGGGTTTTTTTGTGCTTTTTACATTTGGACCATCAGAATAAGTGTCTTCAAATAAAAGACAAAGAGGAGAAATGCTACTTTTCTAATCAGCTGTGCTAAGTTTGAGCAACTATCTATCTTAGTGGCATACAGATGAACAAATATTTTCAAAAGTTAATTTATCTGAAGAGGGTAAGTTATTCCAACTACTTGTTAAGAAGTAGGGAGAAAAATCATATTAAAAAACTAAAATTAAATTAAATATTAAAAATGTCATGATGCTTTATGTTGGTGTTTTAAAAAAATTGTTTTAAACTTCCATGTAAAATTTAAAGTAAATGGAAGGGTTAATACAATACAGATTTTGAAGTTAAATATTTGATCTTAGATGAAAAGCAAGTTTGAGTTTATTTTAATTAACCTAGGGATGTTTGTTGTAAGCAAGCCTATTCCACATTTCTATCTCAAACACACAAAAAAATCCTTTTCTTGTGTCCTGTATTTGATTTTCACCTCAGGAAAGCCAAGCTCTGAGCTCTGTATCTGAGCACAATGCAGGAGAGGAGGTACAAATGAGACAAGGGAATAGGATAGTGATTTGTCTAATAATCCTAAAAGAAGGTCTATTTTGGAGGTTAATATAGGTAAAGTAGCGTCCAGAAAATCTCAGAACATTGATGATGCTGCCTAAGAGCCCAAAGGGGAATGAATCTTGGGGGATGCATGAGAGATCAGGGATTTTTCTGCCTCTCTTGAAGACATGGGGTTTGGTTTCATCATCTTCTTTCCAATTTGAAACATGAGGATTTTCAGGTGGATTGACCACAATACTTGCGAGGTTTAAAAAGAGTGGGCAAACAAAACATCAGGGCAGTGATCACCCAATGTTTTCAGACATATTTTGCAATACACTTTGCAGAGGGGAAGAGTGTACAGTGCAGGAGGGGTTGGACACTCGCTGGGCTGTTCTGTGCCCCAGAGTCTGTGAGGAGATGAATAAATTGAACAAAGCATTTCAGGTCACTCAGGAGTTCTGCTTCTCTTTCCTCATTTCCAGATTGTGTGCTGATGCTCCTAACAGGTGCTGAAGTGCAGAGCTGATGACTGCAAATGCTTTGTTTCTCTAAATAAATAACCAAAGTGACCTTCTTTGGGAAAGCAATGGAAGCTCTCACATTTTACTTTCAGAGCTGCCTGGTTTTCCCTGATGTAAAATCTCAAACCTGGCAGCACAATACCCAATTTGGAACTCCCTTGAATTCAGTTAAGCTCAATGAATTTAGAGTAAGTTCATGGGTCTGCTTTCCACACACGGCACACCTGTAGGTCAAACGAGGTTATCTTCTTTGGGATGTGAGAGGAACTTCATGACTGACTCCCCTATAGCTTTATGGTCATCATATGAGTGCTGAGCATGGAAAGGTTCCTATGGAGGGATCTTGGCCAAGTCGGCTCAGGCAGTGAAATTCAAAGTGCAAATGAAAGCAGTCTGGTCCCTGATTCTCATGGAACAAACAACGCATCACTGTGGTTCACATGGGGCTTAGTGTTTCAGCTCTCCGTAAAACTCAGCATGATTTCAGAAAGGAATGTCTGACTGCAGTCCAGGCAATAATTGGAAGAGATTTGGCTCATGCTCACTCAAAAATGGAGTTTTGGTTCCAAATTATTTGTCTCTAAGCACAGTAATAAATTTTGAGTTTGAACACATAGAACTTTTTTTTTTTTTCCCTACAGAAATTACCACTCTAAGAGGGAAATAACCTGAGTATTTTTTGACTGGCTTGAGTCTCATAATTCTTGCAAACACCTCTGCTATTTTTAAATACAGAACTTTTGGTATTGTATAAGATCTATGATTCTGACCTAGGGATAATGCAAGGACCAAAGTGGTCCAAAATCCAGCTCAGATTAGCTATTCTGTTGTTTTCCCTCTCTGCAGCTGGCCTGCACACTTGTATTTTAGCTGCTAGCAGGATACAGGACTGTGTTTCAAGCTGCTGGACTGAGTTTAGATAATGATTTTTAAGCCCAGGCACATTTTGGGGATACAGCATATAACACAGAGCATCACTAAGAACGAGAGCCTGTTCTGCACTGACCATTCAGCCTGCTGTCACAGTAGCTCTCAAATACTTTTTTTGTTTTTTTTTATTAAAAATATTGCTGTTTATATGCAACTCTTGGCAGCTTTAATCTGAAGTGCCAGACTCAGCCATAGCATTTTGTAGCATTCAGTAGAATTGCATGAAATTCAAATCAATAAAAACTGGCATGGTGTGATACATGTGGTGTTTAGTAAACAAAGCAGATGAGATTGACCTGACTGAAAGCTGTGATCAGCACAAACACACTGAATACAAAATGTGGTGTTGATTTGTGGCAGAGCTGAGGTATATGTGCATTTATCCAGCTACTTTGGGAAGATCTAATAGTTTTTAATAGTTATGTGATCCAGTTTAAGATATAAAGCCCATGGGATATATATCACATATTTGTAAAATCTTCACATCTGTCCCCATGTTTAAAAAATGAAAATAAAAATGGGATACATTTATATGCTGAGATCTTCTCAGACACTTCTGCTTTGCTCAAAAATTATTGGATTCACCATCCTGCTCTTGCCACTTATAAATTCCCTAAAGAGAAAAACAGGGTAACAGAAAGAAATTTTTAAAAGCTAATAAATTGAAGACACGCTTTCAGCTGCTTTTGGGTGGAAAAGCGTTACAGCGAAAATCTTGTTAAGTAACCTTGTCAGGCATGGATATTACAGAGAAAACTCCATCAGGTTTATCTGGGTTTTCTCTCTCTCTTTAAGTAATCAAAAAAATATGGAATGTAGATACAGGAGGGAGCAAATCTTTGGCACAAGAAATACAACATTTGGCTAATTAAACATGTTTGTTTTCCCTGGTATTAAATTCTAATTCTTGTCATTTAGGATAAAACATCTATGGAAAAGGAAATGAAGACACAGCTCCAGTTTATGGAGATTGGCAGCCTAGCACATCTCATGCCTTGAGGAGTCCATGGAAGTGTTTATTTCCTATCTGGGACTAAGGGACTTAATGAAGTGTCTGACAGAGGAATAACATTGATGTTGGATGGGAAGAAAAGTGTCATTTTATCAGTTCTATAGGTGGGGACATGTGGCAGAGTAGCCACGTGTTATAATTAAGTTCCTGTACCAGGTCAGCGGAAAACTTTCTTCACTCCCATCTATAAATCTCTTTGAATTATCCAAATTCTGCTAATGAATGCATTGTTAACTAAAAGACAACACCAGCTGATTCTCCAGGGCCCTTGCTATGAAATTGTGTTTTAGCCTGGATGCACTTCCTAGGCCTGTGAGATTGTCACTTAGTGTAAAGATAAAATGAAATGCTGCCATGAGTCCTGGGGAATATATTCCAGACTGTCCTTAAACTAGGGTGGCTAAATATTGGCCCAGTTTGAACTGCTTTCTACTGAGTTTCGTTCTGAATTTTTTTCTTCCTGAAAATCAGATTATTCTTCCTTCATATTGCCTTTTAAGCTCATACCTGGTAAATTTCTGGTAATACAGATAGGAAATGGCATAAGAATGAAACTTGGTTTTTTCCAAAGTTCCAGGAAACTGACCACGAGACAAACCCAAGTTCTTAGATCGATCCAAAATAAGGTTCAGATTACTTTGGGGGAGATCTAAGCAATGATCTTTAAAACATCTGTGATCTACCACCCCTAGATGCTTTTAAACTCTGTATTTTCTGAGTGATTTTCTTTATTTTATGTACAAGCAGAAATGCCTTTATTTTGTAAAGAACAAATATCCCATAAATGGCTTTGGTATAAAAGATTTCAAATCCTTTATAAACTCAGAGATTTTGATTTAATTAAAGTGTACTTAACTATTCCAAGTGGAGACAATATATTTTTTTTATTGTTAGGATTTCTGCACTATAAAAAAAGTGTGATACTTTCTCTTAGCAATGAAAATTATCTTTCAGCACACAGCTCTCCAGGCTCCAGTGTACTCAGAAAATGAAATCCGGATGATTACTATGTTTCCTTAGTATTATAATAAAGGATGGATGGTAAAGTCTGAAAAATTTTAACATCCAAAGAGGAAAACTTCTGTCAATATCTACTTAAATTTACATAAATTTACATAAATTCAGGTGAAGGGTGTCAGAGATAAAAACAGAGCAGGAGGGGAGGTGGATAGCAGTGGTCCAACCCATCACTACTGTCAGGGAACAACTTTGTGACCATAGACATTTCTATTTATTTTCTCTCTTTTATCTTTTTTTTCCTGATCTGATAGGTCCTTCCAGTTCACTGACAGGTGGCAACATTTAGTCATGTTCATCCATTTCTACATCTGCCAGGATTTTGTGGGGTTATCCAGAATGCTCTGTTCAGTTGGGAAGATTGAGAAGGAAGAGAGGCCCCTGCTGACTGGACGTTATCTGGAAATCTGGATGTCTTCTGCAGGTTGTTTCTACTCAATCCCCTGAAACAGGAAAATGGATTTGTCACTAATCAGGTCAGAAAAATGGAAAAGAGATTCATTAAAAGATAATGTGGCAGGATGGAGCTAACAGAAAACAAGGACAAAATTAATGTTGTAAGATATTATCTTATGAGACACGGGAGGTTTTTACAAAACACTCTGTGTTAAGATATTCTTCCACCACCTATTTTTATCTCTGTGCTTTTGAAATCAAGCTCCATTAAGTTTTCATGAATCTTAGGACAAGTGCTGTGTTCTGCCAGGAACTGTTACCTGGCAAATGGTGTGTAAAAGAAAAAGTAGAAATCTGGACAGGGATAACTACTTACTACAGCATGTCACAGTTTGTTAATTTATGAGGGGGTTTTGGTCCTCTATCCAAAGTTAGCTTATACCATTTTTTCCAACTCAAATCAGCTCAATGTTAAATTATATTTTTTTGTTATGAGGGGATGAGGCTGGATCTTTTTTAGTTCTTTAGAAACACATAGGAAAATTACATTTAAAACTTAAGTATGCATAGAACAGCACTATTTGGAATATATAAAGGGGAATTCAGTTTTGCTACCCTGGTCATGCAGTTCTGCAAGGCTGAAGCTTTGATCAAGTCATCTCTGTGAAAAACATTTTGCATACGATCTTGAGACTGGTAAATAGTTGGAATAGGGAACATTCTCAAATTGTTATGGAAAATAAAGAAAGGATTCTCTGCCGAGTGCGCTACAGAACATCTCAAACGTGGCTTCAGATGACTAAATAGCAGATAAGTCCCTACTGTGTCACCTCAAATAAGGTAAGGTACTTACACTGGTGTTGGGAATGGTTTGACAGCATGAACGCGCTGCCCACAAAATAAATGCAGGGACTCTGGGCTCAAGTCTCACAGCTAATTTTGACTATTTTGTCATGGTTTCCAGCCCATGAGACTTTTCAAACAGGTTCCCAGCAGAAATTCTGCTTTCTAAAATCTGAACATTCTTTGAGAAAAAAATAGCTTCTGTATTTATTTTGCTTTTTCCTTGAGGGTCATACTGTGGAAATCCCTGTTCTGATATTTCTGTAATTAAATCCTTATTTTCTTCTGTTTAGTAAACTTAATTTATTTTCTGTGTGTAACACAAAAATTTGGAAAATCGCCAAATGTTTTAACTGACTGACACTTTAAAAAAGTACTTTGAAATCTTAAATGAAAGAGCTATGGATAAATTACTCCCTTCCCAGTCACAGATTCTGCTTCCTTCCCAGTCCTACTGACTCTCATCTCACTGCTGTCTTTGTGTTCTTCATCTCTGTGACTGGTTTGGATCAGGACCAGATGTCTCTCTTGTAGTTGCTAAACCAGCAAGATGCCAACCTGGTGAAAAAAGAGAAAAAAAGGAAAAAAAAATAATTAGACAGTGTTTTTCGGGATTGGCTTTCTAAGTAATGTATTATAGTAAAAGTCTGAATCTACATTATCATGAATAAAATATCAGGCAAGGGAAAACAGATTGAATAATTTCATTTTCCAGTTCCTCAGGTGCCTGTCCTTTTATTGTTGGAGAAATGATATTATTCTCTCCTCTCATGAGGAAGTTGCACAGAGAAGTCCACCTGTTCATCAGAAATAAAATCCAAGCCCTGTTGCCAACACAAGAAACTCGTTATCCTCTGCCTAAAATCAATTCAACTCCTAGAGTTGAGAAAGTTTTGCAGTGTGAGGACACAAAGAATGGCTTACACCCTGAACAGCAGAAACTGCCAGGCTACTTTCCCAAAGGGAAGGATGAATCCTCTGTGTGATCCAGTGCACTGCAAAGCGAACACCTAACGCGGGGGCGGTGGTGGAGTGAGATGTGGTCTCCTGCGTGATCCAAGAGCGTTCTGATTCCCAGACAGACCCTCCTGGCCGCTGCATTTCACAGACTACAGGTAGACCTATCACTCATGCTGATGGGCAGCACTGAGACACACACCCCAGAGCTTTTAATAAGCTCAGTATTACCAGAGATACAGAACTCAGAGAGCTCAGTCGTCTGGGTATATTCCAAAGGTGTTTATTTCTCCGAAGGGATCCAGGGGTGAAAGAGGCAGGGCCACTCTGCGTGACCACTGATATGGCAGTGAAGGGCCAGTAGGGTTGGGGAGGAGGCGGGGAAATACAATGACAACCAATGGGAAGAAGGGAGGGGTGGAGTGTGGGGTACAATGAGAAGAAGGAAAGGGCAGAGTCAGGGATACAACAACCAATCAACATGGGAAGATTAACATAACCTTAGGGAGGGACCGTTTAGCCAACACTCAGTAGGTATTTCACACCTCAAAGTTGTCCCACCAGTTTGCTGCTGCTGTGGGACCCTCTCAGCTTCTCCAAGATGGTTTCAGCCACCACAACAAACACCTCCATGAATCGGACCCAGAGGGCTCAGAGCAGAACAGGGCATTCACTTTAGTTTTTCTGAAGGATGTTTGCTATGGCTGCATCTTTCCACTGCTAAGAAACAAACCTGACAGTTCCCTGGCTTGGCTGTGACCTGTTCCTCTTGTTTCTCTCTAATCTATGGTGATTTTGTTGCTATAAGGGGCTTTGCAAGTTTCCTTCATGCCACTGGTTCTCTTTCAACAGCTTCTTCAAACACCCTGCGCTCTCCTTCACAAGCTGCCACACTGACATCCTTCCTTACATGAGCATCCCACAGCTCTGCAGCTGCTGGCATCAGAAAGGAAGAAAAAAACTAAAAAAATCCCAAAGATAGGAAGTTCCCTTCATCCCCTTCCTGCTGTGAATAATGTGATTCGCTCCCACTCTTCTGATGCTCACACAGGGCATCGCTCACAAGATTTGCAAAAGATTGTACATATGGAAGGAAACAATACTTTAATAACAAGGCACTTTCTCTGGTAAAAATAGGCACAAAGAGTGATATAGAAACTTTTTTGTTGAAACTACTCAGGGCATGCTTCTTTGGAGTGAAAGTAATTAATCATTGGGGCACCTTACTTGAATCTGCCAGCAACGGTCTTTGCTAAACTTAAAACGAAAAAACTATAGAGATAAATGTAGAAACATATCTGTATGAAGTGCAAATGTAGGTATGGATTGAAAGGTGAGATAAATTGTTCTGTGGAGAATTACACTTGGAAAGTCTCGATCTTCTGGGTTTTTTGTCCCAAAGTGCTGTGTTCAGCCTGTGCTCCATGGATCTGTGGAGCGTTAGTTATCAATCAGCAGGAGGTAAATAAGAAAAACGTGTTATTCATTGCCTTAAACTTGCTACAAGGGGAACTCTTCTGTGCTGAAAAATACACACAGGGTGTGCAAATCTCTGTGACTGGAAAATGCTGGGCACACACGCTGGAAATGGCTACTTCTGCCATCTCATTTGTTTTCTGAATAATTCCAGCTATTGAAAAAACCAACACAAACCAACAAATAAACGAAACAACAATCTCAGCCTTTATTCAAAGCAGAGAGTAATTTTCTGTCCCTTAGCTGCAGCAGAAAGATTGAAAATGTCTACAGAGTGCAATCTGGAATTCGAAGGGCTAATGGTATTTTTGCTTTCCGTCTTAAGTCCTTTGAGTCTTCTAACCCAAGTTAGTTGCCATTAATTCATTTTCCAGCACTAGACAAGGAAGTTTTCCATCCAGCCCATGACATGCACTTATTTTATAATTTGTTTTACTATATCATAGTCAGATTTAGTGGAGCAGCCACTGCATAACTCAATATAGCACCTTGCTGTAACCTATTCCTGCAGAAAGAGCCTTTCCCCTTCTTTCCCCCCAATACAAAAAAATATTACAGAAGTTTAATTCCTGCGCTTACTCCTCTTCTCCCACTTTATATCCTGAGCATGATGCCATAAGGTTTGGATATCCCTTTGGTCAGTTGGGGTCACCTGTCCCAGCTGTGTCTCCTGCCACCCTCCCAGGCCCCCCAGCCCCTCCCCATCCTGGCTGTAGGAAAAGCAGGAAAGTCTTTGGCTCTGTGTGAGCCCTGCTCAGCAATAACAAAAACTTCTCTGTATCATCAACCCTGTGCTCAGCACAAACCCAAAACACAGCCCCACACCAGCCACTGGGAAGGAAATTAACTCTACCCCAGCCAGAACCAGCACATTCAGTAAGCCAATTTGTTGGTAGTTTTTATTGCCTATATTATTTTTTTGCCATGTCATAGTTTTTCAGAGAGATAAGAAAGGAACTCGCTGTGCATTGCACACACAAACACAGCCAAATATTTTGGTTCTTCTCCCAGAATTGAATCACCAGCACTGCTGTGAAGCAGCTGGGAGCTGGAAGTGCAATCTTGGTAGTGGTGTACCAGGAAGCATACAAAGTACCCAGCTTGGGATTTCAAATTCCTGGAGCTGCTCTGAGTAACTCCCACAATCCAGGGCAGGTTTTTGCCTGCTGAGGGACTCATTATTGCTGTCACCTTTGCTGTCCTACAAATCTTCAGCTCTCCTCCTGCTTTTGTACTTCTCTCTGCTTGTCCTTTAACTCACTCCTGCCTTAATCTCCTTCTTTCCCTCCCCACTTTTTTTTTTTAAACATTATTTCTGCTTTAATTTCTTATTGTCCTTAAAGCCTTCTGCAGACAAAATAACAATTTACACTGAAAATAGGTGTTCCTAAATTGAATAGGAAGGGGTATAGCTTGGCACTGGGAGGGTCGAGGATTGCAGATGAATATCTTTTACTTGACTCCAGTTTAAACTCTGTCTGTATTTGTATTCAGAGCTGGTACAACTGGGAAAGGAAGACCTCCCATCGCCAGTCTCAGATAAAATGATAGATGACCATAACAATGAAATTAAAGTATCAAAATTCAGTTATGTCCATTTATATATTTTTAACATAAACTAAGACTGTTGCACATACTGTTTCACTTTACAATACACCAAATGTCTTATATTAAATATTAAAGAAAAATTATGTTCCCTCTGACAACCATACTGCCACAGCCTAGGATGCCTATGTTATTTGTAAACTTTGCTTGCATTTCAAATGCAGGTACTATCTATTTTCTCTTTGCTTGCCAACCTTTGGAAGTGCTTGTTACTGCATAGATGTGGAAAGGTAACTCAGTATGAACATATTTGGTGATATATTTCAGCATCATCACTATCTCAGTGTCACAGTTCTAAGTACAGAGCTGTGATCACCTACACATCCTCAGCTTACAGATTTTTATGACCATGGCTAGAGAAAGTGGAATGGGAAGAGATGGATGGGACAGGAAAGAGCCCTGTCACCTCCATGCCTCATGTGCACAATCTTTTAAGAATCTATTGTAAAGAAAGAGGAAAAAATATCAATGTGCTCAAGGATGTGAATCACCCCAGAAACTTTGTTTTCATTCCTACATTGCAGCTGGCACTCAAGATGCAAACCTTCTGTTTTCACACTTATATTGAGATGCCCAACATGCCATTCAGAAAGGCAGTGCCTCTCTGCCTTCCATTTGGGAAAAAAAATATATATGGCAAGTAAAAGGTTCAAATCAGAGTTGTGGCAGCTAAAAAATCCAGCTTTTCACCTAAAAGTAAAAAGCCTTTCAAGGCCAGGAAGAGGTCTTGCATTAGAGGTTTTACAGTCTAAACAGAAATAAGAGATAGAAAACATTATTTTCCAGCCTCCCAAGCTGTAGCATCTCCATTATGTATTTTCTCTGGCCTTGACACCCTGAGTCTCATTTTGGTCAGCTCACCTTTCTGTTTTGGTCTTTGCACACCGCTCTGTGTACATTTCCCTACAAGTCTCTGGTGCATTTGGTAAGTCCTCTATCTCAAATCCTTTCATTATCACCATTCTACTGCTCTGTGATTAGGTATTCAGAAATTGATTCCCACTTTTGTCCTGCCCGTTGCACAAACATCCATTTCCAGCCTATTCACTTTGCAGTTAGGTATGTTCGTAATTTTTCCATGGGGAAAATGCTGGGAAGAAACCACCTTCTCTTTCCATTGTCCCAGGTCAAAACCTTCTTCTCTGAGACTTCCTTTTGTCTTGATACTTCTGAGAAATCTTGGTGGAGGTCCTGATGAATAAGAAATCTTGCCTCCCTTGCAGAACAATAAAACACCAATATTTCCGTGTACTTCCTGATCTGTGTCATAGCCATTTCTTTCCTCCAGTGTCCTATAGAGATCAAAATCTGCTTTAGATCCCCATTTTAAAAGTTCTTAAAGTCAGGTCCTGACTTGTGTGAAAGGTCGTAAGTGCCACCAGAGAAATTATGAGGATGGATAAAAAGGTGTTGCTATCCCACTCTTACAGAGAGTTAAATCAGGAAGACAGCAAGTAACACATCAGTGGCAGAGCTGCAACTCAGCGCCATCTCCTGAATTCCAAAATGGGCTTTCTGTATGAAAAAAGCCTTTCTTGCCTACAAAATATGCATTGGAACGGTACATAACCTCTCTGTGTGTTATGTTGTGTGTGATTAGCCTCAAGTCACGTTATGAGACTTTCATTGCCATTCCTTTCTGTCAGTGCAGAGGTCTTTCGATTTAACCCTTTACCCATGCTGCCTTAGAGCAAATGGTATTGTTCTGCCACTTTTCAGGGTCCTGCATTTATCATTCCGGGAGTCAAAGGCAAAAATAAACAACTTACTCCTTTAATCAATATGATGGCAAATTTTCTTTATCCCACATTCCCCTTCACTCTCCCAGCAGTTCTCTTCATGCTCTCAGAAATGCTGAACTTCTAGGGATTTTTTTACCCATTTAGTTCTTCACTTTCCAGTGCCCTCACTTCTTTGCTTTTAACAAAGACAGATGTGTGTTGACTTCTGTAAAGCTTCTCAAATTCAGGTGTAGTGTCTTACTGATCTGTTTAGTTTATTTTATTTTATTCACAGCTACTGAAGTGTCAATATGAACAATGCCAGCATCTATAATTGGCTGTCTTGGTCTTGCAGTACTTTAGAAAACTATGCATAGTGGAAAATTTTAATATTTCCAATTTGCCAATAAGCTAAGTTTGCTTGAAGAAGTTTGGGTTGAAATTTAATATTATTGTAATTGTTAATACGCATACCACAGACCTCAAATCATAGCAAGGTTTTTTTAATAAGAAAAGCATTCCTGGCTTTCAATGATGAGCTGCACCTGCACTGTGTTATTGCAAGAGCTTCTTAAGATTTATAACATCTGAGAATGGATGAATTTTATGATTTTTTTTAATAACAGGATAAATTAGGCAGAAGGCAGTCAGGCAGCACTTCTTGATGTACCTGTTTAGTCAGTTCTGTGTGCCCTGAGACCTCACCACTTGATTTTATCTTTGGAACTGCTGCAGTACCTATGCCCCATGGAGACTGATACACGCAGAGAGAGTCATACCACTGATTAAAGGGTCTGAAAACGCATTTAGATATCTACCTTCAGGGGCTGAATTTTATCGAGAACAACATGTTCTTTACAAGCTGTGTTTCAATGCCCAGGATGTCACATCACACTGGCACTCAGCTGGTGCAGACTGGAAGGCTCCATTAAGTTCCCAATAGGGAGTTAAGCATTACCAAAGTGTGAGCTCTTAGAAATGATGCAGCTCAGGAGGGCTGTCCACGTGAGTGTGAAAAGTACACTTTTCTCAGTGATAGCAGGAGCAATTCAGCACTGTCAATTTTAAACTCGGATGATGGTTTCCCACGTAGCCTGTCTGCCCAAGTTATGACAGATTATAATCATCCTCAGCTGCCTTGGTACCAAACTGATGTGACCATTTTATAGACATTCAGATGTGTCTATTCCTTCTGGGGGGGTTGCTGCTGCCTGTGGTGAGGCAGAGCATTTCTCTCTGGAGTTTGAAATCACACTGGAGCTCAGTGCATACACAAACCCTCATAAATTAACTTTATTGCACTTGGTATAGCTCACTGGTAATGGCTAGGTTGGCTCCCACATCAAACACTCATGCAGGGCATAACACAGTTGTAAAGAGAACCCTCGGTGAGTATTTCAGACACAAATGTCTGCATCTAATATTAAGTGAGAAGACTCCCACGACAGACCTAGAAGTTCACCACTTAAGTTGCATTAAATGCAGAATTCCTGCACTGACCTTAATGCTGCCTTGAATGAGAACAAAAAATTAGATCAGCTGGTGCTTTAATTAACTATTTTTTTTAATATTAAATCAATTCCACACCAGCTGAGGTTGCTAACTTCTATAGCAAAGTTTGCTCAGTAGATGTTCTGTGCATTATTTTCAAGGTTTGGATTTCTAGGATCAATAACACCTATGAAAGGTAAGTTATTCCACTGTTCTCTATTAAAGTTCCTATTCTTACACTATAGCCAATAATACTAGACATTTCTTAAGCTGTATTATTTTCATAATTTAAAACTGGACAGTGCAACATAAAAATCTTTCTTGTGGAGAGTCACCAGCAAAAATTTTGCCAAAATTGTATATGTAATTAACCACATAAATCACAACAGCATTTCTGTTGAAGAAATTGAGTGAAAGACTGAGGGGCAGGAATTCTTTTACATAAGGTGATGCTTTGCTTGTCTTCACTGTAGTTGATGATATGTGCCTTAAACACAGAGGGATACAGATAATTGCCATGAGTTATGAATTGAATTTGAGTCAGCAGCAGAGGGAGTGATAAGAGAGCACAAGTGAGGGAGCAGCTGCTGGTGTGTGTGAATTTGCATGGCTTACGTATCAATTTGGCTGATGCTGATCCACTTACAAGCTGTCCATGCTGACAGGACTGAACAGAACCCTTTTCATCCACAGAAATCAACTTTGCTTGGCGCCTAATACATGGTTCTGCATGTAAATAAAAAATATTCTGCCATTACTTTGATTCCTAAACATTGCTGGTGACGAGAATAACATCTCTGAATCAGTGGAATCAAAACTTGCACATGGTTTGAGAGCCCTTCTGTTGACTTTTGACTGGGGCTAATTTCAGGCCATGAACCACAGACAAATGTGGAGATTTTTGGTTGGAAAAAGTAGATGGGTAAAGCTTACGATGACCATAACTTAATATAACATACTGCCCAAAGAGGAAAGACTATAATGGGGGATGTCAGAGCTTATTTTTGAACTAATCCATGAGACTGTTAAGGTGGCTTTAAGGAAAATGGGATTAATTTAGCAGTGGGAGTAGTCCTGAATACAACAGATGCCCACACTGTTCATTCCCTCAATTGCAGTCCAGATGGGGCAGAGTGAACCTTCAGCAAATTTGCAGATTATGCTAAATTATGGGAAAAAGTTGAGATACCAAAATGCAGTTTCAGACCAATCAAATTTGATAGTCTGGAACACGGAGCACTAAGTCAGGGGACAACTTGCAAAGTTCACCAAGGAGAAACTGAAGTTTTTCACGTGAGCTGGGAAATGCCCCAAAATCTGCACAGGGCTCTGCAAAACCCGGGAATGTCCTGCTGGAAAGGGCCTGAGTTACTGTGGAGGGAATAGGAGCCAAAGGTGCACCCTCACCTTGAGTTACTGCGTTCTTGAGGTTCAGGTCATTTCATGCAGCACAGGAAGAGGTTGTTCAAAGACACTGAAATCTCCACCCTCAGATTTTTAAACTTGTCAAGATAAAGTTTCCAGTTATATGGTTCATGGTTGCCCACAGTCCTACTTTGATCCAAAGGCTGAAGCTTTCTAGAGGTTCTTTCCAATCAATATATAAATAATTCTCAATCTACATCAGGCTCTGCAGCTCTGAGTTCAAGATGGAAGCTTTCTGAGTTAATGCAAGTCCCCAAAACTGCACATTTCAGGGCTGTGCACCAACCGCAGCTCATATTCTGGGAGCAGAACAGGGCTGTCCTCACTGAAGCAGGAGTATTAGCTCAGGAACAACATTATGCTGACAGGACTGCTGTGTTTCTACATCAGGAGATATTTTGTTTGCAGTTAAACTGAGTGTCTCTGTAGAACACCAATGGAAGAAGGTTTTAAAACAAGTGACATTTCAGTCCACACTGAAAGCCGCAATTCCAGTACACAAAGACTGTAAAGTGCTACACTTGTTGTTGCAAAATAAACTAGAATTTTGAGGCAGGAGCAAATTTTATGCAACTTTAAACTCATTTTGGATGATACTGATATAAATTTCATTGAGGAGTTGTTGAATTGCTACACATAATAAAGAGTTTGAACTGGTTTATATCAGTATTTCTCTTTGAGATACTAATAATTATTTTCAAAAATTTTCAATTGTAGTTGCACAGCTTTAGAATCTTTCTGTTCTTTCTCGGAGAGAATAGAGACAAGCTGCATTCTTTTACTTTCTTAATCTCTGTGTTTGGTATTAGGTGTTATTTGGTTGTGACCAATGGTTTTAGGAGGTGGATTCTTTGCTGACCAATAGTTGCTAGGTTATTAATGGATATATAAAGAGGCTTCTTGTAAATAAAGTTCCCTTTTCGCCATCTTGGTTTGTCTGCCTGAATTCTCTCAGCCAGCTTCTGCAATCCTCGGGAAATTTAAAGCCACAACAGAATCACTAAGACTGGAAAAGACCTTCAAAGCCATTGAGTCCAACCTCCAACCAACCCCCACCTTGTCATCCAGACCAGACCAGTGAGTGCCACATCCAGCTGTTCCTCCGACACTTCCGGGGACAGTGACTCTACCACCTCTCTGGGCAGCCCATGGCAGTGCCTAGCCACCCCTCTCATGAAGAAATTCTTCCTCATGTTCATGAAAAACTGGAATAGCTTGCCCAGGAAGCTGAGGCTGTCCCATCCCTGGAAGTGCTCAAAGTCAGGTTGCACAGGGTTCTGGACAGCCTGGGATAGTGAAAGGTGTCCCTGCCCATGGCTGGGGTTGAAACAAGATGGTCTTTAAGGTCCCCTCCAACCCAAACCATTCCGTGATGCTGTGATTTTATGAATTTCCAGCTACCTTTTTAGACTTTCTTTATTTCAAGTAGATAAACCAAGACTTATTATGGCTCATATGTTCATTTGTGAAGGGAAATCTGTTCCTCCCAGTCATTTAGCCATTGTCATATTGCCTATTGGACATGCCAGAGACACAGGCTTTGGGTTGACTGCACATTAAACACTGTGGAGCAATTTCCAACTTCTGAACTTGCCATAAGCAAGAGATGCAACTTCTGTTGCTGTCCCCAAAGGCTACTATAACATCCAGAAAGATGACATGGATAAATAACGTTTTTTGCACCACATATGTTAGATTCAACATTATCCTCAGAGGAACTTCCTGAATGTAAAGTTTATAAAGTCATTAGAGACATAACCTATCTAAATCTTTCTTTAAGACACTAAATCTCCCTGACTGATTGAAGATGGAAACTATTTACAGGAAACTTAGCTGTTTAGCTATGATCCTCTGGATGGGTTCTCCATTTTAAATATAACAAAGATCTTAATCATGTGAATGCTCCCTTAGCTTCAGAGTAATTACTCTTACTTTTCATGTTATGCACAAAAGCTTAAAAACTTAAAATCAGTCAGTCACAGTTCATCTCAGAAAGAGTAACCTTTGTGCTATGATTTACCTTGGAGAGCTCTCACAGAGTGTAGAATAAGGTATCATTTCTTTCTGCATTGCTGCTTGAGCAGGTAATGGAAAAGGCAAGCATGTGGTTAACTGCTGTAGCATAATAGAATACTTCAGAATGCTTTGGTTTAGGACAGAAATCAAACACAACTTTGTAAGCCATCTGTATTTCTGTAATTGGCTCCTATCAACCCCTCAGAATGTGTTTTCACACTCCTCCAGGACTCACATCTTAGTCAGTGGCTGTGCTGACACCATTCTGCTGCAGCAAACCACGAGCATGTCCCTGAGGACAGATCCTCGGAGCTCCTTACAGAGATCCTTATGGCACCTCATAGCAATCCCCAGTACAATTCCAGGAGTGCATTGAGGTCACACACCTCCCAGAAAACGTGTGAGAAGTGCTTGCCGTGCTCTTACCACACCCCGTCTTCCTCCTGAATGAAATATCTCTCTGAAATATCTCACATGAGACTCGATTTTTTCATTTTTCGATTGCTCTCCCCCACACAAGGCATTACACCTGCCAGGACCCAGATCTATTGTGGAATCTCCTGACAAATTTCTACAAGGGTGAGACAGATTGGTTACAGCTGGGATAAAGCTCTGCATCAGCCCCCAAAAAGAGCTGCCAGGAAAATTCAGTACAGCAACAAACTCCAGAAGTTTCGCTCCTTCCTTGACAGCTGTTTATTAATTTCATAATCAAATGCTCCCTAGTGAGGAGCTCCATGAACCAACACTCTTGGCTAAATAGAGATTTTGTTTGCCAAAGAGCTCATATTTCATTGGCAAACAGAAGAGTCAAAGCCAGCATAGGCATCTGGTCAATGCTTGATAGGATCACAAGTGTCCCGAAGTTAGTGCAAGGAGTGAGAAGTAGGATGAAAATAAAATTTGTCCTATAGCTGTGATGTGGCATTGCAGGGTATCAGTACTCAGATGGAAATTTTCAACTATCCCCAAAATTTTCTTCAGCAGTTTCATGCTGTACTTGGACCAACTCATAGGCATGGTTTGTATGCTTGTAATTGTTAATTAACATTAATGTGGATGAAAAGTCCGACCATCCCAGAGATCTCTAAAAGAATTCCTGCTGCAGAATTGGCCATTATAATAAATTTGGAAATAATCCATAACAAGTATTCCTGCAGATGCCGGAGGCCTTTAGAGCATCCCAAACCACTTCCACATGTGCTATATACAAGTAAAACTTTCCACTTTTGAAACTAAGAGAGATAAAAAGACTTTTCCAAGTAAAAATGTCACCTTTTCAGAAAATATTATATACACGCAAATGTGCATGTATTTGCTTAGACACCCTAGAGACTGCGGTCCTAAATTTGGCCAAGCTTGAAGGATACTTTTTTATTAATTTCTGTGGATTTCTAACCTTATGTGGCTCAGTCTGGCAGGACTTAAAACTGTTCCCTTTGATGGCTGGCCTTTAAAATCAGCTTTTATATTGCAGCCTGTATGGGGCAACACCATCCATGGTATGTAAAGTGCCAATGAAGAGGAGAATCAATCTAATTAAAGTCCCTTGGGACTAATTTTAATCAATATTTATGAGCAAGAAATGCAGATTCCACACAAGGATGTGCAAGGGGTGTGTGTACAGCTATCTGTTGGAAGGGACCCAGAATGGGTGGAATTCACAGCATTTTGTAGAACGCCTGCAACACATTCACAAATCAGAATACATTTGTTAGAAATGTTGGGGAAAAATGCCACTGACTGGATAGTGGAAGAAAATACCTTGCTTAGTAAATTGAAAATGAAAGAGAAAATTTCTGATGTCAAGTGTTTAAGACATGTAACTTGCCTTGACTATGACCTGTGGTCAATGCTGGAAACATTAGTAAAAAACTGGACAAATGTTGAACTTAATTATATATTTCCTCAGGAGGAAGGAAGGAGGCTGAAGGAATGCTTTTGGGGTTAAGAAACAGCTGGTGGAGATCAAAGTTGTTAAAGTACATGAGATTTTAAAAAATCTTGCACAGTGGGCAGATGAAACAAAAATGGTTTACATCACACAAATGGGGTCTCTGAAATGATGAAAGTTCATCTTTTGTCACAGAAATGTAGACAAATTAATAACGGAAAGCATATACTGCGCCAGAAAAATAATGGTAAAAATCTGAAACAAGATAAAAGCACAATGTGGGATTTAGCAACGTGACTGCTTGTCACTTCTGCAATTTGTTATCTTCCTGCTTCAGCTCCATTTCATGAGAGAAAAGGCTATTTAATGATTCAAGGAGAGGAAAGGGGCAATTGCAGAACTGTTTCATATGCTTGACCTGAAGTTGTAGGACTGGAATAAAGTAGAGGTTGATTCTTTGAACTACTTTCTGAATATTTTTGAATATTTTAGAGCAAGAACCTGTCAGGAGGATGGGGAGGAAGGTCTGTGAGATAATGCAAACAGTTGCACTTCCTGTGTTTATTGTAAGGCTGGAGGCAAAGGATTGAGGGCAATCAATGAGGCTGAGAAACATAAGTGTATAATTATAATTGCTATAAATATAATTACAGGGGAAAAAAAGATAAAACTCAACTGACTAGATCTTGGATCCAATTGCAAAATGAGCAGTACATTTCTGCTGAAAGTCATTTGTTGGATGTAAACAGAAGATACATGAGCAGAAGAGATTAGGTAGAAAATTATTTAGAAAAATTTGACTGTGGGAAAGAAGTGTTTGGTTGTTTCTTAATTGTTCTTATGCAAGAGAAAGAAAATAACTAACTTCAAGTGAACTATTACAGAACAGTAGAAAATGGCAAATATTAACTTTTTATTGCTAAACTTGAGATATTTACAAGTACAACTTCCTTTAATCTTTTTGTAGTCACTCCATTTACAGCCAGTGGAAGAAGTGGACTTTTCTAGGACACAAATCCTTTCCCCCTAATGAAGACAGCTAAATTAGGCCACATGAATTACACTCAAGTAGTGATTGTGTCATCCCAATGAGTACAAAGAAAATTCAAATGCCTGCCTCATCTGTAGATATCTACATTTGTAAACATTTCAAGTTGGATAAAACGAGTCTCATTCTAAGACTTTATTTAAGGTGGCACAGGAGGGCATTGGATAAGAAAGGATTCTTAAAGTTAGATAGCCAGACCCATATTCAAGCATTGGTACAAAATTTTCAGATAATAATATCAAACATTACTGAGTCAGAAGAGTTTCTCCCTAAGATATGGACCTCAAAAAGGAAGTAAATATTAAGAAAGTGTCAAAAAACATTCACAGGGAAAAAAAGTCAACTTTTCTTTCAATTTCTTATGAAGTGTGTGTTAGATTATGCGTACACTAAATATTAAAAAAAAAGAATAAGGGAAAAGTGCACTTCATCATAAACTTTTCACTTTGGTGGAAATGTTCATTTGATTGTTTATGTTGAGACTGGCAAAAATATATCAGTATCTTCAACAGGAGCTGAGGAGCAGCTGAGTAATTAAAAACAAGAGCAAAAGACCAATTATTTTGGGTACTATGGGACTGAATGACACCCACCATGGCAAAACTATTTAAGATAGAACTGGTTCTATGTTGATATTTTTTCTCAGTATCCTTCGCACAGGAAGGAAAGAGATAAACACAGCATCAGTAGACAAGTCACAGCTTCCTAACCAATATTTTGATTTCTATGTATGTACAATCTCTCTGCCTCCCTCCCTCTCTCTCTCCTCCCAAGATGTAAAGATAATCCTCTAGGGGAGAGAAGCATCCACCAAATCACAAAGAAATCTGGGAAAAGGCTGTGTAGCTGTCAGAGTCGTGCAGCCATACTTTAATTTTTGTATTATTATATTGGGAAAAAATAGAGATATATCTAAAATCGCTATAATGGGAAAGGTTTCTTGAGCTTGGATTCCATTAGGCATTCTATGCAAACCAGATTTGCAGCAGAAAACCAATAGAGCAGGATTTAAGACCTTGGAAATTGAAGCGTAGGAAACAAATTAACATATGCCTGCCGAGTGGTCTTCCTCTGGCAATGAGAACAATTCAGTGCTGCAGTAAGTTAGACAAGATTGTTTCTGTGAGTAGAACTTTATTGCAAATATCCTCTCTGGTTTTGTTAGTAAATAGCTTGCAATTGGTTGTGATACCTTACAACTATGTTGTGTTTATTATTCATAAGAGTTTGCCAAATAAATGTGGTTTTAAGTAATTTCCAAGCTCTGAATCTCTTGCTAACTGCTTCTCAGAGGCTCTGCTGCAAAAACACTCTGTCACATACTGGGATTAATGGAATTTATTCTACACTGGAGTTAGGGTCAAGCAGTATTCACCAGTCTGTGTGCATCTTATTATGTTGGTTGCTCACACATTTTTCTGAGACTTGATTAGGTGACAAATATAACAAAAAAGAAAAGAGAAAGAGAAACGTATTATAAATAATACAGTTTGCTTTTTTAAATTTAAAAAAAATTGGATTTAACAACCTCTCAGGATTCAAGAACCTTTTTGCAAGTGGAAGGCACATGTTCAGATACAGACAAATAACTAACAACACTTTATGAACCAGGTAAATTGGATGTTGTCCTCTCTCCTGCAATGAATTCACAAACCACGGGAAACTAGAGCCCTATTTGGCTTTGATCTGAGAAAGCATAAGATAGGTAAACTTAAAGATTTGCTGCTTCAAAAATAAAATATGCACAAGTAAAGAGACGCAAGGCACAAGTAGAGCAAAAGGTGTGAGGACATGTCATGTAATTTTACTTTGACTTACTACCATGACTTTGAGGATAAGGTAGATTTTGTTATGGAGCAATAAATTACATGGTCAGCCAGGAGTGAGCGTGGAAGCCAAGGAATCCAACCTGTTGATGACAGACCACCAGTTTCTTGAGAGCCAGGATCTTGACAGGTTTAGTTCTCCCTGGTGCAAAAACTTACTTTTCCTGTGAATTTATTTGCAAAGCTTTGGTTTCCTGGTGCATGTTCATTTCTACTTTCTTTCAGTGAAAGGGGACAGTCCAAGGAGTCTCAGTGAAGGTAGTGCTGAGGATGTGTCACCCACGGTGATGTCAGGTGTTGGGAAATGAAAAGGGAACAATTCTCTACACTGTCTTTGGAATGATTTCATTTCTCCTGGAGTCTGCTCTTCATTTGTCCAGGCCGCACATTTTCAGGTGTTCATCTTCCCAGTTTTCTGCTGCCCATGGCTTCTTTCCCTGGGAATTGGTCAGTGTGGTGTACAGGGAAAATTAGGTGCACATGAACCTAAGCAGGGTTTTAAAAATTACACGGAGCTCTTTCTTTCATTGATTTCCCTCTGCTAATTCACCAGGCTGAAATAATTGGGTTTTTCTCATTATTCCTAAATCCTTTAATTAACTAGTAAATAATTTCTGGTTAATTCCAAACTATTTTACTGCCATGCCCCAAAAAACTGTGACTACATGGTTTCACCCATTCCTTGATCTCTCCAAAGGCAATAAGAGTTCCAAGTAGCTCAGTAGATCACAGCAAGGGATTTTGTGGTATGGAATGGTTGAACAATAAAAACTTGTGTTTATGAAACTGTCGTTATTTTATTTCCCAAAGAAATGATTCAATGTTTCAAAATGCATGGGCCATCTGATTATATTGTCTTCATCAGATCCACCCCAAAGCAAGAAAAGAAAAGCTAATGGATCATACAAAATGAAACAGTAAAGCCACGTAAATGCAAGCAACATTTCTTTCTCTTTTAAGCCATTAATGTTGAATACCATAATGTATCAGCTCATCTTTTTGCTTCACTACATTCAGAAGCAAATCCCCTCACTTGCTTTGAATGAAAGAAAGTTGCTTTGCTTTTCAGGACACTCATGGATTATCAAATAATCTATAGACGAATAAAATAGATTAGAGTAAAAATATATATATTAAGTTATAAATCCAGTATTTTGACCTAAATAATGTGAACTATTTTATAAGCAAGAATTTAAAAAGCTGTAAATTCCTATAACAAGGATTTCAGAGTTGAATGGTTTATATAAATTATTTTAAATTTTCTTGATGTAATAAAATAAATGTACTATATTTTATAACTCCAGATGTTAATGTTAATGCTCTTTCAAAAAGTGATTCCAGAAAAAGTGGGAAAAAAAAGTAGTACACTGTGATTTTCATATCAGGTTGCATTTTGTGCATGACGTATGCTTGTGCCTGCGTGTGCTTATTAATATGGCACCATGCAGTGAAAGAGGCTTGATTAGCATTCTGTATTGAATGATGATATCCCTGTCTTCAAATCCATTGAAAATTGATCTGTAAATTTTGTTTACAAGTTGTGGTTCAACTTGTAAATGAATATCTCTTATTTCAGTTTTTCCAGGAGATTAAGTGTCGTTGTAATTGTAAGCCAAGGCTGATCTTCAGATATAAATTCTTCATTTTCTTTATTGTGTTCCTCACTTTTTGTTAGTACAAAACCCATGCTCTGTAACTGATTTTATTTTAAGAGGGGAGCCATTCATGGGACAGCTGAAGTGTGATTTATTGGATAAATTACAGACAAGATCATATCCAGCCTTCACCAAGCAACCCCTTGCATACTTTATATTCCTTTCAGCAAATTGGATGCCTTTAGATAGTGTGAGTATCTAAATCATAAGAGAAAAGGTTTCTAAACAAGCACCTTCCACAGGACACCTTCCACTATCCCAGGCTGCACAGAGCCCCATCCAGCCTGGCCTTGGACACTTCCAGGGATCCAGGGGCAGCCACAGCTTCTCTGGGCACCTGTGCCAGGGCCTGCCCACCCTCACAGGGAAGAATTTCTTCCTAGTATCTAATCTAAACCTGCCCTCTTGTTTAAAGCGATTTTCCCTTGTCCTGTCCCTCCATCCCTTGTCCCAAGTCCCTCTCCAGCTCTCCTGGAGCACCTTCAGGCACTGGAAGGAGCCCTGAGGTCTCCCTGGAGCCTTCTCCAGGTGAACACTCCCAGCTCCCCCAGGCTGTCAGTGCTGTGTGACATCAAGATGTGTATTTGGGTCCTGGAAGCAAATAGATAATTTGGAGGAAGACAGAGGATTACTATTGGTTGTGTTTGTCCCATTGACATGGCTCATGTAGAAAGATTGGATGCACAATGAACATTTCTAAAGACTTCTTGGCACCTCAGGGAAGTTATTTGGTCATTTTAGGTCTAAATTCACATGCAGAAACAACTATCAGCTTTTTCCATTGAATGTGTTTTTCCTCTATGTCTTTAGTGCAGGACTGTTCTTTGTTTTGTGTTATCTTAGTGTCATTTTCTAAAGAATTTTCTTCTTGCTATGAACCTATGGAGATGTAAAAGCCCCCAAAATAATGAAAATAAACAGACTCTTTTTGGTTTATTTTTTTTTAATTCATTACTACCAGTGGTAGATGCATTTTACACATACATTTTAAACTTGTTCAGAGATTCCAGTTTCAGCGCTATGTTATTATATCAGTGTTCTCAGATGTTGCTGTATTGCAGAAATAAGTCACACTCAGCTGAATAAATGCAAGGGAGAATATCACATGAAATAATTCCAAAGGAGAATGTTAAACTTTGCATTTTCAGGCGCAAGCAAACTGATGGTTTGATGAAATGGCATCAGTAGTGCAGGAAACTCCAAGGGCCCCTTCTGCAACCACAAAAGGGGCTTTAAAAAGACTGCAGTAATTGCCTGCAAAGAACTGTGTGATCATTACCTGTTAACCTGAAACTTCAGTAATGTTTTATTTCACCCATGAGTGCTTTTTTCTCTTTCAGAGCAAGCTCTGCTGTATTATCAATCTTCCCAGAAAAATGCCCTCGACTTTTCTGGTGCTGTGGTATGAAACTCCACCTGCTCTCTGACCAAACATTGCCTGGCAGGTTGCTGGCACCAGCACAAAATTTTAGCATAAAATAGTCAGTAATGTGATGTAATTGGAAGGATTGCCAAGAATAATATGGGGATTTTTTTTTTTTTTTTTTTTTTTTTTTTTTTTTTGTTGTTAAATCACAAGGAGAAAAAAAAAATCATCTGGAGCAAGTCTAAAAAAAAGAAAAAAAAAAAAGAAAAAAAAGAAAAGTTATCCCCCACACCCTCAGATTTACCATGGATTGATCATGCAGTATAAGCAGTGTGGAACTATAAGTTTGTGTCCTGGAAACATTATTGACAGGGTAGAGGGCATATAGGCAGCACAAATACAGGAAAATACACACAGAGAAGCTGGAGTTGTTATAGGAGCTCTATTTGTCCCATTAACACTGACGGGTGTGGCAATTCTCTCCATTTTTACTGCAGGACTAATTAGCTGAAACGAGTAACATATTTAGGCAATAACACTGCTATTAGCTCAGGAGCTGCCCCATTTACAGGAAATGTGATTATCTCTTGCTGTATGTGCACTCTGTACCAGGGATATAAATGCCCTTGTAGGATGCCATATAATCATGTGCTTTTTAACCTAAGGATGACAAGCATGGGCTTTGCTGTCTCTTTATAAAGGTTACAGCAGGAATGCAGATTCCTGAATAAAAATGTCCTCCAGCCCTGCAAAGTTATTGAAAATGGGTAAATAAAGTCATTTTCAGTTGTCTTATTCACTAAGAGAGGAGGAAGGGTGCCTGGTCAAACAGCTTGGGAGAAAGTGTAGAGGAATTATTTGAACTTAGGCTTCATAAACAGATGAAATTTTAACCCAGATTTGGGGCTGGATGGACAGCCAGGATGTATATCTTGATTGTTTGGGGTTTTTTTTCCAAAAGCTTAAACCTTGACTGTCCTTTCAACCACTTTTTTATTATGGAACAGAATATCCTTGTCCTCACCAGTTCCTAGACCAAAAAATCAAGATCCAGTGACCAAAGCACTTATGGATGGTGTTTATTAGCCAGAGGCAATTCAGACACAAATGTGACTCATGGAGAAGTGGTGATGTATTTACTGCAGCTGCATTCATCCAAATTACACCTTCAGAAAGTCTGAGGTGACCACAAGGTGCATACACAGAATAAAGGCCACAAAGACATTTACCAGGCCTGAAAAAGAAAGTTGAAACTCGGGGTGAAGATGCAGTCTTAGTTTAAAAGTGTCATAAATAAAAGTTAGTGAAAAAAAGTGATTTCTATATAAGGAGGAATGGGGTTGTGCTAAATTCCTGGATACAGTCTCCATTTAATGACAGAATTTCCACAAAATCTTTTCATCTTGAACACTATGTTAATCAAACATTGCAATACTTTACTCATTCCAAGGAAATTATGTTAATTAATATGGTCAGAATCCTTCTAACTGTGGGAAGCTTCTTTGTTAACATCGCCAGAAAATTCAGCCCAATGAATTTTTAATTCTTTCTTCCTGTGCTTTCACCAGTTCTTTCTCTCCTTAGCACATTCTGCAGTTTTAAACACATGATTATGTGTTGACAAATATGTTGTAGTTTTCACTGATATCTCCAAATCAAATCTGAGTTCCAGCTTTCTGCTGGCCCCCATCCAGTAATTTCTGTGAATGAAAGATGTGAACCATTTTATCACAAGACCACTCTGAACAACAGGTCACAATTAAATCTTTTTTTTTTTTTTGTACTTCCCCATTATGCTATTTGCCTTCTGCCTCTTATGTCATGCACTTTTTTCCCCCACCTATTCTTGCCTTGTATCTACTGTTTTACATACAGTTGTCTTTTCGGTTTCCTTCTTGTTCTGCTTTAATATTTCAGTGTTTTCTATCATTCTCTACCTAGGTTCCTTCAAGTAGTATTGAACTTATCTACAGATATCTAATTTTAAAATACAATTAAAACCATCTCTGCTAAGTTCTGTCCTTCCAGTGAAAAGTTTTTCAGTATTTCAATTTTCAAGATATGAATACTAAAAATACATTACTAGAAAAAGCTAATAACAAAATTCAGATATGTCCTAGGTAGCAGCTTGTAGATGGTATCTCTATGATGAATTAAAGCAAAGGGAGTGGTTTCTGATGCTTTGAAAATTATAAAGAATAATTACACAAACTGTTGAAATATGGTTAACTAAAGGTGACTTCTGTGTTAAGGACAAGAAAGATGTGAAACAACGTGAAAAGGAAGCTGAACTAAGGTTCAGTCTGCTCATACTTTGGGCTATGAGTTCATGTGTCCTCACAGATGGATGAGAGAGAAAAAAAGAAAAAAATGCAAGAAATAAAAATAATATAATAATAGCATTAGATTTAAATGCAGAGTAAGTGAGGAGGGACCAGAGACTTTGGTGATTGCTATAATTAGCAGGATCATGGAGATACATCTTCTTATCTCTAGCCAGTCTCTTGCTGGTAGCCTGGAAGAAGATGTTCTACGATAGGGCAGAGCAGAACAGGAGTTAACATAAAGATTATTTTACTTGCTTTTCTTGCATTTTTCCCATTGACAATAAAGTGATTTGCACAAGCTGGAGGTATTTTATAGTCTGAATTTGCATGTCCGTCTCAAAACCTGTGGTTCTAAGGTCAGAAAAAGCTTCTTGAGCTGCTGCTCTCCTACAATGTTCACATCAGTCACTGAGTATTTCTCAGAAACTGGATGAAAGAACAAAGAGAAATAATCTCATGAATGTCCATTTTATAATTTATAATTCACATTTTAAAATAGAAATAGAGCCTGAACTCCATGATCTTACCATTAGAGCAGACTGAAGAGGAGTGTATATGTTGTGTGTATGTGTATATAGGGGGGGGTGTGTGTGTGTGTAAAAATAATTTTGATTGAATTTTCTAATGTCTACAGCAAAATTATGTCTTCTAATTCAATTTACAAAACCCCACTACCTAATCTGTAGCTTTTTGGTCCTGGTTTGCAACAATACAGTTAAAAAATCATTTCAATTACTACACATAAAGGAAAGAAGCTACAGGTCATCCTAGGTGATAGGTTGTAGAAATCAAAAGCAATAGATTTAAGAAAAAAAACCTCTTTTTATTTCTTTTTAAACTATTCAGCCAGTTAGCGATGAAGCCTTTGGAGAAAAAGAAAAATAATTTTGTGACTGAGTTACCCAAAATTAGGTTGAATAAAGATTCTTAAACAATGCTATAGAGAACAATTCCACACTAATGGCAATGAACTTAGGTGATCTCAGATTATCTTTTCCAGAGCTGATTCTTATGAGGCTACTTTTTTCTCTGACATACCCATTAATGGCTTATAAAGGAGAAATAAAGAAAGTGAATACAAAAGGTTGTTATCAAAGCAGTTCCTCCTAATCGGTCAAGGGACCTTTTTACATTAAGACATCCATTAGAGTCCCTACCACCTTGATCACAGTGTTATGTTTTTTCCTTAATGTAAATAATTTATGTGTTTTGTGTTTGTGCATTAGAAGGAAAGTTGGGAAAAAACAGTGTAGAAGATGTTTAATTTGTCATATGGTTTAATGCAAAGGTGTTTTTTAAATTGTCATTGCCTCCAATAAGTTTTATCTTGTGATCAGCAAAGCGACTTTGGAGTTGGACCCAAAGCACAGCGTTCACATCCAACCAAAGCACATGTGTGCAATGGGAATCCCACTTAGAACTTCAATAGTCCCAATATTAATCATTATGAGAGAAGTGATCTGGGTTTTATCCCCACTGCTGCAGTGGAACACGAGACATCTCATGTGTGAAAAGTAACTGCAGCTATGAGCTCCTAAATGGCTGCAGATGTGCTGCAATGTATAACAGTTTCATAGTGTGCTGGAAATTAAAATGTTAGAATAAATCATGGTGTGAACCCCCAAAAAGAACTCCTGAAAAGCCATAAAGGGCTGGTCCCAGAGGCCACTGCTTACCACGATATTGCCCTGTAGCCACAGACTATTGTCACTGGAGCAGTGCTGCTGCATTGTGGTCTCTGCCCTGTTGAACACTGGTGCTGCTGTGGCTCCTCCAAACTTTTCTGTGCTGTCCTTGGAAAGCACTCTCTTGTGCTCATCAATAAATCAAATCACAATGAGAGCTAATGAAGGCAGAGCCTTTGTTCAGTAAAATATGTGTGCCACTTCTGGTGCTCACTCAGTAAGAGCGTGGTTGGTTACACATCGCAGATGATGGTTCAGGTTGGGACTGCCAGGAGGCCATGCCATCATCATCTCTCCCCAGTGAGATGTTCTCCAGCTCGTCTTGAGGCTGATAAATGTTTCCCAAATTACTTGACTTCCTGTGAAGTAAGTGAGCTGCAAAATCAGAATGAAGAGAAGGGATAAATGTGATGCTAAGTATGTCAAAGGGTTATAAAAATTGCAGACCAAGCTTTTCCACTGTGCTTAGGGAGTGCTTCATTTAGATTAACACTGCATGGACTTCGGGTTTCATTTGTTTGCTAAAAGATCTGCAGTTCCTTTCCACTGCCATTGCTTTTATTCGTACCCACCTACTAATCACCCCAGGGTCTGCTCTGATAACTGGGAATCCCAGACACCCAGCTGAGCACTTGTCATTTGAACTAAAGAATAAAAGTCAAAAGAGCAGTATTTTCTCACTATATTACAGCTGACTCATAGGAAAGGGCCACATTCATCATAGAATCATCACAGAATGGCTTGGGTTGGAGGGTTGTCATCAGATAGAGGGCCACATTTTGTTGCAACAGTGGTGGGAGAAATCAGCAAGATTCTGGGAATCAGTTGGGATCTGCATACACCATATAGACCCCAAGCAAGTGGTAAAGTCGAGTGCATGAATGGGACTCTTAAGACCCAGATTAGCAAAATTTGTCAAGAGACATCCATGATGTGGGTTCAAGCATTGCCCATAGCCTTGCTAAGAATCCGAATACAACCGAGGCGGAGGGACAACATCAGTCCCTACGAAATATTGTATGGCAGGCCACATCAAATCCCACATGTCCCGGGAGAAATCCATATGAGGGGAAAGCTTGATTTGCAGAGATATCTAATGGCTTTGAGCTCCACTTTGCAGAAACTCCAGAAGTACGTCGTGTTATCCAGACCCATAGGACTGGACACACCAGCACATCCCTTCCAACCTGGAGACTGGGTCTATGTTAAGTGGTGGGACAGTGATCCGTTATGAGCCAAGTGGTAAGGACCATTCCAGGTCCTAATGACCACCCTTACTGCTGTCAAGATCGCTGGCAAAGGACCTTGGATTCATTATTCCCGGGTAAAGAAGGCATCTGCTCCAGAGACACCTGAAGATTAGAGACGGATGCAAACAGAAATGATGTGATCTAAAGAATTCCTTTCTGTGGAAAACTGTTTATATTAGTTAGAATCATAATTCTCACATAATAGCCAGCTGTATAGAATGTTTCTTAGTATTAGACACTTACTATTGTTAGAAGTATATACCACTGTCAAATGCACATTATTAATGAGAGTTTAAAATAGAGACCTGACAAGGTAGAGGCCTTGTCAGGCCTCTAAAGGGGGGAATGATGCCTTTGAATATTTCTAGTTTTTCCTCTTAATGCACCTGTAACTTGCTGCAGTTTAGTGCTTCTTACTAAGTGCTAAAATGCTCTGTTCCCAGCACCTTTAGCCAAAACAAGGCTCTCTGAACACAGATTCAAGGACATATTCCTTGCCTTGGGGCCTGAAAATATGTAAACAACTGTAAGATGAAGGGGGGAAGGCCTGGGGTGGTGAACATCGTTACTGGAGGGTACGATTGGAGAATTTGAGGCCAATATGCTAATGGGACAGAACTTGTAAAAGGTGAAGGGCTCGTGACAGGTCGTCCATTTTGGGTGTAGTCCCTGGGGGGGACGTTTGTCTGCCCGGAGTGTACCTTGAAGGCCTCGAATAAATTTGTCCGCATTTTATACTCCCAATTTGTTTTGGCTTCTCTTTTAGGCATCACCTTAAAGGTCATTTAGTTCCAACCCTTCTGTCATGATCACTTCTGCTATCCCAGGTTGCTCAGAGCCCTGTCCAACCTGGCCTTGGACACTTCCAGGGATCCAGGGGCAGCCACAGCTTCTCTGGGCAGCCTGTGCCAGGGCCTGCCCACTCTCACAGTAAGGATTTTCTTCAATCCTTACCCATATTCGGGTGTAGATGGCATAATTGAGTCCTTCCATGGTACAAACCACAGGGATTGGTCCTGCTGTCATTCCCTGCCTTGTCTCTATCCAGAGCCTGTGTCTCCATCACGATGTCAAATCTGTCATTCCACCCTTTGTATCTCTGCTGACTGATGTGTCCTATCTCCACTTGCCCTTCCATTGTGACACTAAACAAAACAATTAAAAATAAATGCAAAAATTCAGAGTTGACTAACTCTTCAAGTCTGGGTTTGGAAACAAGACCATCATGGCATGACTCAGCACCTGCACATTTATTTTTCATCTTAATTCTTTAGATGAAAACACTTCTGGTGAAGTAAATATTCCTAGGTTGAAGTATAATTTAATTTGTCATGGTAAGTGGGATTTGTTCTACATTCACTTAATAATTTAACTGGAAAGATTTATCTCTGAGTATTAAGAAGTAAACATGTTCAAAACCCACTTAGCCTGTGAGTAGTTTTATTTTCTGATGCATTCATAAATGACAACTAACCTAACATGTTTGAAAACATTTCACCATAATAATAATAATAACAATAAATGCTAATATTGTGAGTCTTCTGAAAATGTAATTTTCTTGAGGATAAATGTACCACACCTGGTTTGTCCAGTTATTTTGGGGGGAAGCGATTTTTAGCAGCCTGCATAATCTGTGTTAAAGATTTATTTTCTAAAATAATTTTCATGTTCAATTTCTGGATATTAAATGTTACAAAATAAAAATAATCTACTAAAATTCTAATTTTTTTTGTCATATGTGATTTTATTATCGAGCTTTTGAATTTACTTCTGCACCTTGCATGAGGTGATAAATCAGTGTGTCTCAACAGCAGCTATTCAGTCACATATGTTGTGGCTTCATGACTTCAGAATACTAATTTTGACCACTAGTTTTAAAGTGTCAGATCTCAGGTGATTACTTTCCCACTGTTTATCTCCAGAGCCCTTTTTTTAGACAGCACTGACTATAAATATAGGTATGGCAGCAGCTCAGCACAAGCTGTGCTAGAAAACCATAAATCTTTGCTTATTGAAATATTTTTTTAGATATCAATTCACATTCATTATTCTCCATACAGATTCTTTTAATGCAGCAACTTCAACAGTAGACAATAAAGTGTGTCCTTAATGGAATAATTTGCATATTTGTCTGAATCAGTGGTCTACTTAAAATGAAGTTTGTCAGGCTTAGATCTCCTTACCCATTTGTTCTTTCATGGTAAAAAGAAAGAGTAGGTAAGTAAGTGAATACATAAAATTTGTGAAGTTCCACTTATTTGCTCCAGAAAAAGAAAATTAAGATTCTTGTTGTCATCATGCCCTCACTGTACCATGTTAGAAGTCCAGATGAAAAAATTCTGGGTGCACATTGCCCATTTGAAACAGGTGCCAGACAAACCCTGATGTGATTCAGCATCTGTATGGATTTGTGTGTGATGGATAGAGCTGGAACTGCAGTGGGTTTTAAAATGAAAGTTTACTGTTGAAAGCTCTCAGCCAAGTCCCAGCAGATCTCAAACTACTGTTGAGAGCTTCCACAGATTGTCCAGGTGAACAAGAAGTAACTTAATGTCTTCATATCATTGCTTCTCAGCCTTAACTCCACTTTAGGGACGTCATTTTTCTCAAAAGGTGAGACCTGAATTGCAGTGAAACACTCATTTGATATCTGGCAATTCTGATGAATATTTTTAAGAAAGGTAGATAGCCCTTCTTAATTCCCAACATTATCTAATGCTAAACAATGGAAAATACCTTTTCTTTACTAAAGTTATAACCTCTGAGCAGTGAAACACAAGGATTAACAGGCTGCTTAACTTTGCCCTATCTCGTGGAACTGAAAAAGCAGGGCTTAGCCAGATATGTGTGTTTTCCTTTTTTAAAAAAAGAGAAATCTCATTATTTCTTCTAAAAACAGTCTGTTGAGTTGAATTCAAAGAGTTCATGGCACCAAGCAGTTCTGTGTGAGGCTTTTATTATGCTCTCTTGTTTATTTTGGGATTTGCTATTCCCTAAGAGTGCAGTAGAACATGTATGTAAGCTGGGCTAAGTACAATATTTGATTCACTGGTGCTCCAGAAGGGTTTTTTTGTGCTGTTAAATGTCAGCATTGACTCTCCAGCAGTTCTTTTGACCTTCCCTGGGGTTGCCTCAATGCCTGTCCCCAGCAGTGGCCACCACACAGATCTTTGCTCGCCTCCATGTGAGGCAATACAGTGAAACAAAAAGGAATTGCTGAGTGTCTGCACAGCCCAACTTTATTGCCAATGCTGTTCCAGCAGATTACTCTCCTGCACCCCAGAAGGTTAAAAATAATCCCACTGCAAGGTAACAGGTGTGAAACCACAGTGAGACTGAGCTACCATTGCAGATCCCAATCCTAAGTGTTCTAGTGCTTGCTTACACCTTGATAACACATTCCTACATTTCTCCCATCAAAATAATGATTTGAAAGCTTACTTTTTTCTTGTATGTTATTTAGGCATTGTTGACATTCTTAACACTACAGAAGTTTTAAGGATTTGTATGGTTTCTAGGCAACTAATTAGTTTTAAAGATGTGTATAGTTTCCAGGCAACTAATTCCTATTAACTTTGAGGGCAATTGGTTGCTTCTTTTCCCTTATATTCTTATGAAAAATCATAGACAGGCATGCTTAGCTTAAAATGGAAATAATATCTTCAAGGTAATTAGAGGCATTTAAAGTACATTTCTTTGTTGAAACTGAAACATTTCAAAATAGTGAATATTGCTCAAAGGATTGTTTTTACTCCACTGAGGAGTAAAAACAAATTTCAAAGCCTTGAAAAATGTTGAAAGCTTCAGCAAGTAAGAATTCTTTAAAACATCTTCTGTAGTTCTTGGAGTAAAAACAGGAGATGACCTATTACTGGTTCACACAAATACTGTTTGCACACACCCATCGTGTCTCCAGTAAAACTTGGTCAGTCTTCCTTTTCTGCCCCTGCCAGAAGAGTGTGGGGAGTGGTGAAAATAGCTCTTAAACAATACAGTAAAGAGGGAGTTTTGTCACTGGGATGGATTAAAGGTTTTGACTAAATAAATCGCATTTCTAAAAGGGGTTTTAAACTGTATATCATCACAACCATTTATTTGACAGTTTAAGTTCATCATATGTGTCAAGGTGGAGCCCTATAGGAGAGATTTAGCTATTCCCACAAAATCCCTTCCCTTTGCAGAAGGACAGACCAAAGCTCCCAGACAAAGACTCTGGTGAAGGTACACAACTGTGCAGAACCAGGAAGATGTTTACAAAGGAAGAGATAAGGACACTTCTCGTTACCTCTGAGGAGGAATTTATCAGGCAGACTTTTCCAGCAGCTTGTTGCTTGGTTATGAAACCGTGTTTAAACTGAAGCATTCATGGAAATGTCAAATGGATCAGACAGAGAACTGAAATTCATCGTGCATTCATAGTCCACGTGGAAAGAACAAGAGAAATGCAGTTCAGAAGGAAATAAGCAGGGCCTGCAGGGAGGCTGGAGAGGGACTTTTTATAAGTGCATGCAGTGATAGGAGAAGGGGGAATGGCTTCAAACTGAAGGAGAAGTGATGTAAATTAGATGTTAGGAAGAAATCCTTTACTGTGAGGGTGGGGAGGCCCTGGCACAGCTGCCCAGAGAAACTGCGGCTGCTCCTGGATCCCTGGCAGTGTCCAAGGCCAGGTTGGACAGGGCTTGGAGCAACCTGGGACAGTGGAAGGTGTCTCTGTCCATGGGACCATCAACAAGATGCTCTTTCACGTCTGTTCCAACCTAACAATTCTGTGATTCTCTGTATAAGACAGTGTAATCACAGCTCCTGTACATTACAGATTCTCAAAAGTCTGCTGGAGAAAACTGAATCAAACTCAGTAAATTTGTCCATATGGTGAGTGCTGTGCTTAAATGGGCTTTGGTTCAGTATTGTAGAGCAGAGAACCAGACCATGATTTCCCTGTATTCCACAGAGATTAATCCACAGGCAGCATCTGTACCAGAATGGGCCAGGTATTTCTGTCTGAAAATGATGCCACAGTAATATGAGGAGTTTTGGCCTTTGGGCAATCAGACATTGAAATGTTTGAAGTAGCTGATATTAGTAGGGTTGTTAGAACACCGTTTTCCATGAAAGGCTTTGTAATAGTACTAATACTGTCCTTTGTTAGTTAATATTTAATTTAAACTAAAGCGTGATGAGGTATGTTGGGATCTTGACCATCAAAAAAAGAAAGAAAAAAACAAGTAAGTCTTTAAACAGAAAAAAATAGTTTAGACTTGTTGCTTAGACACTGTAGTTTGACTTTCCAAATACTCAAAATTTTGTTATCATATTCAGTGATGGAGATTTGCCATAAGCTGTCAGAATTACTTATAACTCTAATTTCACAAGACTTTAATGATCTCAGTACTGGTAATCCACAAGCAAACAAATGTGGCATTTCTTAAATATTGCTAGAACTTAATAATTTGCAAGAAGAAAATAATTTAAGTGAATTCAATTATTTCTTTAAACAGAGAAGTTCTATTGAGATCCATCACTGAGGAGCTCTGTTATTAGTTGTTTTTATTAATATTTTCCTCCAGGTTTTTGAAAATTCAGCTTCACCCATAGCTTCTGAACAAAAGGTTTGGCATTTTATTTATAAAAAGAACAAAAGAGAAGAGACCAAAGCAAGTTGCAAGAATAGATAAGGAAGAAATAGATATGCTCCACCGAGCCCAACATCCAGCACAATCTGATTACTATGTTAAGTATTAACAGACACAAATGTCTTTGTCAACATTATTAACCTCATTTGTAGAGTTCACAGTAAAAAAAAAAAAAAAACAAAACTCCAGCAGGGAGTTTTTACCTAATTTCCTTGAGAAATGAGGTCATGAGTTCATTCTTCTTTCTCAGTACATCCGGCACTTCTACTTCCATTAACGTTGAACACGTTTTCCAGTTGCAGCAAAGGATCCACAATAAAGGACAACATTTGATGAATATCTCAACAAAGTTAAACCTTTAGCAGCTGCAGCTATGTTTGCCATTGCTGTGGAGCAGATTTATCCCATCATGGACTGCAAAGACAAAGGCACAGAGAGATCTAAGAGCTGCTGGTGGGGAAATGCACAGGCAGGGGATGAAATTCAGACCAGGGGAGAAAAAGACTCATTTTCACGGCTCTTTCTGCTGCCACCCTGGCAATCTGAATTATCTTGGTTTGCGTTTAAGAGCAGGACCCAACCATAGAATCACAGAATGATTTGGGTTGGGAGGGACCTTGAAGATCACCTCATTCCACCCCCTGCCCTGGGCAGGGACACCTTCCACCATCCCAGGATGCTCCAAACCCTGTCCTACCTAGCCTTGGACACTTCCAGGGATCCAGGGGCAGTCACAGCTTCTCTGTGCCAGGGCCTCACTATCCTCACAGGGAACAATTTCATCCTAAGATCTGATCTAAATCTATCCATTGCCATATTGATTCCTGCTCAAAACCACCTGCTGTCTTTGAGATTTTTTCCATTTAGGTGGATCCAGGTATTTCTGCTTAGTTTTTAAGAATTTAGGAAAAGATCAAACTACATGACAGAAAGCAATATACCAAACTCATAAACTGCAATTTTACTCAGCTAATTAAAGCTGCATTAATGAAGAAATCAAATAAAGGTCATAATTAAGATTAAATTAATAAATCAGTGTTTTTTAAACCGTTAATTCATCAGAATATTAAAGAAATTACTGCATTAAATTTTCATCTAGATGCTAGAACAATTGTTCATTTTTTGGCATTTTTTTGGCTTTTTTTTTCTTGGCTTCTTTTTATCTGATGCTCAGAGTTCCTTCTGTTCTAGTTAGTGTCTTCACCATTAAGGGTCAGTTGCAAAAAAAAAGTAAAATATTTAGAGGTTTAATGCAGTTTGGAAGTCTGTGGATAAAAGAACAATTAGGAAATAAATTAGTCACAATTAGTCACTAGATGCCTTGAAATTTTCCTTATCTTGAGGAAGAAGGTAAGTAGAGTCGGCATGATCACACTAAAAGCTTTGGCTTTCTCTGCACCACATTTTCTGTTGATATAACATATCTATACCATAAATCCACTGGAAGCTACATTCATGAAAATATTGCATGTGCTGACCAGGAATGACCTGGCCTCTGTACAAGGTCTGGTCTAACAATCTAGAATGATTTCCTGTCCCTTAACATTTACATCATCTGAAAAGAAGTAGATAACTGGCTTTTATTTTTAAAGGAGATTAATAGCGGTGTCACTTCACTTTTCCACAAAACCTCTTGTTAAAAAGTTCAGACAAAAAAAAATATGTGTAAGGTTACGGCACTTTTGGTTTAAGTCCCAGACCTTTCATATGAATTCAGTCCTTGTCAAACTAATTACTTGATTTAAGTGAAGAGGACATTATCTCTGCTAAAGGTAGGACAACGTAGCAAAAGGATTAAGAAATTCACAGGATGAAAAACAGGCGAAGCAAGGAACATCTTGTTAAAATCTTCTTTGCAACCCAAGCACCTTTCATAATGCAGCAACTTATATTTGCCTTAAATTGTGAAAACAGGGGAAAAGATGACGGAGTGGGATCAGCATGTTTTTGTTTTGTGAGTTCATCCATATTCTTTACTTTCCATGTGTTTATTGGCTTTGATTTGCTTTTATTTCCCATTCTATTGAAATCAAGTTTATAGAGCTGACTTTTCTTTTTTAAAATGTTGACAAGAGATTTCTGAAAAAAAAAGGAAACATGAAAATTATGGACTTTGCCTCTTATTTTCAACTAATTATTTTTATATAAAAAACAACCCTAAGATCCAACAAAATACAAGAATATTGAATTAGCTAATGAAGTCTTTTTTTCTATTTAAACAGTTACTTTGCATGTTTGACTTTTTTTAGCAAGTCTTTTTTATTAGCTAAAGACTCCATTCACTTGCTATTAAAATTTTCGCAGGCCAAACAAATGTTATTTGCAGAATATACTCATTCATTTCAGTTTTTAACACACAGGAGAAATATCTGCAGCTTTTAAGGAAACATCACAATTTCTGCAGTTTGATGTTTGCCTATTGCTGGCGAAATTGCATGAGGCGGTTACTTAATGTTTTAATTTTTCTTAAACCCTGGAAATGTTCTTCATGGGTTGAGAACTCATTTAAATACAGGAAAGAATCCTTGCATAGAAATGAGCCAGCCAATCCCTTCCACAGCACCAGCTCACAAATACGTGTGGATAATAGAAAGATCCTGTTTAAATGCTTAGTGCCAGCAGAAACAAAAAGCACCAAGGCTAAGCCATTATTAAGATATAAATAGGCTTGTAAACAATTTAATTGCACAAAAGAGTTGGTTTCCTTGGGACTACAGCAATTTGCATAATGAACTGCAGCAGTAGCCCTTCAATATTCTGTGTTGATATCAAGTGAGACTGTCAACTTTTGCAAAGCTAGGCAATATTTGCTCGCAATCCTTCATTTGGGGGAGGAGCTCTGGGAAGCGGAAGTGTGTGAGTGGGATGGAGGTGTGGAATTTTTCTACACATTTGGTTTTAGAATTTCATCCAACCCAGTGTATTATATAACCACTGGTAAACAACACATGCTCCTTTCAAATATTATCTTGATGAGAATTATTATTTCTGTTATTAAGACTCTGATTTCATAAAGAACCACTTGGTCTAGCACATCTATTTTCTTTCTAGCCATGCTTGAAAAAATGGCTTAGACCTGGAGGTTTCCCTTTTCATGAGCATCACCTCCTGAAGAGCCTTTCATTTACAGTTATAACTGTGGGTTTGTCCTGTTCAAGGAAATGGGTATTTTTCCATTATTTAGTTGTCTAAACGTGTCGAGCACCATTTTGGATAATCCAAGGATGATCAAGACATCGGAATGAGACTCAAAAATAAAGAGTCAGAGGATTGGAAGGAGATCTCCAGCCTGATTGCCTGGCTCAAAATCAGGTCATGAATCCAGATCAGCTTGGTTAAAGCTTATCCAGTCTGATCTTGAAAATCTCGAAATGTGTTAATCCCACAACATCTCTGGGTAACCTCTTACCCTAATTCACTGTGGCTCCGATCTCTCATTTTGAAGGAGCACCTACAAGCCAGAAAATTATATCCTAGAGATATTATAAAACCACAGGATGCACTAAAAGATCTGATATTGGTAATAGGAAAGTAACCACTGTGCCGTTGATGGAGATTTCACCTAATGACAAAGAGGAGCTAAAGCTGGAAGGTTGTTCAGCTCAACTTTCTTCAACAGATTTATCTGCCAAATTTACATCTCCCAGATGCTAGAATTTTCCAGAATTTTAGTCTACCTTTATGACATGTTGGCAGTAAACAGGAAAAAAAGGCTCTTAAAAATAAAAACATTAATCAATCTTGATATTAAATTAGTAAAATCACAGTTGCAAAATATATTGATATAATACATTGTAAGTTTAGTTTTCAAATAAGGTTAAAAAATAACCAGAATGTGCTCCTAAATTTGGGAGGTTTTGTTTGTTTGCATGGTTTTTTTGTTTTGTTTTAGTTTGATTTTCTTGTAGGTTTTTTTTCCCCACCCCAGAATTAGTATGGGTTAAAAAAAAAAATAAAGACCTTATCAGGTTAGAATATTTTGCAAATAAAAATATTCCCAGGACTTTGAATATTTTTAGCTGTATTTCAGTGCACATCCCCATGCAAAAGGCCCTGCTTTGACTAACCAGAATTCTCTGGCCTGAGATTCAGCATCAGCAATGTAATTGTAGTAAATGAAAACATTTACACAATACGATATTTTTTCTTCTCTTTGGATATCAGCATCAACCTTGGATTCCTATATCCCTGTCAAAGTATGTCTCTTGGATGGATGGCAGAAAGGGGATTTAGGGGAGGATTAAGGATAAGCCCTCTTCAAATATATTTTTACATGCAGCCTTGGGAAACTTACCCATGAAAAAAGACACCCAAGAGTTATGAGACACCACTAACTGCATCCCTCATTGCCTAAGTACTTTTGGATACATCTTTTCCATCGGTTTTCCCTTTAGAAATTCTATTAATATTCTATATTAATAGAAATATTAATTCTGCTTTAATTTTCACTTTTAAAAGAATGAAAAATCACTAATTTAGGGGGGTTTTTTTCAGTCTTTTAATGGCCCTTAATGTTTAATCTGGAGAAGGTTTAGCAGATGTGGTAAATGCTGAACTGATGTTACCTGGATGTCAAAGGCTGAAATCTTTCCTAGGATATGTAAAATATTCACAGCAGATGCATGGGCCAACAATTTGCTGACACAGCACATGCAGGAGTTTTGGGAACTTTGAAGCCATAAGAAACTGGAAAGGATTTAATGGTGATGACTGCATTAGCACTGCGGATTTCAATTTCATTGTTGTCCTGACTAATTTTATTCAATTTCTCGGAATGAATAATGTCATTAACACTGAATTTGTTCCAAAGGAACAACACAAATATATTAACTAAATTCATTCTGAATCCATTTCCCTTCCTACTGTCAGCCAGTGCTCTTGGTCAGACACTTTGGAAGATTATTTCCTGGACAGAAAAAGAATGATAAATGCTATTCTGTCTAAAATTATGTTGCATATAATATTTCTGAAGGATTACAAAATTCATGCTCACAATAGCAGCTGATTGCTCCCTGTATTTTCATTACTTTTCCCTATTTTGATCTATTCACCGTGGCATTGGAGGGAGATTTAAGAATTTTATTTCTGTGTGGCTCTGGAAAGTTAGATAACTACTTTTTCAGCTTGCAGAAAACTATTATCTACTTCCATAGTCTTCTTAAATGGGAAATATCCATTTATACATAACTGCTTTGCTCATGGAAAAGATAGCAGCAATGTTCATGAGATTAAAGGTTGACACTGCAGTCGTGTGTCACTCTGTGGCTGCAGCTGAATTTCATGAGGAAGTTGCTGCTTCAGTCTGTCCCCAGCTGCTCCTCACGGGGTCAGGAATTTCTGCATCTTCCAGTTTTCAGGACACTGACTGCTGTGCTGTCCTCCTAGTCAGGTTCCAGCCATATAATCAAAATTATTGATATGTTTTCAATGCAGGTGTTTTCTAAACCTAATCTGATTAGAGAGTTATCACGTATGTGGGTGTGCTGGAACGCCTGAAGGGTCAGGAACCTTTGGAGGAAGAAGGGAGAGGCTGAGGAGACATGTGAAGCAGGGTAGAGCAGACCACAGGCATTCAGGACTTCCAGCTAACACAGCAACACCCAAAATCTTGGTTCCAATTATTCTAGCTTCCTCCACAAGAAGACATTTAAACCCCAGAGGGGGAAACTCACTGCTAGAGGACCTTGGAACAACCCCAAGAAAATCCTGAGTCCTGTATATGAGCTTGAGAGGTGGAAAATAATTAATGTCTGTTTCTTTCAGGTTCAAAGTTTACCTTTATAGGTGGCAGGTTCCTTTTCCATCCACTCCCTTAAAGAATTTAAACTAATTCATTGGTTTTTTGGGCAGACTTGTCCAGGAAAGTGGCGGTGACGGTGATGGAAGCCTTCTATGGAACAGATCAATGGCATTCCCACTGGCTCTTTAAAAGGAAGAGGTTTGGATTTTCGAGGGGACAATATCATTCTGGGAGCAATTTTGTCTTCTCAGTTCTCAGTCTTGACTGTGGAATCCATCCTTGGTGTAAGTCTGCTGCTTTACATAAGCAGTAAATTAAGTCAACTTTTTAACAGTCGTTTCTATTGATAATAAAATACTACATTCTATAGTAAAAATAAAATACTGTCCTCAATAAAATATAAAAGAGATCATTTTGAATAAAAAAGCATTTTCAGCCTGGTTAAAGGCTAGTAAAGCTGATTTTGTTAAATTTTAAATTATTCCTTTTCTGCTTGCCTCCATTCAAAGAGTATTTCCGTAATTACCACTTTGTAACAATTGTTAAATGAGGGGGAAATAAAATAATTTAACTACATATCTCTTTTTTCATAATATTAAAGCTATTTAATAAGAAAATTTATATATCCTCGTCCCCGGGAGAAAAAAAAATTGAAATAAACCTTACATAGGTATTGCAGAGATAACAATAGGACACCATTATTAAATGTGTCATTATATGAAAGCTGTAGTCAGAACAAAATAGAAGGAGGTTAATATGACACCTTTTAATTTTTCTGTGAGGGATGAAGATTTTATGAGCAGGTTTTAACAGATGCCACAGTCCATTCTTCACAACCCTGCTGAGCACCTTGATAACCAATTGCCCTCTGTAGGACTGAGTGCAACCTCAGTCCAAGGAGAAATGGAATGGTGGGGAGTCCAGTAATCCATAGGAATAGATCCCAAATCCATGCCTAAATTTTGTTGACTTTCTGAAGGGTTTTCTGCAAGTTTGCATTGATCTGACTCCTGCAAAATTTTGAGCTGTATTATAAAAAAGTGAATGGCATCTTTAACTATTGTGGGAAGATATTGCCTAACATTTGCTCTTAAGGTTTTTTCTCAAAATTGTGCTTTTATATAAGCAGCCGTGTCAAAGTTACAATTTTTCATAGGTACAAAACAACACAAAATTTACAGCTGTGTTATGAGTGATGAAAATAAAGGGATGAGAATTCATAGCAAGAAGTCATTTTCCCTTTGATATTTACCAAATGAGTTTGAATTTTGCCTTTGTTGAATTTCTGGGAAAGACAGTTTAAATACATTGGTTTTCCTAGTACTTTGTTTAACTGTGGGTTTCGTTTTCTAGGTGGGTTATTTGAGTCATTTGGAGATTTTAGTGTCTGTTGAACATTCACAACATCCACTGAAAAAGGTGAGCACTGCAGAAGCTCAAAACCTCTGTCAAAAGAGGCTGAAGGAGCCCCAAATATTGATTGAAGCTACAAAAATTACTTTAGTTCCATCTCCTGTGAGCTCTTGATTTTGTCACTACAAATCTGCTACTGATATAAACCACCAATTTTAGTGAATAACAATCATGGTGCTACTGCCCCAAGAAACAGTTTGTGAAGAATTTTAAACTTAAAACTCTCCTGGTGTAAAATCAGATGTATATATGTGATAGTTTTAAGGGTGATGGTATTCATGAAAGAATAGAAAATATCAATAATATTTGCAGTAATACCAAAGCATTTTTTTTCTGTGAAGCTACAATTCACATGTTCTTAATTTGTAATCCAAATTATGAAAAGAGATAAGGGAAAAACTTTTCTCATACAGTATCAGAAACTTTAGGAATACAGTAACTTAGAGAAATTAATATATTGCTAAGGGTTATTTGATTAAAATACTAAAGAAAAGAGGAGGAAAAAAGGAACATTGTGGGCAAGTTACCAAGGAAACCAGTTCAAACCGAAGTTCACAATTTTAGCCTTTAGCATTTGGAGACACAAACGCAGACATACACAGACATACACCCCTAATTTTAGTGTCTGCAGCTATTTTTACAATCTGCCAAAAGCTGGAGTCTTCAAGGATTAATTTATTCAATAAAATCAATTAATTTTGCTCGCAATGTACTTTTGACATTATATTAAACCACATCAATGCAAATTCATTAGATTGGATAAATGGATCATTTAGCTGTCCCACTAAAGTTTTTAATCTTTTATTTCTTTCTAATCAATGCAAATGCTACAAGAAGTAATTTTCTTCATGGTTCTATCTTCAATACACAAATATAACTAATGGAACCTCCTGGTCTCTCTGCAGCAAAGTAACACAACAAGTACTGCTGAACTCTCCCAAAACACTATGTGCATTCAAGGAATTTCAGTCATGAATTGTTTGAGGGCACCCTGGTGGCAAGAGATAAAATAATGTCATAAGGTAAAACCATTTCATAAAGTAAACCCATGACAAGAACAAAGGGGGAGCATTTCTTAGGTCCATGCCCTTGCATTAGTTTATTTGTGCTAATGTAGTCTTCATTATAAGCCCACGTAACATTTAAGTCTCATTTAAACACAGTATTATTTGGCAACAAATTTCTGGAGGTCCTTGATGTAAAAAAATATCTTGGAAAGAGCCCTCAGCACTTTGAAGGATATTTGTGAAATATCATGGCAAAACCAGCCAGAAACCTCAGTGTCCCAAGGGAGAAAGGCACTTCTGTGACATTTTAAGTAAAAAAAAAAATGAAATAAAAGGAAAGGCATCAGGTAGAGGCAGGAGCTGAAAGAAAGAGGAACCTCATCTCCTTCCAGAAGGGAGTAAAACAAAAACTGAAACCAAGTTATGGAGAGGTGGGCTGAGGGTTCTTTGGGAGCAGAGAGAACTGATAACATTTTCTATAGAATCACAGAATGGTTTGGGTCGGAAGGGACCTTAAAGATCATCTAATCCAACCCCTCTGCCACAGGCAGGGACACCTTTCCTTTTATGTGCATAGCAGAAGTAATCTCATCATTACTTTTTAGCACATTTAGAGCACAACAAAACCTTTAAAAAACTGCCACAGCTTTTGGGCTGAGGTCAGCACCAGTCCCACACCCTGGAGTGCCAACAAAGTCAAATCACATCCTTTTGCCATGGCCCCTGTGGAAAGGAGCACTGAGTGTGCAGGTGCACCCCTCTAATGCTGGGCACAAACCCAGAAATGAGTGCAGAAATGTGCTTTGCCAGGGCTTTAGAGCACAATTTTACTCACAGAAGTGCTTCAGAAATCTTAACTTTGATGTGAGGTCTGATTTTTCCCCCTTATTTTCTGTGCAGTTTGTCATCACATTCCATCACCTTCTCACAGCTTCTCTTCCAGGGCACTGCTCTGTGCTTGGCAAGAAGATGCACTTTTCACATCATTTTTACTGCCTTGGAAAACCAGCTAAGACATTTTCACTGCCAGCTGCTTATTTGCAGTGTTTTCCCCTTTGTAGTAGAGGCAGAACTCTTCAGGTGGAGAGACACGATGTGAAAACCTGAGTAGCAAAAAGACAAGACAGACCTTCAGAGGCACCGCTTGATATTTGTGACATAAAGAAGGATAAAGTTTCTAGCAGGAAAAATGGCTAACTTTTCGTAAGTGCTGTGTACTGCCCCGAAATTGTTTCAGTGTTTGGCTTAGATAATTAAATAGTATTGTCTCATTATTAAATTTTGAAATATAGTCCATTAAAAATTAATTTAGCAGCCTTTAGCAGAGAAATCCAGTTACGGTGCTGCACTGAATAATAGAGACTCTGGTAATAACTAATTAATTAACAGTAAAACAACTTTCTCCATTTACTGCTAAAAATTGATTAGCATTTAAGGATGATCACACGGAACTCACTTATCCAAGACTTCCTCATTCAAAGAGTAACAGGTATGAATTTAGACAGATTTCTACCCTGGTAAGTCCAATAAGTTATTCTCTGATAAATAAAACTGACCTCCTTATCTTTCGTTAGGTCAGAAGATCAAGCCAAGTGTGACCCACAGATTTAGAAGCTGTATTCAAGACAGATATTCTTTATTTTATATTTATAGTTCTGAATACCCTTTCAAGTGTCAGAAGAACATCCTGTGGATCTATTTTGATCTTAGAGCAGAATTCACAGAAACAGTTTAAATGTACAGCTCCACACAATGACCACAAGTTGAAGGCTGTGGTTTTAATTCTTCTTTGACAGCAATCTGCTCTGATTTGTAATTTGATTAGTTTTTTAATTTGATACATCTGATTGATTGATTGATTAATTAATTCATATTTAGCCACACTTAAGTATTAGAAAATCCCTAAGGGATTGAAACATCTCTCTGTGTAAATGCAACTCAATCTCGTTCTTCTTATTGTACTTGCTTATTTTTAATTTTTTTTCAAATTTGTTGTTCAGAATTAAAACCTTATGGATTCCCTAATTAGTTGAAAAATATTCAGAATTTAATTACTTCCATTGATCAATACATATTTATTTGCTTGGAATGCACTTTGTGCCTGTGAATCTATAACAAAATAAATCCCTTTAAATTGTAGACTAAAGGATGACAAATAACCAGTTACCAGTTCATGCAGGACTGGAGGGAAAATGGAACAGACAGCAGCTTTCCACAGGAAAAAGTAAAGATTTCAAGATAGTAGATCAACAAACACTTTCTTAATTTTAAACCTTTATGTATCTTTTTTTTGTTTTCTTTTTATCTAATTTAGTTTTTAAATAAAAATTCCTGATCAAATATTCCCAATGTCTTTCTGGGGAGTCATGAAGTTAATGGGAGACCACAGTAGAGTGGTAAAAAACATTCCCTCACTTTTAGAAAAAAGATGTCATTAGACTCTAACCCCACCCTGCAGGAAGATCTTACTGCAAAATTAAAATATAAGAGAAAACGTCTTGAGTGAAAAGCTGGATGCAAGCAGCAGTGAAGAGCTGCATCATCCAGGAATAAAAAATTGACTTCTGGCAGGTGAAACTCTAAGATGTGGGTCTTGCTTTTAATCCGTGGAAATGCAAGACCTTACAAATTGGAATTCATGTTTGGTTTCCAAGCTCTTCATCCACAAGTAATAAAGATACATACATGAGAACAAGTAAAATTAAATAGGATGGGAATTTTAAAAAATTAATTAGTTCTATCCCAAAATATATTGTGGTGTATCCTTTACTGCTATAAATCAAATTTTCTAGTAATCACAGTATGGTATTAACTTTAAAATTACTTAAAATATTTTACTGGAGTGGTCTTATCATGGAGGATCTTCCTGCTTGGGAGGAAAATTAGGTTTGTGTCAATCCCCAGACAAACACACTTGCAGAGGGACACAACATGACCTGTGGCAGTTGTCAAGTGGATGAGGTTTGAGAAATCATGACAGTGATAGAAAGTCAACATCATTAGATCACAGGAGACTGACAGTTTTAAATCTCTCAGATTAGCCTGTCATTCCTATTTCATTTGTCTTTAAATCTTTATAATACACAGCAAAAAACAAATTTTAGAATCCCAGTTTCTGTATTTGTACCATAAAACCATGACACTTATTTCAGATTTCAGTGTGATTTCTTGAAGGCAGACTTATGTAATACTATATTGTCCTAAATAGTAATTCTACAAAAAATATGTTTTCATACTTTTTTTCTGATTAATAAGGTAGTATAAAGGTTCTGCTTCAGCCTGTGAGAACTGTGTTTTTATACTGTGAAACTGAGAATACACACTCTGTGTCCCGGGATGGAAAGAAGACATACTGGATAAGGATCTCTTTACCTAAGACAGTAAATTCTGGAATAGTGTGGGAGGATGCCTGACCCATCAGCAGCCAAACTTGGTGTGTTCTGGACACTGATGTTCCATGAGAGTGATCATTGGGGTGAAAAATCTTCCAAACTACCAACATGATTTGTTTTGTATTTTGCTGAAAGACAAACCAGGAGAGAATTGATGTGTGTGCCAAGTGAGTGGTGACAACAGCAGCATCCAGCTCTGAGAAATTCTTCACCTGGACATGTAAAACAGACCAGACCACCCATGAATGCCTCTGTTTGCAGCAGAGAATCTCATCCTAAAGAAAATAATTGCAGAAGTCTGTTTTTTTGAAGTTATACGGGCAAAACTTCCCCAATGAAATCAAAAGGGATTGTGATGATGAAGGCTGTCAGGGACAGAGCCCCACTGCTGCATTTAATATCAAGTATCTTTCTCAAACCCTGTTACTGACTGCAGACACTGACACCAGGACAGGCCCATTTCACAATTATTTTCAAAGCTTCTTTCTAACATTGCTTTGGCTTAGAAAACGACAACCAGTTTCCATCTCATTGTTTCTGCAGTTATTACTGGACAGTCACAAAGAAAATATTAATCATATTAATGACAGTGTGCATCACTGAAATGTTAACCTTCAAACCAATAACTCAGATTCAATGGATTATTTTGGTCCAGGCTTCCGAATTTGAAATGACCTTTCCTTGTCTGAGAAAAATTGACACTGTCCCATTTAAGTCACAGTTTGTCAGCCTGGATGGTCACAGACTATCAGTCAGTGGAATTTAGAGTGGCATCTGTGGAGGCAAAAAGAAAAATAAGTCCCACAGGACTCAAAGAAAAGCACACAATATAGTCAGGGCAGCATGGGCCAAGGCATAACATCTTAAAGAGGAGCATCAGCTGAAATGGAGATGGCCCACACAAACAGCCATAAGTTTGCTGGTGAAATGTTTAAGGCTTTTAAAAGTGACAAAAAATAAAAAAATACTGCCACTTTTATTGCAACCCAGTTCACTAATCCAGAGATGGTGAGTCTGGACATACACTAAGCCATCTCTGAAAAAAACTTTTAAACTCTCTCTAAAAAGGGGAAAAAAAACCCAAACCAAACAGAAGGAAACTTGCAGCATTTATAATTTCTGGCTGTTTGATTTATTTTAGATATTTTTGTTTCACTTCTCTTATTAACTGTGGATTGGGGAATCAGGGAAAGAGAATTTCGTTATGTGAACTAATGAGTTCCTAACTGTGTCTGTGAAAAAAAAAAAAAGGTTTCCTAGAAACCACAAGTGAAATATACCTCTGAAGGTATAGAATAAACCAAATTCCACTTAGATACCTTTGTGATCTTCCAAAAGTTTGTTTCCAGGATTTGAAGTTAGAATCATAAAATCATAAAAACATTTCATTGCATCTCTTAGTTGAATGGACACCTTGTTTTGTGCCTGTTCACAGAATTTGAGTGATAAGCAAGAGATTAGTTTTGGTTTGTTTGGGTTTCTTTGCCTTGAGATATTTTTTTCTGTTAAAAATGGAGAAAAAATTGGGTTTTTTTTTTTAATTTAAAATGTTGCTATTTAACATTCTCATTAGATTAGAAACCAAACAAACAAACAAACAAAAGCAAAAAGCCTACTCTCTATTACCATTACACTGGAAACATTACTTGGGGTGTGCTGCTTATATTCTTATTGGTTTTTTTAAGTCTAGTGTAAAAAAAAGAACTCAAAACATTTTTAAAGAAGATAATACTTTCTTCTAATGCTCATTTTGTTCAAACAAATTATTTATTTGAAAAAAAAAAATAAAAATAAGCTTAACTAATGCACTAACTGGTTCTGGATCTGCAGACTGATCTTTTCTTAAGGTTACCAAGTGTGATCTTCCTTATGTTAATTTCAACCACACCACACATTTGGACTTGTACAAAACACATCTGTGGCACTTTTGGTAACAAATAGCCATCAGGGTTGTAGAAAAGTGAAAGGGAAGGGGAAAATGTGTCTTAGAACAGTTATCAGAGTCAACAATTTCTTCTTCAAGCTAATCCATAAAATCCTTCCACGAGGCGGATGCAGAGCTCTGGTGCCGCTGCAGCGCAAAGTTCACATGAAAAAGGAGATCTTGTTCTCTGTAGCTCTCTGCCTGCCTAAAGCATCTTTGCGCTACATGATGTACTGGTTTCAGGGAGGAAAACTGATGATAGATAATACAATGTTCCATTAAGTGCTGCAGAACACCACTCACCTTCAGATAATAAACTCCTAAAGAAAAGGGAGGATTAGATTATAGTTTACATTAAATTAGATCAAAGGAGTTATTCTTCATTTACGCTCTAATAAGATGGAGAAGTCTCAGGCCCTATTTTTTATGAAACCTTCACTAAATCAAAGCACTGCTATTCATCACCTTACACAGAAATATAATTTGCTGGTGAAGTTTTGATCTTTGAATTACAATGCATTTTTTTCCGACATTCTCCTGCGAAATTCAGTTGCTCTGCAGCAATAGGATCATTGCATCATAAATATGGAAATAACCAGAAAGTCTGTATTTGGTTGTTTGTAACTTTTGGGGGCATGTGATCATTATGGAAAATTTTAGATTAAGTTCCAGGTACTGAGTCCTCAAACAATCAATGTCTGTTGTTAGAATTTTGGGTTTATCTAGAAAAATGAGTACTGGTTGCAAACTTTGGATACAAAATATGAAGATGTTGGACTCTAAATTCAAACACAAAACTTGAGCTCAGTCTGTTTTATAATCCTTCATGAAAAAAAAACCACTTCCTTTGAGAATTCTGATATAACTTTTGAAATTTAGGAATGATCCATTCCACTCTAGAACACTCTCACATTTTTGCTGGAGATGGCCTGGGGATCCATGCACTCTACAATCAAAGAGAATAAGGGAAAAACAATCAAGGCCAAGGCATAAAATAATAAAATAAAGGTTGTGTTATGCTATTCAGTGGCAAAAACAGATGTTCATATTAAAAAAAAAAAAAGAGAAGTAATCCACTGACTGTGTGTTGCAGTGGGCAGAAATTCGCTGTGATCAACACACAGAAATGTGTGCTCAGCCTTCCCCTGGGAAAGGAGAGATGTCACAAACTGCACACCACGCCCAGGGAGAGCTCTGCTCCTCTCGGGACCATGTCTGAGTGAAACCCTGAGGGATTTGTCCTTTTCTGTGCCCATCCTGTGCCAGTGCCTTCATCTATTCTGAAAATCCTCCTCAGAGATATTGTCAGGATGGTTTGTGAGGAGCAATGCTCAGACCACAGCACATGACAGGATATAAACCCAACGAGGCTTTTAAGATACAGTAAATCTGACCTTAAGGTACTAAAAGTTTCCAGTGCTAATCTGCTCAGGTATTTAACCATTGGGACAATAATCTTTTTGTCTGCACTCTAGTGCTGGGACAGGATTATAGCCCTCAAGTAAAGAGAACAACTTTTCAGCAAAAGTTTTTAGATATTGCAATCTACACCACAGCGATGCCTAAAATCTCTACATGAAACTATTTAATGGAGTTTGCAGGCCTGCAGATTCTCTAAAGTCAGTCATTTGATATGATTTGGAGTCTCAGAGCCTGAAATTATCCAATGTATTTAAACACTTCAGCTGAATAGATTTTAACTAATCATTCCCACAACCAGAGAAGCCCCCTCTAAAGACCATAATATGAACCATTTCCTGTTTTCTTCCCCTTATGATGCAGCAGGAGAAATTAAAAAAACCTGAAAAACCCTGGAAAAGGGGGATTAAAAAGGTCTCTGACCTGAGCTGCAAGCACAGGAGCAAAAAGGAACTTTTGTTGAAATATGAATTCTAGATCCTCTTCCATCAGCTTTTTAACAGAATTTATATTTGATAATTGTTACCTAAAAACTCCCAGAATTTAAGAATCAGAATTGCAGTCCTTTGTTCACAGCTAAATGCTGACACTGACACACTAGAAACTGGGTCCCTCTCTGCTTTTTTTCTGGATTCCTGACTCTGAGCACTGGACTGAGCAGAGGTTATTGCTGCCTTCTCTCAGCATTAGCAGGAGGATCGTGGTTCCCATGAAGATTAAACTCTCAATTCCAGGTGAAGGTGCTTTGGATTCACACCACACAACAAAGGCAGGATCAAGGCATCCCAGCCTTAGGGTCAAAGTTATTGTCACTAGTTTCTCATAAAAGGAACTCCCAGCAGCAGTTTTTTATCTCAGCATTTTTCCTGCAAGTGAATAAGGCACGGAGTAACCATTCTTAGCAGATTATGCTTCCTTTGGCTGCAAAGGCAAACAGTTACCTGTGTTTTCCCATCATTAACAGAAATAGGAAGTGGAAAGATACTTAGACACTCAGTTTAGCAAGAGCAGTGATATAGGAGCTCTGAGAAACAACACCCGAAACTGGAGATGTTAATGGCTTCTTAGACATTAGGTCAGATTTTTTTAATCTCTCTTTTAGCTCAGACTTCTGTGCTTTGCCAAAAAGGGCATGGCAGGAGCTCAAGTGCCCTGCTCGATGTGTGCCAGACGCTGTTTCTTCAGCTGAGGAGCCAGCACTCGCTGCCAGATGGTTCTCCAGACTCACAGACCTCTCAGGCAGACACAGAAAGTGAGAGGAAGAGCAGAGGAGGCTCATTCATTACCTTTCACATCTGCTTTTCACAAATCAAGACTAACACAGAGGAGCTGCCACACTTTTCCAGAGGTGGGAGGCAGAAAACCACATCCATCAGCTGGAGAAGTTCCACAGTGGGGATGAGTTTCCCTGGCTTACCATGATGCCTTATCAGCTTGTAAAAATAGGAAGCAGACATAGCAGTACAGGGAAAATAGAATTTACCTTGGTTTTAATAGGATCCTAGGTGCCCAGACTCATCAAAGGTGGAAAACACACCAAGGAGGGAGCGACGAGCTGGAACCCCCCGTATAACTTGTTCTGGATTTTTAAGGACCTCACAAAATTAGTATATCTACTTAAAATCCCCCAATAAGAAACTTAATAAATGAAGTAATTGTCCCTTATTCTAATGAACAGCCCCCCCCCCCCCCTTCAAATGAGACTACAGAGTAGTGTATAAAACCATGTTCCAAGAGAGAAGGCTCTGCCCAAGGTTGGAGCCCCTAGTTCTGAGATATTAGGAATGTTTGATCTTCCTCGCTTTGCAGGACCCCAAACTAACCTAAATATCAGACCACAAGGGTTATAAACATGTGGGGCTAAAGTACAAGGAGTGTTTGTGCAGGGTACAAGGAGTGTGTATAGAGGGTAACAGGGAAGGGAAAGGGTATAAAAATATATAAAAAGGTATAAAAATAAAAGGCAACAATCACAGGCATCAACCAGCTGATGAATGTGCTAACACTGAAATTGTGCAGGATGCTGTCCTCACACCCAGGAAGGAATTTATCATGGAAGTCTAGCCATGATAAGGCATTTTCTTTATTCAAGTAGATACAGCAGGAATGACCAATGACTTCCAGACTCTGGATTAGGTTATAAAAGAAAGGGTAACGTGGTAGAAGGCATATCAGAGATACCTTTAGGTGTGTGTGGATATTAATGCACTTTTCTAGACAATGATTTTAAATAAGGAGTTTAAAATAGTCATTACTAGCCAAAAGAAGAAACAAATGCTGGACAGCAGCAACATTTAGGGCACCTTCAGTCTCACCGGTCTTTACATCTAAAGTCTGTCTGCTCACTTAAGCATGGCCATGGTGAATATATGCGAAACAATGCTTAATTAACGTGCAACAAACCCAGCACATCACAGCTTTAGAAAAATGAAACTTCAGAGCCTTTTCAGATTGGAGGTCCCATTTTGGACCAGAATTGGTCCAGAATTTAAGCCACCAGGAGCATTCTGTAGGGATGAGACAGTGATCAAGGTGAAGGAAATATCAGCAACAATAGCAGAGACAATTAGCAAGCTAATTCATTAAGAGACATTCTGAACTGGACTGCAAAGGAAACTATGGTGAATTACAGTGAATAAATGTCTTTGATTCACCTCTACTCACCATATGTGCCATGGGATCATGAGATTTCATGGCAGAAGGACTAAACTGCATTTCATTGTAAACCAACCAGCTGAAGTCTGAGAGATTTTCAGAAGAGAGATTTAGATGTTTACATCCCCTGAATCTGGACCTTTTCCTCTACTAAGTTACTTTAGTTCCAATGAAACACAATTAATTAGAACAAGGTGATTTTGAGGACCTTGATTTCACGTGAGAGAAAAGATCTTCATTATAAAATTGGTTAAACACAAGAAGAGGGATGAGAAATGGGGATGGATCTCTGTCCTTGTAGCTTTTCAGAACTTTTCTAGGCAAAACCCTGATGCTTGCATATGGAATATCACACCTGCGCATTTACACATAAACATACTTATATAGGAAATAAATACAAACATATATAAAATTTCAAGTACATTTTGAAACTTTCTTACTTCGTATCCTGCTACAAAGGATAAAAGACACCAGCCTTAGAAGGGAATGACACTATAAATTTTTATTAGATGGATCAGAAATATTTTCATGCTGTGGGCAGTGTGGACTCATAAGAACTACAGATTACTATCTGCTATAACAAGGAGCATTAACTATGATTAATGAGTTGACTTTGAAAGTCAGACCATCTCCACAATATAATCTTTTCTCCTCTAAGGCAATTTTTAAGGAAACTTTTAAATATTTAAATAGTTCAGCAGACTTCTGAAGCTGGGGCTGTCTGAATGTCTTCAGCAATTTCTTTCTAGGCCTAAACTGAAAAAATACAAGCTAGTTGTCCCATTACATTATATGAATAGAAATAGAATATGTATGTTAATGTAATTAGATATTGGGAAAACTCAGGTCTGGTAAAAAATATTCATGATTTTCTTAATTATATTTAAGCTGATCTATATCTGAAGAAATTTTGCATTGTGGTTCATGTTTTTCCTGGTAAAAAAGGAGAGAGTGTCATTGACTACTTTAAACCAGGATTACTGACCTGGTGATTTGGGTACAGCCCAAAGATCAGACAAACCTGGAAGGAACTGCACTGCTCATGAATGCAGAAGAAGTTGCTGCCCCACCAGAACAGGTTAAAATGTTAGGTTTCTTACGTTCCAGATGGGAGCACAAGGCCAGCTGAGCTCATGCAGCTTAATTCCAAAATGAACTGATGAGAGGGGTCAACCACGTTGTTGGTGCAGGGCTTGTAATTCCATTCTCAAATATGACTTTTGACACTTTGATGTAGCTCCTCAAAAGTATTCAAGCATCTAACTCTCCCTCAGAAATCTGAATTGAATGGCCAGTGTGTTAAAAACTCTGGTTTGTACATGGAACTATTGCTGGATAAAACACAGGAGCTGTTCCCATAGGAGTGGATCCATAGGAACAGCATTGTCCTCACCTGTGGTGGGGACATCCCAACAAAGGCACTTCACAACCCTCTCACGTGAAATGGTCTTGGGGCAAGATAAGAAATTAACCCACATTTGTGGTCAGTGAATACCACTTAATTACTTTATAAAAAATATAGGAAGATACACACATATATGAAACCCCCTTTTTATCTGCATTAGAGAAAAAGTAGATATGCATTGCCTTTGTAAATATGTATTACTCAAGATATAATAATTTGGATTAATTTCCTCCAGGGATCCAATGAAAACCAATCCTGACAGCACAGTGATGTTTTATGAATTCATCCACTATTTATTTCCTTGTCTGCTGGAAATCCTACATGGGCGGAATGGACTCAGTGACATGCAGCGAGGGATGCGTATCTCAGCCTCCAGTTGAACCCTACTCAGTTCTGCAATTTGGGGCTTCTCAGATAATCCCAAATATCTGAGTTACCACCTTCTTAGCAACATAAACACTGTATCTATTTTGCGTTTATAAATATAAATTTATATTTTTACAGGAACTGTAACACACCAGAACCAGAACAACAATCCCACCCAGGTAGCTTCCAAGCAATGTCTTGTTAAATGATGGTCCCTAAAGTGTTTAAATAAGGTGTTTGCTCATGCAGAAAAATTGTCACCCTGGATGTCATTGAGCAAGCTAATTAATAAGTTAGATGTTTAAGGCATGATCCCCCAAATCATCCATATTTGCAAAATGCTTGGATTTATGCTTTAAATCTGAAAATGTAGTGACATTTTACTGAGCGCCAATAAGCAATTATTGCTGTTCACTCTCAGAGAGGCAAACATTTCAGGGTAAAGCCAAGCAACACAGCAGTATTAATAGTTAAAAATTTGGGCTACATGATAATTTTAACGTGAAAAATGTTTCCTTGTATTTTTCTCTAGCATGCATTTTGTGCCTTCTGAAGTGCTCTGGGACGTTTGCAAATGAAATGTGCCAAAGAAACGGGGGTTTTAAAATAGTTACCATTTTAGTTTCTTACATCTTTTACAGGTTCTTATGTCTATTTAGTCAGCTTTTTCAGCCCTGACTGAAATATCCAGACTGGTTAACTTTTGCTCAACATTCTGATTTTGAAGTTGAATACAAGATAAGTCTATCAATCCTTTTTGATATTTCACATTGGCCACAGGAGCAGGAAAACAAGGGTGGCCACAACTGAAAATGTGCAAACCCCTGTGTTTTATTTCCTCAAACTTTTATTTAGTTTTTAAATGAAAACCAACACCGATATCAAAGTGCAATACACCACATGACTTATGCTATCCATAAAGCCTGTGGGATTTACATTGCCATGGGAAGGAGGCTATTTACATGTTAAAAAGCCATTTATGATACTAATAAAAGTCCACAGGATTTACTTTACAATGTGAGAGAAGCCATTTATGATGTTAAGAGTCAATTTACAATGTCAACAATTGTGTTAGCAGTAAAAATGCAGAGCGAATATATGGCATTGATTTGTTTTTAAACTTGTATTGTTGATATTTCCCTGGCAGTGATTCATGTCTCCACCACACAGATTTTCTAGTTTATATTTTAAATGAGAAAGATATGGCATACATTTTTGTTTTCCCTAAGTGAATTAATCTTAGACAAAAATTATTTATAAAGATGTGCTTGGGATACCTCTGTAATATGGCAGAGACTTCTGACCCATCAGGTAACTTCTTCCAGCTGTATCAATTTGCTACAGCATTAAAGATATTTTTAGTCTTCACACTTTCATTCACTTCTTGGATGGTCAGGAGTTTTTATCCAACAGCAAACTCTGAGTACTTGTTTCAATTTTAATTCTCTCTCTCTCTTTCTCTCTTTTCTTTAATTAACTTTTTTTTGTTCCTTGGAGGAGACAAAATACTGAAGACTTCTAGAGTATATTTTGCTACCACCTCTATTAGTACACTGGATAAAGAAAAATAACATTTCTTGAGTTCAACTTAAAGGCTCTGAAGGTATCGTTTAACCAAAATCTTTACTTATATAGATTTTGGTTATTCAACATCAAACCCACTGGATAATCACAGTAATAATTTCACATAACTGATCTGTCACCTATTGGCTCTTGCTGTGGTACCAATGACAACTAATTTTCTATTTGATTATTCTGATCAACTGGAGGAAAAGGAGTCTCCTCCCCAGGCTGAACAGCTCCAACTCTCTCTGTACTGGAGAGGTGTTACAGCCCTCTGATCGCTTTTGTGGCCCTGCTCTAAAGTTTTTTATTTTTAGTAGTATTAACAGTCTAATTCAAGAATTGTTATTACTCTAAATCTAATTGCAACAGGAAAAGAAAATGCAGAAATGCAAGTAGAGTACTTATTAAGAGAAAAAGTCGCAGTAATAGTAGCACGGTTAAAATCAGGGCACTCACATATTAGTTACTACTCCTAACTTGGGGATTATTCCCACATTTCTTGCTGCTATAATTAGTATTTCTTATTTTAAGAAATGAGTTATTTCAGCAAGAAGCACATCAGTAATTTTCTGATTGCTGACATAAAGGACAAAGCTGAAATTTTAAATACTCTGAGCTGTGAGGAGAAGGATATGTTTATCCTTTCTCTGAAATACAGGTCTTCAGATTTTCATTTTCATTAAATATTCTTAGGTCTTCTCTTTATAACCAACTTTCCTAAGTTTGTGAAAGAGAAAGAACAGCAGGTTTTTTTAATGGCTTTACTTAAAGACTCTAAGAATTAATTAAGATTTTAAAAGTCCACCATGAGGCCTGAAAAGCTATTAAAAAGTAAAGATTTTTGGATTTAATTGAAACAGAATCCCAAATGTAGCGTAACTCAACAGGTAATATATTATATTCAATTAAACACTTTAAATTTTTTAAAACATAGAGTTTTTTTCTGCTGTAGGAACATCAGCAATTAAAGTCTGCTGGATTTATTTGAAGCAGAATATATATCCATGAAATTAAGATGCTCTGTGGTTGTTATGACCAACTCCTACATGTAACAAGCCAGAGAAACAGGAACTAAACTATATGAACCACACACATGGATGGACAAATCATATTTTTTGTATCCCACATTAAGTTATGAAAAACAAAGTCTGTGAAATACTTGGAAATTGAGAGAAAAGTGATGTCTAAATACCTGAACTTATCTGCTGGATTTTCAAGGACAGGCAGGGAGAAGTTGTCATAGTAAAGTCCATTCTGAGACAAATAATCAGCACTCTTTCCAGGTGCTCCCATTTTCAGTTTTATAATGTGTGTCATGTCCCATTCTGTTCAATTCCCCAGGAAAGCAGGAAACCAACAGTTAAGGGAAAAACCCCACAGTGAGAGCAGAGAACCTAAAAGAAAATAGCACTCCAGTTCATGTGACAGCATGACCGGGATTTGGAACTGTGTTTGCAAAACAAAGCTGGAAGTCATGGCAACTGATCAGATTTGTAGCTTTTATTATTGATTTTAGCAGAATAAAACAACAGGGTACTGAAATGCAACTTCTACTCACTTCTCCAATTAAACATCAAATTCACTGACATCTTGAACTTACAATCAAAAGTGACAAATGATTTTTGGAAAGTGCATTTTTGATTATGTCATGCAAGTTGCCTGCAGAGAGCTGCATGTCTACATGTCTGCACTAGAAAACAGAAACCCTGTAAATGCAGCACCAAGCCCCAGTTATTAAATTCTTCCTCTAAATAAGAGTTAGGAGTGCAATAGATCCATGCTGATGTGCCAAAAAATGGCTTGGGAGATAACAAATCCATCCAGCTCTGGGAAAGGATGGAGAGGATGCCCAAAATCTGTGCCTGATGGAGTGCCTGAGTGTGTTTAGCAAACTGAGAAGGGCACATTTTTCTCCCTGGGGTCAACCTGGAGCAGCACCGCTTATTTCTTAACAGCTAAACTTGTTTATTGTTGCAGACCATTAATAAAGAAGACGATGACGAGATGAAGGGTGGTGGGAGGAAAACTCCTTCCCAAGCTCTCCTTTATTAAGGTAGAGGGTTCGTGGTGGTCGGGAGGGAGAGCAGGGGGAGGAGGGCCATTGCAGTGGCAATGGTAAGGCAAAATGGCAGCGGCTGCTGGAGTGCAGCCAGTTAAATAGGGGAAGGAATGACCAATCAGGAAAGAGGGAGAGGGCGGATACAAGCATACGCAAACCAATAGTAACATAAGGGGGTGGGGTACAATTGAAAAGAACCAATGGCATAACCAACGGTAGGGAAGGTTCAGGAAGGAGGGATGGGTCTTGAGCTCTGGCCAAGCCCTACACCCATAAACCAGGGGCGGGCCCAGAAGCTTCTACCCCAGGGTCCTCCCACAGCAGGCGGAGCCAGGCTGGGAGGCGGGAGCAGCATAGGGGCAGACCCGCTTCAGTTAATTTCCCCAAACCAGGGTGGTGATGGAAAAAGTGCCTTGTGGGAACACCTCCTGGCTTGTGCTGCCCCCTGGGATGTGCCTGGGGGTTGTGAGGTTACACCAGTGAGAACTAAAAGCACAGCAGTGACAAATGGCAAGGGCTGAACAGTGAGTACAAAAGTGTCAAGGCTTTCCTTCTTTGATCAGTGAACTCCATGGACCAAGGGATGCATGGGGAGAGCTGCTCAACACCGAGGGGAGTCTTCAAATATTAACAATATTCCAGAGAAATTGCCATGAGGACCTGCAGAATTTAATCTGGATAATTTCTTCCTCAAAGCTGCAAGGAATTAATAAATCTTCAGATGGCTGAAAGAGTGCTGCTTTGTATCTTTAAGCTCCATATGGACAAAGCCATTTCCAGATTGGGGCAGCGGAGGTGGGTGACTCTGACCAGAAATCACCAGAAATCTCCCCAGCCCCTTCCTCCACCCCAGTCCTTCTTGTGTCATCCTCAGACCAACAAAATTCATCTTTTCCTTCTCTGCTCAGAAACCCAGAGTGTGTTATGCTGTCTCACATTTTCACCTCCCACAGAGCACAACATGAAGTTTACACTGAAGTAGGTATTGACTCCTTTTTTTCTGTAAAAATAAAGCATTTTTCACATCTGTCATCCCTTTAAGACTGTGGTAATTTTTTTTCTAATCTGATAATGTAATTAATCGCTCTCATTTCTTGATCCTTTGGGTTTGATTCTGATTATGATTTTGCTAGTTACATTTGAAATGTCACAGGGGATTCAAAGTTCCAGAGAGAAAAATCCGCTTCTGTTCAAAGAAGCTAATGTAGCATAATCAGTCGTGTCTTTCAAAGCCATTTTCTGAATTTGTAGTAGACATCAAAAGCAACTCCAATGATGTTAGTGGGGCCATATCACCATCACTACAAATTAATGAAGCTTCACTGAAGAGCTATATCAGTTTACATCGCTGTAGGTTTGCACAGACTCCCAGACTTTATTGTGATGGAGGTCATATATGAAAGCTAAAGGAAGATAACGAGGAAGGAAAGATTAATTCAGAAGTAGGTGCTGTGATCCTATTTTAATTTTTCCTCTGCTGTATTTTGGCAAGTAAAATGTCAATGCATTTGAAGTCTCAGTCCCAGATGCTTCCTGAAAAAACTTGGAAAACAATCCCTTGAAGAAAGTTCCAGACATTTAGTACTGTCTGTCTCTTTTTCTCTGTTTTTTTCTGATCTCTAAATTTGTTGTCTCAAATGCTTCATCACAAATATGAGGTTTTCTCCTGAACGTCTCAACTATTCCTACTGAATAATTCTCTCAATAATAATAATAATTCCTGTGGTCATAATTCTCTCTAATGACATTCCTGTGAGTGAGGTGTCACAAACCTCCATGACTCCAGCTGAAGGAGAAGCAGCATGAGCAGAGAGCTGCCAAATCTTTTCTTGACCTTTTCTTGACCTAAGGATGTTTGGGATGGGTGACGAGGTCTCTAAAGTATTTTGTATGTGCTTGAAGCCCCAGGAGGCATCAAAATAATCATGAAACATGTAAGGGCTTTAAAATGTTTGAATACATTCAAAAATTCTACTTTTTGTCATATTGTTCCATTCTTGTGCATTCCCATGGTTCAAAAGATGACAATCAGAATTCTTCCATGTGTTTTTAAACTTAGCTGTGCAGCTTCCCCTGCTGTGATGAATCTCCCTACACAATCCTTGACTCATCCTGAAAATACAAAAATGAAGTGCTAAGAATGGAAATCCGTGGCATTGAGATTCTCCAAAGAACAAAACCTCACATTTTATTTCAGTCCCTTTCTATTTTTCCATTGTCGTAATCCCACCTTGCCTCACTTGAGCTCATTTTCCCTCAGCAAGTTCCAACCCAATGCCTGAATCCCCATCCAGAAGGAGATTTGTTTACTTAGCCTTCCTCCATCTCTCCCTGTAGGGCATTGTGTAAAAAACCCCACGGGCAGCAGCTCGAAGAGTTTAGCGTGGTTTCATCGTGTCACACCTTAGAGACTGCAGAGACATTGGGCTGTTCTCTGCAGAGCTCCAAAGCTGTCACTGATGAAGCAGCAGCAGAGACAAATGGAACATTGCAGTGACAATTTCCAAGCCGTGAAGTTTCAGGGCAGTGAGATTCCACTGGGCCATGCCCTGCCCTAGAATATAAAGTTGCATATCAGCAGAAGGAGTGAAATAATAAGGAAAGGAGTCAGACAGTAACAAAAAAGAGACAAAAGTGTATTTAAACCTTGATCTTCTCCCCCTCTGGCTCTTTCCAGGAACAAAAAGGGGTGACCGGACAGAGCCGTGGATTGAATTTGAGGATCGTGAGTTCACTTCTTGGCTTCACCCCTGCCTCTCTGTGTGGCTCTGGGAAAGCCTCTAAATCTATTACATGTGCCATTCTCAGGCTATCAAAGCTGTGAGAGCATTTCCCTCTCTCACAGGGATAAAAACCATTAACTCCTGCAAAGTGCTCAGCCATTATAATTAAAGGGATTGTATGCAATGGGTACAGCGACCGGGGGCTTTGAAGCTGATATTGAAAGATATTTCGGTGTTTAAAAATGCTGAGCAATTTAATTGAAACCTGGGAATTAAGAGCTTTTGAAAATCCCAATGTATAAAAATCCCTAATTCTGCCTTTACAACTTAATAAAACACAGCCAGAGTAGGAATCACACCACGGAATTTGCTATGACAAGCTCTCCATGCCCAAGTAGGCAATGCATAAATAAGAATCTAAAGTTCTTTGGGCTCTTCTTTTCTTCAACTGATGTAAAAATCTCTCTTAAATGATTATGAGTGGCAGCAAAAAATTTCAATTTAAAACTTTTATTGGAAAATAACAATCAAGGTTTAGGGTTCAGTTTCAGTGACAGACCTACATTTTGCAAGACTAAACCCCCAACCTCAATGCTGTTGAAAGACTCCGGTCCATTCCTTTCAGATTTAATCTATTTCCCAGTCGAGGGACACAAAGTATGAGGTTCTATTTATTAAAAGAAAAATATCTGCACTGACTTATTTAAGGAATCAAAGTAGAAATCTCAGAAAAAGCATATATTTTGATTTATTTTGAGTAGAGGCAATGAGATTCACAGAGTCTTGGAGAATGACCACAGAGAATGACAAACACTGACCAGAAAAATCACAGCCATGGATTTACTGTTATGGCTTTATTATAATGCACAATGTAATGGACTTCTAAAGTGCATGCATGTTTGGATTAAATGAGTATATTGTATTCTGTGCATAGCAGTCTTACTAGAGTGGATATTTTGTGCTCTCAGTGATTCATTCATTCATCCATTTCTATGGCATCAAAGTAAATTTAATGATAAAAGGAAATAAGTAGTGGACATAAATGTTATGACTTCATTTTCTAGCAATACTTTAATCTTAAATCTGTTTATACTGTTTTTCATAGCTTTTAAAATATTTGTGTCTATATTTAATCATGAAACTATTTTGTATATTTTTGGTGGAAGGGTTGTTTCACAGTGGTAAACAACACATAATCCACACATATACTGAATGGCTTTCCTACTGTTATACTTTAAGATTTGGGACATACAGACGTTAAAGAGTGAGAAAACAATCAGCCTCTTCACCTTTAAAAAGTATGAACTCATTTCTCATCCCTTGGCTGGTGTCTGTATCTCTGCATTAGCTCATAAAATAGCAAATTCAGTGTATAGGGAAGTCCAAACCTTTTTATTTAATTCAGGTATCTATTGATGAAATGGAGAACTTAATTTAATCCTAAATTGGATGAGAGGAAAACCAATGAATTTGGTTAAATTATGCTGCCTATTATAAAGTGCAAAATCAGGTCTAATCTTTTTATGTAATTGCTCCTTTTCCCAGGAATCATTCTTCAAACTGCTGAAGGGATAGTTCAGTTGTTTTGCATAGGAAATTTCATTTAATTTTTGGTGAACTGAAAATATTCAAATATTTCATTTCTACCTACACTTTTCTCAGAAATCTTTCTTATTAAGTTCATTCAGAAATGGAAACAAATAAGAACATTATTTTGATAGAAGGAAATTTGAAAGAAAATAATTTGCAATGCAAATATTTTCAGGTCTTAATGAAAATATATGTTTTTTCATGGAAGAAAACATTTTTAAAAAAGAAAAAAGAAAAACATTTTGGTTGTTTGATGAGACTTCTATTGGAAAAGCACAAAGAGAGCAATGAGTTCTAAACAGAAGGATAATTAACAACATTTTTAAAGTGTTTAATGAGAAAAATGTTTCTCTTTTCTTGATAAACCTAATTCATCTCATATTCTTCACACTTATCTACACTGTCAAATAGGTGTAACAATTTTAATGACACCAGAATCCAAATAAATCAAATTGTTCATTGCTCTTCAGAGTACCTAAATATTCCGTCCCCCATCTGAGTTCTGTGAAAAGTCTTATGTTAGCCATAGTGAAAACAAGGTGTTGGTGTTGGTGTAAATGTTGCTACCATTAGGAGATGCAGTGGTAAAATAGAAAAGTTATCATGAGACTTAGTTTTCAGTTATCCTAAAATTTAACAAACCAGACACCAATTTCTCAAAAACTTCAATTGGAGCTTTTATTTAATTTCATGGATTTAAAATATCAGGTGGTGAATCCTTGCTAGAGACACCATGTCAGTGGTTATGACGAAGTGGAGGAAGGCTCAAATTTCTTTTCAATGCCTCCTTTCTATTATTTCGCTTTTTTATATAATCATCCTCATTTGAATGGAATATTTCCTGTGACACACACATGTATTTAGGCTTTCCAGCTTCATCTAATCTATCTCTTTCTCACTGTTTGGCCACACAGTTCAATTATTTATGCAATCTATCTGTGCACCTTTCCCACAACGAAGAAGCAATTAACAGCTGAACAGAGCTGCCACCCTTCTATATCAGAGTGATCCACAGTCCTTTATGAAACTCTGGGGTAAACAGGAACAGATCTCAAAAGTAAACCCAGTGTATCTTGAAATATTTGCATCAGTGGAAAATATGACCCACTCTACTTACCAAGCTTAGTGTCAAAGTTATTTTTGAATGCAAAATTAGAAAGCTAATCTTGGAGGTTTTGTTTCAGTTTGATTTGGGATTTTTGTTTTGTTTTGTTTCAAACTGCTTTAAATCTACTTATTTTCCCCATCCTAGGAAAAAGAAAAAGTCTTAAAAAATTTAAGTGCCCCAAATTTTCAAGTCTTTGAGAATCCAGAGCTTTTAATATCTTCCTTATTTTTAGTGCATTTCTACAAATATTCTCAGTGGGAATACCCACAGTCAGTAGAGCAAGTTCTTCACACATCCTGCTAATGCCCACAGCTCATTATTAATGCAGCACGGACCCTGTGAGATTCACTGAACTAATCAAAAGTAATGTTAGTAATTGGCAATAGGGATTGCCTCTGGACAAAGAACACTGCACACAAATCAGTGTTTACTTCACTTCTGAGTCCCATCAACAAAAGTAGATTTTCCCACCTTCTAGATATCTGTCCTGGTTTGGGTTTTTGGTTTGTTTGTTGTCAGATCACAGTGGCTCAAAGTGATTCTGAGGAAGTCCACGAAAAAAGCCAGAGCTGGAAATAGCTTCAGAAACTCAGATAGTGGTGGTGGAAATTGCTGAACCTTTACTGCTGACTGCTAATGAATAGTTTGGGGTGTTTGGTGATACCTCACCATTCCAGATCATATTAGAGTATGAGGACCTCAGATTTTGCTTCAGGCTGTGCTGAGCAACCTGGTCTGGTTGGAGGTGTTCCTGTCCACAGGAGGGGAGTTGGAAATGAAGGATCTTTAAGGTCTCTTCCAACACAAACCATTCTGTGATTCTGTGATTCTGTGATTCTGTGATTCTGTGATTCTGTGATTCTGTGATTCTACATTTCGTGGAAAAGGCAGGCAAAAAAAGAGTGTTTAGGTCTACCAACCAATCTGTGCATATATTGCCTACCTCGTCTCTTCACTTGAACACACTGATGTTTCAATAATAATAATTATATTCTATCCTTAAATCTTCTCTCCACCTGAACACACTAACATCAGTAGTAACTGTTCTCTATTCCTCCTTATATATGCTACCTGTAAGACTATCCCAATGCCTTTTATTCAGAAAAAAAATGCTGTCCAAAAAGTTTATTAATAGCAGCAGTCACTGGGCGCCATGCCTTTCTCCTTTGTGCCTTGCAAATAAATGTGAATTTCTGGAATTCATAAAAGGGAATGGACTATAAAATGTGCAAAGCAAAAAAAATCTTTAATGTGGTGCTTTTCATTTAATGCTGTGGTATTTTGTTCTCCTAAGTGCCTGCTGTCCTTGGTAAGAAGCACTGTGGCCATACGTTAAAGAGCTGGCTGGGGACTGCGAAAACCTGATTTCAATTCATGGCTTTTCTGGTGCTCTGTGGAGTGACCTTGAACAAATGAATTTCCATCTTTACTCCCCAGTTTTACCCTCCATTAAAAAAGCTACAGGGATAATAATAGTGGCCTTTTCATAAAATGCTGTAAGCTGTAAAGTTGCTAAGTGATAATATTTATAGTGTCATAATAATATTTTCAGAAAATTGCTATAACTGCTGTTGTTATTATTTTATATATTTTATAACAATAATCTGTAACTGAACTGAAACTAAGATGCAAGACTGGAAAGACTGACACTTATTTGAAAATAGCTAATCAACAATTATTTCACCTTTCTTTTTTTCCCCACCATGCTCCTCTGTAGAGTTTCAAACATCAGATTATTTCATCTTGATGGACACAGAAAAAGCAGGGTTGAGAAAAGAATAAACACTTCTGTCTCCAAAGAGAACTCTATAGAATCAGAGAATGGTATGGGTTGGAAGGCACCTCAAAGATCATCTGGTTCATGTATTGCAAAATGCAACAATGACAAAAAAGATAAATTCGCAAATATTATATTCTTTGTCAACAGACTCTCTGCACATCTCTCGCTGCTAAGGAAAAAGAGCTATAATCACTGCTGCAGTATTGATGGCCTTAAAAGCAAATTGACAAATGTAATGCCTGGATTTTCTCTCCTCTGGTCCCTACCCCAACCCAAAGGTTGAGTGAGAGAGTAAGAGTGAACAGGAGGTGTGTTTTGCATCTAAATTCAGAAATAGCTGTTAAAGCAAGTCATACTTATGCATTTTTAAAGCAACAGCTTGAAAGTTTCCCAAGAAGGCTTTTCAGTCATTACAATCATCCATAAATATTTCAAAGCTGCAAGAGTAGAAAGCTTTAAAACTCTGTGAGAAATGCCTGCAATTGGTGAACAAGCACCACGTTTCTCTGGAGTGGTATCCCAGCAGGTGTTGTAAATACCCCCACAGAGTTTAAAGGGACTAACTCTGGCCAGGTTTAGTAAAACTAAACCCACTGAAACCCTTCTGAATCTGCTCTAACATTTAGCATTCCAGAAAGAATCAGTATTCATCCACCATAATTTCAGACACCTGAATTTCCAGGTAAACACATCCTGTCTCCTATTGCTTCTAGTGCGCAAACAAAGAGATCCAGAAGTTTGGTATTCCTGATTCAGTCATGGGATGGTCCAAACACTCAAGAATCTGGGAGGCAATTTTAGTAGAATTTCCAGGGTATTTCCCTGCTGTCCCAGGGGTCCCAGGGTTAAAATGAGCTGGGAGGCTTCTTAATGTCTCAGATGCCATTATAGGAAAGTGTCCTGTAGATGCTGTTTAAATTATGGCAGTCCTGATGCCTAAAAGCAGGGCTTCCTAAAACAGAAGGCTAGACAAAGTTAGGAGAACCGAAAGCAGATGAATTTATTAAAGGCCTTCAGGTATGTTTAGGGCAGACAGAGCCTAATCAAGAGACTACACCCAAAATGGCCAGCGAATCACAAGTTCTTCACATTTTATAAGTTCTGTCTTATTAACATATCAGGCCTCAATTCTCCAATTACACCTTCAAGTGATGATGCCAACCACCCCTAGCCTGCTCCCCACAATTCACTGTTATTTATGTATTTTGGGGCTCTGAGGCAACAAAGTGTCCTTGGATTTTCCACTGAGAACCATAGTTTTGTCTAAAATGCTGGGAACAGAGGTTTTAGCACTTTATATGGAGCCCAAAGCTACACACCAAAACCACAGCTATATGAAAAATAGAAGGTAAAAACCCTTAAAGCATCAGTCCCATATTACACTCCCATAGCCAGGGCTCCCCAAATGTAATACCAGCCCATGGAAAAAATTCCAGCAAGTTCCAGTAGTAACACGTGGGCCCAAATGTGTCCCAAATTTGCACACACCCCCTGGGACAGCAGCAGCATCACTGACATCTCTGCAGTCGTGCTGAGTTTAAAACAGAATAGATGAAAGAAGGTTTTACCATATATAGGTCGATGTAACCTAGTTTAAGTTTTGTATAATTCCATGAACTTCACTGGAGTTGCTCTGTGTTATCTCGAGCAGGAACATGCTGCTCTCATCTTGACATAAAACTGCTTTGGGAAAAGGGATCTCTTTTGGTGACAGGCTGCATTTGCATCTGGCAGCTGTGATTGATATAGTGCTGGCCAGTACATAATATCACTGCGCTGCAAATGTCACATCTTTTAGAGTCACTAATCACCTGAGGTAAGACCACACAGATGGGTGAATCAAAAATATGAAATACCTCTGCTGGGAATACCTGTTGGAGCCAGGAACACCTGCTCGTACTTTTTTTGTCTCTTTTTACTTTTACAGCCACAGTCAATAAATTTTGTTACTGAAAAAAAAAAAAACCACTGTGAAAGAGTTTTGGCTGCAAGGACTGATGTCTGTCATGAAACTAAGAGAATGTCATTTGGTGGTTGAGTCACTGTCCATGAAGACATTAAAAAGATGTTTAGATGTGGTGTTTTGGGACATGGTTTAGTGTTCCTGCTGGGTTAGTAGTTGGACTGACAACTTTAAAGCTCTTTTCCAGCCTAAATGATTCTATGATTTCAGGATTCTGTGAATGACAATAAAAGCAAATATTCCGACATGATTCTGACTGGTTTATGTAAAGTATTTTTTTTAATTTTTTTCTCCCTTTCCTGAATTACTGATGCAACTAGCCAAAGAAAAGACCATCTAAGTACCCCTACTTAGTCTAAGAAAACTAGATAAGCTCCATCTCAAGAGTGGATGACTAACTTGGAGAAATGAACACAAATAAGATCAACTAATGCTTTTGTGCACTGAATAAAAATGTGGCAAGCTTGAGTTCCATAGGGATACGCACTGACTGAAGACCATGAAGCAAGGCATGGCTGCTGTTATCAGACTCATGTATTTATTAAATCTCTGCAGGTGATCCTCTGGGTGCCGTGACAGAAGTTTGGAGTGGAGTGATGCATTGTGTATAAACATGACCAGAGCTAAATCCAGGAGACCTTTTCCACTGCCTTTATTCAGGCCTCTAAAGGGGCACCTTCAGGATTTTGTGTGCGTGTGCACAGCAAGCATTGCTTTGGTTTGCTTTTTCTTACTTTTTACCCTCCAGCAAAAGTGAGGGATAAGCAGTGTTAGAAAAGACATCAGAAATTTTGGCTCAGCACTGGTCCAGATGTCTGCATCTTTGCTCACTGTGCAACCAATTGCATCTCTAAAAGACAAGAAACAATGCCCCATCCACTTTGGGGACACTCGAGATGAGAATAAAAAAGAAAAAAGAAAAATAAAGCATTTGCTGGCACAGAGTGATTCTATCATCAGGCCAAGTGTTTTTTAAAAGCCTCTGGGACTGTGAGTTTAATTTTGCTATAAGGTTCCAAATCCAGTAAAGCTATCACTGGAATCACATTTGTGAGGGCAATTGTCTCAGGATGACTGGATAGACATTTTGCCTTTCAAGCATATGTCTCTGAAATGGTGCTTGCCACCTGGCAGACTGTTAAATTTCAGCAAGGGATGGAGAATTTATGATTATTTTCCTTACCCTGAAGAGGGGAGTTTATGATTCACCCCTAACATGACTTTACTGCTGAATGCAGATCTTGTATCATTTGTGCAGGTCCTGGTTCAAAATCCACAAGAATGGGATAAAAATCAGGCCCAAAGAGACCTTTGCATCATAATCGTGCTGGTGGAAGAGAGATATACAACAAATCCCCTAAAGAGACATCTGCATTAATTGTCAACTCGGCTTTCATCACACTCAGCTCCTGTAAGATGATGAGCTGCTAGCAGATGGTGCAGTTGAAGATGATCTCGGTGTCATACAGGTTCTTTCAATCAAATGCATACGAACCAGCTTTTTGGAAATTAAACTGGCAACTTTTGTTAACTTCTGGGCGTTCAGCATAACGTCAGTAGAATTCAGTCACTTTTCTCCTCCTCTCTGGCTCTTCAGGGACAAGGACTCTCTCCATGGCCACACTGGGCACGTACAGAGTGTGGGTTTAAATACAGGCTGACCTCAAGGAGGTCCTGATGCTGGAAATTACCACAGCATTCTTTATAAAAGTCTTTTTTTTACTCTCTAGAGTAAGGTGTGGAACTGATTTTAAACAAATTTCAGGTTAGTGCAACAGTTCTTCACTGATTCCAGTGATATCTCCTTCCAGGTCTTTTCAGGAGTTCAGAAATACACCCAATTTTTAATAAATATCACTTATTTCAAGCTGAATGTTTCTACTAATTTTGAACTTTGGCACTATAGTAAGGGTTTTGTTGTTCTTTGTTAGGTTTGGTTTGGGGCTTTTTGGCTGTAAAAGAAGCCTCAATGTCACTAGAAGATATTTAAGCTTTCATAATTCAAATATTTGCAGGATTATTTTTTGTATATATATGTACATACATATCTATACATATTTATGAACATATACATACGTGTGTACATATATACCTGTATATATATATTGCATGGAAACAGCAAAAAAATTAAAAATAATCATAATTAACATGCCACCATACATGATAGAAGCTTTTCATGGGTTTAATTCCTTCAAATTCTAGGGAATCAATTTTTTAAGATGATTTAATGTACTAATTTGTTTTGGGGTTTTTTTTCACGATGCTTATGCCACTTGTTCTGATATAAATGTCAAGGACTCCAATAAAATTTGTTATCTTTTTCTTTTAGAAGCTCCATCCCAATCTGACCAAACCAGCAATTGATTTGACTCCATCTGAAACACAAGGGCTGTGAAAAAATCTCACCCACACTGAGGTCTCTCCAGCTGAGCTGCACAGCCAAGGTTCCTGGAAGGAAATGGAGGTTGTTAAGTAGAGATTCCTCTAGAATATTTCAGACTGTGGTAAGTCCTATTATTTTAGTACCAATGTAGATATTGACATTTTATCAGAGGGATCTCTTTTCTCCTTCCACCGTGTATAGAGAAGGTACACAGGTCAGCAATTCAGCAGGCCTGCATTAAACATCTTTTGGGGATGACTTTGTGTCTGAAGGTTCCTCTTCCCACAAATTGTAGAGGGATAATAAATTACTCCAATGGTTTATATTTGATCTGATGATTTCCAATTTGTTCTGGTAGTCATGGTTATCACCAGGGCAGTCAGTTTCTAGGAAAAACAAGAAAAGTGGTTGGTTAACAGCATGAGGTTTTCACCATATCATTGTTCTGCATTTTGATTGTAAATCATGCTTTTCCTTCACTTGAAGAAGCAGCAAGCTTATTATTCCCTCCCTCAAAATTGTTTCCTTTCAAAAGATTACTATCAAAACTACTAGAAGATTGTAACACCTTGCTGAGAACATCGTTAAACATAAAAACTAATCAGTCAAATACCTTCAAATGATGAAATCATTTTAACTATACTTTGTTTGTGTACTGGTTTCCAAAGGCCAGTCTATTTCCCTCCTTTTATTCAGGGACATTTTATGGAGTCAATAAATTTTAGTTAAGCATCAGATTTTCCACTTCTGTTTCCACCTCCAAGATTAACTGACATAATTAAAGTGTGGTTGCTAAGCAAAATGCTGATTACCTTTTTGATGGGTAGAAAGCTCCATCTGGATGTTTCATAGCTTTTTTCATTGTACACAACTGATTTATTTACCTTTAAATAGTTCAGAAATATTTTATGGATATACAGTGTAAAACAATAGCAAATTCATGCAAATACCCAGGGTTTTTTAGTCTCTGGATCTAGAAGGAAGGGAAAGGGGAATGAACCAGGATAAAACCAGCAAGTACAGATCAGTAAAATACCACTATAAGAACGGTAAAATTTGCTTAGGGAAGAAAGTAAAATAAAATTCAGCGGTGGATTTTTAAAAAGTGTTAAACATTGATCTATATTTTAAAACAATATTATAAAATGCAGTCTGTACACAGCAAGACACAAGATCCACAGAGTTATGAAAGAGAACAAAGTAAAAAAAAAATTATTCTTGCATAGGAAAGTCTATTTAATGTTTGGAATTTTACTGCTGAATTAAATTCAGTAATTTGCAATTAAATTCAGTTTCTATAAATCATCACATACATGGAGCCTAGGGTTGGTTATTTCAATGGATTTCTACCAATACACAGCAGTGAGAAATTCTGAGTTATATCAAGAAACATTGTAAAAAATAAATGTTTTCATAGCACTGAAGTAAATGTAAATATTAACATCATATTCCAAATAGCAGAACTAAAAATACACTGAAAATTACATTTGAATTTTCGCTCTGATTTTGTGGAAGAAGAGAAGAAAAGAAATTGCCAAGATGGTGGGTGTTCCTCTTTTTGAATTCCTCTTTCTATGTTAAGATTAATTGTTTTAAAGTACTTGTGAAACATTTCACACCAGACACAAAGGAAATTTCTCATCGCTTTGGTAAACTCACAATCTTGATCTGACTTATGACAAAACAAACACATTTTAGTAGGTGGAGTAGGTGATAGCAGATTCTCCCTTCTCTTTAAAGATACACTGCCAGTACCATCAACAATCAGAATAACAATATTATAATAATAACAAATTATTATATCTAACAATAACAATAACAAAACTTGCATTGCTCTCATAGGCTCTCATAACCCTGCCCTAGCTTTAATGTCAGTCCTCACTGGAAGGAAGAATGGAATAAAGACCTGGAGGATTTCCTCCTGACATTGCCCTTCACCACATCTCCCACCTCACCCAGACATTTCTGGTCATGTCACAGGTGATTTCTGCTGACTCAGTTTCCCTCACATTCTCTGGGCTTCTCTCTGCCAGCCAAGGCTATCACAATTCTCTAAGCTCAGACTTTTCTGTTTCTTTATGCAACAGTCTCACTGACTTCTTTGGATTTGCTCCCAATCCATAATTGCTTACTGATGACGGTTTATAATCTGATTGCAAGGATTACAATCCAAACAAAAAGCAATGCCTGGTGGAGAGGTATTCTCCTGCACACAGAGCAAACCTTTGAAGAGAGACTTCTTCCTCCAGAGCTGTGCTCACCTCTGTGCCTTAAAGCTCAGGTATCAAATATCTGGTTACTTATTGGGTATTAATAAGAAACAACTGAGCATACAAATAAAAGGGGAAAACCACTATTTTCTGAACCATGTTTTTCTAGTTCATATTATCATTTTTTTCCTAATGTAAAATTGCTTTGTTTTCTTGGCCAGTGTTTCCATACTACCTTGTTACTTATGTGGAAAACTAATTAACAGGCACAATGTATTGCACTGCAGGTTTCCTGTGTTGTGTGAATTAAGATGATGATGAACTTCTCACTACCATCATTGCTCTTACAGTTCTGCTACTAAACCTGCTGCCACTCTCCAAACAAAACATGAAATTTCTTTCTTTATGTTTCACAGGCCGCATGCAAAAGGGCAGTGGTTTATTACACATGGAATTGGAACTCATTTTTCCCAGCAAAAATCTGGTGTTTGTTTAACTGGGCACAGATTACAGAAGGGATATGCATCCTTAGAAATATAAAAATGTGGTAATGTAAAGTAGTATCTTTACAAAGAGATTTCTCAAAGCAAATAACAGGGATTGGATACTAAATTGTCCTTGAGTATAAATGGAAATTGGAGCTTGATTGTCCTCTAGTTCTTTAAAATTCCTGCCTTAGTGATATGAGCAAACTTGGAGAGACATCTTGTCTCCTGCTTTAGGAGCAACATGAAGCCGGATCCCGAGCTGACATAAATCAACACAGCTCTGGCAGGTCTCTGTAGATTTATACCAGCTGAGAAATTGTGTCTCTGCACAGATATCTGTCGCTGAGCTCTTGAATGATTAATATTCACATCCTTATTTAGCTTTCTACCTTTGTCTTGGGTTTGTTTTTCTTCACATCCATCAGATGATTCTTGAAAAGGTATTTTGTACTAATTTATTTCCACCACATGCAGTTCTAAGATTGTCTAAAACTGCAGTGAATGTTTCCTGAGATTGTTGGAACTGAAAAGCTTTAGAGAGCAAAACAAAAACATTTTCTTTTCTAAGCCTTTTTTTTTTTTTTTTTTTTTTCCCAATTTATGCACACTATACTTATTCATTTGGGAGCAAGGGAAAATGTTCCCTGCCAACAGAGAAGGAAAACATTTATTGCTAATAGAACCTTAACGTGTCCATATTACTATACTTCTCTGATTTATTTTAAAGGAACCATATTTGCACTCATTACAGAGAAAATTGTCCATTTTGCATTAAAAGAGATGTTTTTTTATTGTCATATTGGTGCAGAACTGCAAGAAAGGGGACAGGGTAGGACTGGAGGACATCACAACATGTTTTAAATACTGCATTTCACCCCAGACCTAATTTAATTTTTTTTAAGAGCATCTTTGAACCATGAGATGCAGATGTTGTCCCCTTGCTGTGAATTTGACAGCAAAGTATTTTTCCTCAATCACATGTGTAGATCTCCTTACAGGAACCCCTCAGTACTGCAATGAGGCTCCAAGAGAGCAAACTGTGTCACATTATCATTAAAAGAGTCCAAGAAGTGCTTCTGTTAGAAATTATGAACTCTTCCTCAATACAAAGAAACCCAAACCAAACCAGAAAATTAAAATAGAGGCAGTGGCATTCAGAGCTGCTGTTTCTGAAAAGAAAAGAGGGAGTAAAGCAGGGATGAAATGGCTCCAAACCCGTAGGTCCACCCTGGCACAGGGGGGAGCTGAAACCTTACAATTAAGACCCTAAACCAGCTACAGTTTGATTAAATTCCCTTCTATAAAACATCTATCATTGTGGGATTTGCATAGGCATCCTGCTTCAAAGAAATATGCTTGCTTAAATAAAAATTAGGATCAATATAAGTATTTTATGTATTTCTTCCAAGATCACGTGCAAGGTATTGATGACTTCCTTGCTTAATTTTCTTCAGTCTCTCTCCTGTGAGTGATTTATAAAGAAAAATCTCAGAGAAGCAATAATAATTCCTTAGGGTATAAATACCACATCTGTACACCAACCTGACTGATAGCATGGTGGCAGAAATTTAATGTTTATTTATGCACACGGGAGATTCAATTTAATATTGGCTCAACTTTTTTATCACTATTTGTATTTGCTTGCATACTGAAATGTAGGTAATTTCAGAACATGCATAAATTCTTCTAAATGAGCTAAAGGAGAAATCTGAGAGCTTTCATTGCCTACACTTTTCCTGGAATTATTAAACGATCTTTAAATCCTACCATTCCAATTTTTTTAAATTGATTTGAATGCAAATAAACAAAAAGCCTACATAAGGCGAAATTCATCCCTGTGCCTATGTTTATTTAATCTTAGAAGGCCTCTGTAGCTATTTTTACTATTTAAGTCTCCTTTCAGAATTTGTCTTCAGGCATCATTCCAGTCCCTTCCTCAGGGATTTTCAGGAAACCTTGAAGCCAATTGTAACTACCATGATTTTTTTTTTTTTTCCTGCACAACAGGTGAGGACCAGAACCAGGTAGAGATATCAGCTCATGCAGAAGAGATATGGGTCTGGCTTTCCATCCCTGGGAGTGCCCAAGGCCAGGTTGGGATGGGTCTTGGAGTAACCTGGGACAGTGGAAGGTGTCCCTGTCCCCCAGGGGAGATGGAGTTGGATGATCCTAAGGTCCCTTCCAACCTAAACCATTCTACACCTTTAGTATTTAATATTCTGGCTCTTAAAATGGAGATAAACACCTGATGTCATTTGTATATAATTTGCTGTTTGATTTGCTGGAAGATGTCTGCAGAGCACCCCTGAACCGATCGCCACTGACAGAAGGATGGGTGATGGAAACCTCTAACAAGGTTTCCAAAGCAAACCAAACTTCCCCAGCTGCTCTCCCAGGCTGGAGATGGAAAGAAAAGCTCAAGGGAGGGGAATGTGCTGCTGTGGCTGCGCAGATAAAACACGAGAGGATGACTGAGAGCCAGAGCAGAGCCTCAGCCCTCGGGAGGGAAGGACCTGAGAGGATTGGCACCAGGGGGGAAGCTGAAAGTTGGAATGATCCGAGGACCACCCAGCAATGAGGAAATGTCAGGAAAAGCAGATCAGCTGCTCTGCAGGCCTGGGCTGTGCAAAGAGAGGTTGAATTTGGCTGAACGCTGTGCAATCCTAGAGGGGAAGAGCATTTAGAGCTACTGCTCCTGACAGAATAGGAAGGGGAAATGAAAAAAAGGGGGAAAAGCCCCCCATATGATTTGAATCCTCCCAATGACTCTGAGAAACAAGAAACTATTTGAAAATTTTCAGCATTATCACATATTCCAATGGTTGACTGAATATGTACCATGCTGGGTTATCTCTGTGGTTCTGCCCTGGTCTCCTTTTTCTTCAGCTATAAAAGATAAACCTGTAAAGTATTTTTCTAGCCTTCACTGCTTTTTAATGTTACCTAGGAGATTGACGGTTCTGTAGTTCAAAGAAATGCAAAAAGTTGGGAGGTTTTTTGTTGGTGGTAGGTTGGTTTGTTTTTTGTTTTGCAGTTTGGGGTTTTTTTGTTTGTTTGGGGTTTTTTGGGGGGGGGGTTTGAGTTTTGTTGCTGTTGTTTTGGGGTTTTTGTTTTTGTTTTTGGGGGGGTTGTTGTTGTTGTTGTTGTTTTAATTAGGAACTTCTAATTTATTTCAAATTACATTTTTGCTGCCTTTAGTATTGTCCTGAATTTTCAAGAAGAAATTTTGCTAGAAGCTTGCCAAGCTTGCTGGTCTCACAAGTTATTAATAAGGACTACATTAAACCAATCCATCAGCCCTGGCACTCAATCACAGTCAGTGAAACAGATGTTCTACCTGCAATGTCTCCCTAGAAAGAGCTACAAAGAAATGTGTTTTCTTTCCCTTTTAGCACTCCTTGATTGGCCACAGTGTATGTGGAGTTAAAACCTTTTAATTTAACTGTTAGTAACAAGGGAAATTATCCATCTACAATGCTGACTTACTCAAAGAGGACTTTTGATGTCTCCCTTTTGTTCTCACCTCTAACATAAAAAGGCAGCTTCAAAAAAAAAGAAAAAATGGTTGAAGTTCCTAAGTTCCTTGTTCAGAAATCAGACTATTTCAAATGTAAAAGATTGTCTACATCCTAATCAAATATTTACAAAGATATTTTTAAAGACCACTGATTAAATGCCCAAATATTAGCATTTTAGACTAGCTCCATTTTTGTTTTAGCGCATGCCTGACTTTGTTTGGTATCACCCTATTCCATGAGCCTAGATTTGGAAAACAGAGTTGTCCAGTGGTGGAATCTTGAAAGAAGTTTCTACCAGTGGAAAAATAAGGGGTAATGACATTGAAATATCATAAATTAAGAAACAACCCCTAGTGCTGGCCATGTCATTGGTAACTTAGAAAAAACAAAAGCTTTTACAGACCAAACACCTGCTCCATCAACTTCTGCCTTAAATATAACTATTGGCAAATCAGTTATTACTATTTCTGAGGTAATTTTGGTTTTTTTCTTTCACTCAAAACCAAGTTGCACTTGCATAAAAAGGCAATATCATTTCATGGTTTATAAACAGCTGTGAGATTGATTTGCAGAAATCTAGGACCAGTTAAGGCTGGAAAGGACCACTGGAGATCATCCAGTCCAGCTAAAAGTCAGCGCTGATCCAGGAAGGGTCCTTGGGAGCAGCCTGAGGACCTTGTCCTGTCTTTTGTTTGGAGCTGGGAAAGCCACATCAGGTTGGCTGTCAACATAAAGACCACTAAACACATGAGTCTTTTAAAAGTTGAGGAGAATCCTTTCAAGGACAGCGTTTCTCATAAGATTTTGCAAACAGCAGTGAGTACAATTTATCTGTCCAACAGATTGGCAGTATTAGATCCAGATAATGCATTAACCACAAGCTTCCATCAGCTAATTTGGCTGCTCTGTCATTCTGCATGCACTGTAATGTTGATATTGGCCTAAAAACTTGGTATTGGTCATGTATTTTTGAGCCCATTATCAGGGGAGAGAGATCATTGGAAAATTGCCAAAATACAGAGCTTCCAAGGGGTGAAAAAATGCACTTTTACTGAGGTGGAAAAGTCTCATGGGAAAGGATTGTACTAGAACAAATGAAGATTCAGAGCTGGGATTTCATCTCTAAATTTGGGGTTTTTTGTAGATTTCAAAGCATTTTACAAAACTGCTAAATCTGACTCTCCTTATGTTACAATTGTGGAAAGACCAAGTCAAACCCCAGGTTATCACAGCTGGGCTCTCAGGTGCAAATTTCAGCTGCTGAGCAAAAACAGCTGGATTTGCAGAAAGGCTGAGGAGCCTGAAGAAGGCTTGTTTCAGGCACCACAACTCCAGCTCCAGCTTTGGCAAAACTAACCACAAAATCATTTAGGCTGAACAGACCTCCAGGATCATCAAGCCCAGATCACCCCCTTGCCAACCAGAGCGGAGCACTGAAAGTCGAAGCAGAGCTTCTCAGCCTAGATTTTGTTACAGTGGAGATAAATCCTGGGTCTATCCTGGGCCTGCACTGAGGGATGAGTGAGGGATGTGGCAGATGTGCTATGGATGAGGGAGAAAGGGCAGGTGGTGCTTTCAGAAAGGGCCACAGCTGCCATCACATCACTCCTTTGCGGTGTCACGGCACTGTCTCTGTCCTAGGGGCAAAACATAAGGAAATCCTAATTCTTGTCTCACTTCCACCTGCCTCCTGCAGCTCTCAGCTGTCCCTTCTGCCTGCCCCAGGAGCTAATAACCCTCTCAGCAAGTCAATGAAAGAGACACAAATCCCCTGCCAGTCAGCCCTGTCTGTCACCGAACTGTCCACACTGCCACCCGCAGATAAATCCACTGTGACCACGCCTGTCACTGTCCTGGAGGTCAGAGCTGATGTAAACTGAAGGGACCTGGTTTATGCCTCCTGAAAATCAGTCCCATTCCATCTGTCTGTTTAAGAACCAAAAGACATAAACAATTACAAACACTTCAAAGATTTCACTGTCCTACCTTGTAACAAGCTCCAAAGCTTATCTGTGTTGATAACAGACTTTTCTCTCTCTCCTGCCTGATTTGCTTGTTTGATCCACTTTTTCAACACTTTCCCTAAAGGTAACACAAAACCTTTCTGAGTTGCTCATGCAACTTTTGATCATATTTGATAAGCAGGACCTCTTTTTGAAGGTTGTGTATAACTATTCACACTGGGAGAAGTCCCAGTGGCTTTTCCTCTTCCAAGGGATTATTTGCATATTGGGTCAGGCAACAGATATCAGCAGTTCCATTTCTCTCCATCAAATACACAGAACTCGAACAAAAAGATGGGATTGGCTTGTTATGTGTGTGATCTTATTTTTTCCATCATCAATAATTGTCAGTTCTGTAAACACAGGGGATTGTGGACATCTGATAAACTGCAAAGTATCTGAAATATGTTGAAGAGGTTGACAGACATGGCATGGGGCCTATGGAAGTTATACCTACTGTCCTTTTCATGTTTTCTCTTTTACTTGGGGCTCCAATATTTTTACAGAGAAAAATATTTTTATAGAAAAAATATTTTTATAGAAAAAAAACCAAACTGCAAATTATACAGTTGTCCTTTTTAGCTGCCAGGGCACACTGTAGACTCATATTCAACTTGCCATCAACCCAAACCCCAAATTCTGTGAGGTCACGTATTTTTGAGCCCATTGATGACCCTCTCTTTCTGTGAGGTTGCTCTCCATCCTCCTGTCCCCCAGGTTCGATATAAAACCAGGATCACCTCATCCCAGGTGCAGAATCCAACCTTCCGGAAGTACTTGCTTTCCTCCAAACTGTTAAAGGAGTTGATAACTGAGTAGCTCAAACTTAAATATTATAGAATCATAGAAGCCAAGACTGGTTGGGGTTGGAAGGGACCTTTGAAGGTCGGTCACCTGGTTCAATTCCCTGCAGTGTGCAGGGACATTTTTAACTAGATCAGGTTGCTCAGAGATCTGTCCTGACCTCGAATGTTTCCAGGGATGGGGATCTATCACCTTTCTGGGCAGCCTGTCCCAGTGCTTCACCACACCCATTGTAGCAATCTGCTTATATCTAGAATGAATCAACCTTCTTTTCCATTTAAAACCACTACCCCTTTCCTATTCATCTTTTAGACGTGTAAGGTGAAGCAGTCTTTGTGTCCCAAATTGCATTCAAAGCCCAGTGATGCAAATGTTCATTAATATGTAGTAAATATTGTAGTATCCTGTTACATTTTTTAATGTCTATTTAGTATGATTTTGTCCTGTCAGCTAAAAGCTGTATTGTCAAGATTTAGTTACAAAGAGGGGGCTGATATGGTAATGATGGCAAAGCAAAACAGAAGCAGGCAAACAGCTTTTTTTTTTAGGAATTCTTTCTTTTTATTATAGTTTGTGAGAGGTTGTTTGGAATGTGGATTCAACACCAGTGATTCACAGGTAGTTTTCTACACAGAAGGGAGTTAGCTAAGTGCTTGGTAAATGCAGACCAGGTCAGTGCATTTAGTGGATTCTAGGGAGGAGCTCAGCTGACCCCAAAGCATGAGGAGTTTTAGCCCCTGAGGTAAGATTCTGGATTCCAGGGTTAGCTGCTTGAACTGAGTGACACAATCTCACCTGTAGCAAAAATCCTTTCTCTTTTATGAAATAATGCCTTGTATTTCTGCACTCAGGAGATACTAAAAATCCTCTCTTGAGGAGGGCTGGGAGGTAAAGAATGCGTGAAGAGTTAAAGGAGACAGGGCTATAGTCGATGACCTATTCAGCAGTTCTTTTATTCTTATCTGAGAGCATCAGGATGTATTTCTCTGCTATCAGCAAGACACTGGCAAGTTCTGTGGCTAATTAGCGAAATCACTTTAAGCAAGGGATGACTCTTTAAAATAGGAATCAGAAGCCAGCAGGAAATGAAGGATAGAAAACCTCTCAACATTTATAAGGCTAATGCAGAAGACAAACATCTCCTGAAAATGGTTCATCCTGGCTTAAACAAGTGCTAGAATTCCTTGTTTATACCTACTTTATATTGTACACAGGGAATATTTGACTTAGGTAGATCTACATGAGTATATTTTTGATTTTTGAAGTAAGGTGGCATGGATCTCAATCACCCCGCTCAGCTGACCAGGGATAAACCAGGTCTTCAGTGTTTAAAACACAAGTGGAACATTCTAATTAATCATTATAGGACCTAGAGAAGTCACATATTTTTCATTAAATGCATGGTCTATCAGCCGTCAATGAACTTGAGATGTTTTATTAGTTGAAACTTAATCTCACTCCATCTTATTTTATCTGCTGCTCATTACTATGCTGAAAGGTGTGAAACCAAAAAGATTTAACTTAACATAAAATCTGATGTCATTAAAACCTGAACGTAGAAAAAAGTGGGGGAAAACAAAAATCCAAAGTGCCATGGAAAAAATATCAGAAACTTGCACCAGAGTATTCCACATTACCTTGATCAAATCAGGAAATGCAAGTGAAAAACAAACCAGTAAAGACTGAGGAAAGCCTATGTTTACAACAGAATCTGATCGTGTAATGTTGTTATTCATGCAAGTAAAAATTAAATTTATCTGTGCTAATGTAATTTTTAACTAGAGGAATCATTACCTGAACAACAGTGCTATTTCTTGGAGGGAACTTAAAGAATGAGTTTTTCCTGAAACAGCAACAGAAGGTTTTCCTTTCAAAAAGTGAAGCAAAACGAAGAATGTTAGAAGTCAGAGCTTTTGCTAGGATTTGGTTGCAGGTGACCAATGGAACATAACTATTACATTTTAAAAGGAATCAGCTCCTCCTCTGTCCCATTGACTTTCAGGTTTAATAGCAGAGGACAATTCATAGCACAAAGGCATTAGCTTCATTTGCATTGTGAGTTAATAACAGATGAAGTTCTTGCCAGCCAGCTCCTTGCAATGCACTGAGTGAAGCACAGAATTGATTTAGTACATGCAGTAAAATTAAGTGGACATTTTGCAATGCCTGAATTAATTGCAGGATGTATTTTTGTTTATTACTTCCGAGGGAAACTTCGGTGGTTCTCATTAAATGCATGGATGGATGGACGGGTGGGTGAATGATTGATGACACAGGATCAAATATAGCCAATTATTTTTCCATTTCTTCTAGGCATATTGCTCTATTAAGAACCAGAATATAGCAATAACAATCAAACTTAGCAGAGCCATCCTTATTTGCTCTTTAAGGCTGAAATTCAGCCCTGTGAATATGCACAGTGAACACCCTTTTGCATTTCTCCTTCCTCCCCACCAACACTTTTATTCATTAACAAGACACTGACATTTACAATAAGGACAGATTTTTTTCAGAAGGGTTTACTTTTAGAACTGCAAAATAAGTAATCCCATTTTCCAAAGAGTTTACCTGTGTTGGTCACTCACAGCAAATGCCACCCTCCTCTGGAGAACCCAGCCCAGCTGCCCACTCGGGCTTCAGAGGAGCTTCCTGGAATCAACAATAAGAGAAAAGAGAAGAATAATTTCATTACTCAGTTTCAAACCCTTTCTTAAAATTTGTGATGTAAAAATGAATAGATAAATACGGTGCATAAATATATCTGTTTTATACCCAGGAAAGGGCTCAGCCTTTGTTTTTCCTGTCCTCGTGGGGTTCCTCAGTGACAAGGGGATGCAACTCACACAGTGCATTCCAGCTTTGAGTCAGGGCTATTCACTTGTGTTTGGAAGTTGTTTTACCATCTAAACAAACAGAAGAATTCATCAAAGTCTTTTACCATCTAAACAGAAGAATTCTTCAATGTGGAGGCAGCTCCTGTCTAGGGTGTGTGTCCTCATCCTGGTTAACCTCTGTGGCCTCATGGCCTCTCCTCTCCCACTCTCTCTGTCCATACCCAATCTTTACTGAAGACCTGAAAGGTTATTTCCAAACACCAAAACCCATTTTTGGTCCTGTCTTTGTGTTATGGTGGAATCATGGTCCATTAATCAATTCTCTCCAGCCCAATTAACAGCGCCCAGAAAGCTGTGACTGATTACACTTTGCTTTCTGAACTTTCATTCACCCAGATTGGAATTTAAAACTTGGAATTAAAATTTGGTGACTGGCAACTGCTGCAGCAGTCGTTTCAAACTTCAGCTTGTTTCTGTGTGAGTTTTTTTTAATTTTATTTAACCTTACACATATTTCTACTTTCTAAAGGTTGCTTTAGCTTTGTGTTCACCTCCTCAGCAAAGGTAAGCCTCCCTCCGAGTTCAGACATTCTTCTCCTGAAAAAGCTTTCCTTTGTCCCAGCAGGTTCTCTCTTCCTGTACTATCATGTCTCTCTAAGGATATAGCACTGTATACATTCCCAGAAAGTGTCTTTCTCCACATTTATGGACTTTAAAAAGCCCACCAGATATTTCTGTCTCAGAGCTGATAATCTTGTTTTACATAATTTTAAATTTTTAATTTTTTTTTAAATATTCTCCAGGTCAAACCAAATTAGTCATGTGCTTTGCCCACGTTCACTTTAAATATAGGTATGTGAGAGCTTATAAACATGATTTTTCGACCCCACCACCCCTAATTTATCTGTAGGCTGCTCTGACCACATTTTAGATAGAGATTTCCAGGGCATAGTACACATAGTTCAACATCAGCTCCAGATATGGTCTTGTTTTAGTACATCATTGTAAATAAGAAATGAATCTGCTTCATCATACCAGGGTAAAAATGAGGCAACAGAAGGTTTAGTAACATGAGAAATATCTTATTTTCCCAGAAGCTAGACTCAGTAAGCTGCAACCTCTACACTCTGAGCCCTTTTAATCAATTCAGCATTGACTTCACTAGTCAAAACATTTATTTTGAATACCATTTATGCTTAAATTGATTCATTTTATTTGATCTCTTTCTGAACTGATCCTGAGTCTTTAAGGCTGAGGCTTGTTTATAAATATTTATATAATAACTGGGATGATTAACTTGTAGCATTTTTTCATCTGTTGCATTAAGAGGTTTTATATTCTTTCTTTTGATGTTCATTGATGACTTCCAAGTCTATTGTCACTGATTTTTGCTGTCCAACAGCAAATGGGAATGTTTTGGTTGGGAGTCTAGACATCCTTATGGAAATCCTTTTGAAGAACAATGATCCCGAAGAAATGCTTAATCACATGGTGCTTGTGCTGAAAAATCTGTGAAACATTGAGGAGGGGTGAACAACTCATGGCTTTCTGGGGAGCCCAGTAACCACCAGGCTCAGACTAATTACCATGAAACAATCCCAGCATCAGCTTTGTACCCAGTGCCAGGCACTGTGTGCTTCCCAGTGCAAATATCAGTGTTTGGAGGGAAACACAGCGATAATAACGCACTGCCACAGAGCAGGTGAGGAGGAGGAGCACAACCCTGGGGTCCCATCTGCTAAATCCATCGCTACTGCTTGCTGGGAGATGACGAAAGCCAAGTTTTAACTGCATCTGCCTGGGGCAGCTGAGTTTGAGGTCTGGTGCCAGGAATTAATTGGAACCAAACCAGATGATCATCCAGTTTGTGTCTTGATCAAAGTGCAGCCAAACAAAAATATATTTGTGTTCCAGCCGCTCCCACGTGCAATGTGAGCAGGTGATGAGGCTGAAATCTGTGCTCTGTCAGCACAGAATGTGTTTGACACGTGGTGGTGGTACTTTGGCCATAAGAGAAGTCCTAAAAGCTGTGACTTTTTTGGATTATTATGTATCCAGATAAAATTCATCCAATTTCCTTTTCAAATATAACCCAAGCCTTATTTTAGTTAAAAGGTAATAAAGTTTCTTTGAGATTGAAAAGACAGCCAGTCTTCCGAGAAATATGAAAACTGGGAGGGGAAAGAACTGTAGCTCATATGTAAGAGAGTTGCACTTGTTTTGTTGAGGTTAGAGTGAAAGCAGCTTTAAAATAAGATTGTTGAGACTCACCCACATCCTCCAACTCAGGCCCTGTCTTTTGAACTGAGTCTGCTCTGCAGAATTTCCAGCCTCAGTGTCACAATTCTGTGAGCCCCAGATGGGGGCTTCAGTTTCCAGCTAATAGATATTTTCTTGACAGCAAAAGGGAGTGGTGTGATCTTTCCTTAGATCTGCCAATCTTTACAACAGGGAGAGCCCTTGCTCTGCTGAGGAGATGCAGAACTGCTGCTCTTTGTGCTCTCACTGGAGGCAGGTAGAGAATCACTCTGATTTGGGCTGAGTCATGCTCTGGTTCTGCCTGGATTTCTCTGTTGTCCATATCGTGAGTCTAAAGCAGAGAGCCTAGGTATGTGGCTCTCCAAAATTAGGTAAACAGGAGAAATTTAGTTGTTTGGTTTTCCTATACCAAAGTGAGCAAACTAGAACAACCATGGCAACGTCACCCAAAACTGGACTTGTTTTGTAAAGATAGGAAAAAAAACCCCACCCAACAACATTTCTTTATAACCAGATAGAAAAGAACCTCTTTTCAGCTCTGTTCTGACAAAAACAACATCCATGTGTGAAAAGGTTGAAGTAGGTATTGACTTGATCTGCTAAGGTTTGTTTGCAAAAAGAAACTCCTCCAGCAATCAATGTCTGTGCTCTCTGGAAGAGCAGTGTCAATTCTGACCTTCAATCATGGATCAAAAAGTCTTGATTTTTATCAGGAAATAAAGAAACAAATGGATTCATTTTTTATCTGGTAGAAATCTTCTCTTTCCCATGTAAATATTTTAGGCTAAAATGGGGTTTGGTTTCTGCAACACTTCATCTTTTTTATGTGGGAAATAACAGAAGAAGAGAAGGCAAAGTTGCATTATTACATGGCAGTAATTATTACATGGCTGTCATTTAGATGTGAGAGACTGCAGCCTGTGCCAGCTTTTTTTCCTTTTTCAAGCCAGATTTTGCTCATGTCTGCAGCCTATTTAGTATAGTAGTGATGAAGCAAATATTTCTGCTGAAGTATTCACCCAACCATAGGAGCATCTGCATGAAAAATTCATGTGCCTACACAAGTGCATGACAATCTCTAATTGGAATCCATATCCCCCTAATGCTGGAATCAGGTGCATTGCTAACAAGCTGCAGGTGGAGACATGAAGAAATTAGTTGCAAGGCCCTTGATGATTGCTCAGACTTCATCTTAAATACGCTGGTGAATCTGTCATTTTTTTTGTAATTTACTTTTTGTTGGATTCACTGCTCATAATAAAGAGCCTCATCTCTTATCTCCCTCCAAGGCATGTGATGGACACAAAAGCTGTCCAAGGAAAGGAAAGGAAAGGAAGGAAATGAAACATTGAAAAGGAAAATGCAGAATGAGGTGAGGAGATAAAAGCTGTGGGAAGAAAAAGGCAAACACAGAGTTTTGATAGGGAGAGAAAAAGCAGAAATCTAATTTTGGTGGGATGGAAATCTGTCAGCAGTGATATGGTGGGACACGTGTCACACTAGAAATGTTACCTTGTGCAAAGACTCAGTGCCACTAAGTTTAAGAAGGGGAGCAAGTAAACAAGGATTCCAGCTCCACCACACTGTGAAGCTGAATAGATTTTCCGATAACCTAAAAACAAATCCCGGCTCTGAAATATTTTTTTTTATATTCTCATACCACAACAAAACATTGCTGTTTTACCTCCTGTGGGATAGATAAGAGGTGTATTGCCAGACTCAACCAGTGAAATAGCTGCAGATCTTACATATTCTCCTTCTTGGTCCCAACCTGGCGCTTGTATGCTTGATTGCCTCTCTGCAGGGAAGTCTGCAGCTCCTGTTTCCTTGAAGAATATTAAAGTCTGGAGTGGCACAGAGCACACCTGCCCTGCAGAGTTCCCCGCTGTGCAGAGGCATCCTGCTGCTTTAAACCACGCAGAGTCTGCGACTGCTCCATGCATCAGCCTGGGAGACAGCAAATCCTCCTCTGGGAGGAGTGTCCGAGCACAGCAGTCATGAGCAGCCTCTCCTAAATGCCCTTTAACTGATTTAAGTTTGTGTGCCCCCTCTGCTGAAACATCCCAGAGCCTCCGCAGGAGTGCTCAGGTGCCTCTGCTTTGGGATCCAGCTGCTGGGAAAGCACAATTTCCTGCCCATCCCACAGTCTCAGGGATGCTGTTCTCTCCATTGGCTTGGGATTAGCCAGGATTTGTCTCCTACCCGAGCTGAGATTCATCTCAGCAAATTTGTGTGCCTAGCATCTCATTTTGGTTCTTGTCTGGGTTCCCTCTGCATTTCACAGAGAGCTATTCAGGACCTGATTAATCTCACCTATCCTGGGCATTATTTTGGGGATGTGATTAATCAGTCTCTGCTGGTGTTAGTCTCAGTTAATGAGTGCTTGATGACTGGCATAGCCTAAACACTCAGCAAAATTTAGGTGGGGGATTTCATAAGCATTTGACAAAATATTCCTGTTGTTCAGCTCCATGAAACCACACTCAAGTCAACAGAGCTTCGAATTTCAAACAAAGACAGCAGCTCATGGGTTTTTTGGGCTATCACTGCTCAGGGGCTCCTGTCCTGTCACCTTCTCCTGCCAACAAGCTTTGACAGTATTGGACACTTCAAAAAAAAGAAAACCAAACAAAAACCCTTCAACATAATTGAACTGGACAAAGGTGGACAGATGCAACCCTAAGTATAATTAACTTTCTGCCCTGCTTGATATGAAGAAAGAGAGTCCATTTTGTCCAGTCCAAATGATGTTTGCAAATTGCTGCATTGAACTAATGCATGATGACACAATTTCCTTGTTGTCTGAGGAACCTTTATATCCATCATTTTTCTGTAAGTTGTCCTCAAATGCAGTCTCTCAGTTGGTACAAAACCCTGAGGAGATGCAGAGCTGCTGAGCTCCAGCCCCTTGCTTCAGCCAGCAGCTTCACCTGGGAAGTTTTGCTCTCAAACAAACTGGAAATGCCCATGGAAATCTTCCTAAATGCTACATTCTACAACCTCTTTGAAAGCTTTGTCTATTTGAGTTACACAAAGCAGATTTGACATCCAGTATCTGATTTTGTTCGGTTTTTTTTTTCATAATCATTTCTGTTGGTTGTAGGGCCAATAAAAATGTATTTTAGCTCAAAAGGTGTGACTGCAAAAACTGCTGCAGGTTCCTCTAAGTCAGTATTCCATAAAGATCTTTGTAAAACAGATTATGAGCACTGGCACAGAAAAAAGTGGGCAACTGCTTTCTTTGCTATTTATATATTAAATTTTACTATATGATGACCATGTGAAGTCTTTGGGGATTATTGCAATAAAACACTTTTATTGTTCCATATATATTTTGCCACAGTTAGTATTAGATTCAATTTATGAACTGATGTTACCTGCTAAAGATACCATTTTGAGAGAATGTATACAGAGCAAAAATATGCTTTTGCAAGGAAGATATTAAATAAATATTGTATCTTTGTCTTTGTAGTCTGGTTTCCATAGCAACTTGAAGTTGCACTATCATTTGATCAGCTCTTGACTGGAAAGCAAAACATTATTTTGGTCCAGAAAAGAAAAAAATAAAAAGAGTTATTACCATCTTCAGTAAAACATATCATGGTATCCTTGGTAACACCACCATCAAAACCAGAGTGCGTGCATTTATGCTGAAAAATCAGCCATGTTCCTGAAGTTTTAAAATATATAAAAGGGAAGAGAAGGTGGGGAAAGACTAGGAAGAATGTATTTTATAAAAAACTAGTGCTGGATTGAGGTGTCAGGGCCAGCTGGCAGAGGGACAGTGGCATCTGTGTCCTGAGGTACAACAAGAGACACCGTGAGATGAGGTGGGAGGGATGTGACAGAAGATCAGATGTGCTCTGTACCAGGCACAGCTTCCATTTCTAGTTTTCAGCTGGAATAATTGGTCCTTTTTTGAGCTGAAAGCTTTTGGGTCAGGTTTGTTGAAAATGAAGCTGAGTATTTGCATGTCTCTGTTTCCTGTATAGAGAGGGAATGGAGTTCTTTCAGATGTAAATCTGATTTTGAGAAAGATGTTAAACCAAATGAATATAGAGTTAAAATACATTAGAAAAATCTCTCTTCTCCACTTAGTGCTTATCCATTTTTGATCAAGTGTTCAGAGTTAGATCAATTTGATACAAAGGACTGTGCCAGAAAAACCCTTTCCTTGGGAAACTCTCCACTGGGAGAAGTCCCTAAATATTCCCTCAGAAGGGGACTATTTGATAATGTGGAAACTTTTGCAGTGAAAAGGACACTTTAAATTCAGAAAGCAGCTTCCACAGCAATTAGTTAATTGTGTAGAACATTTTTTTAACATTTGTAGTTTTCCAACCTATGTCACTTGAAGCACACCAGCTCAACAACTTGTTGGATTATTTAAAACAAAACGAACTGGACAGAAAGTGCCAAATCTTGATCTTCAAAACATGCCAGGAAATGAACTTGATTTTACGGCATCACAAATTATCACTAGGCATGATCATAACTCCATTTATTCTTCACAATCCTCTGCCAACGAAGGAAAATTCCTGGCAAATCAGTATTGCACTTGCTCACTCTCTCTTTTTGTCCAACTCATTTTCTCCTAAATGCTGACAAGGCCCAATTCATGAAACAGATAATGTCGAAGCTTTGCTAAATGTGTGACAATTGTAATGACTATTTACAATGTTTTGCTTTTGAATTCAGATGAGCAGTTCTAGAGCTAATCTCTGATATTTTGCATTCATCATGAGCTGATGTTTCCTAGGTATTCACTTGTGCTGTGATTTACATTCACACTGATTTTCTATAAATGTTGAACTTCTGTGAGTGACACTGGAACACTTTCTCTGATCCCGAAAATAGACAAGTCGTGTTTAAAAACTGTGAATGGAAATTTAAAGTCAAGAGCAACCATTAAAAAATTTTAATTTTCCCCATTTCCAGAGTAGAATATCTGCAAGTATATCAAGTTTGGCTTGATTGTGCCATTACACAAAGCACAAAGGAAGGGGCTCTTGTGTTTTTACATAGCAAGTATCAGATATTCAGACCTTAATTTCCTTCCAAGGCAGGCTAGTTCAGTGTCTCAATTTATTTCCCCTTTTCCCTCCTCATCTCCTTCCCACCCTGCTACACAAGATCAGTGCATTATTCACTTGATACAAAGGAATTAACCCTGGACATGGAAGAAGACAAAACCATGCTGTATAAAAAATCAGTCAATACCTACAGTCCTTCTTTCACAGGAATTCTTTCTTTAGATATGGCAAGAGACCTACTCATGTAGCCAAAACACCTTTCTTTGCTCCTTCCCTCAGCTTCTGTCAAACAACACTGAAACGTTTTGGTGCTAAATGCACCAAAAGAAGCTCTTTAAAATATTAGTTCTTACTGTGGCCATTTCCTATCAGAGATGAAACGTTTCTTAATGAAATGCATATCCAACTTAATGGCACTGCTTACAGTCACCGTGCATGTCTTCTGGCCAGTGTTTAAGCAATAAAGGACACCAGCATTTCCACACAGCCAAAAACCCTCTGTGTGTGCTGAGTAAACAAAGCTGATAACGATCATTGTCTTTAGCATTCCGGGCAGATAAGACATCACTCAGGCTCTAATAAATGGGTTAAAGCAATACTTTCTGTCAGTTTATAGGACCTGGAGTCATTAAGAATAAATTACTTTTTTAATTAAAGATTTTTTTATTACCTAATGAATGAATTTAAAATGTAAACTGCTGATTGAAAAAGGAAAATGGACGTCAGCCAAGACTGTGAATTCCAGTATGCAGGAAAAAAATTGATGAGAGCCAGCCACACACTGCATTGACCTTCTACAATTTGAACAGGTAGTTAGCATGTTTGAAGAGAGCGGTACATTAACATAATCTGAATTATCATTATTAAAATGCTGCTCCAGGTGTAATTAGTATTTTATTATCATTAGCGTTATGACTTAATTTCTGTCCTGGACAGATTTCATCTAGTGCTGCTTCTCTCCTGTCTGCATGAACTGTGAGTTCAGTGGCAACTAACAATGAAAGCTGTCACAGTTGTCCCACAAATTAATAGATCTTTGAGTCAGATGGAGCCCTCCCAGGAATTTATCCCCCAATCCCATCTGCCTGCACTGCCCTGCGATGCTGTGATCCTGTGGTCCTGAACAAACCTGTGCTGACTGCTTCTCCAAGGTTCCCTTTCCCCAGCAGTCACAAACATCTCTGGAAAGTCTTACTCAGTCCTTATATTTTGGAAACACAGAAAGTAGGAGGTGAAGCTGCTCTGTTGTGATCAGCCACCGGGGCCCCCAAATTCCTGCACCCCACAGTCAGCTGCAGGATGTTGGATTTCCCTCATATTCGATAAACCTGTTCTTACAGCTTGGCTTTGTTCATCATTTGATTGTCATCATGTAATTATTACACACCCACCCCACCCGGTGATGCATTTTAATCACACCATCGTACCCCAAATATTTCCCCTGAGAGACTCTCAAGGTCAGAGATTCTCACACCCGATATGTGAGCGGGTCATCCTCACCCTCCTGGTGTGCTGCATCACTCATAGCCAGGCAGACCTCGATACCATGAGCTTCTCTCTTTGTGTTTTGAGTGATAATTAAAACCATCACTTTCCTGGGGATTTATTCTTGGCTTTGTTTGTCTTTGTCAAGCCTTCACAGAGCTCTGCTAAAACCCAGCAGGTTCATCAACCAACTTGGTGTTGGTTTTGGCTCAGAGCCACAGAGATCAAGGTATGCAAGGAGGAGCCACCACTGGGTACTCACCCAGGGCACCTCTTACCTTGGCACATCCATTTTCTAGTCTTTTCGTTCTCTTGTCTAAAAAAACCAGCACATTCTAAAAAATCATCCCATTCTCACATAAAGAATCACCATACTTGAAGGCAAAGTGTTTCCCCAGTGAATTATCTCCTCCATTTAATTTTTGTCCATATTTTTTATATGGACCTGTTTGGCTTTTACTTCCAGTCGCTTAATGTAATGATTGGTTTATTTTGTTTTATGTGCTGGGAGGTTTTGCTAGATAAAAAAAATTTCATTTTGTCTGATGGAGCCATTGATAGACTGTGAATTGATCACCTCTTTATATTCTCTTATATAAATGATATTTATGTTAAATTTCATGGACTAGAAGGAAAAGAAAGAAAAACTCAATGGTGTGTGTGTGTGTCAGTTTTTGGTGATTATTCAAAATTCTGTCCTTCTTTCCATTTCCAGGGTTTTTTTTTTTTAATTTTATTTTTATTTTTTAAACTCTTTAACTGAGGGGATTTACCAAGACCAGTATGACAAAAGCTGAATGACATTTCTTTTTGTTCCTAACACGTCTTTATTTGCTTATAATTTGCTAAGGCATTTCAAGCAAGATGTTACTTGAACATCTTCTCTGAACTCTAGAGAATGTGTTCATCCTACTGAAGTTATAGGTTGTGATGTGCAATCATTAAGAATTCATGAAGGTTTCTAATAATAATCTTTAGATTGGTGCCACCAGGATCTTTCTGAAACTTCCACCTTTCTAAATTTTTCCAAATTCATTCTCCACCTCAGGTTTTTCTTAAATTTTTTGAGCAAACAGAATTATTCCTCTCTCCTTAAGCAAAAAGTGAAAGAGGGAAATCTTTCCTGTTGAAACTAGAACTTGTTTTGAGGAGCCCTATATACTAAGAATTCGGGGATTAAAAACTAGTTTGTCAGAGAGAAAATTTAAAAGCTTCCTTCTTCCAGAATAGACTGAATGATATTTGAGGCCCCAGAACTTACAAAACTGCAAAGACAAACTTTGCATTGTTTATTCTGAGTTTCTCCCTTCTTTTGATGTATTTCTGGCTATGAGCACTTTTAAATCGATCTGAAATTTATTTTCTTAAGAAAAAAAAAAATCTTAATAAATTGCATAGAGAAGCACCATACTTGAGCTGCTGACTTTTAAAAGTCATTTGTCATGTTGAGTGGCTGATTGCTTTTAAAAGTCAGAAATTTAAAACCAGCGCTGATCTCTCTGGAGTTGCCGTGTGGTGAGACCAGACAGGAGTTACAGCCCCGTCAGCATCCAGTGCACAAGGAGACAGTCACAGGTATTTGCCTTATGTGGCTTTTCATCCATTCAGCTTTTGGGGCCCAGGCTTTGGGAGATCCTTCGCAGGGTAATTGCTAATCCAGAGGAGCTTTGTGCTCTGCTGGGCTCTGAGCAGCCTGGGATGGGGGAAGGTGTCCCTGCCCATGGCAGAAATTGGAACTGGATGGGCCTTAAGGTCCCTTCCAACCCAAACTCTGGTTCTGTGATTCTACAGCTCCAGAGGAACCACCAGAGATGGTACACAGGAAAAACACAGGATCAGAGCAAGGTCTGAACATCCCAAAACCTCTTTCCATCAGTGACCTGTAGTTAATTCCTAGCAAAAGACTAATTACCAGGGGGTACCCAAGATTGCTTGCCCAAACCCCATTTATCCTCCAGCAGCACCTCTCTGAGCAACTCGTGGTGTTCTTCATAATTGCTAACCACAAAATTGCATTTTTTATTTTAAAAATATCCCTTAGGCATCTTCCATTAAATTGTCCCATCATCCCTAGAATCATGGGTGTTATTATTGTCGCTTTGTGACAGAGATTTCCACAGCTTAATCACACAGCATGTGAAGAAGCAGCTTCCCTCCACCTCAGGTGAGTGTTGTTAACTCTCCCCTTTCTCTCCACATTCATCCCAAGTTCTCAGATTCCTGCCCAGGAGTTTATGAAGTGGCTGCAGAAAGCTGTGCCAGCAGCCCACAGCTCTCAGGCCACAGCAGCCACAGTTTATGGCTCTCTCTGGAGAGGTAAGAGTTCAACCTTCAGAGCCAACAGCCCAACCAAGCATTGATTAACAAGACCTGCACCCCTGCCAGGAGCTGGAGGTGTCAGTCAGAAATATGCAGCAGGACATCCCCCCCCACCCCTCTCTCCATGGCTGGTGCACAGATAACTCAGATTGAGTCTAAAGCCCAGCAAGAAGTTATCTCTTGGTGCCCAAAAGTCTGAGATCTCCAGCCTTGAATCCACATCTTGGTATGGAGAGAGGATGTGGAGAGAGATTAAAGAAATGAGTACCTGAACAAAAGACACATTTTTACACTATAAAAGACACACGGAATATCACAGAGGCAGAAGCTTTTCTACACGGACACTGGAGCGTGAAAAAGCCTCTCCCCAGAGTGTGGATGCAGCTCTGTGGTGACTTCCTGAAGACTGTATTTTTCTTTGCTAGCAATAATAATTAATAATAATAATAATAATAATAATAATAATAATAATAATAGTGCGCTGCATTTTTAGTTATTTGTACCTTTGCATTTGTTCTGTAGTATGTAGTTTTGTCCCAAGTCTTATATCTGTTATTTTCTGTCTAATAAATGATAATTTATGTCATATTAGACCTAATCAGCCATGATTAAAGAACTTGTGAATGAGACCGGGTCTTGGGGTGCTGCCACCCCAATAAGAGCTCCTGCTGCTGCCAAAGGCCTGGGCACAGGCAGAGATTTAGCTAAGCTCCTGTCCCCATTCATAACAAAATCCAAAGGTGGCTTTGGACCTGTTCCCTGCCCCTGTCCCTCACTGCCACCCTCGGGTTCACCGTGATTAGCTAAACCTTAGCCCCTTCCTGGGCAAGACATTCCATAAAAGCCTCACATCATTAAAATTTGCACTTTTATCGTGACCCACTGCAACCTCAATTTTGCAGTAGTCAGAGCAACTTGTGGAGTTTCTTATCTACTTCCGCATAATTGTGGGAGATACTGAACATCCCAAGTGTATTTTATATAAACTGAGACACAGCAATCAAAGTTTCATGCAATTTTGGGTGTCTCTCTTTTTTTTTTTTTTTTTAACTTTTCTGGGAGGAGCAATAACTTGTCTATTTTTATGTGACTGTATTTCTAATTTACAGCAGAATCTCCTAGAGCTTGGAAAATGTACTTTCTTATATAAGTCTTATAAATCAAAACACTAATAAATAAATATTGCATATACCAGGCAAGCAGCAAGTCTGCAAATCATTTTTTTTTTTGGTAAGTGCACAGTAAACCTTACCGTGGCAAGGTTGTACAGGTGAAGTGTCACAAAGATTTGTAGGAAAAAAAGTGTGCTGCCATACACAGAATTTTAGATTGAAGTTTCCATGTCACAGCGCTCTCAGCAGTCACTTTTGCAGGGTGCTCTCATGGTAAATAAGGCAAACTGCACTCGTCTTCCCAAGGAGGAGTGGGCGATCAGAGCAGGGGTGTTTTTTATCCCTACCAGTGCCAGTGAAGCTGCACCTGAAATACAGGTCTGGTTTTGGGCTCATCGGTTCAAAAGGGATGTGGAGGGAGAGATTTGAGCAGCTGTGGGAGGAGTTTGGGTTTGTGACCTGCCTGGGGAGGTGGAGGAGCTGGGTCCCCATCCTCTGGTGAAGGGGGTGCTAAGGAAGTGATCTAATGCCAACATGAGCTACTGGAAGGGTACTTGCAAATTTAAAAAAAAAACCTTTTTTTCCCATTACTAGTGCAGGAAATGGCCCAAGGCTGAACCTTGAGAGGTTCAACTCGAGCATTGGGCAATCCCTTCTGACCCAGTGGGTGTTGCAGCACTGGACAGGTTTCCAAGAGAGGTTGTTGGGCTCCACTCTTGGAGATTTCTGAACTGATTCAAACACAACCAGGGCTGACCTGATCTGCTGATGGTGCTGGTCCTGCTTTGAGCAGGAGGCTGGACTGAGTGACCTCTGGAAGCCTCTTCCAACAGCCTCTCTGTGAATCCAAGAAGATATCCATGATTTCTTAGCTGAGGCAATTGCATGGTCATGCATCTACAGTGAATTTAGCATGAAGTTATTATTTTTTACAGAGTTTTGCTGCAATGCACAAAAACAGTGGGTGGTAAATGACCAATGGAAAGGTCTTTTTATCACACTTTACTTTTGTGGAGGTATCAGCTGTAAAAAAAATACACTTCTCCTCCATCTCCAAATCCAGGCCATTCCCAACTGGCACTGTGCAGATCAGCTTCTTTTAGCCCTTTGGAATTTGCTTCATAGGATGAAGACACTTGCACAGGCAAATAATATACAGCGCTCTCCTTTGGGAGATATAATGGTTATTGCTCACACTTACCTCACACACAGCTGAGTGAAGAGCCACATAAAATCCAGGCAATTTACAAGGCAAAATAAATAGGATTTGCAGGTGCAGTCTAATTTACTGATGGAAAACAAAATATCACGTTGGAATAACTTGTTTCTGAGAAAGGAAAGGAAAGTTAGAGAACATGACCCTGGTGCCACTGCAGCTTGGCTCTTTCTCCAGCATGGAGCAGAGGGACTGCAGTTTTTGTTGTAATTGGTGGAACAGGGCAACATTCACAACAGCCTGATCTGTTTGGATGAGACAGTGGATAACTAATCACTGATAAAACTAAAGATACGAGAAAAAGCTTGCAAAGAAAAAAAAGTGCAATATCCTCTGAAAGCTTTTTTTATTTTTCCCACTCGTAGCTGCAAGTTGGTGTCACTGAGACCTCCCCTCCTAAAATCACAGCTGCAGTTCATGGAAAAGTGCCTTTAATGATTTGTCTTTAGCATTCCCCAGACCTGTCTCTCAAACCAGCAGCATTCAGGAAGCCTCTGTGGGGCACAGCATCAAACCTTCACAGATTAATTGGGAAGAACCTCTGGATATGGCAGCTGTGCTTTTCAAACCAGAGGAGTTGTATGAACAATCCACAAACTCCTCTGGCCAGAGAAGCTGAACTGAATGGACAAATGCCAGGTGACATGAAACTGCTTGAGTTAATACAAACACTAAGATATCCCATTTGCATCCTTAAGATATCCCATTTGCATCCTAGACTTTTTACTCTTCTATAAAAAAAGTCTACCTGGACATCTGCTCATCTTTGTAATATACTCTTAGGGCTATGAAACAGAGAATGCATATGAATTAAATAAAGTGGAGAAGGATATTTAATTTTATTAAATAAAGATGCCTATGAGACTCTTTTTCAACATCTCTCTCTTTTTTTTTTTTTTTTTTTTTTTTAGATTTCCTCTAGATCCATGCTGTTTGAGTAATTCTAAAAGGCGACACTGACAAATGGCTGGGATAAAAGTGCATGCATAGGTAAATTCAAGCCACTATTTGCTAACAGACAGAAAAGTACCTAGTTTTTATTAATTTACCTTGAACTTTAAGTTAGGATAATACCCAGCAATTCTAGCTGAATGAAAATGATGCAGACAATGCCTTCAGCAGATCTGCATATCTGTACAGAGATCTATATAAAATTACTAAGGTTCCCAGCATTGTTGATTAATTTTTTTTTTTTAATGCTCATTTTCCCGTCTCTCTTTTAGCTGAGAGGCAAAAAGAAAATAATAGAATGACCAGCACAAAACCCCAAAATCTGTACTGGCAGACAGAACCAGTTCTCATGAGGGAAGCTTACAAAAATGTAACAATAAAGGCAGGTGGACATCCAAGTTTGCAGCAATCAGACCTGAGTGCCTTATCACCAGACCAACAATTTATTCACAAGATGTAATGGCTTCCTGCAGACCTAGTGCAGCCTTCAGGCTGAGCCCAAATTAAGGTGTTTAGTCCAACAAATGGATGCTGAGCCACCTAATCCAGGGAGGCAGAGCTGGTTTGTTGAGGTGAGAGGGTCTGCCCCAGGCTGCTCCCGCCTCCCGGCCTGGCTCCGCCTGCTGTGGGAGGACCTTTGGGGTAGAAGCTTCCAGGCCCACCCCTGGCTTCTGGGCATAAGAAGCCAGAGCTCAAGACCCATCCCTCCTTCCTGAACCTTCTTGGCTGTTGGTTGTGCCATTGGCCCTTTTGAATTGTACCCCTCCCCTTTACGTACTGATTGGTTCGCGTATGCTTGTACCGCCCTCTCCCTCTTCCCTCATTGGCTGTTCCTTTCCCTATTTAACTGGCTGCTCTCAGGCAGTTGGGGCCATTTTGTTGCTACACCAACGCTGCAGACATGGCCGTCCATCCCCTGCTCTCCCTCCCGACCACCACGAACCCTCTACCTCAATAAAGGAGAGCTTGGGAAGGAACAATCCTCCCACCACCCTTTGTCTCGTCGTCGTCTTCTTCCATTTTCGTCTACAACACTGGTTGATCTGAATTTATTTCAGATGTGTGCAGATGTCTCCTGCTGACCCAGTGGGCCGTGGTTCCAAGGCAGTATAGCCTCAGGGTGCCGCTAAAAAGTGTTCCAATCCCTTCCCACCTGTCTCTGTTGCCTCCTTGCATCACATCAGTCACCTGGGGCAGTGAAAAACCAAGCCATGCCCCCCAAAATAGTTTTGTCCCCCGTGAGATGCAGTGCAGGAGTCCTGACAATCCGCTGGCTCTGCAGGGATGGGACAGCTCAGTTCGGTGCTGATCTGTCAGGCACAAGGTCCCATACAGGAAAAAAGAGATCAGAGAGCTGTGAGAAGATCCAAGCACTGCTAAAAAAATAGGAAGCTTCCAGCAGTAACCCAAACTAACACTGTATTAGGTGCAAGTCCACCTCGTCCATTTTTAGGTGCAATGAGTTTTATTCCTGGACCAGACCCAGATCTGGCCAGTGATGGGCTCAGAAGTGAGACATGATTCTATAGTCTTTTATTTCTTCTCATGGAGTCCAATATAGAGACATTTCAGACTCTTTTCCCACTGAACAAAACTGTCCTCAGACAAAGGAGCTGCAAAATGCTCCTGCTTACCATAAATTATATGTAATTATGGATTACAAACATTCTTAGAGCAAAGATTTTTGTCTTTTTTCTGAACCACCTGAGGCGTCTCACCAGGGCTGTGCTGTAATGGAGTGAAATGAGCACTTCTGAAAGAACCAAACAAAGCTGCTGATGGTTCTCAGAAGTAGTTTAATAACCCAGTCTTCTTTCTGAGGTTCTTCTGTTCTCTGATGAAAATCAGCAAAATTACCTTTTCCAGCCATCACCCAATCTGAATTTCTACATTTCTTCTTGCTCCAAATGTTTCTGTCTCTCTGCATAGTGGTGCCATTGTTTGCTGAGGACAAGCTAGTGCTTCCTAGAGACAAAAATAGCTTGTATTAAAAAGCTTATGGATTACGTAGGAGCAGAATTTTATTATATTGTCTTCTTGCTTTATTTTATTATATTGTCTTCTTGCTTTATGTGATAAAAACACTGAAATAAAGCATTGCTGAATGGCATAAACAATTCCAACAATTTTAATAAAACCAGCTAAATATGTCAGTGTGCTACAAATATATACTTGGCATTTAAGCATACAGAAATGGCAATTAGGAACAATTATTTTATAAGATATAGAGCTGGATCTTATTTTGACCTGATAGTCTCTTTATAGTAGGTAAAGACTTACAGATTTTTTCAGTTCTGTGTTTCTTACTTGCAAAACAAAAGGAAATTCCTTCAACCACCTTCAGAGTAAACTTGCACAGAAGTTTTTTGAGTGGAGTTGCAATTCTCCCTCACAATCCATTAGGTTCTGCTCTCTGACTTCAATAGAGGACTTAAATATATTAATAAACAATATAAAACGTATAAAAGCTTATTTAAAAAAATAGAAAAACTGATGTCAGTCTCTCCCTCACTTCTACAGGTGATCATGAGTCAGTCCCTCAATATGGATTCAAATTTGCTATGGAACAAAACCTGTACCATCTGTTCTTGTTGCCTTTTTTTTTGTTCAAGGCATTTTTCAAGATCCTTTCAAACTAAATGCCTGGAAAATGATCTTCAGAAGTTCACAAACCTCAGTGCAACTTTCAATTTCAAACCAATCCTTTTTTTTTTTTTTTTTTTTGTCATCTACCCATGGCTCTCTTAACATCATGAGGTGGACTCAGCTTTAAGTTGTGCCTGGAAAATGCTGGTTACCCCAGAATAACCTTGGAGCCCAGTAGGGTGCTGTTACTGGAAGTGCAGGGAGATGTTATTGGAATTTTTCATGTCACAAAAAATACTCATGAGAGTGCCAAGTATTGCAGTGATGCTGAATTTTTCCTGCAGGGGGTCAGTGAGGTTTCAGAGAGGGTTGGGATTTGGGGAAATGTTTTCTGCTCTCACATTTTTCCTGCTCCCCAGCTGGTTTGGTCTTCCCAAGTGGACTTCACTGCAGTGATAAAAGCTGTATCAGAAGGGAGTCCTGAGGCTCCTTTTTCCTCTCACTTTCCCCTTCAGCAGCACATTTCCTGCACTGATTTAGTCTCGGGGCACACATTATATCACACCTACAGCACGGTTTTTATGCCTGTGTGTGGCTGTGGAGGGTGAGCAGAGTTTCTGGTTGCAGGAAAGGGAAGGGAGCACAACCCCGTTCATCTGAGGTGGGGCTGAGAGGAGGAGACCCCCACATGTGTGGGACCCACGGAGATACAGCAAAGAAGCTGTGCTGAAAATCAGGGCACAGCATTAGCCATAAAATCAGGGCACAGCATCAGCCATAAATGCCCCTCTGCACCTTCTGTTTGTCCCCTTGAGCTCTGTGTCACACCAACTCCGGAGCTGTCCCAGACCTGCTCACAGGGGTTGGACAACTGGTTCAAGAAACTCCAGAGAACTGTGAAAAGTTTTCTGGAGTGCCAGAAAACTTTCAGGTGCCCATTGCTGAAGTGATCCTGCCCTTTGTTAGTCAGAATGTGATGGATTACTGAGCACAGCACTGTCCACGGCAAGCCTTTCCCTTCTGGCAGGTGCCCAGCGTGTCCCCAGGTGAGTCACAGAAGTGACAGCAGTTTGCAGTCATACCTGGCATCCCCACAGGCTCCTCCACTTCATTGTGGCAGATTTGGCTCACCAGGTCTGCAAACTCTGATGTGACTGAGTCAGAGAAAGCTTTGTAAACACCAGGGAGCAGTTCCAGGTAATTCAGACCTGGCCACACCACGAGCCTCATGTTTTTCCTCTCCAGAGAAGTCAGACTATTCATTTCATCAGTCGTTTATGTGCTGCACTGCCATGCTCTCACATTTCCTGTTCCAGCCACCTAAATATCCCTTTCCTATATCGAGCAATGAAAGACAGTGAAGGTTTAGCATTATCCAGTTATTCAGCAGTCCTGTCACTGTTCTGATGCCTCCCTTGCTGGAATGAAGGAGGTTCCTGCTGAAAGAAAAGGGATTATTTCCTGTGGTCTGCACTCAACTGAGGGGCTCTGCCTTCCACTCTGCCTGGACAGAGCAGCAGCTCACTTTGCTTTACCAAAATCCAATCACTGAGACCTTCGGGCAGGACAAGTAGGAAAATGTGACCCTGAACAAACAATTTCCAAGGGTAGAAATTCTCTCCTTCTGCCTCATTAAGCCTCACCCATGATTTCCCTCCCTCAAACACAAGAATTGCCATTTGAGAACAGAGCAATGGCCCATCCAACGCATCCTCATAATCTGGAATGCTTCAAGAAGGAATGTAAAACCCCATAACACATCTAATTGGACAATAATACACCACAGCGGGAGATTTCTGACTGACTTCAGCTGGTGATCAGGTCATTATCCAAAATATGAGAACGGACACCCCTTGTAATTTTTCATTGCAGCTACTGTGTTACTGCAGCTGCTGTTCCTCGCTGTGGAAAGAGCTGTGCTATTGCTTTCAGCTGGACAAAATCTGCATTTCCTCTTATGCATTCATGCTTTAAGAACAGCCACCTCGTGTCACATCAGGTTTCTCTCCTGGTTCCTCCTATGCTGCTCTGCTGATGTGTTTTGTTAGCATCTGAAATGTGGGGTTAAAAATTTGTGCCAATGACTCTCCAAGTTCTTTGCTGCCTTCTGAATTTTTCCAGAAAGCTGAAAGAGCCCTCCTTGATTAAATAAAAAGGAGAGAGACAGTAAAAGTAAAAGCAAAAGAAAAATGAAAACAAATATAAAGAAGTGCAAAACTTGTCAGATATACTGCTAAAAGAATAGATAAAATAAAATATCTGACCTATCAGCTACAAGCCCTGTAGCTTGGCAATATCTGTGTCTACATCTACAACTGTATTTGTATGTACAGACAAGGAAAGAGCCTGCAACGTCAGTTCTGTGACAATATTTGGGGTCTAAATTAAATTGCATCTGTTGAGATTAATATTATTTTAAATTCACTTTTTTCATGACCCACATTAGAAAAAGAGCAAAAGGTAAGCTAAGTCTAAGACTTAAGAATCCTTTAACAGACTTTACGAGCATGCCTAGATACCAGGCATCAACATTTTAGGCTTCGTTTCAAAAATCCAATATTTAAACACCAAAATAAACTAGAATTTTGGGTGACAGATCTAATTGCATTCAGGAAAAGCATGAAGTCTTGCATTTATACCTAGCAGTCTCTCCTGTACCATCTTCTTTGCAGTCTGGGGTCCAAGAATGAAAATTCTTTCTAATGGCTGCTTAAAGGTCATACCCTGGGTTTGAGGCTGAATTAAATGCCATCGTGTTTTGGGAGTCTCCAAAATCAATTTTGCTCTTGAGAAAATAATTTTTTAACTATTTTCAACCCCTTTACTGTTTTATTGGCAACTACTTACAGAGAAATTTGTCTTAGTGTATGAAATTACAGGGAATCCATATGCAAATACAATTTGGGATAACCTGCAAGACCCTTTCTCCTTGCTGTCTTTTTTTTTCATGAAACCTCACACATTTTGCCAGCTTTAAATTAGCCCCGATGAAGATCTGTCCCTTTGCAACAGCCTGACCCGGCTGGAGCAGACACAGCTCTCTGCTGAGGGGCTGGGAATGGGTCCAGACAGCACACGGGAGAGAGTTTCCAGCTGACACACCCCAAAAACGAGACTTTTCCCAATTCCCAGAGAATAGGAGACAAAACACGGTGTCAATAGGACCCCTGGCACCCCCGTGTTTCCTGCAGTGCCGCTGAGCTCAGTGCATTTCACTGCAGACAGCAGAGCAGAGATCAATGAGCCCAGGAAAGCTCTGCTCTCACAAACACTTCATTTTCCACTCACTGCTGCTGCTGCTCAGTCTCTAAACTAACCCAGCCCCTGATTTCTCCATGGTTTTGAGGACAAGTGGCATTGCAGCAGTGGCACCCAAGTATTTAACCAGTTTTTTGCTGAGAAGAGAGTCCAGGCTATTGGAAACAGTGCCTAAATTGTCTTGTCCTCCAAATTAGGCAACAGTTTAGCTAGTTTGGGGCTAGAATGACCTTGACTGTCACAGTTAAGAGAGAAGGTCACGAAAAAAGTTTACCACAACAGCCTCTTGGTCAGAAGAAAGGAAGAAGTAACTCTTTACTTTCCAGAGCCTTTTTATACTATTTTCTAACTTTCATGTCTCACAACCATTGGCTTTCAATTCACCACCCCACAATATCATTGGCTACCTACAGCCAGAACAACATCTTGGAAAAACACCTCCTGCATGAAGTTGGGTATCTCTGTTTATGAATTCCTGCTTGTTTTGAACCAGAGAGCCACTGTGAGAATTTGGGACAAGTTGGTCACACAGTAAAGTGGCTCTATGTGCCTACAATTCCCACACTTGACCTCTTCTATTTACAAGCGTACCTTCAAATCACGCATTCAAATCAATTTACCAGGATTAAAACATAATTGCACCCTTGGTATTTATGATTTCTTCTACATCCCATCAACTATCCGTTGAAACTAAGGATCTAAGCCACTTTTTATCACTTTTTCTCTGCCCTGGAAGCTGTATCAGGACCAAAAATGCACAAAGAAAGCCACGGTGGGATGCTGTTGCCTTCTATCGCTGCCAGACCCTCAGGAACGAGCATCACTTACACTTTTACTCTTTGCCAGTTTCTCTGCTTATGCAACCACTCAGCTGGAGCTGCATCAGTAACTCGATGCCCCCAGTGAGCAAAAAAAAACCAGGGCACATGTCTCAGTGTCTGGTCAGGCGAGTGTGTCATTTCTGAGGTGTGAGAGCTGCAAGGGACAACAGCAGTAATCTGCTCTGACATCCTTTATTACAGGAAAAGATCAGGCAGACATCACCCTTTACTTAGACATCGTTGCCCTGAGCAACTTCTGCTTGAGCTAGAACAGACTGCCAGAAATTGCTTCTTTTTAAAGGCATGGCTAAAGCCTTTAAAACACAGTGGGAGTCTACTGGTGGCAATTGGATTTTGTGTAGTGGTTGGTGAGATTAACCAGAAGCATGTTAAGATTTGCATTTACATATTTGAGCATGCATTTGTGTGTTTTTCTCCCAAATACTAATCTTTCTTGAGGAGCGACAGCAAATAATCCAAGCATGAGAGTCTGCATTCCCTCACTGGAGCTCACAAATTCTCCTGGGGCTTGGTGAATCCAGCTCCCCACAGATTCCTTTGTTCTAAATAACTTTCAAATAAATGAGCTCTTTTGGAATTGCTGATACGTTTTCCCATCACAACAGCACAGGAAAATAAAAAAGCTGTTGTTCCCTGGAGAGATTTTTGTTGTGCAAGGCATTGCTATCTCAGTATGGTTGGTCAAATAAACCTATTGATAGGCTCTTTTTTTTTTTAAATTCTCTCAAATACCATTTTACACAATTTCCCCGGTATTTTTATCTATTAAAATAAATAACAACTGTAAAAAGAATCACATTTTCATTTTGCAAGACTTGCTAGAGACTAACATTACAAATCAGTCTGAATATGATAGCGCTGGGATTATATTCAATGTCACTACAAAAGAGCAACAATTAAATATTTAGCTTCATGCAGAATTTCGTAGACAACAAAAGCTCCTCAAAGCTATGGAGGTACCACATCCCCCTTGATTTTAATGAGATTTATTGTCAAACCAATTTTTGGGCACTGAACCTGAGCAACCCCAGAGATTCCATTACTTCTAGTAGGATTTGTTCCTCTCAATTAGACATTCTTAAAAGTAATTCCACCTCTCATCATCCAAGAAATGCAGTGCGTGTGACCCACTTCAATGCTGAGGAGCAAAGGAATGTTTCCATTCTTGAAGAAGCAGATGTGAGACACTGGACCTGCACCAGGGCTGTGGTGTTGCCTTGTAGATAACCCAATACTCGCCCTCCTGGCACTGAATTTACCTGAAAGGCCATTTCCAATCCAGGGCCAATTTTGGTCTGCAATACTTTAATTACCTTCTGGCTATTATCACTGCCACCCTCAGCTGCTTCTCACAGGACAGGAAAATTTTGAATAACTGTCAGAATGTATTGAGCCTCCAATTTTAGTGTTTCTTTATGAACTTTAAAATATTTTTGAAAATTTTTGAAGGCCTTAAAGCAAGTTCTCATGCCCTTCCCAGCTCCCTGTTGTGCTGTGTCTCGGCAAAAATGCCCCAGTTCACTGTGGCTCTCACTGATGTTTCTACAGCTGAGTTCTCTGAATTCTTTGTCATTTGTCCTTAGGCACCTACCCTCCACTTAAATAGTAAAATTCCCATTTCACAGGGAAGGATCTGAATCACAGAAAAACGTAAGGATGTTCTGAAAGTCTGCACAAAGCAGGGGATTGAGGTGACTACTTCGCAATGGGGCTGAATTAATCCCAAAAGATGAAGAGCAGATCTGGGCGCTGAGAGAAAGCCAAAGCCCTTCTGATGGATGGGGAGATGCATGAGGATTTGTTTGGCTTGGCATCAGAGCCTGTCAGGAAGCCATTAATCTCCTGGAGATCCCATTAAAGGACATCCCACCCCACATTAGCAGCAGCAGATGGTTTTGAAAATACATCCCTGAGCTCCAGAAAAGAAAGAAAAGAGGCAGAGGCTAACTGTACCCTTAGAATAATTTTCACTAGCTTTGCAACGTGTGAAGATGGATATTAGAATGGAGAATGTTGATTTGTTTGGCTGGCAAAAGGTCTGTTAATGGAAAGAAAAATAATACAAATACAAAATATTCAATTACCTGGAAATATTTGATCATCCTATGGTCACTTCACAGGAAGAAACAGTCAAACATTTAGACAACTGCACCAATCTGCATTTCTTTTATACATAAAAGAGGGATATGACAAGGCCATATATTTTTATAAAGAAGAGACTGAGAATTGATGCTGTCATTCAAGTTTCAAGCTAATAGCTCAAATTCATAGTTGCCCCTATGAATATCTATTTATCAGCATTTTTTTGCAGAACCAAAATTAACCTGAAATACTGTTCTTATTGTGGCAATGTCTTATTGTTATTTGTATTTCAACACACCACTATAACTGAGAAATTGCTTGCTGGATAATAGCAGAGATTCACTGTGATGTTTGTGTTTTCACTGCTGCCTTCCTGCTCCAGCAGACCTATTACAGCCATCCTTATTTATTTAATTAGCAGTTCTCCACAGCTCCATGGCACTGGGCATTGTACACATGGAGAGCAAACCACCCCAGAGGGCTTTCTACAATAAAATCAATTATAAAATATTACCTCTAGCCTTTGTTTCTTCCTATCATATAATTTTATGAAGCTTGAGCTGGATTTAACAAAATCTGCTGCATACGGATGTTTTCGTGAACCATTTTTTAATGTTTCATCTGATATCTTCAACAAAATGTCAGAAGATGCCTGGTCAGCTTTTCTTGACACAATCTGCTGGGTGGGTGAGGCAGACTAATATGCTGGTTTAGTAGGAAAGTTGGATTCTTAATTTAATTTTTGCATCCTCAGATCCACAAATAAAAACCTCTGGAGTTGCCCAGGTATTGTCACCTGTCTGAAATGGGATCATCTGCACAGGGCAGGACCTCAGCCTGGAGAGAAATTCACAGCTCACTGGAGGCAGAATGCAATTCAGTGCCAAGAAAGATGTAAGGAATAAAGTGAGGATTTTCTTTCCAAATACCTGGATCCATTTCATGATATCTCCTGAGGTGACAATTTATTCTGGAGAGGTTTGTACTTGCACATGCATGTGTGTGTCTTAAATACAAATAATATGTGTATTATATGTAGTTCCAGTCCTTCATAAAAATGATATTACACATATATCATAATCACTACTACATCAACTGTACAATGATTCATGCATGTATGTGACATCCAAAAACATTGACCACTTGATTACTAGTAGAAAAAATATTTTGAACATTAAATAGTTAATAAATTTATTCATAAAAATCCTCATTGCTGTCAAACCTATGAACTACTCATGCAAATGCTGATAATAAAAGAAGTGGGGATACAACATAGCTCCTTGAATGTCTGCTTCTATTTAAAGACACTAATTTTAAAATACTGAAATATTTCATTGATAGAGTATTTGGACTTGTTTGAACTTGGATGACAATTTCTAGTCAGCCGATAATAATAATCTGGCACAAAAATAATCTGGTTTAATGGAGAATTTAGATGGTCAATGCTAAAGAGAGTTCAGGACACTTATCCCAAGGACAAAAAAAGGCAGGGTGAGCCCAGGAAGGGGGGAAAGTCAGCAATGCCAGGGCAAAGCACATTCTGGTCTGGGTAGAAAGACCTAATATTAAGGAAAGTGATTTTTATCTCTTCTGCTCATCCATTGGGAGACAATACACACACTAAAAAGAAAAAAAAAAAAAGAAAAACAAAAAAAACCCCAACAAAAACAGCAACAACAACAATAAAAATTTAAAAAGTTTGGGGTTTTTTGCACAGCATGGGAGTATTGAGAACTGGGGAAGCCTCACACTGGGAACGCATTTAGCAAAGGTAAAAACGAACCTTGCTGATCTCAAATCCACCTGAATATGCAAGATTTGTATTGTTCTCTGCTGAGGACAGGGCTCACAGCAGCTCCTGCTCTCACAGTTGTTCACCTTCGCATCACCCAGAGCAGTTCGTCCTCTTCACTCCAACCAGCAAGTGGAGAGAGCAAAGGCCAAAAGGCAATCCAAAACAGCATTAATAAGAAATGACTCTTCAGTTCAGGACTCGTTCAACCCTCAATATGACAAGACCACTGAGACCAACTCAGTCTGGTCTCAACAGAGATGATATTACACAGCACAGAAAAGGATTAAATTATTTGGTTTATTTTTTTCAATAGGTTTCTCAAATCCTTTTGTAGTTTGAGATATCAACAGCATCTTCTACAAAATATGGTATTAGCGAGACCAAGAATTCCTCATGAGAATTCCAAAGTAAATGGTGAGATATCCTAGGGTTTAAATTAGATTTCTAATTCCTCCTATTCACTAATTTGCCTGCTTCAAGACAAATCCATTTAAGGGAATGCTGCCTAGGCTTGCATAGTTCCTAGAGCTCCATTTCATAATGAAGCAACAACAGTGCCTTATCAGGCATTTTCTCACCCTTAAGTGCAGTTCTAATTCTTACTTGTAAGCTGGGTTATTTCCCTATAGCATAACAAAACTGGGTTTGATAAAGTGTTTGGTGTCAGGTTCAGCAGAGCCTGGGAGCTTCCCTGGGCAGGTTGGGGGCATTCCCTACCCCAGGAAACAACTTCCAGAAAGAGATAAGTTCCATCTGCCTAAGTGGGACAAAAACATCTTTGCCAACACAGCAGCAGCCTGATGAGGAGACCTTTGGACTAGCAATGGGAGAGGAGGGAGATGATGTCTTCAGGATTGGATATTAGGAAGAAACTCTTCCCTGTGAGGGTGGGGAGGACCCAGCACAGGTGCTCAGAGAAGCTGTGGCTGTCCCTGGATCCCTGGAGGTGTCCAAGGCCAGGCTGGACAGGGCTTGGAGCAAACTGGGACCGTGGAAGGTGTCCCTGCACACGGCAGGGGATTGGAGCAAGGTGACCTTTAAGGTTCCTTCCAACCCAAACCATTCTGTGTTTCTACGATTTCTATGTTCGAGGAAAGGTGAAATGACGTCTGGTGTGCCTTTTCCGTGAAAGTGAGGTGGAAATGGACAGCTCTGAGAGCTCTGTAAGAACAGACAGCCTCCTGCAGGATGTCACCGAGGGCTCTGCTGTGACTATTCTTCACAGGTTTCTGCCCGAGCACTCGGCTTGCTTTGGGATAGACCTAATTACAGGCAGCACACTTTGGGTGCAGATCAAAGTCTGGCTCGAGGCACAGTCACAGCTGCCATGGGCAGTGAGACAGCCAAGGCTCTGCAGCTCACTTTTCTCATCCTGCCCTGGAGAATCTCCTGGCAGCTGCTGCTGCCCCGATACAGGAGTTATAACAAGCTGGAAAGTGCTTTCCTGAAGGTGCTCCATGGAGAAGTGTCTGCCTTCATCCCTCTGCTTCCCTGGCAGCAGCAGGAGCATGAGCCTGACTCCATGGAATTTCTCCCTCTTCTACTTCTCTACTTTTCTGCTGTTTTATCCCACTTTTCCCTTCTTGCATAAAGCCCAGACCACCAGGGAGCCTTCTCTTCTGCTCTACATCAGTGATACTCTGCCTGAAATACCCAGACACTCTCTTAAGTCCAATTCTGCTGTTTCTATTTTAAGGAAGGAGGCAATTTTTTTTTCCTTCCACCTGGGGTTTAGTTCTAGGCTGTCATAAATTTTGACTGTTGGAAGAAATATTAACTTTCAGGTTCTGGATTAAGGAAGACGTTGAGGTTTTTCAGAAAACCTGCATGCCATTCTTTGGCATTTCCAGCAGTAATTACACTATCTATGGCACATCTTTTCACCATGTGAGTATAACACAGTGTGAATGTGTATATTTTACATTTTAAAGACACCCAAACCCTTTCTTTCCTGTTTCCTAGGAAACAGCCAACCAATCCCTTTCAGTTAAACAGTGAGCAGTTTAGTTTCCATTATGCTAAAATGATCACCATAATTCAGAAAACCCTCCCCGGAAGAATTACATCACTTTCAGAAAACAATGCATTGAAAAGTACAATGTATAATTAACTTTTTTCAGAAAGAAAATGGCTTTTTTTTTCCTCTTTCACCAACTCAGAAGTAGACCTTCCAGATCATTTTCAGCAAAACATGTTGGTCTGTCAAAGCTAACATATTTCCCTGGGTTCTGTCAGCTTCAATGAAATTTTTAAGGAAAGAAATACAGAGGAGATTTCCAATGCCTCATGATCTTTTCATGACCACAGTTATTGTGCTGGACACAAAGCCATCAGGGATGGTTTTTCACCCAATTTTTTCACTGGAAGATCCAACCTTCCCCTCAAATCACAATCTGCACTTCCACAGACAAAAGAAGATTCAGAAGAAAAAATCCCAACCAAATCCATAGATTTTAGTCCAAAAAACAGATTTTCCAAAACCTCAGGCAGGGTGGAAATAAAACCCTTTCTTCCTTGTTAAAGGAAACATTTGTACTCCAATAAGTTCCCAGGAGCATTGCAATGATTAGAGCAATACTTTACAGTATTTAATAGAAACTGTTTTGTATTGGATTGTCATGAAAGGCAGACAGTGCTAACACTAAGATAAACATAATTTTCCAAAAGGAAGAGTAATAGACACTATTGATGAAAAGAACTCACCCTTCTTTTTTTTTTTCCCTAAATCTTCTCTTTGGCGAGTGATGTCTCCATGGTCTTGGAGCATCCTCTGCTGTCTCAACTCTCAACCCTTCTCACAGCACCAAGACTGCGCCTTTCTAATAAAAACCAGGCTTTTGTGGAGATCTCAAAGCATCTGCTTCCCACTCTACCTGTAAAGCCACAAAGGCTATATCAGTTTCAGAGTTTCACAGTAGCCACAAATCAGTTCTTCTTCATCCCAGAAACAATCCTCTTAATCTTCCCAAACAGTCCAGTTTTCCATCTCTAAAATTGAGCCAAGGAAAGGACTAACAGGATTTCAGGTGAGGGTATTGAAAAGGGTCTTCTGAACTTATCAAAGTTAACTGGCCTTAATCTGCTTGCTTTTCTTTTTTTTTTGTTTTTTTCTTCCCCCAGATTTATCCTCCAGCTCAGCACTTTTTCTTTTGTCTCTGGCAAAAGAGTGCTCATCACATTCCAGCATAACTTGCCAATCATAAGGACTATCAAAAAAGGAAGACTGACAGTGCAAATTTCCTCATCTGGTTCATGTCTGACCTCCTGGTTTTTAAGTTTTCAGGTGAGCTTTAAAGCTATGCCTTTCTCATGAGTCCTCACCTCTTTAAAGAGGAGACCCTAAGCCAGCCTTGCCAATGCTCCCAAACACAGCAGACATAAAATTGCCAATGCCCTATGATTACATTTAAAATGAAGGTAAAACTCTGTATTTTACAGTGCCCCAGCCTCCTCCCATTCCCAGTTCAGGTTTACCAAATATTCAGGAAAAATGTTCTTGCACCAAGTTAATGATAAATTATATATTTTAGAGATATATGAAAGAAACAAAATGTATAATTAGCTTTCCATCTACTTTCCCATATCAATTCTGAAAAAACTGAAAGTTACATATTCTTTTTCTTCATTCTTTTGACATGGATGCTGTTTTTTATTTCTGTGTTCCTGGTTCAGCAAATCAGTTCATCTTGACTTTATTGACCCACACTTCACCTTTTATCATGATGTCTCCTCCCCACAAAAAGCGACTGCATATATCTATTTTCTCTTCCTTTGGGATCCTTATCAAGACTGACTTTTATCACAGAAACAATTAGCCTGAAGACAGCTGATTCTTTCAACAGGAGACACGTCGTCCCACACCCTTTATTGCTGCTAATTTCATTTGCATAGTGATCAGGGAATTGCCAAGGCTGTCAGAGTACAGGTTGATATCAAAACATCCTGGCAAGGACCAGTCTGGATAAATTGCTAGAGATAATTTAGGTGTTCTGGGTGTGGTTTCTGAATGAATAAAAGGGATTCCCCCAACTGCTTCTGATGAGCTCTTCCCCTGGTTCCAAGTGCTTAGAAAAATTCACAAAGTGGAAATGATGGCTAAGGGCTCTTAAAGGAATTTTTATATGTTCAGAACTGACGTTGTGTGGAGGGTTAGGATTTAAGATTTTAAAAACAGAGGTATCTCAACAGTGATGATCCTTTATGAGTGTGTCATTTCACCCACATTTGGGAACATTCAACATCTGACTCAAGAAACACATTAAAAAAGAAAAAAAGAGAAAAGTACCATTATGGCTTTGCCTTGTCAGTGTCTGATTTATTCACTAGACCATGTCATCTTTCCCATGTTAAATCACTCCCTTTTCTTTCAAGACAATAATTCACCATGAACAATGATTAGACATCACTCTGGAAAGGTTAGAAACCCAGCCCTACCAGGAATGCAAATGAAATTCCTCCTAGAAAATGGCACTTACTCCATTGGAATGTCACCAAACTAACCCAAGGACAAGGAGGGTTCAATGCCCATCAGGCTGAAATAAGTATTATGGAAGGAAAGCCTCTGTGAAGCCAAACAAGTGATGGTTGTTTTGCCTGTGCAGAAAGGAAGGAGATTTTTTAGAGGATTCTGGTTTAGTCAATTGTGTGTCCATCAACCTCCTGAGGAAAATTGGTACAGGATCAGCAAAAGAGTATGAGCTTTGAATGGAGAAATGAGAGGAGAGGAGAGGAGAGGAGAGGAGAGGAGAGGAGAGGAGAGGAGAGGAGAGGAGAGGAGAGGAGAGGAGAGGAGAGGAGAGGAGAGGAGAGGAGAGGAGAGGAGAGGAGAGGAGAGGAGAGGAGAGGAGAGGAGAGGAGAGGAGAGGAGAGGAGAGGAGAGGAGAGGAGAGGAGAGGAGAGGAGAGGAGAGGAGAGGAGAGGAGAGGAGAGGAGAGGAGAGGAGAGGAGAGGAGAGGAGAGGAGAGGAGAGGAGAGGAGAGGAGAGGAGAGGAGAGGAGAGGAGAGGAGAGGAGAGGAGAGGAGAGGAGAGGAGAGGAGAGGAGAGGAGAGGAGAGGAGAGGAGAGGAGGCTGAAAACTCCAAGAGTTATTTATATTAAGTGAAACTACTTATGTGAGCACAGTTTGTTGTGTTCCAGCTAAGAGTGGGAACCTCTCTAGTGCAAAGGAACTAAGTCTATCCTGAGGCTTCATGCATGCATCAAACCACCAGGGGATGCTGAATCATATTTCACTGCAAGAATGAAGAAGAACTGAAAGGGGAAAAAAAAATCACGGTTTTCCAGCCAACTATTTACTAATTCTGTCATTGTGCAGAGGCCAGGGACCTCTCAGAACACAGTCCCCAGACAGCAAAGGTGAGAAATGATCCACAAGCTGAGTGGTCTCAGATGGCCAACACTGACAGGCTGTGTGCGCCAGCAAAGCTTTTAGGGACGGTTTTAAAAATCATCAGGAAAAGAAGTGACTTTCTCACTGATTTTCTTTCTCCTGCATACAAATCATCATAAGTGCAGAATTTAGAACTGTCAGCCCAAGATCTTCCTTGCTCAACAGAGCCACAGGAATCATTAGGAGCACTCACAAAGTAGAGATGCAATTTGATGGGAGGAAACTAAGAAGTGGTTTATCCAAAAAGTAATTTATCCTGGAAAGCATCCATGTGAAATGTGGGTGACATGAAAGGGTGTTTTAGGCTCTGACCCACTTTTCAAGGCTCTCAGGGTTTGCTTGGATGACACCTTTTAGGACACTGGGCCCATTTTGCTGCTATCACAGGCAATTGTTCTATCACCATTTTCTCAAGCTCTGTCTCCTGCAGAGGATTATTTTTGCAGACCATTATTCCCAATTGCAGTTTTTGTAATATTCCCATTTCATCCATTAGGAAACTTTCTTCTATCCACCAGCTTAAAGTTATTCCTTGGCGAGCTTGTACCCATTTTGAAAAATTTCAGTGTTATCCATTAATTTAAATAAGCTATACTTTGCTTTTCTTTATGACCCATTTATGCACATCAAATGAAAAAAATATCTGAGTCACTTGACTGCTGTTGTTCTTACACCTCTCTCTGGCCAAAATTCAGGTTTTAAAGATAAGGAGATACCTAAAGCTGAGCTGATGTTTAAATGCTTTCCAAAATAAAGACCTTTTTAATCCCAAATGAAAAACTCAGCAGAATCACTTCTGACTTCTGTGTCTACCATGTTCTCTTGAATTAAGGTCACTTCTGTGTATGATTTCAGTGACTCAAGGGAAATGGCTTTGTAAGCAACCCAGCCCTTACAAAAACAAACAAAACCATCCCATTCAAATTAAAATAAATTTTATGAGTTTCCTGCTGCAATTATTTCAGGTGCTTTGTTTCCATATGCGAACTCAGCTACTAATCAGCTACTCATTAATCTTAACTATCTTTGTATGTCATCTCCATGCATCTTAAACAGATGAATAAACAAGCCAAATTGAAATGTAATGGGTTTAGGTTATCTACTTCTTGGAAAAAATAAATAAAATTGGATTTAATGCACCAGTTTGCACATGTGGATATAATTGAGTGTAGAGGGAGAGAAGTTCACATGAAACCGTTGCAGCTAAACCCACTCAATATCAGTCCAAATTTACAAATATAGATTTCGTTAGCCAGCACCAATAACTCTGTGGTTGTTGATGTTGCCATGAAAGACGAAATCTTCCTCTGAGCAGAAAAATATGGTGCAAATGTATGAGGACTTCCAATATCTCCTGCAGCCCAACAATTGCTGCTCTATTTAATTCTTGACTTCTGCATTGGCCAAGTCCATCCATGGAAGTGACTTTCCTTCCTGAGGTCTTTTTTTAAGTCCTGAGGTCAGATCTGCAGATGAAAGGAAAGTCTCAAAGCAAAGTGGATAACTGTCACTGTCTCTGCTCCCTCTTGTGGTATCAGCTTTTCAGCTTATAAGGGGAAAAAAGCAAAGTACAACAGAGGAGCTACAGCAGCAGTTTAAGGGTTTCTTTACCTGAAAAGCCGTGATGTGCATTTCCCTGATACTTTGCCTCTCTGATGTCTTTGGGTGGAACTGGTGGGTTTTTTTTCTTCTCTATTTTCTTTTCTATTCACTTTCACATGCCACAGGGATAAAAGCTATTCTGTTCTGGTTTTTTGTAAAATTAGCTGAGAGTCACAGGGGCGTGGCAGCCTTGGCAATCAAAGAGTGTACTCAGGACAAGAAGCAAATACATCTGTCAAGTACAGCCAGTGGGAGAAAATCGAGAAGGGGAAGTTACATTGGTTTAAAATGAGGAAAAATGTAGTTGCACTGTTTTAAAATCTTTCTCTTCTTTCTCATAGAGAATAGAGATAAGTTGCATTCTTGTGCTTTCTAATCTCTTTGTTTTGGTACTGGACACTTCAGCATTGTAACCAATCATTATAGGGGGTGGAAAAACTATCGACCAATAATTATCAGACTATTAATGGATATATAAAGAAGTTCTTGCAAATAAAGTTTCTCTTTGCGCCATCTTGTGTGCTGCCTGCCTGACTTCCCTGCGAGCTTCCACGAATCTCCATTAATATTGGAAAATCAGAGCAACAGAAAAATAAAGTGCATTTAAAATAAGGAATGTGAATTAGAAAATCCATCTGGACTTAAATCTCTGCAGGTTTAAGCACAGGTGTTCCTTTTTACAGCAAAACTTCACAAAACTGTTGATCAGTGTCCTCAGAAACTGCACCAATGGAGGGCTTGCCTCTCCTCCTTTATGATGTGAGATCCCAGCCTGTCATCCACAGAATCATGGGATCACAGACCCATTAAGGTTGGAAAAGTCCTCTAAGATCATCGAGTCCAACCATTAACCCAGCACAGCCACATCCAGCACTGTGCCACATCTCCGTGTGTTCTGAACACTTCTAGTGATGGTGATTCCCCTTTCCTTGGGCAGCAGTGAAGCTATTTTTCCCAATATCCAAACTAAACATTTCCTGGCACAACTTGAGGCTGTCTGTGTGAGCACAGAGGAAAGGTTTCCCCTCTCCATGGGCACTGCAGGACAAACTGGCTCTGCATTTATCCACATTAAATCAGCAAAGCAGCACTTGTGCCAGCTGGGGATCCAGAGGAAGCAGCCTCTCCTTTCATGAAGCCAGCAGGGGTTGGAATGATCCTCTCTCTCCTCCGGCCTCCTAATTGTCACTGTCGATCTTCCACGTGCCGCACATCACCAACAAACCACCTGGAAACTCCCTCGGAAAGCAAACCAAGACATTAAAATTCAGCTGCAATATGCTTGAGTGGAGATATCAAAAGGATTTAGACTATATCCAGTTTGGATTGTAACTTTTGATACAGTGCCTTTGGGAAATATATGTAAAGCTGTTAATATTTTAAAAGTTAAATAAGGTACATTGTACTGCTTGAAAGCATTAAAAAAAAAAAACTAACCAAACCCAAACTGCCTGTGGCTACAGCCTGTATGTTTTATCAGTTACTTATTCCTTCCATAATGTGCAAAAGGAATTGTTGAAAGCAGCTGACATGGCCGACCTCGTGCTAATTAAAAGAGCTTTTAGAAATGAAATTGCAGGATGGTGGCTTGGTGAGTAAATTGGTTTGCATTTTGAGAAAAAAAAAAAATAGAAAGAAAACCCAGGAGAATTGAGTAGAAGGAGGGAAAAGAGTTTTATCTTCTTAGAGGATAGGAAGAGAAAAAGTCACCATTAATAATCTGATTAGCTCAGCCAGTCTGGCACGGGCTGCTCTGACCTGTCCTCTGCAGAAGTGCTGTATCACCGAGGTTAGAGAGATTAAGGCAGCAGTTAGGTGCTGGAATTAAAGAAAATTGCATCACTATTATAGCGGCAAACCACTTAAGGCAAATGATTTTACAGTTTCCTAATGCATTTTATTTTCTGTGACAGGCAGGATCAGATTGCTTTTTCCATGATATATGGCACATGGAAATGGTTTTAGCTACAGTATTTACACATTTTGGGCAGCTTTTCTCCCTGTCATTTGAGCAGAGATGTTGTCCCAGGCTCTGATTATCCCAGACCACATTCTGAAGGAAATGGTTTACAGGACAGAGAGTGTTTGAAATGCTTTAGTCCATTAATCCAGGCAGGAAACCTGGACTCTTGGATGTCAAGGGAAAGATTTTCTAAGTGAAGTCCTTTAATTTTTTAGAGCCTCAGATTAATACTACCATCCTGGAGCTAGTGAGATTCCCACTGCTCACTTCAGTAAGAGCAAACAGCAGCTTTAGATGTGACCAAAGTTTCTTTTCGCTCCAGATTACGCTGGATGAGCAGCAAACCTGCTGAGTGCCAAATCCATGAGCACAGGAAACTCCTCTTGGATGGATCCTGGTGCTCAGTCCCTCGTGCACGGAGGCAGGACACAGCACTGGGCACAGCCAGCCCCACATGGGGCACTTTGGTTTCCAAGCTGTCCTTGGAGGTTCTGGTGGAGCAGAATGGCAAGAAAATGCAAGAAAATGGCAGGGCACACCCCAAGACTGTTTGTGATATTTTAATGAGCTAAAAATGAGCTCCAACAAACATCACGTGGATCGGCGTCTTGATTAGCAGGTTGCTCCCCATCCGTGAATACAGTGGGGTTTGCCTGGCAATTTCTTCTTGTAAAAAAGTACTTAAATGTTCACTTACTGGCTCTGGAAAATGTGATTGTTTTATGGGTATTTTTTAATGTATTAAATTTGACCGGAAAGAAAAAAAAAAAAAGTCAATTTTTTCTTTTTATTCCCTTCCGCTTTTGTCTTCTGTGTTCTATAAATACTGGTGAAAAGCCTAAACTGTTCAAACAAATACAATGTCATTTCAGGAAAAGAGATCTATGATTCTCATAATGTATTATTTATATTATAATATATTTCTAATGATTATGTATGATTGTAGTAACAGCAATAATAATACTAGAAGACGTTCGGCCAAACTTTAAACACCCTTGACTACTCAAGTTTAACACTTGCACTTCAGCATTTCTGGTTTTATGTGTTTAATATGATTCTGTGTGCTTTCTTTTCAGCTACAAGAGGGGGTTCTCAGTTATTACACTGTGATTCTTAGTGCATCAAGGAAAAAAAAAATGTAAGAGCTGGCAGCCAAAGTGTTGAATGAACTGAATTCTCAATGAGGTTTTTGCTTTTTAAGTGAATAAATATTAAGGACATGGGCATCCCAAGGACGGTTTGGATTTGATCTTCCATGTTTTGCTGTGCTCAATTCCACAGACTCTGTGCATGCACAACATCTGAGCTTTCATAGCGTCCAAGTGTGCTCAGGATAAAGGGGAAAAGCAGGGAGGAGCCATCAAGATGAAATATGAAGAAATAAAGACGTAAAAAAGCAGTGCAACCTTATGCATGTAATAAGAGAATGTAACAGATGTAAGAGAATGTAACATTTATAATTCTTTCCACGCGATTTTACACTACTTCCGTGTCCAGAACCCTCTTTAAAACTATTTAGGAATTCTGGAACAACCTGTTCTCCACATCAAAGCCCACGGGAAGTAAAGAGGACAATTCAGGGTCAATCCCAAACCAAGTCAGAGCCACTTGCTAAGTTGAATGGAAATGACATAAAAAGACAAGACTCGTAGTTAGAGGAAAAAAAAAATGTATGAAATTGTACAAATTGGTTCCAGATCAATTTAAAAGGAGTCCAGCCTCATGCATCCTTAAAGCCCTGGAGAATAATGTACAGTTTCTCATTGAATTGGAGATGTCACTGAGAGTGCAAATCACAAAATTTTCCACAGAGTCTTATGTTAACTTGAATAATATTAAAGAAAAAAAGTCGACTGAACAGAAAGAAATTGTCAGGAATTGTCACAGCCTTCGCCCCAGGTAAAGGATAAGCACAAATTCTCTTCCCTGGCACTTGGTAAGTAATTAGAGACATTCTGGAGGTGTTCAAGCAGTGATATTTGCACAGACCCTTGGGATCAGGGACCCTTTCTGGTTAGCACTAGGAAACTTTATCTTTAAAAGCTCATTATTTCAGAGCATTCAGAACTATAGGGCATGACTCAATAGATAACAGATTTCTTACCTGGAGTGTACTCTGCAAACCAAAGCCTCAAAAGCTATGCCAGAATTTGGTCCAGCACTAAATAGAAGAATACAAGGAGAAAAGCTGCTGTAAACAACCAAAGGAAGTGTAGTACAGATTAGTTTTTGCTTTATTTCTGGGGAAAAAGAAATACCTCTTAAGAACATTGGAAATGTCTTGAAAATTCCTTAGGGTTTGCAGATTAATAATTGGCTTTTAAAGTGGTGTTCTTAGTTAAAGAAAGAGATTTGTGTGGGGGTTTTATCTACACTAACATAAAAAAAATTGTGCAATTAGATAATTCTAAAAAAAAAGAAAAAACATTCTTGAAAAAAATTACAAATGAAGAGTGTGAAAGGAAAAATTTAAATAATTCAAGCTCTTCATTTTCCTTTGGAATATTTTGAAGTGAGTTAAATATGTCTCTGAATTTCCTCTAGTCATGAGATTGTAGAGACAGTGGAAGGGAAATCTGTGGTGTGTGGTTCTCCTCTGATACCTCTGCTCTTACCAGCAATGTTTATTTACTCACCCCAGTAAACTTTACACTGACTCAGGAAAAAATACTCCTGATCGAAATCACAGTTATTTTCAGTGCTGAAAAGGACTCAGACCTTTACAAGGACATTTAACCAAGTTGTTCCAATGGTGACAAATGTAAATTTCCACGGCTTGTCTGGCAAACATTATTGAGCTGTCTTTTTAGGAAGAATGATTGATTTGCTTTTCCGTGCAAATCCATGGGATCCCTTCACCTTTGCATTCAGTTCAGATTTTCTGAACCATCATCCCCTCACCCTTCATTTTTCCTCCTATTTGTTTTCGAGCACATTGTTAAAACTGTACCCAGAATACTTGTTCACCATCAAGTTACCCTCACACAGCCTCAGAATTTTCTTTTATTAAAATTCCTTTTACATCACCAATTTCTACCATCAACAGTTCTAGGTAAAGTTTTAAAATGTAGGGTTTTTTCAATAGAAAAAATTATATTTATTTTTAAAACTGTTTTGGTTTTTTATGTGGTTCTGTTTTAAGCATGCTCACCGGACAGGATTAATAGTGCTTGACTGTTAGCCTATTTCAAGTGAATAAAAATACCTTTTATTCAAACAATAGCAAACAATTCCCTGGTGATAACATTGTCCCACATCTTCTGTTCAATCCAGGGCTATTTGCCTGAAATGCAAAGTTCTCCTAATCTTTAATTACATTCTAACAAACTTCTGTCTTTTTATTCTAATATTCTGAAATTTTACTTTTAGAAACACAATTATTAATAATTATTAATAGACTTATTCTTTATCCTGTAGAACATGAAATTATTATGATAATGATATGACTTATCACATTTCTCTAATAGTTTATTTCTGAAAGCTGTTACTGTAGGAGTTAAGGTTTTCATATATTATTTACCCCTTTCATGTTGGAATTTCTTCAGTGTATTTTGGGTGGCTTTCTCTGATAAACAAGAAAAAATACATTGCAAAAAATGCAAGAAAACCTTTTTATTGTTCCCCTAAATAGGAACAACCAATAATTTCATATCCAATTTTGATTTTACGAGCTGCCTGTATTTTTAATTACTGCTGTTTAAAAATTTCACTTGCTACCCCCACATCTTCAGTCTTGGAAAGCTTCATGAAAGGAATCTTTCACTGGAAAATATAAATCTGAAGATGCAACTTTATAGACTCCACATCAGGATTCTGTCACCACTTCCTGAATAAAACACAGTCCCTCCTCCCAGTCCCTGCCAGGCCTCACAAAGGCTGGAGGATTCATTTGCTGGCAAGGTGGGTGATATCGACCTGCTGTTATTAAATCCCCTTTGATGTGAAGCTTCAGAGTGTCATTTTATGAAAGGGCAGAGCTCATCAGTCCATCAGCTCCTTTTATACCACTGTCTGCTACATTGTAGGCAGCAAAAAAAAAAAAAAAAGCAATATAATATCTAATATATCATATGAAATAATATCTATTTATAAATATATATATAATGTATATTTGTATTTTGTGCCTCTGTTTGCTACATTGTACACTTCCATGGGTGTCGGAAATGCTCCTGATGTCAGTGCCATCTGTCTGGTGACAGGACAACAGCAGCGCACGGAATGGGGAAGGATGACAAGGCTCAGAGCTCAGCAGTCCCTTTAGTTTAGACAGTGGTAAAAAGTAATAAATCGAGAGGGAATGGGGAGCTCCCATAGGCAAATCTCCCTTCCCCAAAAAAACAAACAAACCATCCAAAAAAAAAACAACAAAAAAAACCCACCAAAACCAACCAACCAAAACCAACAAAAAAGATGCCAAAAAAACCAACAAAAAAACCCAAAAACCCAAAAACAAAACAAGAAACAAAAACAAAAAAAAGAAAACACCTCCCTCAAAGATAACCCAAAAAACCAATCAAGCCAAGAAAAAACCCAAACAAACAAACAAACAAACAACAAAAAAAAAACAACCACACCTAGAAAGGTATTTTTTTCCAGAGCTTGGAGTTTAAGGCTCAGGAGTCAACAGCTTTGAGGACAAAATTTCAGAAGGTCAAAATACGCAGGGCATCACTGGGAGAATCTGTGTTACAAAGAGGATTTAACCTTGTTTGCCTTCTCCTAAAGCAAACCTATCTTCTCCTAAAGAGAACGGCATCACTGAAATCAAAAGAAGGTAATTTAAAACTTTTCAGGCTTATTTTTTAAATTGTCCCATTCCTCCCTCTCTCATCCTCCCCCCAAAAGCCTTTTCTCCAATTCTCCACAGAGGTGATGTCCTTTAAAGGATCTCCTTTGCCTCTGGATGTACCTGGCCAAGTGAAGAATCATTTCCTCAGTAATAAGTTCCATCCCAAGTGATGTCTGTGGGCAAACTGCTGTGTTATTTTGTGCCCCTGGCAGGTAATTTTGTTCATTTCTGGATCATAGAGAGAAATGTTATACCAATTATGCAGACTGGCCCTTGATGCATGTTTTGTTGCAGTTTTCCACCAGCACAGAGGTGCATAATTAAACCCCTGTAAAGCACAGCAATGCACAGCCACAGCAATCACCACAGCCCCATTTATCACTGCTGCTGTTGCTTTCAGGCTTCTTTTTTAATACCAGAAGTTGATGGCTTCCATATTTCTGAAAAACTTTTAAAACTGAGAATAAATTCACCTGAAAGAAGAGAGGGGGGAAAAAAAAAAAAGCATGAAGTTAAAGGAAAATAAAAGAAGGCAGCAAATCTGACAAAGCTGTAAGTGTGCAGTGGTAATTATCCAGCTTTAATATTAGCCTCCAGCCTATAATTCCCTGGAAAGATGCATAGAAATCCAAATGAAACAGGACTTTACCAGTCTGTTGGTTAAAGAACAGTGTGATTTGAAATGCAAATGCAGTTTGGATGGATATGACTACCTCACCTTGCCTGACACATTCAGTTCTTTCCAAAAGTGCCAAAGACCTGTGGAAAGAAGCTTTAGTCAAGGAACTACTCAGCTGGAAACAAGAATAGTTCCTTAACACTTCACCACTCATTACTGCCTGCTGGGATGTTGCTCCTGAAGGAGGCCAGGATCAGCTGAAGTGCCCTTAGCCTTTGGATATGAGCAGTTTGCTGAGTTGTTTCTAGCATCTGCTAGAATTTAAACTATTCCCAAACCCATTCTTTATTGCCCTGGTGTTCTTGCTACCTAGAAGCCAAAAGATCAGCTATTGTGTCTTAAACAAGCATCAGTCAGCTTTGATCCTGAACATTTCCAAAGTGTTGTGGGTGAAAAACAGCTGTTTCCTGAGCATTTGCCTTCCTAAAAAAAATAGCAGTAATGATGCATCCCTTTCAAAAATAATTAGCCATTTGGGGAATTGATGGTTGCTATATTTAAATTTTTGAACTAAATCCATTGTGATTTGCAGAGAGCAGAACATTACACGTTCTGGTAGCTGGATAATAGGATCTGTACCCCGGGGACTTTTCTGTCTGTCCCCACGCACAGATGTTCTTGTGGCAGGAACCACAGGGGGGATAAAAATCATCTGTTTCACAGGAACACCAAGAAATTAATAGGCACAGAGACCTCAAAAACAATGCTCCTAGCTCAAGATAATGACCCATTCACAGAACCACATTTTGGGAGAAAAAAGTGATAACTTGTAGCATTTCTGTCCAGGGATTAGAATGTCCTTGGTTCTGTTCCAGGGCTGACATTGGCCTTCTGAATGACTGTCAGTCACTTTGCAGCTACATGTCCCAGTTCCCAATTTTACAAATTATTCTAGTTCTTTGTAACACACTCATTGAGATCTGCTGATAAAGTCCTTTTATTCTTGGTCATAATTGCAGAGCTCCCATTATCATCTTTCATTGATACCGTCTCCTATCATCTCCTAACATTGCATGCACAAATCTGCACACACCTCCCTGGAATGGCAAGTTTTATCCAGCACTGCGTGTAGGAGCTTCCTCTGAATGGATTGCCATGTCTTCCTGCTGATCTGCCTCTGTCATTATCTCACTGTTTAATTTATGAGGAGCTAAATATGAAAACTGTTGTTTCAGTTTATAAGAAAAAGCATCGCAATTTCAGACAATGAACATCCTAAATTTTGGCTTTACTCTTCATTTCAGTCCTAGGGATTGGAGCATCTGTCATTGGGGAGAGGCTGAGAGAGCTGGGACTGATTAACCTGGAGGAATTAAGGCTCAGAGGTGTTTTTTCAACGCAGGTAATTACCAGTGGTGCTCAGGGATGGGATGAGAGTCATGCTGGTCACTGTGGAGAAACCGCTCCAGAAATAGAGGCAGCAAGAAATGTCAGGAGTAGAGTGAGACCTTGTGAAACACAGCCCTTGACATGAGCAGAATAACACAATTCTGACTGCCTGGCTCCCACTGAAGTTTATTAAGTGGCTGGAAAACTATAAATTGCTTTAGTAATGTAGAGAGGGGATCAGCATGGATCCAGCCCCTTTCATTACACAGAAAGTAATTACAAAATCCCAGACCTCTCGTTTTCTTACAGCCAGTGCCAGTTTTGCTGTGTGTATGTGTGGAGTTGTATTGAATCAATATTTACACTGAGAGTACAATTCATTGCCCCTCATGGAGTTGAGAACTGAGAAATTTAAAGAATATTGGTGTGTGCTTCCAATATACACATTTAGGGGTTTTTTTACATTTGTATAATTATGCAATTTTTATCTTCTACACTCTCATCTCAAAAGAAGCAGTTGAAGCAATATAAACCTTCTGGCCTTTTTTTCTTTCCTAGATTCTCTTTTAAATGAATGAAATTTTTTTTATGGAAAATGAGCTACATGTACAGAAAGTTAAGCTAAATATTTGATGTATAAAATGTGATTAAGGGGAACACAATTCTACTTTTTGTAGGGAAACACAATCCTACTCTTCTATATAAAGTCACCTTGAATGGGAAGAAAAGCCTCTGGATTCTGTAGTAATCTTCAACAATGAACTAAACCAGCCAGCACCCTGTAGATCTGTCCTCAAAGACAGATTTGCTTTCCTACAATCTCACTGTTTCATGCATTATAGTCAGAAATACAACACTGACAGTTTAAGAGACCTGAACATCCACAACACCCACACGCAAACCCTCCAAGAATGTTTTTCCCTTTCTCTTGTTTTGCCTAAGCCTTTCCTGCCTCACAGCAGGGCTGACTTTTTCAGCCTATCCTGTCAGGAAAAATTGCAGAGCTTTAAAGGATTTGCAGAACACTTGCTCAAGATGTGACACCGCTATATTAGACCTGATGATAAACATCACACCCAGCCCTTACTTCCATATAGCCAAACAAACAAGATCATAAAGACCATTTGCATTCTTCCCACCTGGCTCCCTTCCCTGTGTTTGAATTATTGCTGTGCTCTGTGTTTGCTTTGGTTTAGGCAGTCATGCAAGGATTATATGCCTCAGTGCAAGACATTTGAATTTCTTTATATTTACCTAGGGTGAGTGTCAATACTGCAGATCAGAGTTGTTCTGTCTGGAGAAAACTGCCCCCAAAATCCAAATGACGGAGGGGAAAGACTGTGCAGGGCTGATTTCCACTGTGTCCTCCAATGTTCTTTCTGCTCTCTCTATTGCACAATTTTCACATAGGTGACACAGTTAAACAGACTTTTGTTTTTCTAGGAAGGGGATTAATTTACTGTGATAAATACATAATATAGTGTTGGCTTTTCACAAATATTCATTGTGTGTATGGTTTTATTCTTTTTATATAGAAGTAGTCTTGTTATAAAGATAGAGGTATATAACCAGTGTTTTAATTTCTGTTATTAACTAGATCTTGATACAGTAATGAAATAACTAATAGAGGTATTTTAAAAGACTTTCCTTTACTAACCACACTGCCTGCTTGACTGGATAGCACCCAAAGAACAGCACAGAGAAGACCTGCCACTGATACCTGACTATCAGCCATAACCAGATGCAAGGACCACGGAGAAAAGCCCAAACTGGAGATGATAACCAAGACTGGAAGAAACCACAGCCAAGAAATACACATGCTCTAAAAAGGCAGGACCAAGGAGGAGCCGTGTGAAACAGTTATTGGAACATGCAAAATAGTTTGGAGAAAAGTTTCAAAATGCATGAATGCTTATGAATAGGCATGAGGCTGACGCAATGCAAAGAGTATTTAAGACGACTCCCTCAATGGCAGGTGTACTTTTGGCTTAGGGCCAAGCACCCAGCGCTGTTCCTTTGCTTTATTGTTTTTTCTCCTATTGTCCTTTATTAAACTTTTAAATTTCAATAGGAAAGTGAACTTCATTTTTCACAGTTACCCATCTTGGAAGAAAACTTTTCTGTCTGGTGGACACACAGGAACAGCAAGAGAGACCTTCACAGCCTGAATCATCAGATTTATTTTTAATGTCTTGGATTAATATATGAATGTGTCCCAGTTTGAGATGAGGGGATTTAGGGAGGGTCTAGTGACCACGCCTACCACACCTACATTTAAATTGATCTTCTGTCCTTTTCTGTCTGAGTTATGGAAAGATTCCTTAGTGAGAGCTGTAGCTGGAGGCAGTGAGCACAGAATTCAGGAGGTTAACCCCAATCAGCTGGGCAGGATTTGTTAGGAAAGGTAATAAACATCTCTTCTATAAATGCTCATGTCTGGGAAAAACAGGTGAGGCAAACAGTGCAAACCCTCCTGGGGCTGAGTGCGGGGAAGTTGGGTTTGTTTTGCAGGTGTATCAATGCCTCTAATTCATGACTGTGTTACAGCCTGAAAATCCATTTTTATTTACACCTCAGACCATCAGACTGCAAAACATCACTATTAGTGGAAAGTTGGTATCATTTTCAGCCAAGTTGCTCTGTCAGATAAGATGTGATAAGGACTCCTGGCCTTGTAGACATGGAGTGCAGGGGAAAGTAATTAAACAAATATTCAGTACAGGGGTGTGGCCAAGCCTGTAGTTTTAATCATGGCATAACTTGATTTCTGTGTTTGTGGCCTTAGGACTCTGTGTTCCTATTGAATCTTTAAAAAAAATGACCATTAAGAAGGAAATCCTTTTACAAGTGCAAAAAATATGTGGCAAGGGGAAGAGCCTTAAGCATCTGTTTTGGAAGCTTGTCTAAAACTTAATCCATTAAATTTAGCTTTTATTTCTATTGCTATAACTATCAAACACGCACTGTTCTTCTGACAGAAACAGTCTAAACTTCCTTTAAAAATTTTCCAGAGTGCCCATTATTTTATTTTTACATGAACAGTTATAGCAGCATAAATCCTAAGAGGAGATGCTCAAAGCTACCATCTACCAAACTTAACAACCCATGCTAATGGATGCTTTGAAGCCACCTTCTTGACTTCCTGAAAAATGGTGCATAAAATGGGCAAGAAATTACTTTTATTGTCTTTCACACAGCTGTAAAACATGCATGTGTGAGGTAGGCCAGCAATTAGATTAAGTTTTTAAGAGGAGGACAGCATCGCTCTTAGCTCTTGTGAAAATCTTCCAAACTTATCTCAACTTTGATCCCCCATTGACAAAGAAAATTGCATGTTTATGTGGCAATTTGGATGTTTGTATGTTACTGCAGTGAGAAGTGGCAGAACTGTTCTCGAGATACGAAATTTTAGGAGCTGCAGTTGCAGTGTGGACATCACATTGCAGCAGCCACTCATCCCTGTGCAAGTCCCTTCTACACTCAGGGGTTAGCATCAGGAATTCATCATCACTGTCTTTGCAAAAAAGGATAAAATGGATAAATATTTTGGTTGTTGGGATCTCAGCTGGTTGCCCTTGTTGATTTCTGCCTGTTTGGGGTTTTTTTTGTTTTGTTTGGTTTTGTTTTTTTTTTTTTTTTGTTTTGGTTTGTTTTTTGTTTTTGGTTGGTTGGTTGGGGTTTTTTTTGTTTGTTTGTTTGTTTGTTTGTTTTTTGTCAGGCTTTTGATTTGGTTTTATGAGGTTTTTTTAATTGACATCTCTGGTTGGAAATCCTGAGTGAGTAAATATCTGTGGAAAATGAGCTTCTTGCTGTTAAGCTGCAAACATATCTTTTCATTATAAATTTTTAATTATTAATTTTTTATTTCAAGCTTTTCTAAATAAAACAAACTAAAGCTGCATTTTACTTCAAAACAGGAAACTAATATGTTGCATTTTAGATCCAAAAGGCTACTGTGGAGGCACTTCCAGTTTGACAAAGACTTGTGGAGAATGAAACCCATGACTCAAGGGTCTTCTGCTTTTACAAAAATGCAGTATTTCTCTGTGAACACCTTTCGGTAGTGGAATTTCTCTGTGGGCCTCATTCCACACCTAAAAATTTCCAGATGTGGTCACTTACTCTACGATGAACAAATTAAAAACCTTTCCCACGCCTCAATCAAAACTAAGTACAGATTTCAGGGTCCATCCCAAAGAAAATGCAAATTGGAATATAAAACTTATTTCCTCCATCAGGGAAAAAATACAACTCATCTGCATGTCTGTCCTGTCTCACATACTTTTACCACAGCATTCTTTGTATTTGCTGTACTCTTTTCTCTATTTATCACATCCTGCTGACCCTTGGCCATGTGTTTTGGGGAGCTGACACACCCAGCACCTGAACAGGCAAACAGCTCAGCAGCAGGGTCCCTTTCTTTTACCAAAAATTCCATGAAGCATTTCCCTTTGTTTCCATTTTCTCCTTCTGTATTTGTTTTTTTCTGCTGTGATTCACACGAAAAAAAAATAGTGTGCAAAAACCTGGCGTTTCAAATACATTTTAGAATCTGAGGATTAGCAAAATGTTTCATTCTGGCAAAATGTTAAGACAGCATTTTCATGTGATGTTCGAAAAATAATAATGGGATTCCTAATATTATCTTATGGCTGTCAAAACTGTTGGAAATTAATGAATTATATGCAGGTATTCTGCTGCCTAAGCAGGTATCCTTTATTTGGTGTTCTGATGGACTAGAAGCTGCCAGAAGAGATCAGGGCCCCTCTCTGCACACTACAATGCTGGCACAAAATATTCAATAATTTGTCTTAAAAGATTAGTGCTCGGCTGTAACGTGAGAAGGCGTCTGGTTAAGAGCTCTTGAATCAGAATTTAATCAGCCAGGAAGGGCAATGAGAGAGAGAAAAGGAATATCATTGCCTCCACCTTGGGTGGGGTCTAGGAAAAAGAAACTAAGTGCCTACATTTTGTCCACAGGGTCTCAAGTGGTATTTAGGTGTCCTGTGGATCAGAGCAGCACCTTAATTAGTAAACAATCCTTTCTTCGACTGCAAAGAAAAGCTATAGAAAAAGCCATTACTTTCATCAGGATTTCTGGAACAAGTTTCAGTAAAAATTAAGAAAAATAAGAGCAGAAAATATTGGAATAAGATCAGTTTTCTGACTTTTTTTTTTTTTTTTTTAATTTCCTTAAATTATATCACCAATCTTCTTACTCCTTTCCACAGCTAAAAAGCAAACACATCTTTGGAAAATTCTTTATCTTTTCGGAAGATGATCATTAATTTAAAAATGTTAAAAAATGACCTCCCAAAGAGCTAGTTTTATTACATCATTTTAAGATTGATTAACTATAAGAAAAGTTTTATAAAATTTAGTCTGATTTTTGTCTGACTTCATATATCTCACAGACCACACAATCATAGCCTTTTTTTTCTTTTCCCAATGCCTTATGTTTTCCTGAAACAAATAACTGAGAAATACACTCCATCCTCCTCTGAAGTAATCACAAGATGTAAATGGAAAACATAATTGAGTTTTAATCAACATCACTCTTACAGAATTGTTCCTCAGTTATAATCTTATGCTACACTTGTAATTTCAATATATAAGCTCTAACTTTTAGTTGCTCATTCCTCTTATTTCTCTGGTTGATACACTTGAAATACTGAAATTAAAAAAGGTAGGGGAAGGGCCTGGCAGAGTTAATTTTCTCTTTATTATGATATTTAATTATACACCATAATCAACTCACTTCTTGATCTTAAATTAGAAGTGTTGGAGTTCAACTCATTTAGAACTCTAAAAACTCCCAACTAAAGAGCTATTTTTTTCAGTTTGAAATATTATTATAGGAACAATAGTGATTAAGATAATAGTAATTAGAATACTAATTATTCTATTTCTCCTAAACCTGTATGGATTTTTCAAATTGTCAGAACAAAGAAGTCCTCATTCATGTCTGTGTTAGCAGCAGGGTATGCAGAGGAGAAATCAGCTTGTAGTAATTGATTATTTTGGCAATAGAGTGTATCCCCCAAAGGTAACAGCAAAAGAAGCCCTAAATAGATCCTAAACAGAGCATAAAAGCTGCTGGAGTTGTACTGGAAATGATAATAAGTGGCTTTCACAGACAAAGTGGTATGTGCCCCAGGGTTTGTGCCTGATTATGGTTTATTAATTTAGCAATTAATAATAGATGTCCACTTCATCGTGCTAAATGGCTTGCGTATCTCTCCATTATTAACTGGGAATACATTAATAAATGTGCAATGCCAAGAGCAGAGGCATATGTGTGTAGGTAAGCTAAACTTTTTTCCTGTTTTTTCCCTTCTAAATTCACTGCTTCGAAAGCTTTTCTTGGCACGGAGACAGAACTTTTTAGACTAAAAGGAACAGTTTTGTGCTTTTTCAGATCAAAAGGAACAGTTGTGTTTCTCTGGAAAGCAGGGGGAGCCTCTGAAGTGGTTCAGTTCAGAGGCCAGGATGGGATTTTCAGGAATGCTCTCCACTGAAATAATTCTGAGTCAAGTCAGTGCAGAGAGTAGAGTAACTGGGTAAATTCTGAGTCCTTCTGGAACAGCAATTCTGTGACATGGAAGCAAAGAGATCCTTCAAAAGCCAACAAAGAGAAAGGATCAGCCCAACCCAGGGTGTTGTTTGTAGAGGCACTCAACAGCAGATGTCTGCAGGATAATTTTAGATCTGGGCGAGCATCTGGTGATGCTTTCCAACAATATTCTTCCATCTCTGCAATTATTTTCTTCCCAGAGCTTCCCGAATTAAGCTGTTTAAAAGCTCTCATTCTACTACTTGGAGGAAAAAAATAGTCAGTGGGGAGCGTGTCAAACACCGGATTTTACTGGGATTATAGTTGTCTTCTAAAGCAGCACGGGAATTCTGCCCTCAGGGTCAGGTTTGGCAATTCCTGAGACAAGTCTGGATATTGCTTCATGCCAGGTAGAGCAGCAGGGAGGGGAAATGCAGCTGTCCCAGCCCGGTGAGTGACCCTTGGGTGGTGAGAGCAAACATTTATTTATTCATGTCCACATTCTGGTGGATTGACCACACCCCACCTGAGATGGCAGCCAGGGGGAAAAGAGAGCTGGAGAAATGAGCTCACAGGGATCTCATGAGGATCAAAAGGTTCAATTTAAAGGCCTGCTTCTGGAACAGAATAAATTCTTGCAATAGTTCAGAGTAGGGATGAGAAAAGGCCTGGGGAAAAGCTGAAAAAACATCAGCAGTGTGTCCCTACAGCCTCTACACTGCACCTTGGCTGTTGGGATCACAGCAGAACCACGCCAGGAAGGAACTGATCCTTCCCCTCTGCATGGCGTTTATGAGATCACCATGGGAGTTTGGAGCTGGAAGAGCACAGTTTGGGGTTCACATTTGGTATGAATGAATTCACAAGCTGAAATTTTAACTACATAATATTGAACATTTATTAATAGAGCAAAGGCAAGAACAGCGCTGGGCCCTTAGCAATTTGCCAGAAGCACACCCATCCATTGTACTGTGAACTAAAGTACTTTCTTTAACTGTTACATATTCATTAAGCCTCGAAGGAAATTTACACTTCACCCAACTCCCCCCCTCTGATCCCTGCCCCCTTCTGCCAGTGCAGTGCTTGTCTTGGAGTCTTGGATCCTCTGGATTGTCTCAGAACTGAAGGCAGAAATCCTCCCATCGATGTTTCCTCAGTTCCAACTGAATTTGTAGGTGACAGTTCCTTTTGGGAGGTGTGAGTCAAGACAACAGACTTCCTGGGATGCCTATGGTTATCTTCTTTGTTTTTTTAAGATGTCTTGATCCTTGGCTCTGTGGTTTATCAACTTAAAAGACATTTATTACCATGTATTTATTACTTCTTTTTCTAACATATCACAGCTATTTCAAAGTTACAATTTACCCTAACCTTGTTTCTACTTAATTATATTTTATCTTAACACTATTTTTTATACAGTGCACATCACTTGTAAATGTTAAATTCATATATGCGAAAGCCAGCATTTATCATTCAGTCATTTATCACACATTGCAGAGAAAGCCATTGGCATATGAGACTGAGTGCACCAACGGGCTGAGGAACTTCCTGCTGAGGGTGACTTGATTTGTAGATGTCCATAGAGCCTGGACATGGAGCTGCCAGGCCAGGGCAGCCTGGCTTTGGGAGATTGTTGGGAGTGTGCTACGGCTTGGAATCAATGCCACGTGTCTGGTGAGATCTGCACACAGAGAGGCAGATTCTACCCAGAAATGTGGGAGAACTTCTTCAGTGAATCCCAGAATGGTTTGAGTTGGAAGCGACCTTAAAGTTCATCCAGTTCCAAACCCTACCAGCCCACAGAGGAGAAAACACAAATGATGGCTCAAGGATCATTATCCAGCACTGCATTCTAATAGCAGCCCTTTGAAAGGAAAATTCTTCCACCTCACAGCAGTGTTTGAAATATTCTTTGCTTCAGTCCAAGTCTTCAAGCCAGCGTCCATCAATTGCTTCTCCTGTAGATGACTCCATGACCTTCTAATCCTCATTATTAAGCTTTGACAGTGCTGCACACATTGAACACACATTTCCTTATCATACCATTGTCACTGAATGGTTCTGGTTAAATGTAAAGTTTTGCAAGAGCTGGAATAAGCTGGAATAATTTGGAAAAGCAGGAGCTTTGTGTGCTTGCTTAAGGATTTACCTACCTCAGAGAGTCAAAGCATTAATGCATTCAAAGTTATAATTTTTCTTTTTGACCATATTTTTTGAAATGCTTTCTGATATATTTAATGATTTGGAACTGCTTAGGTGAATTTCACCTTAGGTTTTTAAAGGGGAAAAAGCACTACGTGACACTTAGCAACAAAATTTATCTTTAAGTGATTTAATTTACCTCGACATTGACCTGCATGAAAATATCAAAAAGGCAAGAGTGAAGTGTCATCACCCCTGAGACAGCAAGAGGTCACAAATTATCCTTGTTGTCCTTTGAATAAATGATATGACATTTTTCATGGATCGTTAACTTTCCTATAGACTGAAAAGGGGATCTTTGGGAAGGGATTTGGGTTCTACCTATCTAGGAAACTGATTGTGTAAAAATGGTGATAGATGTTATAAGAACAGTAGGAAATGTGATCAATGTGTCAAAGCCAAACCACAAAGGGCACAAAGTGTTTTTCTGGTGGTTGCACCCTTTCGATATGTGATGGCAAGTGCTTCATTTTTTAACTGGTGTTGATAAACATCCCTCGTGCTCAAATAAAACTGCTGTTAAAAGATCTACAAGTTCTTTCTTTGAATTGGAAATTTTCAACAATTTCAGTTTTAATGAAGTTCTTTTTTTACAATTATGCATCTTTTTCTAACAGTAAAAGAGAAGAATCAATAAAATTGAAAACTTCTCAGCCTGCCTGAAATAAAGATAACTAAGAGCTGCCACAGTGAGTTTACTGATGCATCAGCCTCCAACATATTTGAGAAGGAGTCTAAAGTTGGTGGGAGCCAGTCTGAGACCAAACTCACATGTCGGGATCTGAGCGAGGAACGGACTACAGCAGACCAATGTGATGTTCTGATAGCTGATTTATTACTGTAAAAGCTTATATTTTATAACATAATTTGTTCTGTATACATGATCGTACCATAATCATGTATACTTACGATTGGCTGCCCTGCTTTGTTCTCACGGATAATTTTCTCTAATGATTGGATAATTATTGTTCGTTAGCTGTTCGCAAGCCCTTCGTAAGCGAAACTATTACTTGCTACAATATCCCAAAATTTTGTTACTTGCTTCCACATTCTCATCGCTTCCACTTCAGCGGATTTTTCTTCTTGCTTCAGCGGTTTGCAACTGTCCCTTCATTGTTCTTTTATACCTTCTACAGTTCCTTCATTGTTCTTTTTAGCACTCTTCACAGTTCTTCCCTTGTTCTTTCATACTCTTCACAGTGCTCTCTATTATTCTCTCATACCTTTTACAGTTCCTCCACTGCCCAGGCCCCAACACTCACACTGCACACTTGAGAATTGTTGTGAGTCCTGCCAATCTCCATGGGCTGTCACTCAAAGGATGCACAAACCAGGAGCCGAATTCAGCTGATGGCTGTGATAAAATGCACAGGGGAAGGGTGTGCAAAACAGGCAATTCCCTGCAGAAACTGCTAATCCCTCTGGAAGGAATGACGCCCTTTCAGCACTAGGCCTCATGCATTGTTAATGAAGAAGAGACAATTAAACGGGAAAAGGGGACTATTAAAACAACACTTAGTTGTGACAAGTTGATAAAGTATCCCACCAGCTAATCAATACAGCTCCTGGGAGCCTAACAGGCCTTTGCAATGTTCCTGATTTCTGCATATCTGCTAGTTTTAAATTCCTGGACTACATTTACAGGGTGCCAGAGGAGAACTTTTTATATTTCAAATGAGCTGGGAGGATGGAGAACCCAGCGGACACGAAGTTTTCCTCGGTATTTTTGAAAACCATTTGTGTCATCCTGGTTCTTCAGCCAGAGGGTGGTTGGGCACTGGGACAGGCTCCCCAGGGCAGCAGTCACAGCCCAAAGCCTGACAGAGCTCAAGGGGCATTTTAGATAACACTCTCAGGGACATGGGGGTGTTTTGGGGGTTGTCCTGTGCAGGGCCAGAACTTGGACTTCATCCTTGTGGGTCACTTCCAACTCAGAATATTCTATGATATTTCTTTTGTTCCTGGTAATGTTTTACCCTTCTTTCTTTGTCTCTTGTTTAAAAAAAAAAAAAAAAAAAAAAAAACCCAACTAAGCTACATGGGAGATTTAATCTCTAACATACACATTTAAAAATAAAGTGGTACTATTAAGTAAGCAAAACCACTGCAAACAAAGCTGCATGTAGGCCACACTGATTATCAGAAGAAAAAGCCAGGCTGGTGGCCAGTTTTCTTCAACACTGCCCTTATCCATGACAAATAATCTTCCAGTCCTACCTCTTGCTTCCACATTATCAAAGAGGTGTCATTTGGTAAAACTGCAAAGTATTCAGTTACATTTATGTTTAAACTATGCTTAGTTACACTATTAGATTTGGATCTCCATCAGTTCTGCATTAATTGCTGTGTCTGGCTGCACTAATGGGCTGTAGCTCAATGGTAAAAGCGCTGTGTGGTGTGGGTGAGCAGCAGTCAATAAAAATGTGATTGATGAATGACCCATTTAAGCCAGCAAAAGACTCAAGTGGACATTACCAGAGAACTCATATTTGACTGCATGTGAGATGTTAGGGCAGGACAAGTATAGTAAACAGATTTTTATTCTTTATTCTCATTTTACCCAAGGTCTCCTAAAAACAAAGCAGCAGCTCCCTCACTGTATTAGCAGCAATTATTTGTAGATTCTGTCCTTTTTGGCAAAGCATAGGAATGATTATGGAACTTCTTAGGCCCGATTTAATTACCCTGCAAGTGGCAGGCTCACCGTTTTAGTAGTAACTTGACGTGGCATTTGGTAATTCTGGGGTGAGACCACAAGAATCACTTCGACACATCTTCATGTATTCTGAAAACTTTTCATAAGAAATCTTAAATTTACTTCAAGATCAGAGCTTCCCATTTTGAGAATTTTCCAATGTTTTCTGCTGTGTCTCCAAATGTACAAATGTTCAACCTGACAGTAAAGAGAACGAAATAATCTGGATCTGGTCCAAGAATGACATTAGTCATTCTTCTTCAGCTTTTTTAAAAGTGGTACTGATGGAGGCAAAACAATTTTCACTGAACAACCTCTCCAAAACCTGATTTTACTGTATATTAATCACAATCGTAGATTTTCTCACACTAACATCTGAGTAGATGTTTCTGTGGGCTGAGGTTTGTTCACCTCTCTGTCCTGTGGGAAGTAACAGCATGAGCATTTGCCACACTGGCAATATTTTCCTTGCTCCACACTAGGGAAATTTTCTCAAAAATTTTCTCAAATTGCCTAATTACAGTAAATCAGGGACTAAAAAAAAGTTGATCTTGACCTGTGCTTTAGCTTGACATTTGCTTCTGTCCCGAAGCAGAAAAGAGGCTGATGTGCTCAAAATATTTTCTATTTTTTTTCCTGTTTTATGAAATAATATGACTTCACTTTACATATCTACACATTCTTAGGTTTAATTTAATTCAGTGAAAGCCTTGTTGGAACAAATTGTGACAGAAAATATATTGAAGATGTAGAGTCAAACAAAAATGTCTAAGAATACAGCACTTCATCAAAAGTGATTTCTGGATTAAAGTGTGATGTGTCTTGCTAAGGACTGAGAGGTGAAGCTGCCAAACTTTTGCTTGTGTAAAGATTTCCAAAAGGAATTTGATACGATTGTCTGACAGTGGGAAGCGAAAGAAAGTTTGTTAATTTATTTCAGTGCACACCTCTAATGTACAGTTTGATTGATTTTTGCACACAAAGCAGGCAAGGAATAGAGACGGAGAGAAATTGTGAAAATAGGAGAAGCCTTGGTGACACTTGAAGTGGAAGGAGGAAAATACCTTTCTATAATGCACAAGAGAACTTGTTTTCATGGTCATCACTAAAATTACAGTCCTAAATTAGTCCTTTTCCAGGAGAAATAATGAAATTGTTTCATAAAAAGGAGACAAAAATAATTTCCTAGGATTTAAAATACTCAGTATTGTTACAAATGTGTAGTCTTGACATGTAACCCTGGCCAAAGGAATGCCAGTGGTGATCTAAGAGATCCCTACTGTGGTCCCATTTCCCTGCCCTTTTCCCATTCCCTTCTTTTGACCACACTCTCTTTCAACTTCCTGTGTAGTAGCTCTGGTTCTCATCTGACCTTCAGTGAGCCTTTTCTGTTCACTTGCTGGGTAGGAAACTAGGCCACCAAGGAAAAAAAAAAAAAGAAAAGAAAAAGAGAAAGCAGAAAAAGAGAAAAAAGGAAAGGAAAAAAAGAATTAGGGGGGAAAAAACCCAACCCCAAACAAACTCAGAAATAGTTTTCTGCTGGTTAAGTATATTCATATATTCATATTTCGAAGTTTTTAGAGGTGGAAGTCCTGCTCCACATCCTCCAGCACAGAGGCGAGCCATGGTGTACAGTGCGGAAGGTATTTTGCAATATATAATATTGGTATTTTTGCCCCCTGATCACTGTGATACCTTTTTTTTTCTCATATGTCTTTTGGAGTCACTGTAAAATTCTCAGCATATATATAAAATGGAAATACTTGCAAGCTAAAAAGGAAAAGTAGAAAAAATGAAGGAGTGAAAATGAGGAGAGTGCACTTGAAGACAAATGCAGGAAGGCAAATGGCAATGACTTCTGAACATTCATTTTGTTTGGAAATATCAGAAAAGACATTTGACATCTGTGAGCTTTTGGCCTTTAAGCTTGGAAAGGTGCCTGGGTTTCACCTGGGAAGCAGCCTGAACAAATGTCATTTCCAGCCGGGGGAGGTGAAAGAAGGAAAAATTAATGTGCTTGAGTGTGACAAGGAACCTTCTCCCCCAGTCCCTGGTACCTGCACTGAGATGTTGGAAGTGTGTGGGGGTTGGAAGGGAAGGCAAGAACTGATTTGCAGCATTCCAAAGGAAATACAAATAGAGAAAACAAGATATTTTGTACTAGTCTGGCAGCTCGTTCCACCAGTGGTCATGTACTCTGGGATTTCCCCACACACATGCAGAAAATAAATCACAGCCTGATATTGGAAAGAACAGGTTTTCTTTAACTGGCTGGTTAAAAGTCTACATTACTGAACAAACAATGAAAACCTGTGTGACAAAACCTATATTTCATGATGGCACACTGACAAGCACTACATAGAAATCCTGCTTCCTGACTGTGAAATCCATTCTTTTTCCTCTGGATTGACCTTTCCAGTTCCCTGATCTCCCTCCTTCCCAACACACAGGGTTTCTAGGGTAATGTGCTTTTTAGATGAGTGATTAAGTCGAACCTGTTTTCTATAGCACTTGTGGGTTCATGTTCCCTCAATTGATTCAAGAAATATGAAGTTTAATTCTCTGCCAACTTACATCTTCTTCCTTTCAAACAGAGTTGTATTTAATTCATCTCATGGATTTCATCCATCATCTGTCTTCAGTGTGTTCAGTGCCTTGCTTTTCCTTTTCCACTCCTTCTTTCTGTGTCCTCTAACAAATCTGAGTGTTAGGGCTGCTAATACAAGCCTTTTTTGGTCATATATGGCCAAATGATTCTCTCAAGTTTCCTCACTGATCACCTACATGATAAGGTTGCAATTTACATTCACTTTCATCAACTTTGTCCTTTCTTTTTACATCAAAATCCATATATATAAATGTATGCAATGAATTCCAGATGTTGGTTCCATATTTTTGTTAGTTCCTTCCTATCTTTTAGCAGCTAAGGTGGGATTTTTCTCTGGATTTTAGGGGGGATTTCTTCTGAGGATTCACCTGACTGAAGGGTTGTTAGCATTTTCCCTCCTAACCTCTCAGTCTGGCAATTGTTTTGAGCTCTGGGAATGGCCTTTTATTCAAATTCCCAGTGCAC